>CM077503.1:58694767-59303049 GCA_039654745.1 Houttuynia cordata
AGTTTCTTTTTCTTCTATAAGCCACAAAAGTATGAGATGTATATGTTCAACCATGTTCCGATGTAAAAAAACAATAATTAAAATTTTCAATTATTCCAGGGATAGCAGAAAATCACCAATTACAGAGGTGCCAACCTCAATATGGCCTCTAGCCAAGAAAGACCTTGGCTTAAATGCCTGACTGACAACTTTGCCTATTAAACAATAACAGAAGTAGATGATCTACCTAATTCAGTAGGACCACACAATAATGCTAGAGTGACGGTATGAGACTTGACCTCACATATGTAGCATATACAAAATAGAGAAAACTATGGGAACATGCGCTGTTCACTATTTTCTTTTCTCTGTCTCTACCCGCCGCTGACTCATGAGGACAAACTTGCCATCAAGTTTTTTTTCAAAAAAAAAAAAAACAAGATTTCTGAATACAATTTAACTTCCGTTAACATGACTAAGGCGTAACGAAACCTAAAATGCATTCTAGACCAGATAAAAGAAATATGGCACATATAACATACTACTAATTTTATCTTCTCTAGCAAACAAACACAATAATAATAATTTTAATAATTTTATATGGGTTTACACAAAACATGCACAAGTATTGACTGCTAACCTCATATTCAGATATTATCCATCATATCAGAAAAAAAATGGAAATTTGACTGTATAAAGTTTTTAAGAATAAAAGTATTCACAGATTCCAACATACATTGTCAGTGTCCATTAGCAAGTTTGCTGTCTTCAGATCCCGATGAATTATATTAATTTCATGCAAATACTCCATTCCTTTGCTTATATCCACTGCAAACCTCAACAACAAAGACAGGTCCAGTGTGTGATGGTTCTTATGCAAAAAATCATAGAGGCTACCTCCAGGCATATACTCTGCAACAAAAATTGTAACAGCTAAGTGATTAAACAACATAGGCATGCATTAACTGACCATCACATGGGAACCACAAATACAAGAGTTTGTGTACAACAACAAAAATAGACCAAAGCCATCACAATTTGATTAGAGCTTAACTATTGTAACATCTATATCACTTGGAATGACTTCTCACAAATTTTGTGCCTTTAAGGGCTCCGCAGATTAAAGGCACGACAATCCACACAATACCTATTTACATTTCACCACTCCAGCAATGATATTTGTCTTAGTAGAAGACATCTTTGAAGATCGCCATATATAGCCTCCCATAAACATCACTAGAGAGATCAAATAAGTATCAGAGACAACGGCATTGTCAAACTACATGTCCACTGTAATATCCATTTTTTGCTAATTTGACTCCAAATTTTGATCATTCTATCAAAATATGTCTCCAAATTTTGACTTCAAAGAGCAAAACACAATTTTTAAGGTTATGAGTCTATCATTCTACCAGGAAACAAAATATTTTCAAATATTTTCTAACCTCCATTTCAGCCGTTAGTAAATTGTGGAAATAAGTAACCACCACAATACTTGCAGCATAATTTGTTCAAGAAGTTTAGAACTGAAAGACAGATAAAAACAACCGCTTTTTTGTATAAAAACATTGACCCTTCAACACCAGCATTTGATATCTTTAGCCCAAAAAGAATATTTTGTTGGACTCAAGGGGCTAGCACTTCACTCAAAATATCATCCTCATGATTGTCTCTATGGATAGAAATCACTAGAGTAGGCCTTAGGATTGAGTTTTCCAAGTACACAATATAAAAATGTGGCATGTTTCAGGATAAATTGACCTGTTATTATGCACGGTTCTGGATTTTTTGTACAAGCACCGATAAATCGAACAATATTCTTGTGCTCTACTTCCCTGCCACCAATCAAAGATTGAACATTTAGAAGCAACATACAATGAATGGCAAAATCCAGAAGCACATTAGCTTTAGGACCAAAGTTCTCTGCAGAGGGTCAAAGCAGGTTGATCTTCAGCCCACTTCTAGCTAAGATTAGCTCATCTAGAACTGAAAACCCTGCTCTTTGGGCCCAACCAACCCTTGCAGCTGCTTCCACATGATAACAGAGTACTTTTAATTCAAGGTTCGCATATTAAAACCAAATTATGAAACAAGATGAGCAGTCACTAAACGTATTCTGGTAAACATCTGGCCTGATGTCACATAAGTAATATTCAGGTCAGTGTTACTCTTCTAGATGTTAGTACAAGCAGCTGTTCTTTTCGTCCACTTCCAAAAATCATCATGATGTTTCAAAACAGGTCGACTTAAGAACCAAAAAACAGGCATGACTACTACAGCTCAGACTGAACTACTAGCAGACATGAAGACAAATCTACAAGAAGATCAGCGGAACTGTTTCAGATTACCTTAAGAAAGAAGTAGACAACATGGTAGAGGCAATGACCTCTATTCAGAAATATTGTTTCCTTAATTAAAAATCTATACATTTCTATTTATGAGTATTTTATTTAGTAATTAGTAGAATAGCACTTAGAACTACATTAAATTTATTCCTAATAGACTTAGTGGGCAATGATCATTGGTGGTTTGACGTCTTATCTAAAAACTGTAACAAATTTATATTCCTAAAGGAAGAAAATGGACGTCAAGAAAAAAACCTTCATCTGATCAACTACTTATTACAGTGCTCTTTGTTACAAAACTTATTATTAAAGAGTCAGAAGCGCTTTGTAGCAATGATTTACAGTCCAACTGATTAATGAGCATATTCACTTTAAATTAGTATACCTCTGTAGTAAGTGTTAGAAAAGTAACCCTCCCTGTACCTAGTACCAATTTTATCTTATATGTATCATTGAAGACCTGAAACCTCTGTCCTGTAGTTAGTGTTAGATGGCTAAGGATAACATAATTCAAGTAGAAAAGATGATCAATCACAAAAGAAGGGATGAGAGAGCAGGAAAAAAAACCACAAACTAACATGGAGGAGAAAATAGAGGGAATTACAATGTAAAACAGGAGTGTAGGGAATGGTGAGTGAAGCTACTAAAGAGGAGCTAGTCTGGGATCGTTTTCATAATTTATCACTATTTAAACAATTTGAGAAATTCATGTTATCTTCCCCAAATTTCTCGAAAAATATCAAGCCGAAACTCTTTCCAAAATATCATTTCCAAAGATTGGAGTGATCTGTAAAAGCTAGGTCGTTTTTCAGCACAATTCTCGAATACTCAGAAAGGACAGATTTCCTTCATCACCCCATGCTTGAACTACTACCTCACGCAAGATCTTTCTTTCTGCACTAAAATTTCTAGCATAATGCCCAGTGGGAAAGGGACAACAGAAATGATTTCAAACAAAGTGCAGAACTCCCTCAATCAAACATTAGTCAATCCAAATTAATTACGTGAAACTTTCATGCAAAATTCACATAGTAGAAAAAGATAGTCAAACAGTCTCTCATGCATTAATGAACATTTTCAAAATGCCAACACGTCTGCAAGCACACAAATATGTGTGCATCTGCCCATACTCCAAACAAGTGGTTGAAATGGCATCCAGATGATCAGGCATATCCAATCGATTATTATCACATATCGTAATAATTGTCTAAACATAGGACTTCCATGAATAGGATGAGTTGATATAAAGGACTCCACTCATTACTAATGTTAGCACCTTAAGATTTTAATTTCTTGGGCAAATTCCTCCATTGCTTCATTTACTTGGTCAGTTCCAAGAACCTTTACAGCTACATTAAGACCTTGATATATTCCATGGTACCTGTCAGTCAAAAACAACAAAATGAACACTACTTGTCAACTGCAGAAAATTGGAGGCAAGGTAACGCAAAGCATACAAATCCCCGCATGATCCATTTGCAATTTTGTCACCCATCTTTAGCAGTGTAAGGTCAACCTCCCATTCATCTCTTCCTGGTAGAGTAGCCAATGCCATTTCAGCAGCTGAATGAGAAGGAGATGAACCAGACCACGATCCCTATATTTTTCATAACATAGAAATGGTAAGATGTTGCCAAAAAATTTTGTGCCCAATTAATTGACATTTCGTACAGATCACACTGATCCTATATATATAACTAAATTGCGCAGGCAACTGAAGACTGAAAAAGAAACACTCTTTCCTTATCAATAATACTCTAAGAAACACCATCCTAAGGGGCACTGTCGTACTCAATGTTACTTCATAAATTAACTATAACGAACAGAGGAATCCATTCAGAAATATACTTACTGGTAGATATCATATAGATAGACACTTAAATACAAGCTGATATTCTATGAGAGAAGGCTTATTATACAAGGAAAATGCTATGGGTTATTCAACCCATTATTCCTCTGCACCCTCTGCCAACTTACATCTGAACGACCTGATTTGATAGGCTTCCAGATTCGAAATATTATGTGACACGTGACTAAATCAGAGAGGACACACAGATGGGACGGATGGCAGAGCATCTTATTAAACAAAGACATAAGAAGCAGACATGATGGCATCATAATTACAAAGAGGACAACGACAAAAAACTTTTCTGTTTTTGACAACAAAGAACAGAATGCAGTAACATAAGAAACGAGAGTTTACAGGCAAACACAAATGCTAAAGCATACCTCACTTCTAACAATTGCCCGCTCCACTGCTTTATGCAAGCCACATGTGTCCTGACCACATTATTGCAAAGTCAGCAACATTGGGCTCGGCCCCTGTCATTTAAAAGGAAAAATCACAGTGCTCCTTAACAATTAATAAGTCCAGCCCCCTAAACAGCGTAGCACATTCTCCTCATAATAACCATCGGTGCTAGCAATTACTCTGCTTGGTTGACAAGCAAATACATAACATTCAGCAAACCTTCATCAAATTCGGTTTGTAAAATGTTTCATTGGCTAAAAAAAGACAGCCACGTGATAGTCCACCCCTAGTGTCACAGGTGTTTTTTACCATGAAAACTTTTTTCTAGAACAATCTGTTCCTTCACATTCATGATCAAAATCATAATCGAATAACGCCTTATTCCCAACAATTGATTCATCAACAATCATAATAATAAAGAAGATAAAACAATTACTTACTAATCTCAGAAACTATCAGAAAATGCACAAATAACTTTCTCCAAATAAATGTGTTAGGAGCTTAATAAATAAGTTCAAATAATGAAATGTCAAACGTCACAGGCACAAATCAAATGACAAGAGTTACAGTTCTTGTTCACTCAACTTTTCAACATCTCTTCTTTCTGCATTCTCTTTTATAAATTTAAAATTTCTTTTATTTACACAATAGCAAATCACATGCAGTGAATGGCCTCAAGCATCAAGATAACCTTTGACATAATCTTGCTATTAATTACCTCAATGAGGTGAAAATTGAAGAACATTATGACATATACTTCTGCATTGATTGTACAATAGGTAAACTTCATGTAAAATACTAACTACAAGAAACAGATCAGCATACAATTCTAATTAGAAGCCAAGCTATTGTATGATTCACCTCTGCATGCCACCCATCAACTACAAACACATCCAAAGAATAGCCATCCGTTGTAGAGAAAACATGTGCTTCACGAATGTTTAGACCTATATCCGAAAGCAGAGCAGACAGCTAGAGTAAACAGAAAAAGTCAGTACAACCATATTAGTTATAGCAAAAAACAAAATAAATGAAAATAGTGTATCAAATTTACCGTACAGATTAGACTAGTATTAAGAAGCCTAGTAGGATCACTATCTTGCCCAGCTACTTTCAAGTATTAAAATACAATTAAATATCAACTCTTTTCCACGTCAATAGAAGCTCAGTATCATTTTCTTCCAATTTAGGTTGTCAAATATGTTGTTGAATCATTTGAAAGATACTTTAGTTTCCGATTTCCGACAGAAACTTTCCTCGCATACAATTTTCACATGATTAATTCAGAAATATCGACACCTACAATGTGACATTTAAATGATGCTTCAACAGCCATCTCATGCATACTGCAAAGTGGCCTTTGATGCAAAACTAGCACATAGTAAGAACCATTTTATATTCCAGTAATCATCATCTCAAGCAAACAGCACAACTTGACATAAAAATGAACATATCAAATTATATCAAAATTTAATAAACTTGTGCTTACTAGCAAATCTTTACCACCCATTTCCTAAAATCGATCAACTTACAATAAAAAAAATCAACACAGTTAATAAATCTTTAGTCTAGCTAAAAATATGTGCACTGCCAATCCAACCATGGTCAGGCTGGTTGGATCTCTCCTGTTGTAGGAGAGTAACAAGATCGAATCCCGTTGGCATAAAGGGTGGAGTCTTAGCAATCAAAAAGCCAGAAAAGAAATGAACTAAAAAAAAACTAAAAACATGTGCATTCCTTGCACATTCTTACTATAAGAGTTAATAGAAATGCTATTTTATTTGAAGGATAAAAAAACTCTAGATTTGACTCTGATCAAAATAGCAACTTGAGAAATCTGGTCATTATCAAAATATCATAATCATAATCAAGTAGCGCCTTTTCCCAACTATTTGGGATCGGCGACATAGATATTACGCCTCCATTCAGCTTGTTCTGTGCCAACTCTTTTGTAAGAGATAGTAAAGTCATATTTTTTTTATTAACTCTATCCAAGTTCTCCTACCTCTCCCTCATTTTGCCTCATTTATATATATATATATATATATTGGCAAAAAAAATGGCTTTCGAAACAACCAACATTGCTCTGGGACCTGTAACTAAAGAGATTCAGCAGATGACTCTTAAATTATTTGAAGGATCAAGTAAGGACAAAAGTATTGGCATAAGTTCCAACGGTAACCAAATCACAAGCAGCAAATAGCAAACATCATTACTCGGAAACAGGACTTAATCTTTGTGCAATACCAACACTCCCTCCATCTCTCCAATTACCTGGCTAAGAAGCTTTGGCTTGTCAATTGTAGAAAATGTAATCTCGTGTACTGAAACACATACAGCCTCCTTCCTGCATTACAGTTAAATAATTCGATATAAGGTCCTTAACACATGCATATTGCCCCTAGTCATAAATTGCGATAGGTAACTCAACAGGAACCAACTATTTACAAACAAGTACTCCCTCCGTCCCATATCAAGTGTCCCATTTGGTTTTTCAAAATGAACCATTTTTTTATTCATTTTAACAGAGGCAGTATATCTTTTCTAATTTCCGAATAACTTGGAAGAAAGAACCCAGCTGGACCAAAATTTTCACTGAGAGAAATTGAGAACGAGTTCTCCAAATCATAGTTTTACACCCTTCTCTAAACAAAAATGATAAACAAAAGCATGCACAAAAAGCTGTCACCAGTCTGAGCATTCAAGCCGAGAAAGGTTGGGAAAAAGTATTCCAACAAAATACTCTTAACAGAAGAATTACTCCAAAAATCATCCAATCTCATACATCATAAAAGATAGACTAATTGCCCAGCCTTGAACATGGAATCAGAATGTCCAAATCCCTGTTGCCAAGCGCACACTTAGGTGTTTGTGCCTTCTCTCTAATATTTAAAAGAAAACAATATTGACCACGCTATAAGTGGTACTGAGAGTACATAAGATCAACACAGGAGATTACACTCACATCTATGGACGACATCAATGAGAATTTTGAATATCTTATAGAAGGTGTAAAACTAGCAACTGACTACCTCCCTAATATGTTCTTCTCAGGATAACAGTCAAATAAGTATTTGTTACAAATGCCACTCAAGTCAAGTCCATTGGATAGTCTGACTCTATTTAACTGCAGTTGGTGACTCCTAAACCACAGTCAAGAGACTTTTTGCCCTGAACAATTATGTTTTAAATAATTGATGCAAAATTCAATTTCTATATTCCATAAACTTATTAAATAACCTTGGCACCCTGTTCTAACATGAATTATGTATTGTAATTACAAAAGTCAAATGATGAAACAGTCACACTGCATTCATGATGATGAGGAGGAAGAGGAAGATAACACAGTTGTAACACAGTTTTCAGCAATATGTTCTTGAAGCCAAAGAAAAACATAACACAGTTGAAAATATCTATAGAATAAACCAAGGTGGGTAAGAGGAAGATAGAACCAAGGATCACCGATGGCTAACGTTAAATTTATAAACCCAACTCAAATCCTGCTGGTGCGACTCTAATAGTGATAACTATGCATAAACAATCATTAATTTCTCTGTACAATAAAAATGAATAGGAAAATAAGTAGGTACCTTCCAGAAAAACTACCCACAGTGTCCCTCCGCTCCCCACTATCATCAGCAAATTTTCTTACTTCCAAGTTTAAGTCCTCAAGCTTTGAACAAGGTTCAAAATCAATTTCATAGTCACCATTTCTACTGACAGATGTCCAGTGCAAAATATGAGCAGAGTAACACAAGCAAAATATAAAATATAATCTCCACAATAAAAACCTTTGTGGCATAATATAAAATGCGTTTGTGACATTATTGACTTCATGCAAACCTGACATGGGCTGAATCTGCAGAATGAATACTTCTGCTGCACCCCTTTGAAGTAAGATGAAACATAGATTGCTCTACATTGCCATTCCCCGATCTAGTCCATATATTCTTTCAACATAAAGAAAGTGGAAATTTAAGAGCTATATGTATATAAAAGATCTTTTACCGCCAAGCAAAACCAAAATCACATAATAAGATGGGTTAAAGAGATCATGATAGCATCCCATAAAAAGCATATATGAAACTAAAGCACAATCTGTGATTCCACCCTTTGAGGAATGAAATAAAACAATAAGAGGCTAGGCAACATACAAAAACCATTAGTCAGATGCTACCAGTTATTTTTATTTCAAAAGTTATACAGTATTTCAGTAAATAATAACACATTTAGACATTACCAGAACTTATCACTCCCTATGATTTTTTTAAATATTTTTTTTTGATATTACACGATTTTTTTTAAATCTCTGCACATCATAGTTACCTAATTCTAAATGCATTCAACTTTGATGCGATGTGCACAGGTTATCAAAATCCCCCTAGCCAGTAATCAAAACCCTAGTTAGTACTAGTACACTACAATATGAGAGAGCCTAGTTATAGAAGTTCTTGAACAAAATTTACAGATAATTTACCTACTACCAGAGATATGTATTCATTAACGCCCATCTGCACAATTTTACATAAAGCGTCCAGAAAGAACCTCCATTACATTAGAACTATTCGGACTTAATGCAGCAAGCTTCTGACTCACTGCAAATGCTACTGCTTAATGTAATTACTATCTGACTTTAAACCAAAAAGAGTGAAAGCAATAAAAAAGACAAATCTGCAGGCATGCATGTGAAAATAATAACACCAATCTGCACTTCTTCATTGCCTATTTAACTGGAAGAACAAACATGAAAATTGGCAAAGACATTCTAAGTTTGGCAACTTTCAGATGATTATGATTTTTTTTGCCTTTTAAACTCTTTTTTTGGGATAAAATTGCATTTTGAACTTGCATATGTGAGTTTAAACTTTGGTAAAAACTGCGATTTAATGTCAGAACTAGTACCTCAATGAAGCGAACATGAAAAGCAGGTCTTTTTTCTGGATCTTTTGCTTCCGCGAGAAGCTTTTGATGCATGAGAACATCTTCCACTCTATCCATGTTCACATCAACTCCATAACTGAAGGACATGGAATTAAGGAATTGCTGTCATGAACACTCCTAGAGAACTTGTCAAACTACATCTATGCATGTTTGTTTCACACTCAAAAGGAAGATAAAATTATTAATAATAAGACATATAGTAACATATTAGCCTTCTCTAATAAACATAGCACAATCATATGAATGTTTGCCATGACAAGATTTCAAAAAGACTGAATACAATCTAGCTATAAAACTCTTCTGACTTACAAAAATTGATTTCAACCATCAAAAAGGCTCACAAGACCATTACATGATTTTAAAACAATGAGATCCACTTACACAGATCTTGAAACACAATAAGAAAATCTGAAAACTGCCAAAATTTAGAAATGAAGGTTTTGATGACAATCATATTATTTTAAAACCACATCACCTGACACCTACCAAAAACTATGACATATTTCAAAATTAGTTCCAAAAATACAAGAAGAATATGATAATGACAAATATTATGATAGTGCTGAAATAGCATAAAAGACCTAGGTATTACTACGAAAATACAAAATTACTTCACCCAAACTATTCAAGCATCGGAGAAGTTATAGATCTTAGTAATCAGACTCACAAATTTTCCGACCAAATAACTTTCTTAAACCATTTCCTTGAGCAAAAATAACACTATTCCCTAAGGCACAATTTAAAAATTGTTACGCAGAAAGACAAATCTAAGAATTCAGTAATCAAAACTCTTTGAAGAACAACCGCTGACATCAAGCCTGTTCACCCAAGAACAACTAAACGTCAACTGACGACATTCACCAAATAGAATATACATGAGAAAGATTTTTGAATATAGGTAAATTAAGATCACACATTCAGTACTTTCACCACGGTTTGTAATCTCGGTTCTCGGTCGAACAAAGTGAAGAGATGAGAACTTGAAGAGATCATGTAATATTATCTTGCCATTTCTGTTATCTTAAGAAAGGTTTTCCATATATAATTTTGACAACTTAAGTACGTATCTACAAATACAGACACAATTACCCTCGACCAAATATAATTTCATGCAAATAGAGATAGAGTCACCAAAAAATTTGAGAAGATACACCTAAATAAAACATAGAAGTGTACAAAATACAAACAAAAAAACCTAGAGTCATGTGGGGCAGCGCCATCTTCTTGAGCATGATAGGACTGAGCATAAATAGAATCTAGGTGTTTTTTTCTGTTTTCTAACCAAGACAGCCGAGAAATCATCTAGGCATACGAGATCTCACTGAGATCTCTCGGAGATCATGTAAAATGGTAAATAACCTTCATACATGGTTTCATGACTCACTGATATAATCAAGACCAAGCCAAGATCTCGAGACATTGCAAGTTGCAAACCCTGATTTTCACCAAAGAGAACATACAGCTGACTACCGCAGTAGGAAGATGACAAAGAAACTTATTAAGCAATTAAAGCCCAAATCAGCTTATCATTTTGAATCATAAAAAAGTTACACGAAAAAACAAAGACTAATAAATCCAAATGTAAAATATTTGCCAAAAACTACCTTGGAGCAAATGCACCGACCTACAGGAAATATTAACCATCATATTCAGCTAAACTTCATAAAAAGAATAGTCATCGAATTTATTGCAATAACTACAAGCTGAACTAACTTGAATCAGATCTAATCAGCTTCTTAATTCAAATCACCAAAAAGAAAAGAACTAACAAGAGTTTTCAACAAAATTTAAACTCAATATAATCAAATCATCAAGAAAAGAACTAACAAGCTTTTAAGCAAATTTTAAACTCAATGCAACCTAAAAATCAAGAATCACAACAAATGCAGCAAACAAGAAATTTCCGGAAACCTTACAGGAACGAATGTGCCAACCTAACTAAATAATAAGAATCATATTTAGCTAAACTTCACAAAAACAACCCCCATCCAACTGATTGCAGTAACTACAAGTTTTCAAAAAGAATTTAGACTCCACCCAACCTAAACAAGGCAATAATCACGAAAAATGCAGCAAACAAAAAATTCCCCAAAAACCTCGCAGGATCAAATGCACCGATGTAGATGATAAGAATCATATTCGGCTAAACATCACAATAAGAAGAGTCATCCATCCAACCGATTGCGGTAACAGCATGTTTAAAAAACTTCAAAGAAATCAAACCTAATCACCTTCTCAATTACAATCACCAAAAAGGCAAGAGACAAACAAGATTAGCCAACAAAATTTAAACTCCACACAACCTAAAAAAGCAAGAACCACAATATTCAGCAACAATCAAGACATTCCCCGGAAACCTCGGAGGAACAAATGCACCAACCTAAGTAATACTCAGCTAAATTTCACTAACAGGAACAGTCATCCAACTGATTGCAGTAACTATGTGTTGAACTAACTTCAAAGGAATCAAACCTAAACACCTTCTCAATTCAAAGCACCAAAAGGCAGGTGACTAACAAGATTAGCAAACAAAATTTAGACTCCACACAACCTAAAAAAGCAAGAACCACTATAAATGCAACAATCAACAAATTCCCCGGATACCTCGGAGGAACAAATGCACCGACCTAAGTACTAGTCAGCCAACTGATTGTAGAAACAACATGTTGAACTAACTTCAAAGAAATCAAATCTTTCATCAGATTTTGCAAAAAATTTCTGACCGAGCGCAGACCTGGAGGGCAGGCGGGCGAAATGGGCGTCGAGCTGGTCGCGGAAGTCCGGGTTGGAGACGGCATCCTCGTGCTCGCACTCCAGAAGGCGGTTGAAGACCTCGGCCCGGACGTCGTGGAACACGCCGGCGCAGGCCACGTACGCCGCCCCGCGCGGCGGCGACGAGCTCTCCCCAACCCCTTCCGTCAACTCCATCTCGTCTTCTTCTTCTTCGACACGAAATTAAACCTATATATAGAAATTCAAAGCGAGGGAAAATGGAAATTCGAAGAAATGGGAGCCGAAGATTTCGGGGGAGTGGGCCCCACCGAAACAGGTCCGGCGCAGCAGAAGGCGAAGGGATCGGTGGGCAGAAGGGGGAATGTTGCAGGAATGTCAGGTCAAGGGCATGCATCAACAACGTGTTACACACGATCATCGGGTCGCGATCTGAAAGCGAGCTTGTTATAATCGAAATCTGGCATGCCGAATGCCATGGCGCACACTAACATGCATGAGCATGCTAATGAAACTCTCTCTTACTTATTTCAGTCTTTTAAGACCGGGACAAGGACGTCTGGTCTGACTGCGTTGACCATGCTTGAAAGGCATATTCCAAATATACACTGTGGATTGCATTGGCATCTCGCGATTGGCAAGTGCATTTTTAGGTAGTGATAAGGTCTGCTCGATCAAAGACGCACCGCCCAAAGCAGTTGGCGCATACGCATGGTGTGCGCATTCATGGGGTCCATTTTAAATAGAGTACTTGCTAATTGCTATTTATGTATTCATTTTTTGGCCGGGTGTTGCAAAATAGAAATACCTAAGGAGCATATAGGGAGTGAATGTGTAGGGTGTGTGTGGGTCATTGCCCATGGAGCAGATGGCAGCTAAAAAAAAAAGAGTCACCCAAAAAGAAAATCTAAAATGGAGTGTGTTTGTGGAGTGGTTCTTTGGGGATATTAGAATGCAAGGAAAAAAGAAGAAAGGAATATATGATTGCTTGGTTCGAAGATGAGCCTGGATTTCGTGGAATTTGCGAGAATGGAGTTCCCGGGGGCGAGGAGCCGTGTCGGACGGCGGGGGTGGGAATGGCTATGTCGTAAGCGTAGGGGTATTCTTAGGAATTCGTTTTATTGAAGTGTGACGGGGAAACGTACGCGGTTTTCACGCAGACTTTATTGGTTTTGAAAGTGTCCCCTGGTCCGGGCCAGTACTTTGAAATGGCCAGCCCGGTTCAATTTGCTATGCATAAAAATCTGGGAACCAAATATTTCAGCTCTTTTATTACACATTACAAATACCACTCCGTCCTGTTTTAGCTGTTTCATCTCCGTCCTGTTTTCGCTGATCCATCTAAAAAAATGTTCATTATTTTTCGCTGAAAACTCCAACTAATGGGGGAAGAACAGGATCAAAATCCACATAAGCTGACCAAATGGAGCATCTTAAAATGGATTGTCCTCTTTTCCAAATGTACCATCTAAAAGAGGAAAGAGGGACTAGACTAGAACCATGGAAAAAAACTGATTTTCTGTCAATAATGCAACAATTATTCAAAAACATGATTAAATGGGTTGAACCCTTCTTGAACCAGGTAAATCCGGATCATTTCTCTCTGACACCGTACGGTGTTAATGAGACGCCTATGTTGGTATCTGATGACATTGAATCCAGATTAGTCAAAAACATAAAAAAAAAACGTAATGAAATTGTTTTTCAATTTACATTTACGGTTTAATGATCTTCTAATTTTATTTTACATCCAAATGGTCTGACTCCAATAGTTGGGTCTTTTGCAAGATCAAACTCCGACATTTGAATGTGGTAAGCTTTTTTGCTATAATTAAACAATTTTAATTAGGAAATAAATTATGGTGGATCATGTCATGATCAGTGAGTTAAGAACATAATAAAATCCTCACCGTCCATGTATAATTAAACATTGAAAGTGGAGATATACAAAAAAAAAAAAAAAAAAAAAAACATTGAAAGTGGAGCTGATGTGATGTTGCATCATCCATACTTTTCATGGTCACCTTCATGACGTAGAGACATTATCCACTCCCCCAGCTCCCCCTTTTGCACTCCAAATAATAATGCTCCCTCCGTCTCAATACTTGTCTGGATTACAAAACCAAAATAATCTAATTTTAGTCCATTTTGGCTTTCTAATCCAAATAGGTAATATTGGACGGATGGAGTAACATGCAAATTAGTGTCACAAGTAAAAAGCAGAGAAACATTACTACTCTTATCTTTCCACTCCCCTCTTTGTTACTTTTGCTGTTTGACATGGGATTAAACGTAAGGATATTGGAATGTATATTAAAAATGAAAAGTGATATGTTAGTGAGTGGCTGAGCGCTGGCAATTATTATATGGATAATAATGTAAGGTGGCGTTTGAGTGCAAGAGATGCGCCAAGGAGCAATCCTTTTTTTTGGAACAAATCCAAGCGAAAGTGTGAGATATGAATCCAGATGAATATGTTCCTTGTTTTAATAGCTGGGGCCAGACATTACCTTCCTTTTGGGCACTGATCTATGAGTGGTGGACCGACCAGTTTGGAATTGTGGTTGAGGACTTGCCATATGGTAGGAGGCATAGCTGGCCATAGAAAATGAGAGTCCTGATGTGCTAGATATCTGTCCAGAGGTAGGAGTATCTGTCCAGAGGTAGGTGTTTCCCAAGCTGGAAGAGTTTTTTTTCCCCGCGGAGTTATCTTCCTGTGTATCCTCCAACTCACAGAGCTGTTGATCATCAAGACCAATGGCACAAATGCTAATCATGTGTGCTCCAGTGAACAAATTAAAGTTTTTTGCTCGCACAGGCCTAGTGTGTGCCCTATCAAGAAATTATTAGGTACGCGGCGCGTAGGGGAACAGTCGTGCTCATCACCAACCGGTGATGGATACGACTCCCCTGCTTGCCATGATGGCCATAAGGGACCCACAAATTGGAAATCGTGTCTATCACCCGTTGGTGGTGAGCACACTATTCCCCTACGCACCGCGTACCTAATAATTTCTCAACCCTATCGAACTTGGTGATCAACGACTGCTGTGAAATAGAGAATAGCTTGGAGGATATAAGTGGGAGGACGAAAAATTCTTCCTCTAAAGCTATAGTACTTTGATTTAGGGGCCGTTTGGATTGTGAAAAATCCCAAAAATTCACTGTGAAAAATCCACCAACCTGGTAGATTTTTGGGAGTGGATGTTTTTTATTTTTCATGCCCCAAACGGCCCCTTAGTAGTTAAACGATTGAGCCACTTTAAGTCAAAATCAAGGAAAATTTACTAAATAATAATAATAAAAAATTACCAATCCGGAAAACTTCTGAAATAATTCTTGATCCGGTTATCTGATAGCCACGCAGGCGCGCCAGCATGGCACTAGCCCTGCGGGGGCTTTTTTTTACCCTGACCTAAAATGCGTCAGTTGACGCCTTTAATCTAAAGTGAGAGGCGTTTAACGAACGCCTCTCACTTTATAAATAGAACGGATGCCTTTGCGTTTAACCGAGCCTTAGTTATTTTAGTGAGACAAACTTCAACGATCCATATCTTTCTCATTTCTGATCCGTTCTCGCAAATTTTGTTATTCTTCCTTTTTTTAGTGTTCATTCTTATGATGATGATATCACAAAGATGTTGAGCCACCGCATGCTATTTATTATAAATTTTGTGGTATTTTTTTCGATAGGATATCAAGATCATTAGGATATCATGATGATCAGAAAGAACATTAAAAATAAAGAAGTAAAAAAAATGGTAAAAATGGACTAGAAATGAAGGAGATATGATTCGGTGAAGTGTAAATATTATTATTGTTGTAATCTCCCACTAAAATGGGACAAACTTCAATTATCCATTTCCTTCTCATTTCTGATCCGTTCTCGCCTATTTATTTGTTCTTTCTTATTTTTAATACTCTTTCTGATCATCATAATATCCTAATAATCTTGATATCCTATCAAAAAGTACTACAAAATCCATGATAAATAGCATAGGGTGGCTCAACATCTTTGTAATACCATCATCATCATAAGAAAGAGTACTATAAATAAGGAAGAATAAAAAAATGGGCGAGAACGGATTATAAATGAGAAAGATATGGATCGTTGAAGTTTGTCTCACTAAAATAGCTAAGGTTCGGTTGAACGCAAAGGCTTCCATTCTATTTATAACCCAAAGGTGTCCGTTCAACACCTCGCACTTTAGATTAAAGGCGTCAACCAACGCCTTTTAGGTCAGGGTAAAAAAAAACTGTGTAGGGCCAGTGCCACGTGGCTGTCAGATAACCGAATCGGGAATTATTTTAGAAGTTTTCTCGATCAGTATTTTTTTAAGGGGCAAAGGGGAATTTATTAAATAAATTATAAAAAAAATTACTATTCGGCAACACTGTGCAAAATAATTCCCTAACAAGGTATCAGACGAGCCAGCAGGCACATGACATTTTTTTAAACTGACCTAAAAGGCATCAGTTCAACTGATGCATTTTGTTTCATTTATAAGGCCATCGATCTCAAGCTCGGCCACATAGCATTTCGTTCTCTCTTCTCCGGTGCCTTGCCTCGCCTCCCCTCGGCTCTCTGGTGACGTCATCGCCATTGCCTCGGCCAGCTCCGCCTCCCCGCACTCGCCTCGGCCACTGCCTCGCCCCGCCTCGGCTAGCTCCACCTCCCCATCCTCGCCCTGCCATCGCCTTGCCTCGCCTCGCCTCGCCATGTCCTCGCCCTCGCCTTGCCTCAGTAGCACCTTCTCTGGCCACCTCCTCGCCCTGTCGCTTGCGTTTCTACAGGTAATATATGTTTAATACCCATTAGAAATACGTATTGATTTAGCTTTTGTATTGTATGAAATTGATTATGTCATATTTGTGCAGTGTTTGTTAAAGGTTTTGTGAGAAGAGATGGCGGGAGAAATGGTTCTGTTTGTGCTAATGTATGGTGGCAGAATTGATAGAGGTGAATACTAAGGTGGTGAAATCATAAGATTATTTATTAATAAGCCAAGTACTTACGAAGAACTAGAGATGCAAGTGTTTATATTCCACATGTTATGAATATAACGAATGCACATTTCACAAAAAGTAAAGTACGTCTGTTTCATGTATGTTGTGTAGGTAACATGGCAGCCATACATGATAAGCTGGTTAGCGCAGTTACTTGGAGTATGTACGCATGGAGCACATGTATGGCCCGGCTATACATAATCACCTTAGAGGTTCTCCTTTCGAAACCCGGTCATTCGTCTAGGATGCTGGCCTCATCAGTGCTTACAAACACGATGAACTGAGACTGTAGACCTTTCGTATTATCATACAAATTAAACGTACGTATATGCCTTCATCGGCTAAACTATAGAGGTTCAAAATTAATTGGAGATCTCGTAAGATCTATCAATGGCTCTCTGAGCATACTATGATTCCACCTCGGAAAGATCCTCACAAGGTCTCTAGTGGAGAAATAGATTCATACAAAACTGAATAATGTCACAAGAAAAGCAGAGGTTGCAACACTCTGAGATTCAAGATATCTTTTACTAGAATAGACTCACTCAAGGAGTATAATAATCATCAGTATCTCTCAATAGAATACGATTCCTCGCAAGGACACGGTTGAGATTCCAACATCTTGAACAACAGATGACTCACCATAGGAATATCGATAGGTTCCAACCATAATTTAAACAACACGCTTAATGCCTAGCCCTAGATAGGAACATCTATGAAATCTGGGATTCAACGCTTACAAGACTGAATTTACATTAAGAGAATGGTTTTGGAACGTTTGGTCTCTAACAAGAAACTCAAACTGACACCAAGCTGTAATTTGAAACTAAAGATGATTTGACTCTCGGTCACACTGAATTATCCCATAATATTAATCCTTTGGACTAACTATTCTTACTGTAATAAATTTCATCATGTTTTATAATGTGTATTAGTGATACTTTAATCATATTAGACCATACCGTTGAATATTAGTAGGTAATATAGTTAAACCGTAATTATAGAAAACTATTTTGGTTCATAATAGCCCACTTCCGACTGTCCCCACACTCATTCCAGTTGGAATTTAATTCCGAAATATTTATATTAGATAGATCTATTTCCAACCTCACCAATGGTTTTTTTTTTTGCAATTAGTTATGATTTTAACACTACATATCATCGGCACAGAAATAGTACTTGCCGAGATCCCTAAACTTCATCATACGTAGTAATCACGTTTTATTAACCCTTAATTATGTTAGTAGGGTCTTATTGGCCTTGAGTGCACCCTTCTTAGGTTTATTTCAGTCCCTTAGATGTGCTAGAATTTAGTTAACCCATATTTCTATGTACCTCTCATTACACAAACCAGTTTAAGATATTCCTTTTTTATCATGGAGGTCCTGATGCTAGGAACTCAACTATGATCACATGAGACAATCAAATCAGAATTTTTTGAAAGCAAATATAGAACTTTCTGACTTCCAAATGGTCAAGAGATGTATTACTTAATGACGTTCCCATCTAAGAACTAGCATGTAAGCAAGGAAGATATAACACTTAAATAATATCAATAAGCATACTTGTACTCATAACATAATGGAATCTTTCATCAATCCAAGCACTTTACACAACTCTACTTACTGATATAAGACCATATAATTTAGCACATAATTCTCATGAAAATGGATTGAAATAAATTAAAGCAATTAGGAAAGACCATCCTACCACTCCATCATGATTGTCTCGCCCTTCTCTACGTAGCACCTCTCCTCCTCTTCGCAACAACGCTTTTGGTTAGTGCTATGGAAAGGATTTAAGTTGAGAATAGGACTTGGAGTAGAGTTGAATAGGTGTAGGAAGAAGGAGAAGAAGCACAAGTCGTCACATAATTAGGGTTTGGCATTCATATGCACAGGTCGGCCCCTCTCTTAGGTTTAAATACCTAAATCCTACTCCAACTAGGATATTTCCGCCTTTGAATTTATTTCCTTATCATAATCCCAATACTCCAATAAAAATATTCCACAATCCTAAGATGGACGTCCTAGGCCTAATCCTCTCTATTTGGTTAGGATTTGGCATCCTTTATTAGATTTTTTTAACAAAATCAGCAACTACCGGATTTAGTTTCTGCCGCTGCGATTGATTGAGCTCACTTTCGCAACATTACAGTATTTTCGATCGATCGTTTTCAAGGGCCATCGATCGCTGCTCAATATTACATTATTCCATTACTTTCGATTGATCGTTTTCAAAGGCGATCGATCGCTGCTTAAAAATTGAACCTTCCAGTATTTTTGATCAATCACGTTTGTCTTGCTCTCGGCTTTGAATCTGGCCCGATCGATCGCGTATCATCTAGCGATCGGTCATGAACACAATTTCAAACATTCATAACTCTTTGCTCAGATCTCCGAATTACAAACAAGGGAAAAAACCTGTTTGATATATACTCAAATTATACATTTCATCAGCTCTAAAACTTATATTTAAGGTAATGTTAGCATATATTTAGTGTTTGCTAATGTTATTTTTTTGTTTTTGTAGGAAAATAAGAATAATTATATGGTGAAAAGTGACCCAATGGTTGAATCTTTATTATCTCAGTGGCATATATCTAATTGGACTGATTCAAACTTCATGTTAAAGCGCAAGAAGTCAGCTTTCTAACGCCACCGACCGTGCGCAATTCGGAGTTTGGAGCAAAAAATTATGACCATTGGAAGATTTTTACTCAAAGCAGTACGCAATCAGTCGGAACATTATACGCGATTGATCGCCGGAACCAGAATAAGCTGAAAACGATGGATGCGATCGATCACCCTTGTCTCGATCAATCGTAAGTACAGTAATTTTGTTTCAATGGGTAATGATCGATCAGCAAATGAAGATTTGAAGTGAACGATCGCGCGACGCAGTGAAAAGATGAAGAAGAGTCGTGATTGATCGAGAGGCGATCGATCGACAAACTTAGCGATTGATCGCCGTATACAAAAAACCTAAAACAGAGTCCTTTCCAAGTCGGATTTGGAGGGGCGTTTCGTGTTTTCTCCTACTATATAAGCTTAGAGAGGGCTCAGAAACAAGGGGATTAGAAGGAGATAATGAAATTTGGAGGGAGAGAAGAAGTTTTTTTACGGCCGAAAGGAGAAGAATTAACTCGTACCAATGAATACATCAAAACAGGCTTTGATTTTCTCTTTCTCTATGTAGCTAAACTTCTTATCAAGGCTAGATGAAGCCCTAAGCTTGTATTGTTACTATGGATTGTTTAATTTAATGAAAGTTGATATGATTTCTTTTATCTATGCTTAATATGATTTCATGATTTCTCATCTAGTGCTTGACCATAGACTTGTATGATTATGAATGGAATTTGATCTTAATAATTCATGTGTCTAACTAAGAATAGACTTATGTTAATTCTATGCCCTACCAAGGATAGAGTTAGCTATATTAATTTACTTTGAATGAATTCTTTTTGTCCGACCAAAGAACATTGAGTGTGTTCAATTGTAAATCGTGTGTCCGACCAAGAATACGAGTTTCTTGTTATATCAACTTGTACGAAGTAATATTTGAGATTAGTAATTGCATGTTTAGAGGTGGATTCACAGTCTTGGTATGTTCATTCATTAGAGTTCTAGTTAAAGTTTATTTATTTAGTTCTTTAAATCATTACAAATGCAATTCCTTCATTAGAATTAATTTTAAATTAAGTTAATCAACCAAGTCCTTTAGGTTCGACCTCGTAACCACTAGCCTATAATTAGTCTCGTGCGATTGCGAGTAAAATAGTTAAAAATTAAGACAATCAATTGGGCTCTAATCCAAATTGCAAATTCACTCGATCCGGCACATGCATCTTGACAATGTCAAAACATATAAGTGGCGTCCTAGATAGCCTACACATGTGCTCCATCCGTACACACCATGTAATTGTGCTAAAACCTCGTGATGATATGGTTATCATGCTACCAACACAACATATGAATATAATACTTTACTTTTTATGAATATGCATTGTTTATATTCGTAACATGCGCAATATAAACGACCATTACCTGGCCGGATCATTGATAGTCTAATTCAGGTGCATAGTTTCACTTTACCCCTTTCTCTACAAATCTCATAATTACATCGTAGGAAATTTTGGTGAAGTCTATCTTGGAGATGACAAGCCATGCGAGATAGCAAGGAAGGGTGATCTGAGCATAAAATTACCCAACAATTATGTCAAGAATCAGTATGGGGGTGCCACATCCCTGAGTTGACTAGAAACTTGATTATGTGAGCCACCTAGCAGATTCAGGTTATGTCATAGTATTTGACAAGGACACATGGAAAATATCAAGCAAGGAATTCTGTATCGGACATCGGTAAAATATCGATCGGCCTATGAGACAAAATATCAGAGATATATCGGAGATATTTGTAAAAAAATATCGGTGGTCAAAAACTAATTTTTACCATATATTTTCACAATGTAACTCTTCAAAGGAGTGTGTTGTGAATGTCAGGCACATGACGTCAACACGCATACGTCATCACGCACGAATATCGTTGGATTATCTGATTAGGATTAGTTTCCCTTTTCGTGTCAATTAGTGATTGTAATAAAGGCCATGATTGGATGTAATCATGGCCTATGATGTCGTCATAGTGACGTTTCTCTGATTGGATGTAATCATGGCCTATGATATCGTCATAGTGACGTCATGTCGTCATTATGTCATCTAGAGTCTTCTATATAAGGGGTCTTCCTCCTCCTTTAAGACTTATGCAATATGAATTGAATCTTCTTCTACTATTTCTCCCTCGTCTTCTTCTCTTTCTCCGGCCATGATACCAGGCCCTATTCGTGTCCCAGGCTGGGACACAACAGAGTGACACTAATCTTTTACAAGCAAAATAAGTATTTTTATATGAATATATTTCTATAAAAATTTCAGCAAAATCTCCCCTGTATTTTCATTCATATATACAAAATTCATTCCCTCTAAAAGTTCAATCACCTATAATAATCAACAATCATATAATCTTCCGAAATAGTAACTAGATAGAATATAGTAAACTCATTTGGGTTCACATCACAAGAGAAAAGATTTTCTAGATCAACGAGTGTCATAAGTTGAAGGACAAGAGAGCACAGAAAAAAGGAAAAAAATTGCCTCACAATTCTCCTCTCAGTCCAGTAGCTTTCAACTCATTTGCAAGCAAAAAAAGTTTTGAAATTTATGCGCTGTCAATGAGTTCCTCATAAAGTGTTAGCACTTCAACAATGTTTACCTGAATAGTTTCAATTTGAACTAAGTTAGAAGATCCACATATTATCGAGGTGATCAATGGTTTTGTACATTTAGAAAGATCAATTCTTTCTGCAAGAAGGCATTCTTATACCTGAGTTCAGATTCTACCATTCTCCCATCAACTATTTCGTCCCCAACAAAGATCTTTGCGATTGGATTCAATTTTTGCTTCTCATTTTGGGCAGGATTCTTACTTGCTCCACTATTTGCATCAGCATTGCTGCCAGACCCTAATGGGGATGAAAAAGAAAGCCCGTCATGAGTTCTTGAAAATCATCAATAAAAATTTGAATGCAATTTATATGTAATTCAATCAGTAATTGAATGTCGAACAAATATGAATAGCTGCCAGCAGGCTTTTGACGTTCTAGCCATGGGTAAAAAATACGCAAATTGCCTTTTATACAAAGAAGTCTACAAGACAATATTGGCAGAATAGCCATGTCTAACAATAAATTATTACTTTGAGTTTATTCTGTCTTAGAAGATACGTAGTACACAACCGCAATATAATTCATGTAGACTTAATGAATACAATTGGATTTATAGCAAACAAATATAATTAATTGATAGACTTAATGAATACCATCGGATTTAGGTTATCTTGAAAAACTAATGGGACTATTATTGTGGGAGGGAAGGAGTATCAACTATTGAATGACATACCTTAACTACCATGTAAGACATATAAGGTAACTTTAATATTGAACTCTTTAGTAAAACTTCATAGACTTTAATAACTTAGTATCAAAGCTTGTTCAGTCTTAAGGGTAGTATAATAAATGTGTCCGTCTGAAACACAAAAGGTCTCCTCTGTAAATGTATAGTGTTCAAATGCATCCGTTTTCACTTTCAACTTATAACGCTGAAGCACGATTAAAACATTCAGCTCATATTCAAAGAAAATGTGGCACATAAAATATTTACCATCTTCTATTGTGGCAAACTCCTTAACACTAATTCCAGCGAGCAAATAGCTTTCACCATTTTCTGAACTGCAACCGTTTGCCTCTGCAGCCATTGCAAACAAACTGTTAAATGTGTAGTTACAAATTAGACACACTATTTTTATATTATGAACTACCAAAGATGCTATCTCCCTGATATAATGTCAAGCAAAAACTTCTTTTGTGCACGTGAGAAACGTAGAATGATAAGGACAGCAGAAACATGTTTCTACCAAGTCAGTTGCATTCACAAAATGAATAACTTTACAGATTTAGAACAAAAATAGAACCACAAAAATTGCAAATAAATGCAGATGTACGCACTGCAAGAGCAAAAGGTGCCAAGAGCACATAAAGTTGATTATCAGAGTACATTTAAACAAAAAACAAACAGGCAAAAACACAGATTAACCCAAAACAGAGCCAACAATAGAACGAGACGAGAAGCATAGAGGAAAAACAAAAAGAGAAGCTTTATCCAGCAAGAGACATCGGAAGCCATAAATGGGAGAGTGAATTGCAGACCTGAGAAGAAGAGAGCAGCGGCTGTGTTCGTCGCCGCCAGACCCTCAGTTTGTCGCCGCCCTTAGTTCGTCGCCACCGGAATCCGATCCTCTGTTCGTCGTCGCCTTTCCAGACGCCGGAATCCGATCCTCAACTCGTCGTCATTGCCCCTTTCCTCTTTCCCGACCGCCTCAGCTTCAGCTCCACCACCTCCTTTCCTCTTTCCCGACCGCCTCAGTAGTCAGCTCCACCTCCTTTAACCTTTGCCGACCGCCTCAGCTTGGAGTCCAGAGAGAATTCGTCCCGACCGCCTCCCCTTTCCCGATCCTTAAAAAAAAACCGATATATCTCCGAAACCTGCGCCGAAACCCGATATACCGGCTCCGTTTCGGCGATATATCGGCGATTTTTGTAAAAAAGCTACTGTCCGATATTTGGCTGTCTCGTTTTATCGGTTCAGGACCGAAATCGATATATCGCCGAGACAAAATTCCTTGATATCAAGGGCTACTATGATGTTGGCACACGGGAGGAGACATGGGACATTGTACATAATGGGAAAAACCTGCACTAATCGTGTAGCATTGTCAGTTGCAGATGCCAAGAA
The DNA here is from genome assembly GCA_039654745.1 of Houttuynia cordata. Lineage (NCBI taxonomy): Eukaryota > Viridiplantae > Streptophyta > Magnoliopsida > Piperales > Saururaceae > Houttuynia > Houttuynia cordata. The sequence goes on from CM077503.1 coordinate 58,719,373, forward strand.
GTGGCACTATAAGTTGGGCTACATGAATGAGAAGGGCATAGAGATTATGCATTCCAAAGGACGGTTTATGGGAGTGAAGTCCATTGACATTGTGTTACGCATGAAAAATGCACATTTTTATATGTCTTTTTACATGTGTATTAGTCTTAATTTCTAGTTAAAATAAGGAATAAAGTGAGTTTTAGTAATTAGTTTAATAATTAGGAATTGAATAATTAATGTGCTCTAAATAACTCAATTTAGATATGTTCTGTAATTTTATAAATATTTGGTGCGCCTAATTTGGGACATATTTTATTTTGTATAGCTTCAAGTGTTCGAACGGTAGAGCAACCAAAAGTGAAGCCATTAGACGGGTTTTGAAGTGCCAAAGTGACCCAGGAGCGGAGATCAAACGCGCAGAGAAGATCTAAGCCGTTGATGTTCACTGATGAAGGAGACGGGAGTGTGGAATTAAAGGATGGGCATTCAGATTATATCCGGTGATTGAGATTGCTTTGACAGATTTTAATTGAGAGAAAGAAAAAAAATAAAAGAAATTGAAATGAACCGGCCGGTTCGGTGAGAAGAAAAAAAAAATGACAACCCGAGATGATGGCTCGGTTGTCTAACAGAAGCAGCAGAACCATTACTTTGCTCGAGCAATGAGTCCGATCAGATGGCGACCCTGGGTTCCGGCGGCGATGACTTCACGGCGGAGCAACGACGGAAGTCATGGCAGCGATGGGGACACGAAGGCAGTCAAAGGCGGAGCTCGAGCTTGGCGGGCTAAGGAACAATGAGCGGCGGATTGGCGGCCACGGGTGAAGGTCGGCGGCTAGGGCTTGATAGATTCCGACGATGCCATGGTCCGACGGCGATGAGGGTTTCGACAGCTATGAGCTCGGCGATCACGACTGGTGAGAATGACGGTTGGGTTCGGGAACAGTATTTTGGAGGCGGCAATGGGTGCGATGAAATGACGGCGACGGACCTCGAGCGATGGTGAAACCAAACGGCAGCCATGGCGAGGAGGAAAGAAGCTTGATTTCGGAGAAGGCGTGCTCGATTTGAACTGTGGAGTTGTGCTTGTGTGGGGTCTCAAACCGAAACAGCAGATGGGTTCAAATAGGAAAGCTCGGTTTTTTTTTAGGGCGGATTTGGGACTCATCCTAAGCAGAATCGAGTTGATTTGGTGTTGGATTCGGACTCATCCTCAAGGTGGATTCAGATTGGAAAATGACTCTTCTTTTGGGATGCATATAAAATAGAGGTTCTGGCTGTGCAAGGTCGACCGAGAGAGGAGACGACCAGAAATTTTCTTTCATTTTCTTCCCGTTAAATTTTTTTGCTTTTTCCTATTTCATTGTCATTGCTGTGGTGCGGTGTTTTAAAGAAAGAAATTTGTAATTGCTGAGAACAGCCGACTGGAGAAGACGTCCGGGAGAAAAATTAGTTCAAAGTTTTGATTTTTTTTTTCATTTTTCATTTTGGTTTTCATTTTGATTGTTGTTGTGCTGCCGCTTGGAGTTATACTTGCTGTTCAAACTATTGCGGGGAACAGTAACCCGAAAGAAGAGGAATAATACATTCTTACTTAATTTTCTACTATTCCAAAATTTATGTAAGTTGATTTAATTTTAATTAAGATGAATTCCTTTGATCTTGCAATTCAATTATCGGGCATGAGTAGCTAATTCCCTGTGTAGGGCTGAGATGAAGCCATGATTAGTTGTAGGAATGGTATTCATGTGATGCAATTATTATATCTAAATTAATTCATTTTAACAATTGTTATTCTCAATTTAGTTGCATTGAGTTGTATGCTTAATACGCTATTTGGATATTAGTTGTGATTTATCTATTGATGGATATAACTAATGATTTGAATCTCATCCGTTGATACGCAAGAAAATACAAAATTTTAATTAAAAATTTATATGCTTTTATGCAGAAATCTTCTATATGAGAATATATTGAATTCAAATTCTCTACGAGATAATCGTGAGAACAATTATTGATTTTGGATAATTATTCCTATGATTGTTATGTGCTGATTCTTATGCCCTTGCGTTTTAAGCATCTGATTAAAGTTGTGATTTCATTTGTTACTTAGATTTCTTTTCTTGTAGTTTAATTAATATTTCCATTAGTAATTTAGTTACCAATTGCATAATCAATTTTAGTCTTTGATTAATCGTAGTTGTAGTTAATCAAATCAATTTAATTCTTCAAAAAAGGGGTAGTAATCAGTTTTTTGAATTAGAATTCCATAAATACAAGTCCCTGTGGGTTCGACATCGTAAAATTGTGCGACTGTACTCCAATACGATCTATACACTTGCGAGTAAAATTAAGATTACAAGTTTTTGGCGCCGTTGCCGGGGACTTGTAGGAAATCAAATCCTAAGACTAATTTTACTCTTGCAGTTAATTTTAGGTAAAAAAAATTAAAATATTAAAAAAATAATAAAAATACACACGCGAGAGTTGATTGACTGTGTATGACCATGTAGACACGTGATCACACATTGCGTTTGGTTAGCAATAATTCTAATCCCTTAGAGAATAGCAAAACTGCAATTGATCTTTCATTGAAAATGGAAGATCAATCTGAGAAATCTCTAAGGGAGTTATTTTCTCCAATCACAATCAACCCTCCAACTTACATAGTGTTGCCTGCAACTTCTGCAAAACATTTTGAATTGAAATCTCAAATAATTCAACTCTTGCCAAATTATCATGGTCTTAACAGAGAGGATCCTTACATGCATGTAAAGAATTTTTTAGATATTTGTGCAACTTTTAGGTTCACAGACTTCTCAAATGAGCCTGTTCATCTGCGCCTTTTCCCCTTCTCTTTGAAGGACAAGGCCAAGGCATGGTTGAATTCTCTTCTCGTGGATTCTATCACAACATGGGATATGTTGGTGAGCAAATTTTTGTCTAAATTCTTCCCAATGGCCAAAACTAATGAATTAAATAGAGAAATCACTGATTTCATGGAAGATGAAAATGAAAAATTTTATGAGAGCTGGGAAAGATTTAAAGACCTGTAACTAAAGTATCCACATCATGGGTTTGAAACATGGAGGTTAATTCAACACTTTTACAATGGTTTAACTCAAACACATCGCAATATGATTGAATCAATGAATGGAGGTGCATTCTTAGACTTAGGAGGTGAAACTGTGTATAATTTCTTAGAGCGATTAGTTGAAAGGTCCCAACAGTGGGATTTTGCAAGTCATAGGGAGAGACAACATCAAGCTCCTAAGAAAGGAGGTCTCTACGAGATCAAAGAGGATGTAGATGTTAAGGTCAAACTCGATGCGCTAACCAATAAAATAGATGCCCTGAGTTTGAACTGAAGCATCAATGCCCTCAACATGAATGAAGCATGCTCTGTGTGTGCTAGCCCGATCCATACATCTCTAAACTGCCCTTCAATGAATAGTTATCCAGAGGGTTATGTGATCTATACATGAAATATGCATTTTATTATCTCCTAAACTTATGTTTATGCAAGTGTTTGATTAGAACAAATGCTACTTTAATATAGTTTTTGGTTTTTGTAGGAAACAAGAGCAAGACGCAGAAATGGGGTGAAACGCGACTCTAATGATTAAATATTCATTACTTCGATTGCATATCTCTGATGGGACTGATTTAAGCTTCATGTAAAAGTACACGAAGTCAGCTTTCCAACGCCACTGACTGTTAGCAATTCGGAGTTCTGAGCAAAAAGTTATGATCATTTGAAATATAGCACGCGAAAGAGGTATGACTAAAGAGAAGAACCGTCGAGATGAGATTGGATGGATGAGATTGATACAATGGGTTTTCATTTAATAAAAAAAAAGAAAGAAAAGCAATATGAACTGAACCGGTTCCGTTCCGGTCAGGTTCGGTTCAGTTAAAAAAAAAAGAAAGAAGAATGAAACCCGGCCCGAGCCAAAGCTCGGGCCTTTCGTCCAGAACAGAGGCGCTCGGTGAAGAACGCCGGCGAGGCTGGGCTGAGCGCCGGGGGGGGCCATTCGACGGCGGAACAATGACGACGACGGCGGAGCTCAAATGACGAAACACGATGGTGATGATGAATGGCAGCAGAGAGCGACGTGCCGGAATTGGAAAGCTCTGATTTTGAATCAAAATTGGAATTGGAAGTTGTGCTCAAATTGGACTCCTGCTTTAGATCGACTGTGACCACGGAGGGGAGATGGAGGACTGTCATTCGAGGCCTATAAAATAGAGCTTTTAGCTGCCGAAAATTTGAAAGCTTTAACGGAGAAATTTCAGAGCTTCACGGGATATTTTCTGCCGAAAAAGAGGAGCTTTCCGATGCGGATTCCGGTGGTGCTACGCCGGAAAAGGAGGGGGAAGCGGAAGTAGACGGCCGGAGGAGAGGAGGATGAAGAAAAGGTGTGATTTTGGACTGCTACAGTAACTTCCGCCATTTGCTACATTAACCGGCTGAACGGAGAAGATGATGAATAGTACCTACGCGTGAACAGTGTTGCTACAGTGACTTTGAACAGTATTTTTCGATGAATAGTAAATGATGACTCCTTCAAATCAACAGCGTTCTTCTCATCTGATGGCCGGGTAAATCCTTGTCCAAGGCGTAGATGAAACCCGAGTAAATTGGTTGTATCGTTTTCTTTATCTCAATCTTAGCTTTTACCTTGATTGGTGTATGAATCTTATTATAGAATCACTATTAATTTATTGAGGTTTATTTTATGTGCTCGAGAGAGGCTAGAGTGAATTCTTGTGAGTTTCAATCCAAGGAATATTTGCGTGCCCGAGAGGAACGTACGTAGACTAAGATGTTATAAAGGAATAAGATTTCATTGGTTTATGCTCGAGAGAGATGGATAACAGTTCCATATTTTAATTGTTTATGTGTTACGTCCGAGAGGAGAGCACTACATTTTGAATTGACAAGTATATGTCCGAGAGGAATATGCTAGCCAATTAGGAATTTATTCAAAAGAGAGAGACAATAAGTTGGTTTATTGTGTGGTGGATTCGAAGCCTTGGCACTTCTCCATATTAGTTAAAACCCATTTTAAAGTAGTTAAATTTATTGCTTTTTTAGATTAAATCAAACTGCAAACTTTCTTTCAATTGAATTTGGTAAAATATAAATCCGTCCTTGAGGTTCGACAACCCTTTAATACTCGCCGTAGTACAATTGCCTTGTGCACTTGCAAGGGTTTAATTTTAAGCGATCAAGTTTTTGGCGCCGTTGCCGAGGATGGCACAATAGTTTGCCAGATTCTTAGCATAATTAGTTTTAGAGTAGTTTAGTGAGTCTTAACTTAGATTATTCGTCAGTAGCTTAATTTGTGTTTTGCAAGGTTAAGAGAGGACGTGGAATTCTCGCCAATGTGGAAGGGCCATGCCTTCCCCTTGTTTGCATTCTCTTATCCTTATTTTTTTAGATTAATTTGTGTGTTTGGTATTTTCTTTTTCTTTTTGTGACTGCATGTTGTGCTAGTTGTGGCTATGAAGACTGTTAGTTATTGATATCTAGGGCTGCTGATTACTTGTTGTAGATATCCACGGTTGTTTATCTTATTTGTAGATGTGTGATATTGTGGTTTAGATGTTAATGAATGCATGGTGAGGAAATGTCTTCACCTTTTTATAGATTTAGCCATGAGAACCCATATAGGAGCTTTAATGATTATTGTTCTTCACACACACCTAATCCCCCTCCCTATGAAGTGCCCTACCACCCACGACCCTTATATGCTGATACTTACAACCGTGGGTGGGATAATCACTCTAATTTTGGGAGTGGCCCATCTTCCCTACAATACACAACTCCTCATATGTCGGAAACATGTGCCCTCTGTTTAAGTCCTATTCATACCCCAGTGGAGTGCCCTTTGGCCCATGAGTACCCTGATTTTATACGCAAGTATGTTAATGAGGCCCAAAGTCATCATAGGTGGGAGGATCATCCTAATAACCCTTGGGACAACCCAACCCTAGGCCCACTCTTCATCAGGCCCCTAGACAAGATTTCCTAAGCCCACACCTGCCTTACCAACTAGCCGCTACTCCTCATTTTGGCCAACCCATTAAACAATCTACCTTAGAAGATAAAATGAACCAAATAATAGCCAACCAATCTGCCATCCTCACAGCCTTAACTAAGTTGTCAACTGGATATAAGGAAATCAGAGAAGAGTACACCCCACCTGTCCAACCCCAATATCCGATGGGCCAATTTTATGATGAATGGATCTGTTTTTCACCTGACTATGATGTTACATCCCTTCATAATGCCCAAAGGTTTGACAATGAGCTTGAGTGGGTTTTACATAATGATCAAGAGGGTGTAGAAATTAAAGAAGAAGTGAGTGTATTAATAGAACCCAGCTTTAAACCTTCTTCTATATTTGAGGATTCACATTCTACGGCACTATCAACAGAACCTTCTATTCTTGAAACACCATTCATACCATGTCTTGACCGACCTAACCCTTTGCTTATTGAAAGTAACTTAGACTGTTTCATAGATTGTTTAGTTGAGTCACTAATTGAGGAAGCTTTCCCAATTGGGTTACTAGAAGAGGCCCCTAAGGCCAAAATGGTTAATTTAGAGGAGGAGCCTTTTATTCTAAAATTTTCTAATGACCCTTCTTCATGGTTAATACAGGGACCCCTCTTTCCAAAGCTTCCCTACCCACCACTCCATCCTTTTATTCCACGATGTGCTCCATACTTAGGCAACAAGGATAGAAGTGTGTGGTGCAATCATTTAATTGATCCAGGTTGATGACTTGATAATCTGGACCCTACAGAGGATCATGGCTATGTCTAGCTGAAGATGTTAAACTTAGCGCTTGGTGGGGGGCAACCCACGTATTCAGGTGTATTCTCTCATTTTCTTCCTTTCCTTATTATGTTTTCATTGTAGTTTTATATTGTTCACATTGAGGACAATGTTCATAATAGGTTTGGGGGAGGGAATATTGCTTACATATAAAAAAAATAAAAAAAATAAAAAATAAAAAATCATAAAAATTTAAATTAGTTTTTAAGTTGTTTGTTAGTATTTTTGATAGGTTTTGATAGTTTATCCCGTGATAATGCGTGCTTCAATTCTTAAGTGATTAATTGACATTGGAAGTGTGAGTAAGTATACTGGAGGATAGATACACTTAATTGAGCATATCTTTCTGTTACAGTCCTCTTGGAACAAATGCTTGAACTAAGAAAACTCACTCACACATATTAGTACATAAAGTAATACCATCTAGAGATTTGTTGAATGCTAATTTACAGTGGGATGTCTTTAGTCAGAGTTATTGGATGATGTGTAGTTATCTGTTAAGCTTAAAAGATCATGATAGACCATTTACTTGGCTATGGCAAGGGATTGGAATCGGAAATAGGTTGAGAGTATAATACAACCTGGACAAAATAAGATGTGCTGAAAATATGATTGCCAAAAATGAAAATGCAAAAAAAAAAAAATGAAAACAAAATGAAAGAAAGGGGCTGCTTGACTTTATAGGATTAACTTCGGCTGATGCTCGGGCCCGAAGCGGTCTACTTAAAACCTAATGCCCTAAGCCAACTGGCTGGGAGTCATTGGCTTGAGTCATTACTAAAAAGCATCTTGAAGTCAGGCCTTACACAGTCCTAGAGAAAAAAAAGTCTATGGTGTATTATCCTCTCAAATCTAGAATGTTGGACCCGAAGGAGGAGCGCAGGCATTTGCGCTATCATGAACCTAAAGATTACAATGACTATGTAGATTCTGATGTTCTTTGGTTAATGGGTAACACTGAATCTGTGTGAAACAGAGATTTAGAATGTATTGCTACAATGTTTTGCACTTTCTATTATTTATATTATCATGCTATATCATATTGAGCAGAAATTTGCAAGATGAAGGTGTAGAATAAAACCACTTGCTTGAGCGCTTCTATATTCCAGTTGATTATACATGCAAGTACGTGTAGTTAGTTTTCTTAAGTATTGCAGTGTGTATTTGAAGGGATAATAAATTTCGTGTTTTGTTGTGTTTAGTTTGATTTTTTTCTCATTTAGATTAATAATGTTAATTTTATAAATACATGTTTGTAGGTAGCATGGCTGTAAACCCTCATAAGACTTCACTCTTCCGGCCAGGGACACCTGGGAGTTTAAAAGGCTTGTTGCATATGCTAAATGCAATCGTGATTCCCTACGACAGTGGCATTTATCTTTGGGTAGTTTTATTTTTTTATTCTATTTTTGTGTTTTACTTGAGGACTAGCAAAATATAGGTTTCAGGGTATTTGTTACGCATGAAAAATACACATTTTTATATGCCTTTTACCTGTGTGTTAGTCTTAATTTCTAGTTAAAATAAAGAATAAAGTGAGTTTTAGTAATTAGTTTAATAATTAGGAATTGAATAATTAATGTGCTCTAAATAACTCAATTTAGATATGTTCTGTAATTTTATAAATATTTGGTGCGCCTAATTTGGGACATATTTTATTTTGTATAGGTTCAAGTGTTCGAACTGCAGAGCAACCAAAAGTGAAGCCATTAGATGGGTTTTGAAGTGCCAAAGTGACCCAGGAGCGGAGATCAAACGCACAGAGAAGATCTAAGCCGTTGATGTTCACTGATGATGGAGACGGGCACGGAGAATAAAAGGATGGACGTTCAGATTCAATCCGGCGATTGAGATTACTTCGGCGGGTTTTAATTGATAGAAAGAACAAAAATAAAAAAAATTAACACGAACCGGCCGGTTCGGTGAGAAGAAAAAAAAGAAGAAAGACAACCCGAGCTGATGGCTCGGGTGTCTAACAGACGCAGCAGAACCATTACTCTGCTCGAGCGATGAGTCCGACCAGATGGCGGCCCTGGATTCCGGCGGCGATGACTTCACGGAGGAGCAACGATGGAAGTCATGGCAGCGATGGGGTCACGAAGGCAGTCAAAGGCGGAGCACGAGCTTGGCGGCCACGGTGGGCTGAGGAACGATGAGCGGCGGATTGGCGGCCACGGGTGAAGGTCGGCGGCTAGGGCTCGATTGATTCCGGCGATGCCATGGTCCGACGGAGACGAGGGTTTCAACAGCTATGAGCTCGGCGATCACGACTGGTGAGAATGACGGTTGGGTTCGGGAACAGTATTTTGGAGGTGGCCATGGGTGCGATGAAATGACGGTGGCGGAGCTTGAGCGATGGTGAAACCAGAACGGCAGCCATGGCGAGGAGGAAAGAAGCTTGATTTCGGAGAAGCGTGCTCGATTTGAACTGTGGAGTTGTGCTTGTGTGGGGTCTCAAACCGAAACAGAAGATGGGTTCAAATAGGAAAGCTCGGATTTTTTTTTTGGCACGGATTTGGGACTCATCCTAAGCAGAATCGTGCTGATTTGGTGTTGGATTCGGACTCATCCTCAAGGTGGATTCGGATTGGAAAAGGACTCTTCTTTTGGGATACATATAAAACAGGCTGTGCAAGGTCGACCGAGAGAGGAGACGACCAGAAGTTTTCTTTCATTTTCTTCCCGTTAAAAGTTTTTGCTTTTTTCTGTTTCATTGTCATTGCTGTGGTGCGGTGTTTTGAAGAAAGAAATCTGTAATTGCTGAGAACGGTCGACTGGAGAAGACGACCGGGAGAAAAATTAGTTCAAAGTTTTGATTTTTTTTCATTTTTCATTTTGGTTTTCATTTTGATTGTTGTTGTGCTGCAGCGGGGAGTTATACCGGCAGTTCAAACTATTGCGGGAAACAGTAACCCGAGAGAAGAGGAACAGTATATTCTTGCTTAATTTTCTATTATTCTAAAATTTCTGTAAGTTGATTTAATTTTTAATTAAAATGAATTTCTTTGATTTTGCAATTCAATTATCTGGCATGAGTAGCTAATTCCCTGTCTAGGGCTGAGATGAAGCTATGATTAGTTGTAGGAATAGTATTCATGTGATGTAATTATTATATCTAAATTAATGCGTTTTAACGATTGTTATTCTCAATTTAGTTCCATTGAGTTGTATACTTAATACGCTATTTGGATATTAGTTATGATTTATCTATTGATGGATACAACTAATGATTTGAATCTCATCTGTTGATATGCAAGAGAATACAAAATTTTAATTAAAAATTTATATGCTTTTATGTTGAAATCTTCCGTTGGAGAATAGATTGAATTCAAATTCCCTATGAGTTAATCGTGAGAACAATTGCTGATTTTGGATAATTATTCCTATGATTGTCATGTGTTGATTCTTATGTAAGTATCTGATTAAAGTTGTGACTTTCATTTGTTACTTAGATTTTTTTTCTTGTAGTTTAATTAGTTGCATTTCCATTAGTACTTTAGTTACCAATTGCATAATCAATTTTAGTCTTTGATTAGTCGTAGTTGTAGTTAATCGAATCAATTTAATTCTTCAAAAAAGGGGTAGTAATCAGATTTTTGAATTAGAATTCCATAAATAAAAGTCCCTGTGGGTTCGACTTCATAAAATTGTGCGACTGTACTCCAATACGATTCGTACACTTACGAGTAAAATTAAGAGATTAATTAAAACAACAACACATTAATTTCTATGAGCATTGTATTATGGGGAAGCAAAAGAGGGTGTGCTTCTCTAGTGGCACAAGCACAAGGAAAGCTCTCGACATGAGTTTGTTCACACAGACGTGTGGGGACCAACCCCAATTATGTCACATAGAGGTGCTTCTTACGATGTGACTTTAATTGATGATGTAACTAGGAAGGTGTGGATGTATTTCTTAAAATAGAAATCCAATGTTTATGGTGTGTTTCAGAAGTGGAAAGCACCTGTGGAGAATGAGATTGGTTTGAAACTGAAGTGTCTTAGATCAGACAATGGTGCTGAATACTACAATTCTGAATTTGACTCGTTCTATGCTCAGTAGGGGATTCAACATGAGAAGATGGTCGTGGGTTCACTTCAACACAACAAGGTGGCAGAGCATATGAACAGGACTATGATGGAAAGGGCTAGATATATAGTAGTCATGCAGGGTTGCATGATGGGTTTTGGGTTTTGGGTTGAGGCTGTCTCCATTGCAGTGTATCTCATTAACAATAGTCCCTCAGAGATTTTGATTTGCCTGAAGAAGCATGGACATGTAATGTAGTAAAACTTGATCATCTTAGAGTTTTTGGTTGTGCTTCTTATATTCTTATTAGTCTTGAGAATAAGTCTAAACTAGATCCTATGTCCAAGAGGTGTACATTTATTGGGTATGACTAAAAAGAATTTGGTTATAGGTTTTAGGACCATGAGACCAGGAAGCTTGTTAGAAAGGGATGTGGTCTTTCAGGAAGACCATCTTTATAATGACTGTAATAATCAGGTGGTGCCCAAGGAAATTCTTGATTATTGGGATGTGGAGGATGAACATAAAAGGAGGAGCAAAGAGTTGAAAGGCACTAGTAGCAGTGACATACAGCAGGAGGCCAAGTTGAGCACTCCACCATTAGCTCTCTGATGCTCTACTAGAGTCAACAAGGGACAAATTAGCATGTTCTCTCAATCCGACTATTATGTTTTTTTATATGATAGTGGAGAACCTGAAAGTTTTCAGGATGCCACATGGGGTGAGGAGATGGATATGTGGCATCAGGCCATGGTTGATAAGATGGATTCATTGTCTCTCAATCAGACATGGGATCTCATTGAGTTACTTCAGGGTAAAAAGGTTTTGTCCGACAAGTAGGTCTACAGACTCAAAGAGGAGCTTGATGGCTCAAGGAGGTACAAAGCAAGACTGGTTGTGAAGGGCTTTCAACCGAAGTTTTGGCATTGATTTTACAGAAATCTTTGCTTCAGAGGTGAAAATGACAACTATTTGGTTGATATTCAACATTGTAGCAATTGCATACCTGAATTTAGAGCAACTTGATGTCAATACCTCATTCCTTCATGGAGCTTTTGAGGAGGAGATCCATATGCAACCACAAGGCTTGGAAGTTCCAATTACAAAGGGACTTGTGTGCAGGTTTAAGAAGATTTTATATGGCCTCGAGCAGGTGCCAAGGCAGTGGTAGAAGAAATTTGACAATTTTATGTTTGAGGCAGGGCTCGTGAGGTGCGAGGTTGACCATTGTTGCTATATCAAGCAACACATAGACTCTCATACTTTGTTGCTAATATATGTGGATGACATGTTAATTGCAGCATCTGATATGTCAGAGACAGAGAGTATGAAGAAGGTCTTATCAAAGACATTTTCTATGAAGAATCTAGTGGCAACAAAGCAAATTATTGGGATGAAAATCAGTCGGGATAGCAAGACACTCACAATAAGACTCTCCCTAATGGAATACATGGACAAGGTGCTTGAAATGTTCAATATGCACACAGCTAAGTCTGTCAGCCCACCTCTTGGCCTTTTAACACTGAACAAGAGAGATTGTCCACAATTTAATGAAGAAGGGTTCAAGATGGTTTCGGTGTCATATTCTTCAATGGTAGGGAGTTTGATATATGCTATGATCAGTACTAGACCCGACGTCTCTCATGACTTGGGAAATTGCACTAGCAGGCTTTGAAGTTGGTTTCGAGGTATCTTCAGTGTACAAAGAGGCTACCCTTGGTTTATAGTGGAGCTGAGGTAAAGTTGAAGGGGTTTGCCAATTTCTGATATTAGCAGGTGATCTAGACCGTCACAAGAGTACTACTATGTGTTCACATTGGGTGCTACTGTAGTGTTATAGATGTCTAGACTCAAGAAGGTGGTTGCATAATTGCATTGTCTACAATAGAGGCAGGATACATTGCCGCACAGAGGCTTGCAAGGAACAAGTATGGTTGCAAAACTTTCTGAAGGAGTTCTGAAAGAAGCAGCATGGTACTTTATATAGTGATAGTCAGAACTCTATTCACTTGGCGAAGAATGCATCTTTCATGCTCGGATGGAGCATGTAGACATCCGGTATCACTACATTTGGTCTTTGATTGAGGAGGGTGTGATCTCATGACAAAATTTGTAGCAAGGAGAACACCACAGGCACGTTCACTAAGGTTGTACCTGGTGACAAACTGAGGTTGTACGCAATCTTAGTGGGTTGTCAAGCTTGAGGACCAAAGGATAACAACAAAAAGACTCTCTCGACTCAAAGGTGAATCACTTGGGACTATCATTCTCCAAGTGGGAGATTGTTATGTAATGGAGCAAGAATCGGGCAAGCAGTCAAGTCCCATTGATAGTTCTGCAAATAGGGTAGTAGATCACCCCAGCAGGGTGATAGAACGGGCTGACAATCTGACAGTTCTACAAGTACGGCTATAGATCACCCAAGCAATGTGCTAGAACCAAATTCCCTTCTAGAATTCCAATATATGTAGAACAATCGATCTGCCCCACAGGATGATTGATCGGCCTATTACGGGCCTTTCTAATTGCCCTTTTGACGCAGGATTTCATTCTAAATTGGAGTTTACGTTGGGTCACATCTCTTAAAGGTATTTAAGGGCCTTAAAAGGGTTCTCAGGCTTTATGCTAAGCTTGTAAAGGGAGAAGAGAGTAAGGTTTGGTGAGATATTTGTAAATAATGAATTGGGGTCATTTGAGTCACAAAATCATAGAAATTCATTATATTCTCTTAATCAATAAAGTTTGTTATTTGTTGTGGCGTGGAGTATGGCAAGAAGAAGACAGACTACGGGAATCTATGTGTCTAGTCTAGTTGCTGGAGATTTAGAATTTGGTTAAAGATCGAGAAGATGGCTTAAAGATAGAAGAAGGAATGTAGCAATTCTTATAGGACACTCGTTTTTTGGCTTAGTTTTCACCGAACATTAACCTATGTGAAACTGAGGCAGCATGTATGACCAATATGAACATGGGTTGTACGTGGCCAGTTGACATGGGGGTTAAAAAGCAAAGACAAGGATGAGAAGCTGCTGATCATGTAATATAGCAAGTGGTTCTGCAACTCGTCATGAATGGGAAGAAGGGTAGTGCTCTGTTCTCTATAGGGCAAAGCCTAGCGGTCAACACTATGGACGGCAGCTAGAAGAGGAGGCGGCCAACAATTCTGGGCAGATTTGAGCGGCACTTTTCGGGCGAGAGTTCGGGACTGATATGAACAAGCTAAGGGTAGAGCAACGCCGGGCAAAAGGGAACAAATCTATTCTTTTGTATTCTCTTGCAAATTTGTTGCATGCCTCTATTTACCATCATTAATACAATGAAATCAGTTTACTCTTGTGTCAAATTTTCTATATGGAGTATGAGTAAAATAGTTTTAAAACTCGGAATTTGACTCCAAAAACTCGCTGATGAGACTCCAATCAGCATGACTCGGGATGAGACTCAATGACTCGCCGAGTCTCGTTAACGCAGTCAAAATTTGCCTTTAGCGACGAAACATTCCGTCGCTGAAGCACTTTCAGTGGTTATTATTCTTATTGCGACGGACAAATTCCGTCGCTAAATCCATCGATAAATAACCGCGCGCTAATTGCACCGAAACGACGGATTTTCAAATATTTATATCCTATTCTATTCCTTAGAAAATATAAATATTAAAGAAATAATTTACTACATAATTGTAGTATGAATGCTGAGATTATTTGACCAAATAAAATCAGCATGCCACCAATTTAGCTCCTACTGCCAAAGTTTTCGAAATATAATAGAGTCCAATATTGGTTTAAAGAAGTGGTGCTATGCAATCTTTCCATCAACCAATGACTTACATTGAGTTACCAGAATGTTCATATCAAGAATTAAAGAGAATCCGACCACCATATAAAAACTTGATCTACATATAAAAGTGGATGCGAGCAAAACTAAATGCTTTGAATTATACATGATTTGAAAAATTTAGCTACATAACTCCATTTTGACTCCACTGAAACTCCGAGTTGACTCCACTCTATGAGCTTCCGAGTCGAGTCAAGTCCGAGTCTTGAGTTTTTAAACACTCAGTAATTAATCTTCTATATGGGGTGAAGTCCATAATAGATACTCCCTCCGTTCCAAAATACTGTATATATTTGAGAAAATTCTCATTTTTATTGGACCATGAAGCCCACAAGGAAGTTACATGACTTCTTCTCCATGATATCCCGTCCAACTTGTATGCTCGTTCACAAACCAAGTTGAAATCAATCCTTCCATGTCTTTAACGCCCCAATTAAAATACACAATTTGCATGTAAATCGGAGTAAAATTTTGTCTGTGAAGACTTTAAACACAATATTCAAAAACATAAATACTTCAGCCGAAGCTCGAGCCCATCATTATTCAAAAACATTATTGCGAGCATTGGGGCATCAGTTTCTAGAATCAATTTTTGAACATATCAATAATTAAAACCACTACTATAATTCGATTAAACCAACGAAGAAACAAGATCCTAGGGTCGATGCATGTCACAATTTACAATAGCTAATAATTATTATAATAAAGAAATATTTTAGCAAACACACATGCGTAAGTCATTACTGAATTTAAAGAAATTAACTGAAGGAACATGTATTCTACTTGCTCCATGCTCCTATCCTTTATGCTATCGCCCACATCTCGCTCTACTCCTACTTCTCTAGACTTGTAGAAGAAAACAAGCTGAATAAGGTGAACTCTGGTAGAACTTAAAATTTTTGCTCTCATTCACCTAATCCCATTATTCAAACTTAGTGGAATTTGACATTTTTATTAATGTCTAATTCTTTAGTTTATTGTTCCGATCTCATTAGTTATCAGACAACTCACTAATACTACCTATGTGGTTACTTTTTATACAACCTAAGGTTCCATTTATTCAATACATTCTCATTTTTATTTATTGCCGGATTCACCGACAAGTCATCCAACGATACATGACTTGTCATTGGGTGTGTTATCGTTGAACTCGCAAATGATTTTTTGGATTTAACTATTCATATTACTTCTACCAAACCATCTAATGCATTTCTTCGAGGTTCAATGATCGTTTCAATAGTAGAACCCTTGCAAGTGCACAAGGCAATTGTACTACGGTGAGTATATAAGGGTTGTCGAACCTCAGGGATGGATAAACAATCTACCAAACTCAAGAGAAAGTTGCAATTTTTAATTAATCTAAGAAAGTAAAAACTTTAACTAAATTAACTGAGATTTACTTATGTGGAGAAATACCAAGGCTTCAAATCCACCACACAATAAACTAGAATATTCCTCTCGTACATACATTTGTCAATTCAAGATATAGTGCTCTCCTCTCGGACGTAACACATAAACAATTAAAACATGGAATTCTAATTTATCTCTCTCAAGCATAAACCAATGAAACTTTATTAATATATAACACCTCAGTCTACTCACATTCTTGGTCGGACATGCAAGTATTCTTTCAAATTAAAACTCACAAGAATTCATTCTAGCCTCGCTCGAGCACATAGAATAAACCTCAATGAATTAACATTAAAACCTTAACAAATATCCATACACCAACTAGAATAAAGGTTAAAATGAGAGAAAAGAAAACAATACAACCAGTCTATTTGGGCTTCATCTACGTCTTGGAAAGAAACTTAGCCTAGTATTTGAGGAAAAACAATCATCATATTCTTCATAATCTTCTTCTTCTCTTCCCTAGCCTCCAAGGTATATAAGATCTAATTTCTAATGCTCAAAACGTCCCCCCTTAAGACATATATATATATATATATATATATATATATATATATATATATGGGTGAAGAGAAACCATGAAACCCCCTTCCAATTCTGACTCAAAATAGGGTTTATTTCAATTTTACGAATACGGTGATCGATCGCTACAATACCGATTGATCGTTTACTGTTTATCTATATACTCAAGTAGATACGATCGCTCGCGAAAATCTCATTTTTTTCCTCAGGCGATCGATCGCCTCATTTGCCTATCGATCGGTTATTATTCATGTTCTACATCACAATCTTCCAATGGTCATAACTTTTTGCTCCGAACTCCGAATTGTGCGCGATTCATGGTGTTGGAAAACTGACTTCTTGAAATTTAACATGAATCTTGAATCGGTCCAATTAGATATATGGATAAGAAGTTATGAAGATTTAATCATTAAAGTCACGTTTTCATCATCTGCAGCTTATGCTTATTTTTCCTACAAAAACAAAAAACTACATTAAAGTATCACCAAAATATAATCAAACACTAATATAAACATAAGTTTAGGAGCTAATAAAATGCATAATTCAAGTACAGATCATTCAACTACTTCTACAGATGTATTTTAGTAAACTGTATTTTACTGTCTAATGACAAGTCGTCCTACCACACGACTTGTTGTTGGGACTTGTCGCTGACTTTGACAGAGAGCAGAATATGCCAGAGCAGAGTTCTACAACTTTATTGAAGCATTCATTGATTCTACTTTCCTCATAAGATAATCAGAGCATGTTTAGTAATCTAATCATTCATATTACTCCATGACTTATACATCTTGATTCAAAGAATTAATTTAATTCAATTTCTATACATATACATTTTAGAAGATCATCCCTAGTTAAAATCAAAACTTTGAGTAAAAGAGGCTTACTTTTCTCTCCCTCGATCGTAGTGCATACTAACATAACATTCATAAGGTATATATCTTCATTCTTATAAAATATAAGCAAACCATAATACTAAGCATGCAAAAATCTTAACATATGCAAATCCAATATATAGCATGCAATACTTCTACTACGCAAAAATTTACGGATCACATAATTAATTCCTCATGCCAATCACAAGGGGATATCAACTCTATTATGTGATAATTAACTTTCCTACCTTAGATCCAATCAACTTGAAATCGAATCCTTCCTTGTACATTTCTCTATCCGGAACCCTAACCTTCTTTGAGTCATATAAGTTTACAGCATCCAAAACATGCATTAAAAATAGTTAGTCTCATATTTATACCCTTCCAAATGATACACACAAAAGATTCCTTTTCGAATTTGACTACTGCATCCTACGACGAGTTGTCCAGCAACAACTAACTTGAAATAGACTTCTTGTCACAGAACTTCATAACTAATTTTTAATGCATACTTCAAATACTTACATTTTGTAGGCCTTACGTGCCACCTGCTCAAGCATCTTTTAGCTATACTCTTTATGTTCCACCTCAAACACTTGAGGAGACACTGCAAACATTCATGCAAGGGCAAATGAGTATCTCTCATATCACATGTATAACACCCTTAGAGATGGCTTGCCATCAGATCCTTAGGCATCCTAGGGGTTTCCTAACAAGACTATTAACTTGATGAATCAAGTTCTTTAACACCTTTCTTTATCCAAATAGATTTGGATTTATGGGCATAGAATTAGTGTGGTAACCTAGGTGTGATAGGGGTAGATTGAATGTTGATATTCCTTGAAGGTGATTGAGGCTTTCTTGAACGACTGACCTTGGCCTTAGGAGCATGAACTAAAGGAGTTCTCATAGGTATGCTTGGTTTAATGAGTTCTCATAGGTGGGTATGAGTAGTCTTCTTACCACTCACGGGAAGGGTCATTTGGAAGAATATGATATACCCTAGGGCTGATTCAGAAAAAGCCTCTACTACAATCGTTATACATAATAATCTTGATTCCCATAGTTATAGGCCCTTTGGTTCATGAATTTGGGGTCTGATTCACTTGGATTTGAGAAATTCAGGGGGAATTTGGTTTAGTTCACCCATTTGCGCCAAATCTAACATACGTGCCTATCCAACTGTTTCAGTGGGATGGAGGAAGTTTATGTCCTTACTAAAGCTTATCCTTTACCAATATTAGTCTGGATTACCTTGATCACTCTAGGTCATACTCCCTCAGGTCACATTTAATAGATACGGTTTTTTTCAAATGAACTAAAATTTTAGTTCATTTGAAAAAAAGGTATCAACTAAAAGTGACCGGAGGGAGTATATTTTTAGTGATACAGCTAGCCAAGATGAAGAAAAGGGAAAAGTTTATATGAGATCGCTCTCATATTGCTTATATGAGGCCACTTTGAATCGTAGCCGTTGGATCTTGATCTGACGGCTACAAATACCCATAATGATCTCACCCACTCTTTGATGTGACACACTCACCTACCCACTGATTTGATATCCACCTTCCGATCGGAATCTAACGGTAATAAAGATTGGCCTCATGCTCCTTATATGAGAACGATCTCATGTAAACTTATCTCTGAAGAAAAACACATTACAAAAAAAAAGAGCTATACTTCCATCTGTGGTCTCTGGAGTCTGGATTAGCTAGACAACAACACAGTCAGACCAATCCACTTGGTTTTATGATAAACCAACTTTTCATGGCCGTTGCCAAGTGCCTCCTGGCCTTCACCACTTTTGCCTCGTTTTTTTCTTGCGTAAACCATTTTTGCCTTTAGTTGCTTCATCAGTTCGGTACAACTTTCAGCATGCTCCACCATCTCCTTTACGTCCAAATGCAAGCAAACTTAAACAAATGAATCACTCATCCTATTCCTGGGGCCAGAAAAGGATATAAAAGGAACTAGGTCCAGGAAATAAAAGAAAGAGCCAAATGGATCAGGTCATACAGAAGGGTAATCAATTGGTTTATGCAAGGTGGGCAGGAAAGACGTGAGCTACAGATTATCGTTAGTATATACGTCTGCATCTAAAGGGGAATCCTAATATGCAATGAAGAAATGAGCTTAGAATAAATGCAAAGTGAGAAATGATCAAAATCAAGTACTTCACCTAAATATGTTTGGCTAATATGCGGATATCAAATCATCGATACTTATGATCTCCCATTAGCTTTTTTTTAGGTATCAATTTGGCTATTATATATGTACCATTCCTTGTGGAAAATGTTGAAGAGTGGCCTAGCATGCGGGCGCCATGTCATGTACTTAAGGGTACTCTTAACATGGCCTGCTCATATATAGCTTGATTATACAATGTACTTACTAGTTAGAGAAGTTTTATGACTTCGTTCTCAGTTATCCATTGTTGTTACAATAACATCAATAAAATACAAAGATATTCCATTTACTAACAGCTAAAGCTTTTTGGGAACAACGATAACATGGTGCCGGAGCTAGGTTGTAGGATCATCACACTGATGCAGGTGTGTGCACGCATGTGTTCATGTGCAAAGCTTGATGGATGCTTGCACCTGTGGGGGATCAGTATTGTTGTTATATTTCAATCTCGCAAGCGCATGAATCTATGAAGGCAGTGGCTCAACGTAGTCGATCCCTCAGGGACTTGTGTATTATGGGAAAAACAAGACAATCTTAAATTAATTACCCCTTAGATTAATTATAATATTGAATTAAGAAATTAACTTAACCAAGTAATTAACAAAGAAATTAACCTTAAAAGCAATTATACTAAAAGCAAGAGAACTTTATTTAAAATTAAACTAGAGCAAGAAATTTAAAGATCAAAGGAAATTTCAAAAAATATCAAAAAACGAAAGACTAAGGCTCCAGGATCAGATAAAATTAAGAACTTGTTGTGCATGTCAGCACAACTTAAGGCGCATTATCTAATTTAGGTTGCTTATCTATCTAGGATTAGTTTCCTTTTCAGTACAAATTGTTATAAGGCATGATTAGGTAATCATGTCGTCATAGTTGTAATAGAAACCTCTTTATAAGGGGGTCTTCCTCTCTTATTTGGACTATGGAATGACTAAGATATTTTCTTCTTCTTGCTTTTCTTCTTCTTCTTCCCCTTTTCACCATGGCGTTTGATTTTGTTCTTGTTCCTTACGAGAACACAACATTGGTATCAGAGCCGTGACGGTCCGCATCGGCTGTGCCATATTGCAGGCAGCCGTCCATGGCTTCCACGGACGTCTTTCCAGCGAAGTCAAGCTTCCACCGCCTTCCTGAGGCCGTTCCGCCTCCACGGTAGCCGATGCGGCAATTGACTATCGCAACCACAGCAGCACTTTCACTGGGGGAAACGACCGTCATCGGAACTGGAGAAAATGGCGCCCGCAGAAGCAACGCCTGTCTCGGCTCCGGCCCAAACCGCCGTCGATGCACATGACCTTGAAAAAGAAGATGAAGCAGAGGAGGAAGAAGAAGAGTCGTCGTTGTTGTCGGACTCTGAAATCGAGGATGCCCTGGACTTCCTCAACGCTAAGGACAATTTTGAGCTGGAGAAGTCCTTCTCGCTCTGCTCCCACCGCTCAAACGCCCAAGGAGGTCACCTCTCGCGTCCCCTCCAGCCCCTCTCGAACCGCAACTAGAAGTACTCCAACCACATCCAGCGCCATTGCCACCTCTCGCAGTCTGACCCTTGGCCAGATGAGCCAGGCCAGGTCGTACGGCTTGATCCTAAGGGTGATCGAGTAGACCTTTCGCAGGGAACGCGCCTACGACCTCTTCTCCCATCTCTCAAGGAGCGCATTGTCTACATCAATGGTCCCATCACTGACGACACGACTGCCGTCGTGGTGGTCCAACTTCTATTCCTCTAGTCGCAGGAACCCTCCAAGCCGATCCACCTCTACCTGAACTTCCCCGACGGCGTCGTCACTGCCGGCCTGATGATTTACGACACTAGGCAATACATCCACTCCCCTGCTGCCATGCTCTGTCTCAACCAGGTCTCCTCCATTGGCTCCCTTCTGGATGACACCATGTGCAAGACTTGGTTTGTTGATGCGCTCAAAAGTGTCGGGATTCTTCCTCGTGGCCTCTTTTCTGATTCCAACTCCGTCAACTGCCTCCTCGACCTTGATGATACAGCCCATGTCGCTGCCGCTGACCCGGGTCCCATAATCGATCTGTCCTCCAACAAGCCCCTCCTTGGCAAGCAGCAGGAGATCCACTCAGTGCTGGACTCTTCGATGATGGAGACCAGCTCGTCCTTCGGCACCACCTCCGACACCAAGGTCCTCGTCCACCTCATTGCCATCTCCAAGGC
This sequence comes from Houttuynia cordata, assembly GCA_039654745.1. Classification (NCBI taxonomy): domain Eukaryota; kingdom Viridiplantae; phylum Streptophyta; class Magnoliopsida; order Piperales; family Saururaceae; genus Houttuynia; species Houttuynia cordata. The sequence goes on from CM077503.1 coordinate 58,741,239, forward strand.
CCGCCCATTCATCACCCCCATCGTGGATGCCTGCGAGCAGCTCCAAGTCGTCTACTCCCTAGTCTTCCTCTCTGACGACATGCTCGTCACTGTCTGTGATCCTTACGACTTCCGCCCCTTCAGCGTCGCCCACCTCGGCCTCCACCATGTCCGCCATGAACACCATCTCCGATGCACCACCAACGCCCAGAACACTACCTTCCTTGCCACTACCAAACCACTGGATTATGCCAAGTTCATCCTCTCCGATGGCATCACAGCCCTCAAGGAGCGCCGCCTCCGTAGCATCCCTCCTCGCACCGAGAGCCTAACCGACGGCATCTCGTCCATTGGATTCCTGCTCTTCTGCATGCTCGAGTATGCCACCGCCGCAGCCGCGTCTGCCGCATTTTCTTACTTGGTCGCCTTGAGGACAAGACAAAAGCGGAGCGTGGTGGAGTGTTGTGTACGTCAGCACAACTTAAGGCACATTATCTAATTTAGGTTCCTTATCTATCTAGGATTAGTTTCATTTTTAGTACAAGTTGTAATAAGGCATGATTGGGTAATCATGTCGTCATAGTTGTAATGGAGACCACTTTATAAGGGAGTCTTCCTCTCTTATTTGGACTATGGAATGACTAAGATATTTTCTTCTTCTTCTTCGCCTTTTCACCATGACGTTTGATTTTGTTCGTGTTCCCTACGAGAACACAACAAAACTTTATCTAATTTTGCAAGAGAATACCCATGATTATTAACTATCCTCAATTTACTACAGAAAATATTATCTCTGAGCACATTAATGGAAAGTAAATGTATGTCCTCTTATGCTTAATAAGATTAGATTAAAATCATTAATTTCATCAATTGAAAAGCAAATCACAATTAATATCCAAAGCTAATTATAAGAATTGCACATTGAAGCATTAGAGAGTCTTTCAAATCACAGGAGTCCAGATCGAAGACGATTCTCTAGGTCGAGGAGAAACCCAAATCTGAACACAGAGTCCTAATTCCAGCAGCCTGTCCATGTTGAAGACGGCTCTACCATTTCAAAATTTCAACTGTATTCCTCTTCGAGCAAACCCCATTCCAAATGAAATCTCTACCGAGTTGATCCACAATATGGAGCACGACTATGCAAATCCAAAGTCAAAACTCTTTTGAATCGCGTCCAAATCTGATTATGCAAATCCGAATTGTTATCGAGCTTTTCGGTTCCAATATGAATACGGCTCTGAATCCTGCTACAAATCCGAGCCCTTCTTCTATCAGCACGAATCCCAGTTCTTCCACTCTGGGCTACTCCTCTCGAACGGTCCCGAGCGTCTGTTCAAGCGATGTTCTGTTCCTTTTTTTCTTATTTCATTTCAAAACCTTTTGTCTCATTCTCCTTCGTCAGATCTCATTCGGATGATTGTTTTATTTAAAACAACACATGTCTTCTCTTTAGTGAAAATCAACGGCCTGGATCATCTTTGCACTTGATTTCAGCTTTTAAATGAATTATAGCTTTAAAAACCTGTCTAACGTACTCCTCTTTGGCCATTCTACAACCTGAACTCTTGAATCTACATAAATAAAATTAAGCCTAGTTTTAGACGTACAATAATATTAAATTCAATTAAAAATTATTAATGCATCTAAATTAACTAATTAGTGCAAATTAAATATTAAACTCTTAATCACTAATCTAACAATAATAACCCATTTTTATTCTTATTTTAACCAAAAAATTATACTAGGAAATAGATATAAAGGTATATAAAATAATGTATATTCTCTATATATCAAATACCCGAAAACCTATATTTTGCTAGTCCTCGAATAAAATAAAAATAAAATAAATAAAATAAAAATTAACTACTAGATGAATGAATGCCACTTTCGTAGGGAACACGATTATATTAAGCATATGTAGCAAGCCATTAAACCTCTAGGTGTCCCTAATAGGATGAGTTTTGTCTCGTGAGGGTTTACAACCATGTTACCCACAAACATGTAACCTGAAATAATAAAAATTCTAAATATCTCTTCCTATACACATAACAACATTTAAATAGACTAACCAATAATACTTTCATAAATAAACCATTGAAGCGCATAAACACTCAATTTAGTGGTTATGTTCCATACCTTCATCTTTGAAATTTTTGCTCAACATAGATATATAATTACTGTTCGAAAAACAAAGATGCAGAATAAATAGGCATACAATCTAATTTTTTGTTTTCACACATTCTAATGTGACTCATTATTCAAGTTACAGTTGAGCTCAATAACCTAAAATAATTCTATAACATCTTTTTCTTGAAGTATCATGATAGAAATAATGTTCAAGCATCCTCAACCATAAGTCCACGGTACAAGGTATAAAAACATAATACACCACAATTTTTTTCTTCTCTTTTCTGCCAAGACTATGCAATTCCTGGCTCTACTAGTCTATAAGACTCATGCATATAACAACAGAGGTATCTAATAACTCCCAACCAGTTGGCTTAGGGCACTAGTTTTTAAGATGCCCTTCCAAACTTCATTGAATCCGATCAACTAGAAAGCATGCTACCCTTGAGAGCCTCCAATTTTTTACGCGAACCCTTCAGCTTAGTGAGGGACAAAGGCCTAGTTACTCATTGGAGATAGTAAGAAACCTCTTTATTTTTCATTTTTTCAAATTATTTTTGAGTGTAATGTACCTTCAACATATTTTCAAACTACCTCCGCTATAAAGTTAAATAGATAGTCTATCATGATCATTTAAGCTCTAAGAATGCCACGTTTTCAAAAATAGACTCGACTAAAGATATCTCACTAACAAATTTCTGGATGGTATTTATATGTGTAACTAATGTGTGTGAGTGATATTTAGAAAATATAAGCACATAAGTCCAAGAGGATTGTAAAAGAATCAAAACTTCATGTTTGAGTGTCTCCATCCTCAAATTAATTCACTCACACTTTCTATGTAAATTAGTTTCTCTAAAAATTAAAATATGAATAGAAGGGATATACTACAAAAACAACTTAAAAACTAATTTTTATGTTTATGTTTATTTTATTTTTATTTTCATGTTTTTTGTTTTTTTAATATTTAAATAAAATAAAAGTGAGATGTCAATCTACACCCTAAACCTAAATTAAACATTGTCCTTAATGTTTAAGAAAAAAATATACTACAATGACTAGTAAAAGGGAAAGAGTATTGGAAAGATATTACCTTGATGTAAAGTACACACACTAAGAATGAGATGTTAGTATAAAATATAAAAAATAAGAATATAGCCCCCCCCCCCAGTACACACACTAAGAATGAGATGTTAGTATAAAATATCAAAAATAAGAATATAGCACCCCCCCCCCCCCTGAAACTTGGAGTGAAATACCCCCACATAAGAATAAACACAACATCAAAATTAAAATAAGCTAAAAAACATCTAAAAAGGAAGAAGTAAATAAATAAATTGGGTTGCCTCCTAAGAATGATAAGTTTTCTGTCTTCAGCCAAACAAACTCCTACCTTTGCAACTTATCCAAGATCCTTTAAATCAATTTTCACCTCACCTGTGGTCCTACTTCTCACACTAGGATTCACTAAACAAATTTTAAATGGGTCATTACAACAAATATAAGGGAATGCCTCCTCCACCAAACTTTCAATCATGTCAAGTTCAAAAGTATCATCAATATTTGGTGGTTGTTTGGTAGTATCAAACACATTAAACTCACAAGTTAAATTCCCAAATGATAATTTCATCACTCCATTCCTATAATTAATTAAAGCATTAGATGTAGCAAGGAATGGACGACCTAAAATAGTAGGAATTTGCCCACTGATGTTCTGAACAGGCTCAGTGTCAAAGTCCGCTGAAAAATAGAATATGTCAACCTTAATTAAAACTTATTCAATTGATAAACTCCCCCAAACCTAACTTTTGATAAACTAAATATGGCAATAAATTCACACTCGCTCTCAAATCAAGCAAAGCCCGCTCCCAAATCATGCATGAAATGGTGGGATGCCCAGGGTCCTTATATTTGACAGAGAATTTACATTGAATTATGCAGCTGACTTGCTCTGTAAAGAATGCTTTCTTTGGAACACTTGTTTTCCTTTTGACAGTGACTAATTCTTTTAAAAATTTTGCATAAGATGGCACCTATTGGATTGCATCAAGGAATGAGATGTTTATCTGCACTTGCTTAAACACCTCTAAAATATCTCTAAATTGGACATTTTTCTTAAGATTGACTAGTCTTTGAGGAAATGGAACTATAGGCAGAAAGGTCCTAACTGAGGGGTCTACTATAATTGCAGGGGAAGAATTAGATACTTGATTTTTATCATTTGAGTCCTTTATTTCAGTTATTTTTTCTTCAACAATTTTTACTTGATTTACAACTTGTTTCCTAGATTATTGACTGCACTTACCCATGATCATTGGAAGATATTAGAAGAATTACCTACAATATATTGGCCTTTAGGGTTGGGTTCAGGCTGTCTGGAAAATCTCCATTTTCTCTCTTTCCAATGTGAGTAGTTAATTGGCCTACCTGAGTTTCAAGTTTTGGAATTGCCTGAGTAATTGTTTGCATGAATGCTTTCAAAGACGCCTCTAGTGACGATTGTTGATGTGGTGGCTCTGTAAAGTGAGGATTAGGATGTGATGCAATTGGATAAGATTGGCTAGGTGCCTAAATTGATTTTGCATTGGCAGCCCACCTACATTCATTTGAGGCTGATTTTGCCTCCAAGAAAAATTTGGATGATTCTGCCAATTGAGATTGTATGTCTCTAAAAAATGACTGTTAAATTGTTTCCCATAGTTCTTTAGTGCATTTACTTGCTCAACAAAGCACAAACAGAACATATTTCATTAGAATTTTATTGACAAAATTCATGTTTCGACTTTAGGTCTGGGCTTCTACTTTCCTCGTCAAGTTGTCTAATCTAGCCCTCATGTCTGTGTCTTCTCTAATCTCATACAGACATCCTCTTTTAGATGCTTGAGGTTTTTCTCTATGATTTGCAAAGTCCAACTATTAGGAACTTTAAGCTAATCCTTCCAGAAATTTATAAGCTACATCACCCCCAAGACAAGAAAAGTATCACCGTTCATGGATTCAATCATGTTATTGTGTGTCTGAGTCAAACCGTTATAAAAATATTGAATTAATCTCTATTTTTCAAAACCATGATGGGGACACTTTAAGATTAAGTCTTTAAATCTCTCCCAACTCTCAAAGAATTTTTCCTACTCCTCTTCAACAAAATAAAAATTTCTCTTTCCAGAGCATTAGTTTTCACCGTTGGGAAAAATTTAGAGAAATTTTGTTAACAGAGTCCCATGTAGTAATTGACCCAGAAGGTAAAGAATTTAACTAGGCTTTCACCTTGTCCTTTAAAGAGAAAGGAAATAGGCATAGGTGCACACTCATCATAAAAAATCAGTGAATCTAAATGTTGCACGAATCTTTAGAAAGTCCTTAACATGCATATAAGGATCTCCTCTATCTAAACCATGAAAATTAGGCAAGAGTTGAATAACCTTAGGTTTCAACTCAAAGTGTTTTACATAAGTTTCGGGTAACACTATGCAAGAGAGGGGATTGACAGTGATTGGAGAGAACAACTCCCTACGATGTTTATCAAACTCATGGTAACACTATGCAAGATTATTTTTAGTAGCACTATTCTCTAAGGGATTGGATTCAAACCTAGCCAAATGATGTGTTTGATTCTATATCCACATGGTCATACACTACTCACCAATTCTCTCTTCTTCTTTTTTTTTAATTATAATTTTTTAATTTTTTGTTTTTTAATTTAAACTAATTACAAAGGGTAAAATTAATTTCAAAAATTTGTTTCCCAACAAATCTTCGTCAACGGCGCCAAAAACTTGTTGTTATATTTTAATTACTCGCAAGCGCACAAATCTGCGTAGACAATGACTCAACGAAGTCGATCCCTCAAGGACTTGTATTATGGGAAAAACTAGACTATCTTATATTAATTACCCCTTAGATTAATTATAATAGTGCATTCAGAAATTAACTTATACAAGTAGTTAACAAAGAAATTAAACCTAAGCAATTATACTAAAGGAAAGAGAACTTTATTTAAAATTAAACTAGAGCAAAAAATTGAAAAATCAAAGAAAATTTCAGAAAGTATCAAATAATAAAAGACTAAGGCTTCAGAATGAACACATATAATTTTGCAAGGGAATATGCATGATATTAACTATACTCAACTTATCTCATAGAGTATCGAATTCAATCTGTTCTACTACGAAAAATATTATCTTTGAGCACATTAGTAGAAAGTAAATGTATGTCCTCTTATATTTAATAAGATTGGATTCAAATCATTAATTGAAACAACTGAAAAACAAATCACAATTAATATCAAAGGCTAATTATAATAACTACAAATTCAAGCATTACAGAGTCTTTCAAATCACAAGAAAAACATGATTGAACTTGTATCCAAAAGAACTCTTTTTCATAAATAAGATAGATAATTTTCAATTAAGCACAATTAAAGAAGATAGTAAATTCTCATGGGCATCAAATTCCTACAACTTACACAGCTTCATCCTAACCTTAGCAAATAAAATTAGCTACCCATGATCATTAAGTTAAAGATAAAAACATCAACAAAAATTAACTTCAATGAAATAAAAATTATAACTTACAGAAATGAAGAAAAAAATAAACTATTATGCTATTTTTGTCCTTCAATGAACTACTGACGAGGTGTCACAAACTCGTTGAACAGCCGATGGACAGAAACTAAAAGAACAGAACAAAGAAAAAAATAGAATTTTCTACTGCAGCATTATTGTTCCTCTTCCCTGGTCGAACTGCTATAGCAGAACTGCTGAGGAAAAAAAATCTCCTTACTTTTGGTCGAGCGGCCATTCTTTTATAAACTCAAGAGTCCAGATCGAAGACGATTCTTCAGGTTGAGGATAAACCCAAATCTGAACACATAGTCCTAATTCCAGCAACCTTTCCATGTTGAAGACAACTATGCAATCTTCCATATTTCAGCTGCATTCCTATCCGAGCGCACCCCATTCCAAATCAGATCTCTGCCGAGTCGCTCTGCAATCTTGAGCACGGCTCTACAAATCCCAAATCAAAACTCATCCAAACCACGTCCAAATTCGATTCTGCTAATCCAGATTCTTATCGAGTTTTTCAATCCCAATTTTGAAGATGCTTCTGAATCCTACTACAAATTTGAGCCCTTCTTCCATTAGCCTGACTCCCAGCTCTTCTACTTTGGGCTTCTCCTCTCAAGCGGTCCTAAGTAGAACACTTTGTTCGTCTGTTCAAGCGACATTCTGTTCCTTTTTTTCTTATTTAATTTCAAAACTCATCTTTTCATTCTCTTTTGTCGGATCTTATCTGGACGATTCTTTTCTTTAAACTACCACCCCGTCTTCTCTTTAGTGAAAATCAATGGTCTGGATCATCTCTGCACTTGATTTCAACTTTTAAAGGAATTACAGCTTTAAAAACCCTTCTAACGTAAATAAAATTAAGCCCAGTTTTATACACGGAGTAAAATATAATTTAATTAAAAATAATTAACGCATCTAAATTAATAGAAGAAATTAAATATTAAACTCTTAATTACTAACATAACACTAATAACCCATTTTTATTCTTATTTTAACTGAAAAATTATACTAGCAAATAGATATAAAGGTATATAAAATATTGTATATTCTATATATATCAAGTATTAGAAAATACTGATAAGGATTATATTTCATAATAAGTCAAGTTGTTTGGAACAACAGTAGTTGTATACTCCCCCCGTCCAATGAAGCTTGCATGCATTTGAAAATAAGTTAAAGTCCAATGAAGCATGTATGCATTTGAAAATAAGTTTCCATTGAAGCCAGTATGCATTTGAAAATAAGTTAAACTTTTATTGGATTAATCGAAGGCCTGTACAAACATCAGACTTATCTCCCCCCTCCTGCTTCCTTGTTTTTGGTCTTGAGGGTGCAAAATCAGCCATGTAATGATGGACTCATAACTTTTCAAATGAAGACAGGCTTCCAAGCCAGCAGACTTTTGTACTATTGACTAGTGTTTTGTCATCTAAACCTCATAAGTCAGAGTGCATCAGTAATATTTGAATCATCGCGGGACCAGGATTTCATCTAGGAGGGCAAGAAAACTTTCCAAAAAGTAGGGGGATGGGCATGCAGTCAGAGAAGTTTCTATCTCTTCTTATATGGTTATCCATTGTAGTTGAATAATATCAAGTAAATACATTCATACTACATTTTCTAACAGCTTGAGCTTTTAGAAACAACGATAATACAAAGCTTTTTTTTGGCACTTTTTGAAACCCCACCTCCTAAACCTTTCCCCCAGGTGATCAAGGCTCAAACCTGCGACCAGGGGCGGACCTATGTGTAACGCACGGGGGTCTGGGTTTCATCCATTTCACTAAGATTACATATGCATGTAATCTATTTACTTATAAATTGGCTTAATTCCCTTACCTGACCCCCATCTCAAAATGACCTAACCCCCATCCCTAAAAATCCCGCGTCCGCTGTTGCCTGCGACCTCTCCCTCAATAGTCAGAGGCCCTATGACGGTGCCAATTGTTGGACCGCCAACAACAATAATAAGAAGTGATAAAAAATACTTTGACTAAATTACATACAGAATCATCTCATTATGTGAACCATAATATTATCATTTATTAACATGTCTGTCTAAGCAAACAGTCCCCTTTTTTCTCATCTTCAAAGTTGCATGCTCCAAGATCAACCTAAAAATGAGAAAAAAGAAACTGCACATTTATAATGTTTTAGAGCACAGCTGACCCAAAAAGCTTCATAATCCCAAAGGTAACAAGCATGGCCAACCACCCCCCAAAGAGAACCCTAACACATGACCTTCCTAATGGAGCCTTCCCAAGCCTGGCACCCACCCCACCAAAAATTAGGAGGGCCAAGCTCGCAGCACTTGCCACCACAGCAAGCCTAACCTCATGGTTCCTTATGAAGGCAGCAGTGAGCAGTGGGACAGCGGCCCCCACCGAGAACGCTAGCGCCGATGCTGCCGCGGCCTGCACAGGGCTTGGAAGCGACACCTTCTCGCCTTCCTCTTGAATCTCTCCCCTTGCTTCCACTCTCATCTTCTTGTCCCTCTTCATTTGGGCCACCTCAATGTCAACTTGGGAGTAGACGGACACGAACTCGCCGATGGCCATGCTACAAGCACCGGCGACAAGGCCAGCAAATCCAGACACGATCATGGCCTTGGGGTCAGTCTTCACTGCCCCAACACCCATCATTAGTGAGGCTGTCGACACTAGACCATCATTGGCACCTAGGACTGCTGCTCTAAGCCATTGTGCCCTTTGGGAGTAGTCGAAATCTGCATCTTTGGCCTCTTTGCTAGTTGGTCGTTCAATGTCAGCCGGCAGTTTGGCACCATTGGTGGCTGCTGGGGATGTTTGGTCATGAAATGCCATGGGAGATGAATGAAGAGGCAAAGGAAGAGTACGAAGAAGCTTGTGGGAATTGAATGAGTTGAAGAGATAACTAGAGGAGTGTGGTCTGCACACGCCCTGGGGGCTTGGGCATGTATTTATATTGGCTAGGGCCTCACTGTTGATTGGATTAATGGGTGGAGGTGGCCACCATGGCCTTTGAAGGTGGTGGGCGGGCCTTTCTTGTTTTGTACACTTCTGTCATTTACCCACCTTTATTGCCTATCTTTTTTTTTTGTGGGGGGGCAATTATTACCTTACTTTACAAAGAAAGCACCTAGGAGAACAATACATACTCCGAGGGTGTCATAAATTATGAATTGAGTTTACTTGGTGATGTTTCTATTGTTCTTAGGAAGTAGGAAGCAGGACCAACTAAGTTTGTGCTTATAGTTTCTTCTGTTTAGTTTTTTTGGGCACTTGGTTCTCTTTATAGTTCAGACACACACTTTAAATTAAAGGCAGGTTGTCGAATGACCACTATGCATTTAGTTTGAACTAGATTCATGTATTGCTGAACAGATAGCACTAACTTTATTTGGGTGCAGGACTATAGCATAGAGCATTGGAAACCCTAATTCACAAGGAACATGTAGGACCCCCCTGAACCTTTTCGACTTATCTACAATTGAGGATGCTGGTAATGAACAGCATTAGAAACTTCAATCCATAAAAAGTAAAATTTGGAAGGCATGTAGTTAGCCATTTAAAGTTTAATTCTATATCGAAACAATTGATATAGAATTTCTAATTTCTGGTTGTAAGTTGCTCTATCTAGAGGAGTGTATGAAATAAATAAATACACAAAATGGAAAAAATTAAATTTGGCAAAGTGAAGGAAAATAAAATGAGAACATAATTGACTAATTGTAAGAGCATTTTTTTGTTTTTGTTTTTGTTTGGAAAACCACCGGATTGGTGGGGAGTTAGATGGTGTCCTACCTGTCCATTAAATGCTCAATGAAGAACAAAAATAGGTGAGAGAATGAGCCCTTACACCTAAGCCTACAAAACCAATGAAAACTAAAACAAACAGAAAGCTAATTGAAAGAGTGTGGAATCCTCAACAAGCAAGGACAAGCTCTCTTTTTTAGGGCAGTTATAACTGTCATATGTGCAGCATGAGCTAAAGCAAGGCAGACACAACTTATTCCATAGAGGAACCAAAGATATACACCCCCCCCGTCTGACTTTAATAGCAACGTTTGGTTTCCGGAATGAACTAAACTTAGTACATTTTTGTAATCGAAACATTGCTATTGAAGTCGGACGGAGGGAATACATTTTGACAAAAGCAGTTGCTTCATTTCGGTGGGTGCTTTTTGACTGCAAACGTATGCCAGGACAGAGATTAATTACTTATAATGAACCTGGTCATGTTACATTTGCAATTGCAACTCATGGTTATATTTAAAAGGTCAACAATTCAATTCTACCAAACTTTATTATACTCAAAACCTTGATTTGCCTCTACTTCATGAATATAAAACTTCTATTATCAAGATAGGAGGCCTTGATGAAGCATATATACGTGATTCCAAATCAAATTTTGATAAATATGATGCAAGTTGAATGAATGAACTGCCGGCCTTTCAGGTGATTAGGGAGCTATTCATGACCGTTTGACTTGAGACATTTTAGTTCAATTCTAGACGTCCGAGATATAGGTAGAAGGCCATATGATAGAAAGACCCCACATACTTTTGAATAAAGAAACAAACAAGGAAAATATGATGGTATCTGAATCAACACGCACTGCAAAGCTAGAAGGTGCATGAGCAGGAGCCCCATAAGATTAGAATATGGATGGAGTGTGCATTCCACACGAATACCACCATCATTATCCATCTTGAATCAAGAACATGGAGTTCTTTATAACTTTTGGCCATTATATTTTTGACACCCACTTAGCTGGGAAGATCCAAATTTCTTAAGACTGATCTTGACCTTTTACTTGCATTTGTTTATCATCAATTGGATCCAGCACTATCATGCGCCAAAAGATAGTTAAGTCACTGTTTGAGGTTCACTTGGGGATTGATGATGGTGCTCCTTGGTGGCTTAATAATGGAGGAAGCCTCTTCTCCATTGGCCACTCATTCATGTGTTTGTTACACTAAACACAATTACCAGATGGATTAGGCATTTGGGCTTCTTGTTCAATCTTTCCTAGTTATGTTGCCTTGATGGCTAGGGGGATCATAGCGTGAGGAAGGTCTACACACCTTTTGGTCGATTGGCTTTCTCTTAGAAGATATGACTTGCTTACAACTTGCCTGCTCCTTGTCTTTGGGTGTAGCCCACAACATCCTCAGTGCCTCATTTCTATAGTATCATGGAGGATGATACACCTCCAACAAATATGTATAAGAAAACCCTCCAATGCTGATATGGAGGGCTTTGGTTGGGCGGAGAAAGTAAGCCCCATGATAAGTGGCCCATTTCTCTTTCCAACTAAGAGCTGCCACATTAGCGATGGAGGATTTGATTGGTTGGATTTGTTGGATGATTATTTTCCTTCATACAATTGTATCAATTATTCCTATTAAGGGTTCTAAGCGGTCAAGTCAAGAGCCATCTAACTCTACTCTACGCTGCGTTCACATTAGTTCGACTCTGGCCATGACTCGCTTCTTCAAGAGAAGATCCTCAGTTCGAACTCCCATTTTGTTGTCCACCAACCCGGGATTGTATCCAGTTTACCTGAGGGTATATGCTCAGTGGGCCTTGTACGTGTCCGAGCGGATTGGCTGCACTGCAGGATACTATGCATGCCAAGGACTTGGACACCCCCATTATCAAAAAGATAAAAGAAAAAAAAACAGAAAAAAGATTTGACTAAAAACTCAACAGCTCAAATTAGCCCAGCTTTAATATTAAGGGTCTCGATTGTTTAGCTTTCAAAAGAAGATAATATACATCTATTTTGTCATTTTCATAATTAATCATAATCAAGTCACTCCTTTTCCCAACAATTTGAGGTCATGGACATGGATTTTACGCCTTCATTCTACGTGGTGTAAGGTCCATAGAGATTGATGGAGTTTTTTCAACCGGCTATCAACTTAATGCCAACCTTCCTCCTTAGTTCGGGATTGGGACCGTCATTGTGAGGCACAACAGCAGTGTTTTGTTGTTTCGATTTTAAAACAAACCAATGACAATCAAGGTTTTAGTGTAACCAAAAAGTACAAAACAAGGCTCTTTAAATTTTAGAACCATAATTCAATGACAAATCAAGAGAGCCTATATTCCACTGTTTTACAATTGGTTACACCTAAAGCAGCTTCTCCATTTTTTACTTTATGATAAAATACTGGACCAATTCAAATAGGGAAAATAAACAACTTGTTCGGCGGGGACGATTTAAGATTGAATTGGTCAAAAGGCCTACTTTAGGGTATTAGTGTATTACCCTTAAGACAACTGCTCCCTCCAGTCATTTTTAATTGAGACCGTCAAATAATTGGTCAATTTTATTGAGATGTAGGGTTCGCAGTAAAAGTCTAGGCTTTTTGAGCGAGCAAGTCACCTTTCATTGTGGAGGCCTCTCAATTGAATTGGTTGCTGTGAGCAGTGGTCGTCGCCGTCTTTAGCCGCCCAGCCAGAGAATAATTAGGGAATGGTGTCATCTAATTTTAGTACATTATTTTTGCTAATTGTCTCAATTAAAAGTCATTAGAAGGAGTATCTTTTATAGTCCATCCGTTCGTTCCATATCAATAGTCCTATATTCTAAACAAAGGAAAATGAGGAATAGCCTTTAACACGAATATCAAATGATTATCCAAACAGATTGTGTCCGCCACATGGCCTGGTCACGTTGGGCACACACATGAAGGGGCTCAGTGTTAATCTTGAAGTATCATAGATGGTGTTTTTCTTGTCATTCTAGTGAGTACTGATTTTAATCTTATTAGATTATAACAATAATATGGAGGGAATATCTAACTATGATTTTAATATTATTTTACAGTGAATATATATTACTTTTTTGTCAATTAAATATAATTATTCTTTAAAAATGATTTAATGTTTTTACAAAATTATATACAAGTTCATTAACTTAGTTGTCATTGCTCTCTAAACAGATCGATAACCATAAAAGAAGGCTTAAACTAAAAGAAATTAGACAGGTAGGAACTTGTTAAGTCAAACAACACCTGGGTGTTTCCTAGAAATGCGGAGTAGAAGTACCATTACCCTTTTTTGAAATATAGCTATTGACATGGTAGAAGGGGAGTAGTTTAGCATGTTTTTCCCCAGACAACCCATTGAATGAGACAATCAATAATTAAGCGTATGATGGTCAAAATTAAGCTATTTACTAATAGTGGCCAAGACTATTCATAATTGTAATCATGAAATTCCTTATCCCAACAATAATGAGGTTGACAACAAGGATTTTAGACCTCCACTTCAGTATACTACTTTGTGGCAATTATTTTGTTGGAGAAGCTGCCAAGTCTAATGGAAACTTCAAAAGTAATGGGCTCCCACAAGATCAGTGGAGGTTTGGGAGGATATGCTATGCTACATAGTATTACATAGTTTATGCTCCTGCTTTTATTCTTGCTTAATATTTAATAATGATTGTAAATTGTTATTGTACTTTTTTTTTATTTTGCAATAATGATTCGCTAAATTTTTTACATCTTCTACACCTTTGTTACTATTGGATCAGATCAGCCTATGATAAAGCAAGCTGGAATCTTGCAGGAGATTATTCGATTAAGGAAGACCAGGTTGGGAGAGGACTGTCATACTCCAAAGAAATACATAAATGTGTCCATCCCAAGTCTTTGCCAACTTACTCTATCAGTCACCGACATTTTAGAAGAGGAGCTGCACCTCTAAATTGGTGCCCGAGAACTCCCTGGCTCATGTTCACAAATGGGTTTTATAATGCCTTTAAATTCTCGGATCGCTGCTCAAACAAGGCATATGAGCTTCACATCCCAGAGTTATCAGATACACAAATTTGGTCATCCAAGGATGGTTGGCTGACAATAAAGTTCCAGGCATTCATATATTTTTTCAATCCCTTCACAAAAGAAAAAGATGATCTAGTTGATCTTCCACATGAAAATGCAGGCAGGGTTTCTTGTAGGAATTACATTTTCATCCTTGCCTACTTCTGAAGACTGTGGGTGTGTTTGGAAGTAGGGATGCCATCGGGGCCGGGTTTTTACTCGACCCGACCTGACCCGGCCTTATTAGGGCCGATTCTAGGAAACCTTATACGGTTCCAGTTCCGGTTCAGGGTTTCAGAGAGGAACCGATGTACCGGGTCGGGGCGGGTTTGGGTATTATGTTAAAAACCCGTCCCAACCTGATATATATAGGTATCCAAACCCAACCCAAATTAGGGCTTATCTTCTTCGTTCCTCGTTTGCTCGCCACCTACCCCCATCTGCTCGCCGCCCACCCCCATCTGTTGTGGTGAGAGCCTCTTCCCCGCTGCTCTCTGCTCGACGCCGGTAGGCCACCCTCTCCTCCTCCGTTCTCTTCCTTCAGATTGTTGTGGTTTAGGAAAATCTGTGTGAACAAAACATAGCGACAATGTTATGCATCAGATGTTCGTTTTGAGATAACTCTCCAATGTCTAATTCCTATGTGAAACTTTCAGCTGCATAGCCATTTTCAGTGGAAGATTGTAGAAGATTGTTCTTACCGGAAAACAACTGCTCTAGGATCATCAAAGAACATGGGCCAATTCGCATTTTCTGGAATATTAAGCCAACATCAATCAGAAAATCCTGGTATGACTTTGATTTATATATTGTTTGCCACATTTGATAAAATTTGAATCTTTATGCGGATTTTATTTTTTCTTCTAGCAAATAGCAATTACTCATATAAATTTGTTCATGCCCTGTTCTCCTAGCTGAAACTACTATTGGTTGATCACTGTTTGTGATTTTTTTTTTCTAGTTTCTCAGCTTCTTTTTCACTGCAAACTTTATTATAAGCTAATAATAATAATAAAGTATACCACCATTTACTGTTCCCATTTGCTCCCCCCACCCAATATCCTTTTCTGCAGTGCCGATTTCTCAAGAGGATTATAATTTGCGCAGATCATTCTCTAACACACCTATTTCACTTTTGGCAGACAACATCTTTCATGCTATTTCTTAATAAGTTTGATATTTTTGAGAAGAAGGTTTTAAGGGTGAGACTTCTGTACACTCAGTGTATTATTGGTTAGTTATAGATGGATATTGTCTAATATATAGGTGCCATTGAATGTGTGTAATGGTTTAAAAATTACCAGCCAGTGGCAACAGGAAAACAAGAAATAGAGCACGCATACGAGTAAGTATTTTGTTTGATTAGGACTTGAGTTTATGGTGAGGTGGTCTATATCATCGTGACGAGTATCAGGACAATACTTAAATACAGAGATAAAGCCCATTTCCATGACATCCTGTACACATAAAACAGTCTACATGCACTATGTAGACTCAATATAAATCCTTGTTGTCTCATAATATAAATCCTTGTTTTCATTTGTTGTCTCATAATATACTCAAGGGACATGATGGGAGAGAAGTCTAAAATATTAATGTTTTCGTGAAGGTTTTGAGCATGGAGCATCAAGTTCCAACCCCCACTGTTGATGCAACAATGGCTAACAATTTAACTATTTCAACTCCACCTCCAGGAGAAACTTCAGCTTTTCCAGCTCAAACTTCAGCCCCAATACCAGCTTCAACCTCCATTGCTCTTAATCCAGTTAGAGAAAAAAGAGAATGTGGAACAATATCATTAGTTTGGAATGATTTTAAGAAAATCCATAAGAATGGGAAAGTGTTTAGTAAATGTAATCATTGCGGCACGGAGCTTCATGCACCTGCGGGTAATGGTACTTCAACACTGTGAAAACATCTTAGAAGAAGTTGTATGAAAAAGAAAGGTAATAAAGACATATGACAACAACTTTTGGCGATTAAAGCAGTTAATGAGGATGGAACAATGAAGTTTGGGAACTTTACCTTTAGTAATGAAGTTTCTAGGGAGAAATTGGCTAGAATGATTGCATTATATGATTACCCTATCAATATAGTGGAACAACCAAGGTTTAGAGAATTCATGGCAAGTGTCCAACCCATGTTTAAAAATATTGGCCGTCCTATAATGAAGAACGATGTTATGAAGCATTATCAAAAGTTAAAGGTGAATGTAGCATATGCATTAGAGAGGACACAAAGTCGTATAGCTATCACAACAGATTTGTGGACCTCAAACCAAAAGAAGGGTTATATGGCTGTAACAGCTCATTACATTGATGATGCGTGGACTTTGCAGAAGAGACTTATACGGTATGTTTATATTAATCTCTCACTCTAATATTTTTTTAGCTAATAATATGTTATACATTTGCTTATGTGTTCGACAATTATTTCTTTTAACAATAATATGTTATATGATATTTATTTAGGTTTGCTTATGTGCCCACTCCTCATGATGCAAAAACCTTAAGGGATGCTTTAATGGACATATTGCTTGAATGGAATATTGATAGGCAGTTGTTTGCAATTACGGTAGATAATTGTTCAACTAATGATTCAGCGATTTGTCTTGTAAGAGAAGCTTTGTAAGAATCTCATTCTCTTTTACTTGATGGGAGGATTTTGCACATGAGGTGTTGTGCACATATCTTGAATTTGATTGTCCAAGATGGGCTTGAAGTTATCAAAGATGGGATTGAAAAAATTCGTAATAATGTGGTCTATTGGTCTGCATCACCATCAAGAGTTGAGAAGTTTAAGGAAGCGGCTCGACAATTAAGGATTCCATGTGCAAAGAAGTTGTGTTTAGATTGCAAAACTAGGTGGAATTCGACATTTTTCATGCTTCAAACTACTTTGGAATATAAGGATGTGTTTCCATGTTTGAAGCAATGTGAAAATGGAGGGGACATTACCAAAAGAGCATGAATGAAAATTGGCAAGAGATATTTGTGACAAGTTTAAACTATTTCATAGTGTGACTAAGCTATTTTCAGGAACTAAATATCCCACTTCCAATTTATTTTCCCTTAAGGTCTGTGAGATAAGGACAACATTGAGAAAGTGGAAAGAATCTTTAAATGATGAGATTTGGCTTATGGCAAACAAAATGAATGAAAAATTTGAGAAGTATTGGGACATATGTTCACTTCTGTTGGCAGTAGCTGTTGTCTTGGATCCTAGATATAAGTTGAAAGTTGTGGAGTTTATGTATCTTAGTATGTATAAGGACCAAGATGAAGCTATTAATCAAATTGAAAATATTCATAGAAATGTGTATGAGCTTGTTAATGAGTATCAAGTGGCAACGCTTTCTCCAACAAGTGACAAAACATCTCCACTTGAAGATGATCCAAATAAATCTTCATATATAGACTCTCTTCCGATTAAGTAAAATCTGAATTGGATCATTATTTGGGGGAACCTCCACATCCGATCTTCCGATTTTGACATTCTAGGTTGGTGGAAGAGTAATGCAGCTAGATACCCTACCATTGCAAGAGTTGCCCAAGATGTCTTAGCTATCCCTTTATTAACAGTGGCATCCGAATCAGCGTTTAGCACATGTCGGAGGGTGCTTGATGACCACAGGACTAGATTGAAACTAGAAACTGTGGAGGCTTTGATGTGTACAAAAGATTGAATAGCCATGGAAAAAGAAGGTATATAATTGTGTCATATACATGTTTGTAGATAATATTTTTTATAAATTATTTTGTTGATGATTTGATAATAATTTTATATTGTAGGTTGTTCTACCTCATCATCTGCCTTACCGATGTCATTCAATATTGATTCTGATTGAAGGTAATACATATTACACATTTTTTATAACAATTGTTTGTGTCGAATGGGTTGATAACAGTTAATTGTTTTAAATGGTTCTATGATAACACCTTTTTTTAAAATTAGTTAAGGGACCATCTTTCTATTGGGACTTTTGAAAGTGAATATTTGTTATACACCAGTATGAGAGACACCCTTCAGTTTTTTGTTTAGTTTTTTCTTTTGGCTTAAAAAGTTTGAGTAGCAATCTGCAGTATGTGTTGTCTTATAAAAATGGAAGTGTTAATCGCCACTCCTTGCTGTTATACATATAAATAACATTAAGAATGTTATAAGGCTATATCCCACCAGATAATAGGGCACACCCTGTAACACCCAAAAAATTAGTAAGTATTTTAAAATTGAAATTTAACCCTCTTAATATTTGATTTGGTCGTGTTTTGCTATATGGGAATTAAAGTTGGTGAGAAGAGCTTTCCAACGCCACCAACTATGCACGATTTCGAGTTCGGAGTGAAAAGATATGAGAGATTGAATTTTGTTTGTGCGGGGCTATGATCGATCACCAAAACCAACGATCGATCGGCATATTGAACCGATCGATCGCCTATCAAAACGATCGATCGTAGTTACTGTGATTTTTGATTGTTTTGTTTCGGGTAAAGCGATCGATCGGCAATAATTACGATCGATCGGCTGTAAAGCGGTAGTGTAGAACAACGCATACGACGATCGATCGCCGTATAGTCGATCGATCGCCAGTTGCGGTTTTGCGATTTCTAGCTTATTTTTGGGGTGGATTTGCATGGGAAAGATACCAAATCCCAATTGGACTTGATTTGCACGTATCTGGAAGGATCTTGAGGCCTTCCCATTGGTAGGAAGTGTCCATAATATAGAAAATTAGTTTAAGACAGGATTCTCCCCCAACTCTATATAAACCCTAGAGAGTTGGCTTGTGCTATTGCAAAACCTAGCCCTAGAACGTCCAGAGACCTTCCCCCTTCTCCTTCCCACGTTCACCCACCTCCAATAAGGCTTCTTCTTGTGGGAGTTTGCAAGAGCTTAGAGCGGGAGCTTTGGAGAAAACGGAGGAGACGAGCAACGCGTAAAAAGGCAAAATCTTCGGTGAATTAAGTAGGATGGTTTTTCCCCTTTCCTCTCTTCTGTTATATGATATTTATAAGTGTTTTGATTCAGTAACTTAGAGTATTGTTTTGATTCTTGTGAGATGAATGAATTGTGTCATTATTTCTATGCGTAGTGCATTATAATCATATGTGCATCCATGTTCCGTTTCTAGATGGGAATTCGCACCTAAAGTCTGATGCTTTATTAATTTTCAAGAGACTAGAAGTTCTGATATTGCTTGGTTGATCATGATCCACGTTGAGTTTGTGTCTTAAGGTGTGTCTTGCATTAATTGTCTTGTTTGGAATGTATTAATGTTTAAAAATTATGTTATATATAAAAGAACATAAGAAAGGTGTGTACTTTAGTTATTTCAGATAATCCTAGGGTCTGTAATTGGTCTAGGAGGAGAGTATATGGTTTGTTAATGATATATTATCACCTATAATGTGTTATTAAGTGAGATAATCAAGTTTAATTAAGAGTCTTAATCTCGGCCAGAACTGTTTTTGTGCTGACAGTCCGTAATAAATAATTCATAACTAATTCAAATAAAATCGAAAAAATATAAAATTAGTGAGGTTAAAAATTTCAGAGGTTAAGACTTATTGTACAGAGCACAGTAGCCATTAGAACAGGACTGTTGTGCAGGAGGCAGTGAGCTGAATCTGAGAGAAAATACTAAGTATACAAATAACATCATGAAATATGATATGATAATGTCTAACATGTCAATACCAGTAATTGGACTATATACTTATGGAATATCACAGTAAGAATTGGGTTGGAAGTAATCTAATTAGGAGGGATAATCCTTTGATCAAGAGATTTATAATTATCTACCTTGAAGTGTTGATGTCGATTTGTGATTCCACTTGGAATTCAAATCATCTAAGAATTCTTTGATTTCTTATCTCTGATATTTGTATTATAGAATTTCATTGTGTATAAGGAATTCCTATCTAGGGCTGAGCATGAAAGGTATGTATTGATTGTATGGTACTCCATGGGTGAGCTGATGTTATTCGAAGTGTTTGGATTTTCTTGTTATACCAAGAGTGAATTACATGCTTTTGTAAAACTTGTTATTCTATGCTTCTCCAATGAGTGAGTTATTTGTTGGCCAAAGACCTTGACACTTTTATCCATACTCCGTGAGAGAGTCTATTCTGGTAAGAGATACCTTATGATCTGAGAGTGTTGCGACCTCTTTTTCCTTTGAGATATTGCTCATATTGATTTCATGATTGTTTCTTCCACTGGAGATCTTGCGAGACTCTCCCCATAGTGGATTCATAGTATGCTCAATTATGCCATTGCTAGATCTTGCGAGGTCACTTATATTTTTGGAGTTGTGATTCCATACTGCCCGAAGGGAGGCACTATACGTACGTTAGATTGTGGACATTATGGAAGGCCCTCAGTCTCCGCCCATCGTGTCCGTAAGCACTGGTGGGGCTAGCATCCTAGACGCATGGCAGGGTTCCAAAGAGAGGACCCCTAGGGTGGTTCTGGTATATTATATTAGTCAGTTGCAAGCGACCAGTTCAGCGAGCAGAAATTGTAACTCCTTTCACTTTAGATGTCTGGAGCCTTTGATATGATTGTTGTTCTCTCCTTACACATATGTTTGTTCGGAGTCTTATTGATATTTTCCTATACTTACGAGTTAAGATTGTTATTATTGACTAAACTTTCAGGTGTATAGACCTTGGTTTAGTCCAGATGTTGTGGAATGTTCCCAATCCTTTGTTATTCTCATTCTCTTCATACTACTTGTTTTAATTCAGTGGGTTTTTACATCCTACTGAGTGTTTCATCCTATGAAACACTATGAAACACTCATGCATCCTCTGATGCAGGCGCAAATGAAAATTGATATCAGGAAGTGCAGTAGTGGAAAGGCGGATTGCAAGCGCCGAGAAGAGTTTAAAGACTATTTAGTTATTTGCTTTACTTTTATTAATGCTTATGACATTATTGGCAATTGTGTGCCATAGACTTATAGGTTTATTTTATTTGACTTTCTTAAATAGATTATTATTAAGTAAATTCATTTCATATTATTTATTGATGTCTGTTATTGTATTACACTGATTGCGGGCCTGGTCGGTTACACATCCTTTTGAGATGATTGTAATCGGCTGGAAAATCGACTGTTCGATCGCGTGCCTGGGATCTCTACCTCGAATTATATATAAATTGTTGGCTTTCGCACTCCGATCGAGGTGTGGGATTTCGGGCCATGACACGCCCTCTTCTTTGCATTATGTCTGTTAATACTGAAGCCTGCTGAATATATAATTTTCTATGATAACAGTTGATTCTGTCAAAAGGTTTGATTACAGTTGATTGTTTTAAATAGTTCAAGATGACAGGATGACCTTTTGTAGAAGTTGTGGAGATGAACATGGAAGGAACTTTGTGGATAGATGGATATACTAATTGTGTTAATTTGTGTTGTGATCTGATGGGTAAAAAGAAAGAAATTGCCCATTCGATGGCCATATGTGTGGTGTGCTAATTTAGCATTTTAAAGTTGTTTTGACTTATCCCTCCAGAGGATCCATATGTGTGTTAATCAATAACCATTGTTGTAAATGACTCCTATTGTTTTAAGCTAATAATCTTTTCCAACCATGTTTTGTATTGAATTATTTTATATTTTTCTTGTATCTATTTTCATCTTTGATAATTTGTGTTTTTATTATTTTTTACTTGAGGCTAATTTGATTTTGTTGGTATCCTAAAACACCATTTTGTTGAAATTGAATCAATTAAGTGCGGTCCACCAATTAAAGTTTGTATTGAAAGTTTTATTTTTGCTTTGTTTTTCTTTTGGTGCCCTTTTTGAGCTTGAAAGAGTGAAAAAGATTCAAAATAATCGAAGCCTAATATCCGAGTTTCAAAAAGAATCAAAATAAATAAAATAATTTTGATTTTGGTATCGGGGCGGGGCGGGGCAGTTCCAGGTTTATATCGGGCCGGTTATGGGTCCAAAAGCTGGACCCGTGGTGGGTCTTGGGTGGTTTCGGGTTTGAAGAATTACAATGGTTCCGGGGCCGGGTTTCCCAAGATCCAACCCAAACCTGCCCCGGTGGCATCCCTATTTGGAAGCTGAAAAAACCCACCTTTCAGGCCTGAAAAAGTGCTATCAGGCCTGAAAAGCATTTAGTTAGTGAAAATACTGATAGTGGTCGGTGATAGTGATATGTGAAAATTTTCACCTTTCACCCCTGAATCAGGCAGACGAATCAGTCGTCGCTCCTCTTCACTGAAAAAATCTAGCTTCTCTCTCCCGAATCATATCTCCCTCATTTTTAGTCTGTTTTCGGCATTTTTTTGTTCATCCTTATTTTTATGCTCTTTCTTATCATCATGATATCCTAATAACCTTGATATCCTATTGAAAAAATATCATAAAATCTACGATAAATAGTATGCAGTGACCTAACATCCTTATAATATCATCATTATAAGAAGGAGCACTAAAAATAAGAAAAAATAAAAAAAAGACAAAAAATGGATAAAAAATAAGTAAGAAATGCATCATTGAAGTTTATCCTATTAAAAGCTACCTTGTAATCGTGTGTTGGATTATACGATAGCTCAGCTATTATGTAAACGATTACATGATAGCCCACACTGTATTGTGTAATCGCCTATTTTAATAGGACAAACTTCAACGGTTCATATCTCCCTTATTTTTATTCCATTTTCAGCCTCTTCTTTCCTTCCTTATTTTTAATGTTATTTATGATCATCATGATATCCTAATGATCTTGATATCCTATAAAAAAATAGCATGAAATCTACGATAAATAGTACGTGGTGGCTCAATATCTTTATAATATCATCATTATAATAAAGAACACTAAAAATAAAGAAGAATGGAAAAAATGGGCGAAAATAGATAAAAAATGAGTAAAAAATACATCGGTGAAGTTTGTCCAATTAAAAGCTATCGTGTATACGATTGCCGTCTGCTTCTCCTTTTGAGCCTCAACAATGCTGCCGTCGAGTATTCTTTTCCAAACACAAATCAGTGTGATTTATGTTCAGTTCTCAAACAGATTTCACCTTTCACAAAATCAATGTAATAGTTTTCACCCTGAAAGGCAGTCACGCCTAATAATATTTTCGCTTCCAAACGCACCCTATGTTGTTTTGTGCATCTGTCTTTTGGGGTATGAAACTGTGGGCATTCGCTTGTTTCGCTTTTCCGATAATACTTGGGCTAGTGAAGATTATGACCTTGATCATCCACTTGAATTGTCATACAACTCTCCTGTTTACCACAACGGAAATTTCTATTGTCTTGGGTTGGAAGGAAACTTCGGGGTTTATGACCTTGTAGCAAATACATGGAGTGTCATGGACACTCGGATGTCATTTGACGTTCCTGTCAACAAGTGCTTCTGGTGATAATAACGGTGAGCTGCTATCAGTATTTGTTGATTTATATGAAAATCCTATCGGAGTCTTTCGATTTGACTTTTCTTGGCGTAGATGGAAAAAAGTGACGCACTTGCGAGACCGAACTTTTTTTGTTGGAAGGAATGCATATTTTGGTACTGCAGCACTTGAAGAAAGAATGGCAAACAAGATTTATATGCCTAAATTCCATGGAGAGTACAATGATGAACTTGTATTCCATCGAGTAGGGATGGAAAGCAATGGTGAGTCTTGCAAGAAGACAGAATACATTCATATTTGGATTGAACCAAAAGATGTTGCATTTCGAATTGACAAGGCGAGAGGAAAATATATGCTTCCAGTAATTTGCGCTGATGCTGACCAATGACAGTACAGTAGAATTTCTTAAGTTATACTCCCTCGTTCCAAAATACTGTATATATTTAGAAAAAATCTCATTTTTATTAGACTGTGGGCCCCACAAAAAAATCATGACTTCTCTCCCGGATTTCCTGTCCCATTTCCTCTCCCCCAAAATGTACAAGGTATTTTCCTCTCAGAACATGAGCTGAAGAGACCAGTAGTCCACAGCTCCTTTCATTCCTTTGTGGCAATATTCTGTCTTCACGTTTTCCCCATTTCATTTGCATTTGTTCTAGTTTTGTTCATTACAGCCATATCTGTTTTCTATGCCAATCAAAGCTCTCTCTCTCTCTCTCTCTCTCTCTCTCTCTCTCTCTCTCTCTCTCTCAGGGGTCTTTGTTCATAGTTTCTCCGAGCAGTTAGATAGATAATAGAGATCATGGTGTCCGTGTTGTCGAATCTGGACTCGACTTCTCTAAAATCCCAAGAACGGAGGAGGAAAGGAAAGGCCGAGTCTCGCTGGAAAACCGAAACCTAGCAGCGAATCTACTCTTCCAAGCTTCTTGACGCCCTCCGCTCCTCCCGCCGTCTCACTAATCCCTCCACCTCCTCCTCCACATCACCACCGCCTTCCTCATCTTCCCCTACTCCGGCACCGAGACGAATCGTACGTGAAGCGGCGGACTGAGCCTTTGTCGCCGCCGCCAAGGGCCGCACCAGGTGGAGCCGGGTGATCCTGTTGCGCCAATAGAGATTGAGGATACACAAAGCGGCAAGGAACGCAACTACAACCGGAGAAATCAGGGAGTGATTGAGGAGGAGGGAAGTAGGAAGTCAGGTGATTAGCCAAAATGTATATAGTATTTTGGAACAGTAAAATTTTCCAAATGTACACGGTATTTTGGAATGGAGGAAGTATATTTGTAATTATTGATGGTTTGTAGTGGTATTTATATACATATGGGAATAATCACTTTCTTTTATCTTTAGAATAGTTGCGTGTTCAGTAAAACGTATTGCGCATATCAGGTCAATCATTGTCTGTTGGATTGCCACCCATCAATAAAAGATAATACCCAGCATTTTCCGCACCTAATACTTTTGACACAAGCTTTTTCTTGAAACTGTTGTATGACAAGAGAATATTTGAATTGGCATATAATCTCAACCCCATTCTGGTAGTATGGTTAATATGCTACATATGTCATATGTCCTTTGTATCCTGTTATTTGTCATTTGTTATAATACTTTGGTTAATTATTTACCCCTCCTTAATTCCCATGAGACCATTAAAACTCACTAAAGATGCTTGGACGATGGTTCTAAAACTCGGTTTTGACTCTAGTGACTCTTCTGAGTCAACTCAGCTCATCAGCAAAGCGAGTCAAACTCACCTGTAGACTCGAAACTGCTTGACTCAGCGAGTCAATGGAGTCATGCACCAACAAACTCGTGACTCCTCCGAGTCAAAAATTGCAAGCTGTTAATTGTTATACATTAATTAACCTCGTGAAAATCAGTTGTTGGATACATTACTAGCTCTAAAGTTCTGAAATCAGCATTGGGTACAAGCAAATAAGCTATTTCAAAACATTGGTATCAAAGAAACAGATGAAAACACAAACGGAAACTGCAAGCATAGACCTTTTTAACATGAAGTTGGTTGGAAGAAAGACCCATCTTGAAAAGAAGAGAGAAACATAGTAATGGATGCCTGATCATAGTAGAATCTGTTAGAAGTGGGTATTAAAAGTGGGAATCAGAACACATTAAAACCGACTTTGATATGAATGAGTGAATTGGGTGAAGGAATGAATAGTCCCATATCCAAACCAAGGAGGTGTTATGGATGGTATATAAGGCCCAAGTTTGGCCTTTGAAGTTAGGCCCTTGGGCCACCCCACTTTTTTGGGGGAGAGAGATGTTGGACCCATGCACCTAGGTGGGCTAACCCACACATGCGCGCGAGTGCCGCCGCCGGCTCGGCTCGGTTCGGTTTGGTTCGGTTTGCATGTGCGGCCTGCTGGGCCGGGTTGGGTTGGGTTGGGTCAACAAGATAATATTATTTTGGGATAAATTCAATTGGTTTGGTTTTCTATTTTAATTTGGTTCAACCAAAATGGGTCTGGTTTAGACGGATGCATCCGTTTAACGGGAAAGGGTGTTTTCAAGGACTTTTAACGGGATTTCTATAAAATCATGAAAAAACGAATTTCTCCATAATGGTTTTTGACAAAACTTCATCTTCTCCCTCTCTGAAAGCATTGCACACTATGGTTCGCTACGCGTGCTGTTTGGAGTGCTCCTACAGCGCGCGGTTGATCATCTTATCCTGGGAGGCAGACGCCCAAGAGTCCTAAGCATCGTAGGGAGGGCGAATTCTGTCTTAAGGACAAAGTATTTCGCTTGATTCGATCATAAACTTTTCTACTTTCATTATCTTCTTTGCAAAAGGTACACAGATATCATCCTTAAGACGGTAACAGTAAGAAATATTTATAACAATCTTAAGACAGAATACCTTTTGTTACTGTTATTTTAATTACTGTATTGTCATTTTGTTTAAACTGAGATAATCTTCTGTAATTTGCACATTACAAAAATAGCTACTGAGGGTACCAACTTCACTCCGGTACTTATTCCCACTTTAGTGAATGCTCCTGTTCAAGCTAAAGGGGAAAAGCCAGAAAAGTTCAGTGGTGTAGACTTCAAAAGATGGCAACAGAAAATGTTGTTCTATCTTACCATGCTGAATTTGGCCCAATTTCGTAAAGAGGAAGTACCCGTTCTCACTGAGGAGAAACGGGAAGACAAAACGGTTGTTGCGGCAGTAGATGCATGGAAACATGCAGATTTCTTATGCCATACTTACATCCTTAACGGGTTGGACCACACATTATATAATGTGTACAGTTCGATGACAAGTGCTAAGGCACTATGGGAGTCTTTAGACAAGAAGTACAAAACTGAAGATGCTGGAATGAAGAAATTCGTGGTCGGCAAATTTTTGGACTTCAAAATGGTAGACTCTAAGACTGTGATCAATCAAGTTTAAGATCTCCAAGTAATCCTGCATGAAATTCAAGTAGAAGACATGACTTTAAGTGAGTCTTTCCAGGTGGCAGCAATAATTGAAAAACTACCACCGTCCTGGAAGGATTTCAAGAACTACTTAAAGCATAAGAGAAAGGAGATGAACTTGGAAGATCTGATTGAGAGGTTAAGGATTGAACAGGACAACCGTTCTTCTGAAAAGAAAACCGCGGGTCATGGCATGGAAGCCAATGTCAATGTTGTGGAACAAGGGCATAAAAGCAATGGCTTCACCAACAAAAAGAGGAAGTATCCTAGGGGACAGTCAAACAATGACTCCAACAACGCCAAGTTTAAGGGCAAGTGCTATGTGTGTGATAAGGTGGGCCACAAGGCTAAGGATTGTCGCAAACAGAAGAAACAAGATGGTTTCAAGAAGAAGAAGGCACAAGCCCACATGACCGAAGTGGAGAATCTCTCCACCAATGTGCATGACATCAACCTTTCTGCTGTGATTTTGAATATGGTCACGAACGATAGAGAATGGTGGGTGGATACTGGGGCTACCCGTCATGTATGCTCAAACAGGAAGATGTTCTCCACTTATCACTCCGTGGAAAATGGGGAACAACTATTTATGAACAACTCTTCTACCGCGAAGGTTGAAGGAATTGGAAAGGTGGTGCTCAAGATGACTTTGGGCAAGGAACTCACACTCAACAATGTGCTATAAGTGCCAGAAGTTCGAAAGAATTTAGTGTCTGGATCATTGTTGAGCAAGAATGGGTTTAAGTTGGTGTTTGAGTCAGATAAGTTTATTTTGACTAAGGGTGGGATGTATGTGGGAAAATGGTATCTGAATGAAGGGTTTTTTAAGCTTAATGTATTACCTATTGTACCTGCTGCTATTAATATTAATGAGAATGCTTCTTCCTCTTATATGATTGAGTCATGTGATGTGTGTAGGACATGTTAATTATGATGTTTTACGTAGATTGATTAATATGGAATATCTGCCTAAATTTAATATTGGCTTTAATCATAAATGTAAAACTTGTGTGGAATCTATATTAACAAGGAAATCATTCCAAAGTATTGAGAGATATACTGAACCTCTTGAGTTAATTCACAGCGATGTATGTGATTTAAAACTTGTTCAAACAAGAGGAGGTAAAAAATACTTTATTATATTTATTGACGATTGCACTCATTATTGCTATGTATACTTGCTGAGAAGTAAAGATGAGGCAATAAACATGTTTATATTATATAAAACAGAGGTTGAGAATCAACTTGGCAAGAAAATAAAAGTTCTAAGAAGTGATAGAGGTGGGGAATATGAATCACCTTTTGGTGAATTCTGTTCACAACATAGTATTATACACCAAACAAAGGCACTTTATTCACCACAGCAAAATAGGGTTTTGAACGGAAAAATAGAACTTTAAAAGAAATGATGAATGCCATGTTAATATGTTCTGGGTTACCTTATAACATGTGGGGGAAGCTTTGCTTTCAGCCAAGTATATTATCAACAAAATACCTCATAAGAAAACCTTGCAGACACCATATGAATTATGGAAAGGTCAAAAGCCTTCCTACAACTTCTTAAAAGTGTAGGGGTGGCTAACAAAAGTGGCAGTCCCTAATCCCAAGAGGATTAAAATTGGACCAAAGACCATTGATTGCGTATTCATTGGTTATGCCAATAATAGTAGTGCATATTGCTTTCTTGTTCATAAATCGGATATTCCTGATGTAAATGTAAACACTGTGATTGAATCTAAGAATACTTCATTTTTTTAACATATTTTTCTGTGGAATTCTACACAAACAGAAAGTTCTCTTAAAAGAACTTTGGATGTTGCACTAGACACTAGTGAAGACCAAGAGGGAGAAGATGATGAACCTAGACGTAGTAAACGTGCTATAACATCAAAATCCTTTGGTCCAGTCTTTCTAACTTATTTGTTAGAAAATGAGCCTCAAAACTTTAAGGAAGCCATGTCCTCTCTAGAAGCACAATATTGGAAGGAGGCAGTAAATAGTGAAATTGAATCCATTATGCAAAATCATACTTGGGAGTTAGTAGATCTACCACCAGGTAGTAAACCTCTTGGATACAAGTGGATATTTAAGAGGAAGATGAAGGCTGATGGATCAATTGATAAATATAAAGCAAGACTTGTTATCAAAGGATACAAGCAAAAAGAAGGTAAAGATTATTTTGATACATGAATCCAGTCACAAGAATAACTTCCATTAGGATGTTAATCGCTATGGTTGCTTTGTATAATCTTGAAATACATCAAATGGATGTGAAAATAACATTGTTGAATGGTGACTTGAATGAGAAAATATATAAGCAACAACCTGAAGGGTTTGTTGTACCGGGTCAAGAAAACAAAGTGTGCAGACTTGTTAAATTTCTTTATGGGCTTAAACAAGCACCTAAGCAATGACATGAAAAATTTGACAAAATGATGATGTCAAATGGATTAAAAATCAATGAATGTGACAAATGTGTTTATGTCAAAGCAAGACCTGATGGCTATGTTATTGTATGCCTCTATGTGGATGATATGGTCATTATTAGTAGCAATGATAATATCATTAAAGCTACTAAGAGGATGTTAAACAAACAGTTTGACATGAAGGATATGCGTGTTGCAGATGTTATACTAGGGATGAAAATCACTAGAACATCTGATGGATATGTGTTATCTCAATCTCATTATATTACAAAAATCCTAGAAAAATTTAATGAGAATGATAATCGTCCAGCGAGAACACCTGTGGATGTGACATTGCATTTAAGCAAAAATACGGGTGAGAGTATATCACAACTCCAATATTCTCAAATTATTGGAAGTCTCATGTACCTCATGAATTGTACGAGACCGGACATTGCATACTCAGTAAGTAAACTGAGTAGATATAATAGCAACCTAGGAGAAGACCACTAGAAGGCTCTAGTCAGGGTTCTTAGATATCTAAGATATACATTGAACTATGGATTGCACTATACAAGGTATCCAGCAGTACAAGAGGGGTACTGTGATGCAAATTGGATATCTGATACAAGAGACTCCAAATCCACAAGTTGATATGTCTTTACTCTTGGAGGTGCAGCAGTGTCTTGGAAATCTTCTAAACAAACATGCATAGCAAGATCCACAATGGAATTAGAATTCATTGCACTTGATAAAGTAGGTGAAGAGGCTGAGTGGCTTTGTCATTTTTTAGAAGATATTCCAATGTGGGGGAAACTTGTGCCACCTATATGTATCTATTATGATAATCAATCTGCTATAGGAAGAGCACAAAGTAACTTGTATAATGGTAGGTCTCGACATATACGTCAGAGGCATAATACAATAAAATAATTGCTCTCTAGTGGAATAATTTCCATTGAGTATGTAAGGTCAAAAGAAAATATTGCGGATCCGCTTACCAAGGGTTTGACCAAAGAACAAGTGAGCAATTCATCGAGGGGAATGGGCTTGAAGCCTATACATTAAGAATCACCATAATGGCAACCCAACCTAGTTGACAAGAGATCCCAAGATCTAGGTTCAAAGGGACAACCGAATTGTGGGGGATTCAAGGGGAATCACTATTGAAATAAAATCTCGTTCCCATTCCTATGATGAGATAATGATGCCTGCTGAATGAATCAGGATAAGCTTTGCTTTTACTGGTTCTCATAGCTTGAATTAGTTCAAGTGGGGTATTGCAGGATACTCTTAATGAGAATCACCTATATGAGTGTGAAGGGGCCAATTCTTTGAGGATTTTAAGGCTAAATCTTCTAGAGCACTCATAAAAACTAGGTTTGTTTAGGGCCAAAATGAACAAAGTCATGAGAGCCACAGTATGTCTGAGAAGTGATTGTGTGAATTCTATTGTCTTGGTTTACACAAACGGTTGAACAGTTCAAGACATCATGTTCACTGATTAGCTAGTAAACCCGATAGTTTTCACAAAGGAAGGTACAAAGCCAAAAGCTACATTTCCCCCATGCATGATCTTCTCAATATTTACTTTCACGATTTATCTGCATAGTTTTTGCATAGTTATTAGCCAATTCTCATTCATGTGGGGGATTGTTAGAAGTGGGCATTAAAAGTGGGAATTAGAACCCATTAAAACCCACTTTGATATGAATGAATGAATTAGGTGAAGGAATAAATGGTCCCACATCCAAACCAAGGAGGTGTTATAGATGGTATATAAGGCCCAAGTTTGGCCTTTGAAGTTAAGCCCTTGGGCCACCCCACTTTTGTGGGGGGAGAGAGATATTGGACCCATGCACCTAGGTGGGCTAACCCACACACGCGCACGCGCGCCACTGCCATCCGTCCGGCCGACCGGCTCGGCTCGGTTTGGTTTAGTTCGGTTCGCATGCATGGCGGCCGGGCCGGGTTAGGTTAGGTTAGGTTGGGTCAACAAGATAATATTATTTTGGGACAAATTCAATTGGTTTGGTTTTCTATTTTCATTTGGTTCAACCAAAATGGGTCCGGATTAGTTTCTTATGACCATTAACGGACGGACGCGTCCGTTTAACGGGAAAGGGTGTTTTCAACGGGTCTTTAACGGGATTTCTATACAATCATGAAAAAACGGATTTCTCCATAATGGTTTTTGATAGAACTTCATCTTCTTCCTCTTTGAAAGCATTGCACACTGTGGTTCGCTGCGCGTGCTATTTGGAGTGCTCATACAGCGCGCGATTGATCGTCTTATCCTGGGAGGCAGACGCCCAAGAGTCCTAAGTACCGTAGGGAGGGCGAATTCTGTCTTAAGGACAAAGTGTTTCGCTTGATTCGATCATAAACTCTTCTACTTTCATTATCTTCTTTGAAAAGGTACACAGATATCATCCTTAAGACAGTAACAGTAAGAAATATTTATAACAGAATCAATATCAGTGATGTTCAAAAGATATAGAAATGAGCAGAGGAAAGAGACAGAGAGAGATACCTCTGAGTGGTGGTGCTCTTCTTGAACAGAATTGAGAGCTGACTGTATGGATTATAATGGTGGAATTGTTGGACATGGCCATGATTGGCATTTGTCTGGTTGTAAGAATCTGATTGTAAAGAATTAGAAAAAAAAAAGGAAATGAAGCTCCAAACAAAAAGCAAGCAAGTTAAAGAAGATGATATGGTTTGGTTGTGAATGGCCAAAATAAATAACGAGACTGCCCTCACGCAGGATCGAACAACGGACCTTCAGTTTACAAGACTGACGCTCTACTACTGAGGTATAAGGGTGGTATGTTTTAGTTATTTTTATCACCGACCAAGTCAAAGATTGCTTATAACTCATCGTTTTATTATATGAGGACATATTACTTCTTGTTATTTAATTTTGTCATTAAGATCAAACATTCTATAGGATGCATAACTCATTTTTGACATACTGGATGTTTCAAAACGTGTTACCAATCATGTTTGGACGTGCTGATGATATCCCAACGAGTTGGAGGAGGAGAATGGCAGGAGGGCCCTGATTTTTCAAAATTTTGACCTCACATCACTCTCTATACTGTAAGTAGTTTGCCCATTCAAATCTCCCTTGGTCCTAATTAATAGTCTTATTTGGTTTTGGAAAATGACCTAACTTTGAGCTCATTTCTAAAAAGAAAATCAGTCTAGGGTGATAATTTCCCACGCCTCTTAAGTTATTTCCCCACCCCAGTGGGGAGATAAGTTTATTCTCCCCACCCCATCTATCACGAAGTAATTTTATTTTTAATTTCATTAATTTTTTTATATAGCAACAAACATGTTTAGTATAAATTTGTGGTTGATGGTGATCTTTTGTAGTCATCGAGAGGTGGTTGTCGGTGGTCTTTAAGGGTCATTGGTGGTCATTAAGGGTTAATATTGTGGTGTAAGGATGGTATGATGGGGTGCTCATAAAATAATAAAGCATCCCATTTAAGAAAATCTGACCAAGTATTGTGGGGTGGGGAGATACCTTAGAGGGGTGTGAAAATACACACCCATTAATATAAAATGGAGGGAATAATATATACTCCCTGGAGCTAAATTTATTGGCATGCAGGGCCCACAGCATCTCAAGACTGGGCTGAGCCCCTGCAAATGCACGCTCATAAAGATCTATTGGCTTGTATTGCAAATCCAGCTGCCTAATGGTGGATCGGTAATTTTTCAAATGCAGGTCATTTTTTTTACAGAGGGAGTATTTAGAAGCTTGCAATACTTTATCTAAATGGCGTATCATTATGGCATGCCCACTCAGTAATTTTTTTTCTGAATTCTTTCCCACTTGATTCATAACTTTATATTGGATAGATGGTTAGAAATTCTTGATCCATATCCCATCTTCATGACTCACCATTAAGGATCATTTAACACTCTATTCTGTTGGGACCTGGGTGGTCTCAACCATTGTAATTTATTCTTATATGTTTGGATTAGATGAGGCAATTCGCAGTCACATCATGTTTGATTCTAAATTTCGAACCATATGGGAATGCATTTGAAGCCAGCAATGAGCAAAAGGAATCAATTTGGTCGTTTAAAGCGCTAACATCGACCGATCGCTTTTTATTCAGCAATAGCCGACATTAAAACAAGAAAATATCTATGACCAATTTGGTCGTTCAAACTTCGAGACATGGGCTTTCTTTGGCACCTTCATATGTGCTGTCTCTCTTTCTTTCTTGTCTTTTGAATGATCAAGGGGAATGGGGGGCAAATCAATGTGAAGATTGAGGAGTGGTCACATCATTTATGTGCATCTGTGTGCACGATTGAAGCAAGGCTCTGCAAGGAGAATTGTTACCAACTCTTTGTATGAATTGGATCACACGTGCAACGCAACATACCGAACAAGTCAATTTCTAGAAGGATAGGAGAAAGATATTTTTACCTTTACTACATAAGAGCACAAGTTTCATATTAATTGAATGGCTCATACACCATTAAGGCATTAACCTATGTTGCATATATAATACGTTTTCTTGCCAATATGCTTGTTTTCATCCCTTTTAGTTGACAAGGCCCTAGCCCTAAGCCAACATCAGTGTTCTAAAACACAGGACTTTGAAATGCTTTGGAACTGAGTCAACTTAGAGTCTTTATTGAGGAAATAAGTTCACTGAATACTTCGATATAAGATTAAAATTCTAAATGTAATCAATTTTGTAGTAATGTACTCCCTCTATCCCACATCAATTGTCCACATTTGATAAATGTGATTTTAAGAAAGCCAACATCACCAACCTTTTACTCCATCCACTAACCCTTTCTACTCCAACCACTAGTTAGTGAGAGAGAGAGAGATATCATGAAATAGGACAAATTATTATGGGAAATGTTTATTTTCGAATTAGACAATTAATATAAGACAGAGGGAATATTTAAATATACTTGCATTAATAATCATGGAAATGGTAGTTTAAAGTACATATTTAATATTCCCTTTGTCCCACATTAATTATTTGGATTGGAAAAATCCAAAATGAAGAAGTTTGTATATCCGTACAAGATATACGTATACATGAATAGTTTGGAAAAAAATTTGTTCATTATTTTAAAGTATTCTTATTGGAATCTCCCATAAACACAAACTCCACTCCAGAACTTATGATGGAATCAAGTGAAATCCATGAAGCCCATGAAGTAAAAACAGGACATCTACCTAGAGGCACCAAATGGGGCTTCTCTTTTTTAGGCTGTCTGACCTACAAGCGTAGTGGACATGGGTGGAACGAGGGCTTTTTACATATTACCTGGCGCCAGGTTTGGTTTTAACATATCACCTGGAAAAAGATATTTCCTTTCATATGACCTGGAAGCTACCCAAAATACCCTTGTCTTCTATATACGGCAGCAGGGGTTTTTGCAATTTTTTGAGAAGGCGTTCCGGAGAAGAAGGAAAAGGCGGTCCGGAGAAGATGGTGTTTCGGAGAAGTTCCGTGCAGCAGCTCCGGCCATAACGTCGCCGGCGCCGTCCAAACCAGGAAAAGTTATATTGCTGCCAAAACACGAAAAAAGAGCGGGAAAGCAGTTGATACGCAAACACAACTGCGAAAGAGTAATCGTCCATTCAAAAACGGTACGTCAACTTGAAATTCAACGTTTGATATAATGTAAATTTGATCGACAGATTAAGTTGAAAATTTGCACAGTTTTCCACTTTTTCCTACTGTCGTATATTCCCTAACACGACAATAACAATAGTCGTATATTTTACAACACGACTATTACACGACTATTTTCAATCAAGGTTTATTAATTAATTTCGTTATTGTAATGCCAGGTAAGGATGGATTTGATACCTTTGTGCTTACACTACGATGGAATATTCACAAATTCTGATGGGTATGTGGGCGGGAAACTGAAGCTCATGTCTAATGATACACAAGTAAAGTACATGGGACTGTTGCAACAAGTGGAAGAAAGATTACCGCTGAAGTCTCCATCCGGTACATTGTCTTTGTCATATCTTGTTAATCCTGGCACCCGATACGTCCTTGAAGATGATAAAGACGTGCAAACAATATTCGTCCTTCACAACAAGAGGCGATGCACAGATAGACCACTCAATCTATACGTGGAGTGGACTTCTGCTAGAAATAACAACACGGAGAATTCCATTGCCAATAAGCAAATGGTTTCCACTGTGGATAAGGACGGCGAGAATTCAATGCCTCCAAATGGGAGGCCGGCCAGTAAGACACCACAGGAGAGGCCGTCCAGGCCGGGGAATAAGTCACCTGCACCAGTAGTTGAAGGAGGAAAAGATGAAAATTTTTCTCTTGAAACCGTGAGGTAAGGGGTAAAATTAACGAGTGGACATATATTAAAGTCGTGTTGCATACGACACGACTGGAATTAAAGTCGTGTTGCATACGAGACGACTGGAATTGAAGTCGTATTGTATACAATACGACTGGAATTGAAGTCGTGTTGTCGACAACACGATTAATAATCAAGTCGTTTAGACGTTTTTGTACAATATGCATGCCATTCTTACCATGTTGTTATCGCAGATTGGGAGATGGTAATAAAAATATAAAGGATGAATTTCCGAATGAAGTCGATAACCAGTGTCAGATGAATGGGATCAACGGTGAAGATGAAGATGATGATGAAGACGAGGATGAAGAGAAAGATGAAAATGAAGACGAAGATGAAGATGCAGATGAAGAAGAATTATTTGACGATGAACAAATACCGTGGTCTGCAGATGACTGGGATGAGCCTCTCACACTACCAGTTTTTCCCGGGCCGCATCCGACGGGAGGAGACCAGTCTGTGTCAGGAATAGAACTCCAACAAGCAGCGAGAGCATCCACTTCTAAAGGAAAATCTATCACGTCGGGGGCACAAGACTTGGACGACAATGAGTACAACAATATTGATGGTGAAGGTGGTTGGGATTGGGGTACCTCTTCACCGCAGGCCGGTCCTGCAAAAAAATATGAGGAGGAGACGATGTTGAGCGGCAATTTGCAAGGAGACGACTATGAGGCACAACTTGCCTTAGGGGCTGGATTCGAAAGTATAAAACAGTTCAAAATGGTTCTTACTGATTTGGCAATCAAGAGGAAATTCATGTTCAAAGTGGCGGACGAGAACAAGGACACCTTTGCTGCAAAGTGCAAGATTACAGGGTGCAAGTGGTACATACGGGCTTCGAATCTAGTTGACGGAGTAACCGTGACAAGGAGTGAAGGAAGGCATACATGCGACATTTTGATAAGTTCTAAAGATCATCCATTGGCCTCATACTTATGGATTGCACGGAAGTGTCATGGCCTCCACAAGGATTCAAACTCCATAAAAACGGCTAATATCCAACAGTACATTGAGAAACATTGGGGCGTCAAAGTGAACTATCAAAGGGCATGGAGGGCAAAAGAGGAATTGATACGATTGATCGATGGCAACCCGGAAGACGCATATCGTATTTTGCCCCATTATGGAAAGGAATTAGAGCGGTGTAATCCAGATACATATGTGGTGATTGAAAGATGTTGTGATATTCCGGAAATTGAAAATGTGGAAGCCGGATACGAGTTCAGACGTGCCTTTTGGATCTTCGGCCCGGTCGCAAGAGCATTCCGAAGATCACTTAGGCCGCTGCTCACAGTTGATGGAACATTCCTGAAAGGAAAGTACCCCGGAGTGTTATTGGTTGCAACAACAGTCGATGGGAACCAACAATTAATGTGCGTTGCATTTGCAGTTGTTGACAAAGAGACTATAAATTCGTGGTACGTATGCTAAAAAGATTGTATGAGTAGTCGTGTATTCGAGCAACACGACTACTCATACAGTCGTGTTGTTTCGTATACGACTGTGTACCCCCTATCTCTTCTTGAATCTGCTTTGATTCTGATTGCTGCTTTGCAGGAAGTGGTTTCTTAGCCTACTCAAAGCCACCCTCTTTACGGACCCCTCGGCATCTCTGGATACAATTGTCTCGGATAGACAGAAGGGACTTCTGAGAGCGGTTGCTGATGTATTTCCTGAGGCTCACTACGGGTTTTGCCTAAGGCATATGGCCGCCAATATGCTTAATCAATGGAAGGATAAATACTTGAAAGACCTTCTATTCCGAGCTGCAAAATGCTTCCGGAGAACAGAATTTGATGAAGGACCACAATGAGGAGGCATGGAAATATGTTGAGAAGATCAATAAAAAAATTGGGCTAACGTGGAATATCCGGGTAAAAGATATGGGATGCTCACATCAAGCATATCAGAAAGTGCAAATAATATGCTATTGAAGGCTAGATTTTGGCCAATAACTCGGTTGATCGAGCAAACTCGTGCGACCACGACCTCCCATTTCGAGAGACGCCGCATGGAAGCAGAACGGCTAACGACACCATTAACCAAGTATGCACACAATCATATCAACGAAATGAGGAATAAGAGTGCTGGAACAGTCAGAGTGCAACCGCTATCGTTATGGCAGTTTGAAGTCACATCTTTATACCATGTGGTAAGAATTCATTCCGCAATGGTTTCTGATAATTCAATTCCGGAATAGTCGTATCGTGCGATAGACGACTAATTATATAGCCGTGTTGTCGCCTACACGACTAATGATATAGTCGTATTAGCCACAACACGACTAGTGATATAGTCGTCTTAGCGACAATATGACTATTAAATTAAGAAAACTATTTCACAACAAGACTATTCATGTTGTTGTCATATTTTTTCCTCAGGATGTTGTTGACCTAACGAAGAGAACCTGCACATGTGGGTTCTTCCAGAGCATGGGACTTCCTTGCAAGCACGTGATTGCATGTATCGATGAGAGGAGTTTCGACCCGGTGGAATATTGTGAAAAGTGGTACCATGCATGTCTGTACCGCACAACGTAAGAAGAAGTAGTTTTCCCTACTTTAGACAGGAGTCAGTGGGGGGATTACCGGGTTTTATTCAAATGCGAACCGCCCATGCTCGATGCTCCAAAGAGGGGTAGGAGACAGACAAAGAGAATCGAGTCACAGCCTGACCCGCCAGAGAGGTTGAGGGTGAGATGTGGCAACTGTCGACAAGTTGGTCACAACCGTAAAAGGTGTACTAACCCAACGGTTGCGAAAGATGCAAGGAAGCGCAGATATCGAAGACTCCCGCAACAAGGCAACCTGGGAACGGATGATTCAGCGCCGAGACGACCCTCTGGCTTACCTAAGGCCCCACCCTTCTTCACTTAGGTCGATCACAAATTCATGTATAACAAATATTACTCTACCGCAATGTATGCATGTAGTCGAATATTTCTTTGAATGCAAGTGTCGTTTTGCATAAGTGTCGTGTTGTATAAGCGCCCTCCTGTCGTTGAAAGACGCCGATCATTCTTTGTTTCCTCACGTACATGACAGAAAAATAAATTAGACTCCGTCATGGTCTGCGCAGAGTCGACATAAGAGGAATATAATTGTGGACTGCAATATTAAACGACTAATAATACAGTCGTATATGATACAAGACGACTATATAGAAAGTCATATATGATACAACACGACTATATAGAAAGTCGTATATGATACAACACGACTATATAGATAGTCGTATATGATACAATACGACTATATAGATAGTCGTATATGATACAAGACGACTATATCAGATGTCGTGTTTCAAGAGTCGACACTAAGCGGCTTTCCAATACACTGTCGACATGAAAGAAATGAATTTGAATTTATTGAAAGCATACTGTATGTACATGGAAGAAGTTTCAGAAAACCACAAAAAAGTGTCGTCTGTAATAGATTACATGTACAAAAAAATCTCGAAAAAGAATATTAGTCTTCATCCGACATCCTCAAAAACCCCGCAATTGTGACAGCCTGATTTTGCTTTCGGATTGGATCGTCGTCAAACTCGCTGTCGATAACC
Source organism: Houttuynia cordata (assembly GCA_039654745.1). Lineage (NCBI taxonomy): Eukaryota > Viridiplantae > Streptophyta > Magnoliopsida > Piperales > Saururaceae > Houttuynia > Houttuynia cordata. The sequence goes on from CM077503.1 coordinate 58,780,901, forward strand.
CCGCGAATCATAGTTGCAGCAATTATTGGGTGCCACTTTCGTGTAATTGTTGACTGATCAAACTCAGGTGGATTGACATTGGACGCCAAGTGCGCCACGTACATCATGATGAAGATGCCACAGTCTTTTGAGTTCTCTTGGCAGGGCGCTTGGGCGATCTGAGTCATCTTCCAGTCGATGCAAAGGATGAGTCCCAGTGTGTGTGCCATGACAATGTTCATAAAGTTCGTGAATTTCTCAGCTGCGACCCTATGATGTAGATACAACTGGGGTTTGCCGGATAGGGGGTTGTAGAAACGCCATACACCAACTGGGAAGTGTACATAGACGAGGCAGAAATGGGAACCAGTGCGGATTGGGAAAAAGGCATAGAACATGTTCCTGTTCAATCCCTTGAGCATCCTCCCAAGTTTTTTTATCAATTTTGTATTATTGCCCCCTTCTATGTATTCCTGCAAAATCGCAATAGAATAAGAAAATCACGACTGTTCTACTGACCACTCTACCTATCTCATTGCAGATGGATACAAAAGAAGATGAGTATATGGAGGAAATACCATCGGAAGATCAGGAATTCGTCGTTGCACCTCGGGAGCGAAGACAGAGGGGCAGGAAGAGGAAGGCTCCGATGGACCGATCAGGCAAGAAAACATGCAATCCGCGACTGGCGGTTAAGACATTTTGTCAACCGGGGGCGATGAAAAAGTGTGCGGCCCTCTTACGGCGTCACCAAAGATGTTGCCAACTGATCAGAGAAGCTGGGTTCTCTGTCATCTTTGAAGGTGAGGACGTAGTTGTTTCTCGGAACCTCATCGACCATTTGGTTAGGTATTGGGATGAGGAGGCGAAGGTCTTTAATATCAAGGGGAGAACGGTACATTTCACAGAGCAAGAAGTTGCTCTTATCACTGGATTGCCCGCTAAGGGCGAAAGAGTTGAGGTCCTTCCCTTTGTGCCATGGCGAACGGAATGTGAATTCTTCAAAAAGTACTTCACCGTAAGGAAACCGGAGATTCCACATATTGAAGAAATCATTGAGAAGCTTAGCGAGGGCGAAATGAAGATGCCAGAGGAGGACATGGCGAGGATGATCATCTGCCTCCTCATCTCCACGGTGTTGTTTCCACATAGCACGAGAGCGGTGCATCCCTCTTTCTACCCTTATATTGAAGACCTCCCAAGAATGAGCTCATACAATTGGGCTGAGGCTATTCATACGATGTTGGTTTCTGGTATAACCCACACCAGCAGACTAATGGGTGGGAGAAGTAAAGGGCTGGGAGGTGGATACCTAAACGGCGCCTCATATGTCCTTCAGGTATGTAGTATTTGTATGTTTGTACAGTCTTCGAAAGGCTCTAAGTGTCGTGTATTATGCAACACGTCTTTTATTAATGTCGTTTATTATGCAACACGACTTTATTTATAGTCGTCTATTATACAATACGACTTGATATATAGTCGTCTATTAGACAACACGTCTAATTATGTAGTTGTGTTGCATACGACATGACTAAATTTCTAGTCGTGTACTATTATAGTCGACTATAATAGTACACGACTTGACTGTATCCCCGACTTTTACTAATGTCTTCATTTGATTACTATGCAGATTTGGTTTTTTGAGCACACGACAATCTTCCATTCTGCGTTCGGCCCTACCAGTCCGAGGGCGAAAAGGTGGCCAGGAAGTGGGGCCCTAATTACAGAGGTGAAGATGGGTGCACAGAAGAAGCACCGTATGACCGACTACTGGAAGGGTCTATTCGATAATCTCGACGTATGGGAAGACGTCGTCGATGTCATCGTCCCCATGGACAAAGAGGCATCTCTCATTCCTTCGCCTCCCCCAGTGGCCCCTCATCCGCGACGACATAAGACGGAGAGGCCGGAAATAAAGAGGAATCCTAAACAACCTACCCGCTCTTCCTCGAGGACGGCTGCTCAGTCTACTGCCCTGGGCCGATTGGAGGGTTCGCTCCAGGGCATACAGTCACTAATTGAGATCGCTCTGTCGTCGTATGAGGAGATGGGAAGGCCCGTCGGACCTCTGCGAGAGGTTCTTCACTGTATCAAGGCATCTGCTGCGACAGCGTCAACGCTGTTAGAGGGTCACAACTTTGAGCATCCACATGAGGAGAAGAGTGAAGAGCTGAAGAAGGAGACGAAGGAATCACAGAAGAAGGAGAGGATAACGAAGTCATCGGTCCATCACAACGAGGAGGCAAAGAAGCGGCCCGATGACAAGGACCACGTGAAGCAAACTCCGATGGCCATGCGCAGAAAGGAGCTGGCGCACAAGTCAGCCAGCGATTCATTGCACTGGGGTAAAGGTAAGTTGTAATACGATTATTTAATTTTTCGTGTTGCATGCAACCCGACTAGGTATTTTTCGTCTTGCATTCAACACGACTACCTAATTTTTCGTATTTCATTCAACACGACTACCTAAGTTTTCGTATTGCATTCAACACGACTAGCTAATTTTTCGTATTGCATTCAACATGACTAGCTAATTTTTCGTATTGCATTCAACCCGACTAGCTAATTTTTTGTGATGCATTGTACACGACTATTCCTTCTTTTGTGTTGAACTCTACACGACTATGTTATATTTCTTGCTGCTACTAACACGAATTTTGAAAATGTCATTTTAGCTCCCATAAAGCAGGCGGATGTGGAAGATAAGAGTCGACGGGCTACAAAGAGAGCCGCCGCGAAGTTGTTTTTGAAGAAGCTCTGATCTATACATGAAATATGCATTTTATTATCTCCTAAACTTATGTTTCTGCTAGTGTTTGGTTAGAATAACTACTACTTTAATATAGATTTTGGTTTTTGTAGGAAATGAGAGCAAAGATGCAAAAATATGGCGAAAACGGACTTCAATGGTCAAATTATCATAACTCCGTGTACAAATATCGGATTGAACTGATTCAAGCTTCATGTTAAAGTTCAAGATGTCAGATTTCCAACGCCACCAACCACGCGCAATTCGGAGTTCGGAGCAAAAAGTTATAGCCATTTGAAGATTCCAAACAGTAAAAACGATCGACCACATCCTTACGCGATCGATCGCGTCTTCCGCGAAAACACTACATTGGAGAAAACGATCGATCGGACACCAAAACGATCGATCGTATCTACTGGAATTTTTGGACTTGCGAAGACAGTAAAAACGATCGATCGGATTCGTCCGGCATCGTTCGCAATACGATCGATCGGAAGCAATTAACAAAGGAAAACGGCTTCGTTCGGCTACGTTCGTCAAACGATCGATCGTGCTATGAAGGCGATCGATCGGTGCATACGGAAAACGCAATTTAACCCTATTTTGACTCGGATTTGGAAGGGGATTTGAGGGCTTTCCTTCACCCCTATATATATGCCTTAAGGGAGAACGTATGGGGTATGCAAGAATAGAGTTTTGAGTTCTTTTGGAGACCTTGGAGGCTAGAGCAAAGGAAGAAGAAGAAGAAGAAGATGTTGAACTTGTTGATGGATTCTCTTCCCATGCTTGGCTAGACTCTCTTCCAAGGCGTAGATGAAACCCAACTGATTGGTTGTATTGTTTCTTTCTCTCATATTATGTTTTTATTCTAGTTGGTGTATGAATCTTTGTTATGCAATAAAAGTTAATTCATTAGAGTTTATTCTTTGTACTCGAGAGAGACAAGAGTGGATCTTTGTGGATTTCAATCTGAAAGAGCACTTGCGTGTCCGAGAGGAACGTGAGGGCTCTGAAGTGTTACATATTAATAAAGTCTCATTGGTTTATACTCGAGAGAGATAGATCACAGTTCCATGTTTTAATAGATTTATGTGTTACATCCGAGAGGAGAGCACTATAATTTGAATTGACAAGTGTATGTCCGAGAGGAATACACTAGCCAACTGGAAATCTGAATTCAAAAGAGAGAGAGAGACGATACACTAGTCTATTGTGGTGGATTCAAAGCCTTGGTACTTCTCCTATTGATTAACCTCAGCTTAGTTTAGTTAAAGTTCATTGCTTTTCTCTAGATTAATTAAAAACTGCTGCTTTTCTCTTGAATTTGGTAGAATATTAATCCGTCCCTGAGGTTCGACAACCCTTTCCATACTCACCATAGTACAATTGCCTTGTGCACTTGCAAGGGTTTATATTTTTAAACGATCAAGTTTTTGGCGCCGTTGCCGGGGACGGCACAATAGTTTACTAAATTCTTAGCATAGTTGGTTTTAGAGTAGTTTCATTAAATTTAGATTTACTCTCAGTAGCGTAATTTCGTTCTTCTTCCTTTTTGCAGGATTAAGAGAGGACGCAGATTTTCGTCATCGTTGGAAGGGCCATCCCTTCCCACTGGGTGCTTGGTGTCTTCCTTTTCTTTGTGGGATTGCATGACGTGCTAGTTGTCGCTATTAGGTTGCTAGTTGTCGCTATCTAGGGTTGATGTTTGCTAGTTGTCGCTATTAGGACTGCACAGGTTTTGTTTGATTTTATTTGTGCATGCATGGTCGTCGTTCCCTAAACCCCGACCTAGCTTTGACCCTGATCCTGAGCGACTCTATAGAATTTTGAGAACTCCTAGACAATCAATTCCTGAAATCCAACATATGGCGAACAACATGAACCTCGGGGATGGTACTGGTCTAAACCAGGATCCATTAATCCCCCATGCCCGAACCCTGCAAGATTACTACCGTCCAACAGCCTACACCTCCCCTTCCTGTATCCTACTACCTGCTACCGTGGCCAATTTTGAAATCAAACCAAACATCATCCAAATGCTGCCCATTTATCACGGCCAACTTAATGAGAATCCTTATAGGCATCTCCAAAATTTCTTGGAGGTTAACACCACATTCAAACTCACATTATCGGATGACCAGGTGCGCCTTAGACTTTTCCCATTCACTTTAAAAGACAGGGCCAAGGAATGGCTCTACTCCCTTGCACACAACTCTATTTCTACTTGGGAGGAACTACAAGCTGAATTCCTAAAGAAGTATTTTCCTGTGGGGCGGACTAATAAGATCCGCAACGAAATCATTACTTTTACCCAACAACCAAATGAGCAATTCCATGAAAGTTGGGAAAGAATGAAATCCCTCCTCCGATCCTGTCCCCACCATGATGTGCCCAAGTGGCAGCTAGTGCAGCGATTTCATGAGGGTGTGTGCGATCAGCACAAGACCCTGATTGATGCCTCCTGTGGAGGCACATTCATGAAAAAAACCCCTGATGATGCCTGGGACCTACTAGAGGACCTAAGTGAAAATTCTCTACATAGTGCTACCCTCTACAGAACTGAAGGCCATCTGCCGGGTAGGAGTGCCTCAAGGGGAGGCATGTATGATGTTAAGCCCACCAACAGTTTAGAACACCAAGTGGCATCACTGACCGAGAGATTTGACCGTTTTTTCTCACAGCTCCCTTCTCAGACCCCTATCTCTCACGATGCCTGTGCCATCTGTGCCAGCCCCATGCACACTGTAGTTGACTGCCCTTCAGCTTCCCAGTATCCTGATCTTGTACAGGAGCAAGCCAACTTTGCACAAGGCTACCCTAGAGCTAATAACCCCTATTCAAATACCTACAACCCGGGGTGGCGAAATCATCCCAATTTCGCCTGGAAACCGCCTAACCAAGGGACCACTTTCAATCAGGCCCCAAGACCTGAAATCCAACACCCAACTCAACCTTACCAACCAGCTACCGCTCCCCCATTTGACCAAACCAATAAGAAACCATCCCTAGAAGACCAGATGAGTCAAATGAGTCAAATGCTCCTCTCCCACTTAACCGAGATTAAAACTGAACAGAAGGAGATGAGAGCAGAGTTGAAAACCCAGGCCCAGCTTGTCCACTCCCATACACAATCCATTGCCAAAATAGAAACCCAGTTAGGACAGCTGGCCCAATCTATGAACCGTAGGGAAGTAGGAACCTTGCCTAGCCAACCACAGCAGAACCCTAGAGGCCAGTTCGCCGTTGAAGGTTCCCATTATCCAAATGAGCAGGTGCAAGCCGTTACTACCCTAAGAAATGGAAAACAAGTGGACAATCAGGTTAGGGACCCACCTATTGCGAGTGAGGACACTCTCCTTGAGAAACAGAACCAATCCACTCCTACTATGCCTGACCCTGTTAATCTCTCACCGCAACAGGAAGCCCCTCGGGAACCCACAAAGGATAAATCCTATATCCCTAGGGCCCCTTTCCCCCAATGCCTCAACCAACCTTCCCCGTTTAGTAAGTCCCACCAACGAATGGAGGAAATGTTAGAGGTGTTCAAGCAGGTTAAGGTCAATCTTCCCCTCTTAGATGCCATCAAACAAGTACCTGCGTATGCCAAGTTCCTGAAAGACCTGTGTACCCAAAAGAGAAAAACCAAATCCCATGTCACCCAAAAGGTCTTTTTGACCAACCAAGTCAGCTCTTTACTAACCAGTGATGTGCCACCTAAATTCAAGGACCCGGGAACCCCTGTTATATCCATTGTCATAGGTGACCATACCATTAGCAGAGCCCTCTTAGATCTAGGCGCCAGTGTCAATCTCCTCCCATACTCAGTTTATCAACAACTTGGCCTAGGAGAGTTGCAGCCCACCTCAGTCACCCTACAGTTAGCAGATCGATCCATTCGCAGACCTAGAGGTATTATAGAAGACGTTCTGGTCAGAGTTGACCGGTTCTACTTTCCTGTTGACTTTGTCGTTCTAGACATGGAACCTGTTGCCAACTCCAAGTCCCAAATTCCTGTTATCCTTGGCCGGCCTTTCCTAGCTACCGCTGATGCCACCATCAATTGTAGGTCGGGTCTCATGAACGTCTCATTCGGGAACATGAAAGTTAAATTAAACATCTTTAGTGCTTCCCAACAACCCTCGAGTGAAGTTGAATGCCTTATGGTTGACGACCTAGATGACCTGGTCCAGGAATACCTCCCATTTGCTGTGCTTAAGGATGCCCTCGAGCACACCCTTTTCTATGACTGGATTGATACCTATGAGGGCACACCTGACCTTGAAGAGGTCCATCACCATTTAGTGGCTGCCTTACACCCTGACCATATCCCAAGGAGACCCCACCCCGACCCTCTGCCTGTGTCCACCTCTCCACCACTCAAACCTTCCATAGAGTCTCCTCCCACACTTGATCTGAAAACCCTACCTAGCTCGCTGAAATATGCCTTTCTGGGTCCTAATGACACCCTTCCTGTGATTATCTCCTCAAGTTTATCTAGTGACCAGGAAGCCCAGTTGTTGGAGATCCTTACCACACACCGGCGAGCTATAGGATGGACAGTAGCTGACCTCCGGGGTATAGACCCCTCTGTGTGCATGCATCGCATAAACCTGGAGGACCAGGCTAAATCTTCTAGGGAGGGGCAGAGACGGTTGAACCCTCACATGAGAGAGGTGGTGATGAAAGAGATAGTGAAACTCCTAGATGCAGGTATCATATACCCTATCTCTGACAGCGAGTGGGTGAGCCCCATCCAGGTCGTCCCTAAGAAATCAGGCATCACGGTGAAACCAAACTCAGAGGGTGAACTTGTGCCAATAAGAGAAACCACGGGCTGGCGGGTATGCATTGATTATAGGAAACTGAACTCCAATACCCGTAAGGATCATTTCCCTCTCCCATTCATTGACCAAATCCTAGAGAAACTAGCGGGCCAAGAGTTTTATTGCTTTTTAGATGGGTACTCAGGATATAATCAAGTGCCAGTTTTTCCAGGGGATCAGGAGAAGACGACTTTTACATGCCCCTTTGGTACATTTGCATATCGAAGAATGCCTTTTGGTCTTTGCAATGCTCCGGCTACATTTCAGCGATGCATGATGTCCATCTTTTCTGACATGATTGATAAATTTTTGGAAGTTTTTATGGATGATTTTTCGGTATTTGGCGCTTGTTTTGATGAATGCTTGCATAACCTTACTATGGTTTTAAAAAGATGTGAGGAAACGAACTTAGTGTTAAGTTGGGAAAAGAGCCATTTCATGGTTCAACAGGGGATTGTGCTTGGACATGTTATATCAAAAAGGGGTATAGAGGTTGATAAGGCCAAGGTTGACCTAATTGCTAATTTACCACCTCCTACCTCAGTGAAGCAAATACGGTCTTTCCTTGGCCATGCCGGGTTTTATCGCCGATTTATCAAAGATTTTAGTAAGATATCACGTCCACTCTGTCACCTCTTAGGTCAGGACGTGCCATTTGAATTTGATGATTCTTGCAAAACGGCCTTTACCACATTAAAAACCCTCCTCTCGAGTTCCCCCATTATTAAGCCCCCTGACTACACACTGCCCTTCGAAATCATGTGCGATGCCTCTAATTTTGCTGTAGGGGCAGTGTTAGGCCAACGCCTTAACAAGATTCCTCATGTTATATATTATGCGAGCAAGACGCTCACTGACGCTCAATTGAATTATACTACCACTGAAAAAGAGCTGCTTGCTGTTGTGTTTGCATTAGATAAGTTCCGGTCATACCTCCTGGGTAGTAAGATCATCATTTTTTCTGACCATGCGGCCTTACGGTACCTCCTTTCCAAGAAGGATGCCAAGCCAAGGCTGATCCGTTGGATCTTACTTCTTCAGGAGTTTGACTTTGAAATTAAAGATAAAAAGGGTTCTGAGAATGTTGTGGCTGATCATCTATCCAGAATTCCTATTCCTGATTTGCACAGCCATGACCCTCTGAGGGATTCATTCCCTGATGAGCAGCTTTTTGCTGTCTCAACTACTGCTCCACCTTGGTACGCACATATCGTGAATTATCTTGCTGTGGGTAAAATCCCCACCTTTTGGACTAAACATGACAAAGACTTGTTTTTCTCACGAGTCAAACATTACTATTGGGATGACCCTGATCTATTTAAGATATGTGCGGATCAAGTAATAAGACGATGTGTTCCAGAGAGTGAGTTTCATAGCATTTTATCTTTTTGTCACTCTCGGGCCTGTGGTGGACACTTCGGTGGTAAGAAAACTGCGGCCAAAGTACTTCAAAGTGGTTTTTATTGGCCAACTCTATTTAAAGATGCCCATGCTTATTGTCAATCTTGCGATAGGTGTCAAAAATTGGGAGCCTTGTCTAAAAGGAATATGATGCCTCTACAACCTATATTGATTGTTGATTTATTTGATGTATGGGGTATCGATTTCATGGGACCTTTTCCGCCATCTTTTGGTCATACATTTATTCTTGTTGCTGTTGATTATGTGTCTAAGTGGATTGAAGCTGTTGCCACTAGGACCAATGATCATAAAGTTGTGCTGGAATTTCTGAAAACTAACATTTTCAGCAGGTTTGGAACTCCTCGAGCTATCATTAGTGACGGAGGTTCTCACTTTTGTAACAGGTCATTTGAAGCTCTTCTCAAGAAATATTCCGTCACCCACAAGGTTGCCACACCATATCATCCTCAGACCAGTGGCCAGGTGGAGGTCTCCAATCGCCAAATCAAGCAGATTCTCGAGAAGATGGTTCGCCCCGACAGAAAAGATTGGTCCTTGAGACTCAATGATGCATTATGGGCCTACCGGACAGCTTTCAAGACCCCGATTGGCATGTCTCCGTATAGATTGGTATATGGCAAAGCTTGCCATTTACCTGTTGAGTTGGAGCACCGGGCTTACTGGGCTATTAAGGCCTACAACTTCGACATGGATAAGGCCGGTGAACAGCGCAAGCTCCAACTGAGTGAATTAGAGGAAATGCGCCTTGATGCATATGAGAATGCCAAGCTCTACAAAATGCGAACTAAGGCGGTTCATGACAAGATGATTTCCAGGAAATCCTTTCAGCCTGATCAGAAGGTGTTGCTCTATAACTCTCGGCTGCACTTATTCCCTGGGAAGCTTCGCACTCGGTGGTCTGGACCTTTTACTGTGACCGAAGCGTTTCCACATGGTGCTGTTGAGATCCGAAATCCAAAAGATGGGAGCACATTCAAAGTAAATGGCCATCGCTTGAAACCTTATTTGGAGGCAGTTAGTGACCAGGATGAGATGCCGGTATATTTTGCTGGTTCAACAAGTACAACATGAGCATGGATCAACGTCTGGCTGAAGACGTTAAACTTAGCACTTGGTGGGAGGCAACCCACGTAATCAGGTGTATTCTTCCCTTTTCATCTTCTTTATTTTTTATTTACATTGGGACAATGTGCATAATACGTTTGGGGGAGGTTTTTTCTGCTTAATTCATTAGAGTTAAAAAAAAAAATGTCAAACAGTAGACACGATCGATCGCACTACGATCGTATCTGCAGATCATCAACGCCGTTCATCTGTGATCTGACGGGCGCCGATCATCATCGGTTAACACGATCGATCGGCTTTTTGTGCGATCGATCGCGGGTCGTCTTCTTCGTCTTTAAAACCTGCGCGGCCGCGGCGAACGAATCCTATTTTCGCTCGCCACCGCCGCCTCCGACCCCAGTTTGAGCTAAGACTCCGGCCCCCGACGAAGTTTTGCACGGAGAATCCATTTCCGGTGGCCGTTTTAGAGATTTCCGTCTCTTTTCATCGCAATCCCGAGCTTTTATTCCGGTAAGCCGAAACGAAAAAAAAAACTGATTTTTCTTAGTTTCTGTTAGGTACTTTTGAAATCTGTCTCATACTTGCTCTTAAATTGATTATTGTGATACTTGTGTATGAGTTCAGCCTTTGATTCTCAGCATTTTCGCCAAATCTTATGATTTTTGTGCGTGAACAGTTCTGTTTTTCAATCGAAAAAAAAAAAAAAAAAAAAAAATTCCGAAAGTGAGACATTCCGGATTTTCGATTCCTCTCATGCATACTTTTGATTGCTGATTCCATTGCATGTTCATGATTGCTATCTCCGATTTTTATTTATTTATTTATTTTTTTATTTATATTTTTATTTTTCAAAAAAAAAAAAAACAGCGCCAACGAGCTTTCCTATGCCATTATTTGTGATATGCCTGCTGTGCTGATGATCTATACTTCTTTGTGCATTAGTTATCTTTATAAGGGTTTTTATTATGACCTTTGATTTTCAGGAACGATGCCTCAGAAATCCTCTGCTCACAAACGCCCTAGGAGTGAAGCTTCCACTTCACGACATGCTGCTTCCACCCCTGCACCTCCACCTACTGCACCTCCACCACCACGGCCACTTCAATATGAGCGCCAGGTTCTCCTAAATCCATATATTCCTGATCTACCGACCCAAGGCTGGATAAAGGCTCTGCCGGACTGGGTGAATTACTTCACTCGTATTGCTTCTACGACGGGGAATGTGCCTCACTTGGTGCACGAGGACGCCGTCAGAGAGTTCTATTTGAATGGCACTATAGAAGACCATGAGGATCAGGAACAAGTTGCCATTCGCAGTTTGGTGGGTGGCACTCCTTTACGCATCCGGGCTGCTGACATAGCTCGAGTTATGGGCTGCGAGCGAGGTATTATTCGGCATCCAGATTTCAGTGGTTATAAACTTCCCATGCCTCGCATTGTTACGGGTCGCTTGACAGGGTCGCCCATAGGACCTTGCCTGACCACTTATCTCCAGGCCATCAGCATGCTACCGGAGTTCCGATTTGCCTTTCTCATTTTCCAGCATGATGTATGGTTCGCCAGGAAGGAGAAAGTTGACTGCACGATGACTGAGCTACTTTATGTATTCGGCGACGAGGCTAGGTGGGGCGACCTTGATTTACCTTCATTCGTCTTTGGGCGGATGAAGCAGATGATGGTGGGGAGAAAGGATGAACGGCTACCGTATCCTTTCATTCTTGAGCGCATATTCCAGACCAGTGGGGTCCGTTTTCCAGAGCATGCACGTTTATCTCGTGGACTCGGTCCGATTGGAGTTGACGCCTTTAACCGTATGATCGCCCACACACGTATACATACTTGGCCACAGGCTCGCCGTGCTGAGGAGCCGGCCGAGTCACCTCCGAGTCAGCCTACTCAGCAGCCTCCTTGGGAATCTATTCAGCAGCAGATCACTGATCTCACTGGCCATGTGCAGGAGATTCGGGCTACACAGCAACAGATTCTTGCAACCCAGCAGGCATATCAAGAGTCCCAAAATGCTATCACGTTACGCCTAGACTCTATTGTTGACTTTCTCCATGATTGGCGTTTCCCTCCTACGGACGATGGCGATGGCGACGACCAGGACTCTTAGTCCTTTCTTTTCTGGTGGTTTTCCTTCCTCTTCTCTCCTTTACTTATCTCCGATCATTGCCTTTTTATCTTTTGTTGTGCATTGAGGACAATGCTTGTACTAGGTTTGGGGGAGAGGATGTGCTTCATTGTAAAATCAGAAAAAGAAATTGAGTAGTTTTTAAAGTTACTTGTTAGTACTTTTTCTTAGGTTTTGATAGTTTATTCCGTAATAATGCATGTTACAATTCTTAGGAGATTAATTTGCATTGGAAGTGTGAGTAAGTATACTGGAGGATAGATACACTTAACTGAGCATATCTTTCTATTACAGTCCTCTTGGAATAAGTGCTTGAACTAAGAAAATTCACTTACACACACTAGTTACATAAAGTAATACCATCTAGAGATTTGTTGAATGCTAATTTACAGTGGGATGTCTTTAGTCATAGTCATTGGATGATGTGTAGTTATCTGTTGAGCTTAAAAGATCATGATAGACCATTTACTTGGCTATGGCAAGGGATTGGAACCGGAAATAGGTTGAGAGTATAATGCAGCCTGGACAAAATAAAGATGTGCTTGAAAATATATGTGCTGAAAATGAAAATATGGAAAAAATAAAAACAAAATGAAAGAAAAGGGGCTGCTTGACTTTATAGGATTAACTTAGGCTGATGCTCGGGCCCGAAGCGGTCTCTTAAAACCTAATGCCCTAAGCCAAATTGGCTGGGAGTCATTGGCCTGAGTCATTGCTAAACCTAAGCATCTTGAAGTCAGGCCTTACACAGTCCTAGCGAAAAAAAAAAAAAAGAGAAAAAAAAGTCTGTGGTGTATTATCCTCTCAAATCTAGAATGTTGGACCCGAAGGAGGCGCGCAGATCTGTGCTATCATGAACCTAAAGATTACGATGACTATGTAGATTCTGATGTTCTTTGGTTAATGGGTAACACTGGATCTGTATAAACAGAAATTTAGATTGTATTGCTACAATGTTCTACACTTTCTACTATTTATGTTATCATGCTATATAATATTTGAGCAGAAATTTCCAAGATGAAAGTGTGGAATAAAACCACTTACTTGAGGGCTTCTATATTCCTGTTGATTATGAACCAAGTACGTGTGGTTAATTTTCTTAAGCATTGTAGTGTGCATTTGTCGGGATAATAGGTTTGTGTGTTTTGCAATGTTTTAATTTTTGTTTTTGCACTAGGTTAATTAGTTTAATAAATACATGTTTGTGGGTAGCATGGCTGCAAACCCTCACGAGACAACACTCGTCCTACTGGGGACACCCAGAGGTTTAACGGCTTGTTGCATACGCTCAATGCAATCGTGTTCCCTACGAAAGTGGTGTTTATTTTTATGCATTAGTTCCTTAGTTTGTTTGATTTTGTTTTGTTTTGTTTTGCTAGGGACTAGCAAAATCTAGGTTTGGGGGTGTGATCTATACATGAAATATGCATTTTATTATCTCCTAAACTTATGTTTCTGCTAGTGTTTGGTTAGAATAACTACTACTTTAATATAGATTTTGGTTTTTGTAGGAAATGAGAGCAAAGATGCAAAAATATGGCGAAAACGGACTTCAATGGTCAAATTATCATAACTCCGTGTACAAATATCGGATTGAACTGATTCAAGCTTCATGTTAAAGTTCAAGATGTCAGCTTTCCAACGCCACCAACGACACGCAATTCGGAGTTCGGAGCAAAAAGTTATAGCCATTTGAAGATTCCGAACAGTAAAAACGATCGACCACATCCTTACGCGATCGATCGCGTCTTCCGCGAAAACACTACATTGGAGAAAACGATCGATCGGACACCAAAACGATCGATCGTATCTACTGGAATTTTTGGACTTGCGAAGACAGTAAAAATGATCGATCGGATTCGTCCGGCATCGTTCGCAATACGATCGATCGGAAGCAATTAACAAAGGAAAACGGCTTCGTTCGGCTACGTTCGTCAAACGATCGATCGTGCTATGAAGGCGATCGATCGGTGCATACAGAAAACGCAATTTAACCCTATTTTGACTCGGATTTGGAAGGGGATTTGAGGGCTTTCCTTCACCCCTATATATATGCCTTAAGGGAGAACGTATGGGGTATGCAAGAATAGAGTTTTGAGTTCTTTTGGAGACCTTGGAGGCTAGAGCAAAGGAAGAAGAAGAAGAAGAAGATGTTGAACTTGTTGATGGATTCTCTTCCCATGCTTGGCTAGACTCTCTTCCAAGGCGTAGATGAAACCCAACTGATTGGTTGTATTGTTTCTTTCTCTCATATTATGTTTTTATTCTAGTTGGTGTATGAATCTTTGTTATGCAATAAAAGTTAATTCATTAGAGTTTATTCTTTGTACTCGAGAGAGACAAGAGTGGATCTTTGTGGATTTCAATCTGAAAGAGCACTTGCGTGTCCGAGAGGAACGTGAGGGCTCTGAAGTGTTACATATTAATAAAGTCTCATTGGTTTATACTCGAGAGAGATAGATCACAGTTCCATGTTTTAATAGATTTATGTGTTACATCCGAGAGGAGAGCACTATAATTTGAATTGACAAGTGTATGTCCGAGAGGAATACACTAGCCAACTGGAAATCTGAATTCAAAAGAGAGAGAGAGACGATACACTAGTCTATTGTGGTGGATTCAAAGCCTTGGTACTTCTCCTATTGATTAACCTCAGCTTAGTTTAGTTAAAGTTCATTGCTTTTCTCTAGATTAATTAAAAACTGCTGCTTTTCTCTTGAATTTGGTAGCGACAACCCTTTCCATACTCACCATAGTACAATTGCCTTGTGCACTTGCAAGGGTTTATATTTTTAAACGATCAAGCTCCAACCAGAACTTGAGGAACACATGGAGCGTGCAGAAGAGGAGTCCCGGATGACGTACGGCCGAGACAGATTCCCCCCTGGTGTAGTGGTAAGGAGGAGAATGAGGACTGTCTCTGCGAGGGAATTGCAGAAGCTTAGGGAAGAAGACCATATACGAAGAATGGCGGAGGAGAGGGCGAGGAAGAATTTGGCAGAAGATCCGAACGCCGACTCTGAAGATACCTTATCCGACCGACGAACAACCTCTATCATCGATGAGGTGATCTCTTCCCTACAGCAGTCGGATATCCAAATGGCCAAGGATGATGAATGGGCAAAGGAGGAGGCGGAGAAGAAGGACGAGGATTCATTGGCAAAGGAGGAGGAGGAGAAGAAGGAGGAGGATGAGGCAACGGAGGAGGTGAAGGAGGAGGAGGTGAAGGAGGCAACTGGCTTAACGTCATCCCAGGCTGTTGACGTTGATGTCCTGCAAACCCCAGAAAAGGCTAAGCATAAAGTTGATCTTCCAGAAAACTATGGTAATTTGGAGTTATGCTTCGACATGGGGGTGTTGTTAGAGCGGGATAGAGTGGAAATATCAGGATGGATAGCCAATCCAAGGAAGGCTTATCCTATCCCAACACTATGTGAACTCAAGTCGTATTGTATATAATACGACTAACGCTCAAGTCGTATTGTATATAATACAACTAACGCTCAAGTCATATTGTATATAATACGACTTTATGCTTCATCTTAAAAATTAGAAATCTTAAATTCTTAGCTTCTGGAACTAAAATAAGTAAGGATTTTTCTAACTTACCGCGGTTTAGTGGTGTGTATGTATGTATTTCCTCGTACACGCCTTTCACACGCTTCCTCGCCGCAAACCGAACCTCAATCGTACACTCCGCCGGTTGCTCGAAGGCGCGGGGAGCCGCAGGGGAAACTCAACTTGTTTGTCCCCGAAATCCCGGGAGTCTTACGCGACAAATCGCCGCCCAAACCGCACTGTCCGTCAGTCGTGTCGTCGAAATCCAACAAGGGGCGCCGGAGAAATGGAGCAGGGGGGACGTTAATCGGATCTTCGAAAACCTTGGGGGCAGCTGGAAATCGTCGGAGGACTCGCCGGCGGAGTCGCCTCTGGAAATCGCCGGAAACACTTTTTTTTCGTATACGACTCCAACACGCCCTCTTCGCACAGTCATAACACGATAAATATACAAGAGGGGCATTTTTGGTACTCCAAGTCCAGATTCCAGGGGATATGAGATAACACGGGAAAAACCAGGTCATATGAAAATAACAAACTTGGCGCCAGGTAATATGTAAAAAGCCCGTGGAACGACCCTAATATTTAGGTTTTGGTCGCAAAAGAAGTGTTGTAAAAGGCAAATAAAAGAACTGGCATTAGTGTAATAAGTGACTGCCAAGATGTCTTTACTAAAGAAAAAATGAGTATCTACTCTCTAGTATCATCAGGATGTAGTTATCTGTTAAACTTCCTAGAGTAGGAAGATGCAGACGAGCAGGTCGACGAAGTTGGTGCGTACTTGGGCTGTCTCCGGGACCGAAGACGACCAACCGCACAGCCTGAAAGCCCCAATATAAGCGGGGTTCTAGAGTATATAATAATATTATTATCCCAATTGGAAATTGGAATACTTGAGTGGTACTTAGTAAATATGATAACCTTGATTACAGCGAGTCTCATGAGGATGGATCATGATTTTAAAAATTGGACCTGCCCGACCTGTTCGACCTGAGCCGAGTCCCCCCTTCGCCTTTCGGGTCAGTCTCATGAGGATGGATCATGATGATCGCGAATTAATTTGAACAGTGTTCCCAATCGGTAAATTTTTTTATTTAATAAATTCCCCTATTTTGTATTAATGGTGCCAGCAACCCCCAGTTGGACCTACTCCTCAAGAATTCCATATTCAATGGGCAGTCCAGTTTTTTAAACCTTGGGATGGGTGCATGGTTCACCATCTCGGTCTTGTGTCGGTGAACCGAAGAGACCAAGAAAGAAAGATCTTGGAGAGACCAAGTAAAACAATCTTGGTCAGCTTTGATCACATAAAATTTATAAACACATATCTTTCGTAAGAATGCCTATATACACTAACAAAAAAAATTTTAAAAAAATTGTAAGCTAGTTTAGGCTCTGAACCAAAATTAAGGCTGTGGTGTCCTCTTTACGCGACAACACCACAGCAAAACAGTTTTCCCAGGGATATTACACGTTAAAGCAAGCATTAGTCTCTCTAATGCTACCATTTGAGATAATATCTTATTGCCTTCTCAAAATCTATCTCAACATTCTTATAACAACTATCCTTTGTTGCCATATACAATTTCACAATGCACTCTCGGATACCTATTTCCCCTCAACATAGTTGTATATGGTGACAAACCCTATTATGATGCAATTTGGCTAATTTAAGGTTTTAATTGAATTGCATTGTTGTACACATCATTTGCAGCAAATTGAATTTGGAAATTTGCATTTATTGTAGGAAAAATAGATATTTCCAAGTGATATTAGATATTTATTGAGTCACATATTGAGTACCAGCTTCAAACATAAGAGAAAAGGGCATCAGTTATCAGAAGTGGCAAAAAATCGGAACTAGGCACATATGAAGAAAAATGAAGCAGATTAGTGGAATTAAAAACAGCGATTTGATTACAGCAAGGTTTGAATTCTTAACTGAGATAGGAGTAAAACACTCCATGACCAAAGTCAAAGACAAAGAAAAAGATATACTTTTTACGAAATTTCAAAATAAAAACATTCATTATGCTCAGTTTTTGGCTAGATACTAGACTCTCTAGTTTGAACTACAAACTGGTTACCGAAGTTGTAACTTCCTCTTCTCAGAAATGAATGAAGCATATTAGAGATCCAAGCAGAGCCAAAAAATTCACTTTTTACATCGAATTAACAGAAAAATCAAATCTCCCGCACATTTTTTGGGCAAAGTGCAAAGAATTGATATGCGTACTCTGAGCAGAAAGAGCTAACATGACTTGAGTGATTACCGGTTTGCGACAATCTCTGATAAACACGATCCAAACGCAGCTGGGACACGGCAATTGAACTCACGGAGTGGCGGGACGACCTCCGCCTGGAGCTCCGGGGAAGAGCGAACGAGCTTCTGGTGAGGATGCCAGCGAGAGTCGGGGAATTGCCGATGAGGAATTTGGAGGACAGCTTGGCCACCATTGCCTCCGACAAATGCGGAGCAGGTTTCCGGGGATAAACCTCCGGACTGACTGAGGGTTTTAGCGAAGAGCAAAATTACTGCACGCACTTCCGGAGAGAGCTGGCGACGATGATCACCGAGATCTCAGAGGTATCTCGACGATCTCATAGGCATCTCGGCTAGTTCTCGACGAGTCTTTGTAAAAACTAAAATATAGAACCGGACCGGCCATCGACCCGGAAAGTTGGCCAGTCCGGTTGGACCGCGGTCAAGAGTAAGGCCACCTCATATATTTATTGTGTATGACAAATATTAAAAAGATAAGTACTTTAAATAGTTAAGTCATTAGGATGTTGGTTGTGAGATTCTGGTTTCAAATCTTGGCATATGTACATTTTTTTAGAGAAAAAAATTTGGTATGACCCATTGAAACTCCGAACTAGGCTGGTCCGCCAGTTTAGCATATTAACCGGCCTGTTTACCTCCGAATTGACCCGGGCTAAGTGCCCTCACCGAATCAGTTTGTAGACTAGTTTCAGTTTTCCGCGGTCCAGTCCGGTCCAATTTTAAAAACTATGATGTAGAGTCTCATGTCCCGTAAATACTCTGAGATGGCGAACCATGGATGGGTGAACAAGTTTTAGGCCCATTAAAAATCTAGGCTCATTTTGAATTCCTAGCCTTTAAAATGAGGCGGGAACTGTGGAAGTTCATCAGCCTAAATACTGGAGAGGATCATGATTTCAAAATGGACTACCTTATATTAGTAGTACACTTGTTCCCATCTCCTTGTGAGGACCTCTGGCAGGGTCATGGCACATTGGTGGCGCACAACCTTTTGGCGTGCCAAATATTTTTCACTATCCCTCGAGCACATACTGTACTATTTGTCTTGGATGTTGATCAATGTTTTTACTAAGGGGCCGTTTGGGGCGTGATTATTGCAAAACATCCAGACTGGATTTTGGATATCTACTGTAGCATCCAGGTGGATTTTTACATCCAGCTGAAACACCTCCTGGGGTGTTTCAGCTGGATATATAAAATATCCAGATGCTACAGTGTAGCAAAACATCCCATCTGGATGTTTTGCTTTTAATCACGCCCCAAACGGCCCCTAAAATGCTATTGCGGTTTATGCCTCCGTGACTCCCGAGTCCTTGAGACCCTAGGGGGATAGGCCGGAAACTGGCTTCCATTCCCTTTGGGCATACATACAAGACCCACCCATCACGCACAGGTTAAATTGGAATATAATTTCGGGTAGGTAGCCAACAGTAAAGTTTGAACTTCAGACTTCCTATTCGGAAAGCGTTTCCTAGCCATCCAATGGTAATCATCAGGTGAATGGTAATCCCCAAGACTCCAATAGTAATCATCAGGTAATAATACTCTTGAATACCATTTTAATCAAGGAAAGGTTCAATCAAAGTCTTAATCCAATATACCACAAAAAAAGTTAGTAATTATTCTAATTTGAATTTAGTTTGTCCTTCTTAATTATTTCGTGTTCTTTGTAAAATAAACAATACTCTTTTTGGATACATAAAAAAAAAAAGCAATACTTCATAATGCTCATTTTTGCCTTGGGGCAATGACCATTCCAACGCAGTTGGAGTCCATCTCTAAGGAGCATAACATGTAGCTCACAGATGCTCTAACAAGAAAACAAGATACTCACGGAAAAGAAGACATATTACAATTATTAGTATGTACCTCGGCTCACCCACATTGACATGTCCCAGGTGCTGGAGGCTGTCAGATTTTGATCAAATGGTATATATTAATACAAGTAGCATAGGGGTTTGAATCACCCACCCACCCTGGATTAAAGTCTGCCATTGGGTGTCAATCCTTCGGCTCGCACCTTGGCACACAGATGCGAGGACTTTTTCCATATTAGTATTGATTTTTAATAGTAACATATTGTTTCTAACGAGTGCCGAAAGCAAATCAGAAGAAACACAGAACAGAAACACCACTAATTAATAGGATTCCAAGCAAGCAAACAAAAACGAATGGACGAAGAACACAATTTATAGATGTTTATGATCATGCTGGATTGCCGGAAAGAACAACATTGAATATTCTTAGCAAAGTTCAATAAGTTAAAATATAAGATCCATCAACACCTAGTTTATATATAACTGATCTTGAGCTGATCAGGTGAATAAGTTCTAATCTCCATATTAACTAGACTAGAATGGAGCTAATTGGATTTGTAGTCTTGATGATCTTTGCTATGTTATTTCTATTTCGTGTGCTACTTTTGCACTCATGGACCTCATCAAAAGCAATACAAAAGATCCCTGGCAGCCTGGGCTGGCCTATATTAGGAGAGAGCTTCTCCTTCATATCTGATTTCTCAAGCACATCTGGCATTTATAGTTTCATGAAGAAGAGACAACAAAGGTAATCAACCAATCCATTTAGAAACGCAAACGAATTAGGATTTGATTCAATTATGATTAACTATTTTAGTTCTAATTTTTTCCATTTATATTGGTTTTTGAATAGATATGGAAAGGTGTTCAAAACAAGTGTTTTGGGGAGATTTGAGTGTTTTTATGACGGGGCGAGATGCAGGCAAGATTTTGCTCTCAGGCAAAGATGGGATGGTAAACAAGTATTGGGACCAATGAGCTTGCTTACGACAGCGGGTGAAGAGCACAAGCGGCTCCGGCGACTGATCGGCGAGCCACTTTCGTTGGACAGTTTGAAGAAGTATTTCCAGTTCATTAACAGTTTGGCCATAGAGACACTAGATGGCTGGCCCGGGAAGACTGTTCTAGTACTTGAAGAGGCCTCAACAGTAAGTACTCTTGTCTGTTTGCTAAGCTAAATAAATGATTAAAGATTTCTATAATTAGTAGAAATATTGATTGATAGAAAGCACAATCTAAGGTGGTTGGCCTTCTTAGGTACAAATAATGTTGATATACATACGAATTTATGGCTGATTAAGCACATTTTATAAGATCCTTGGGTCCGACGATTTGATCACAAGGGGCCTTAATTAATACATGGGATGGCCACTTTCAAATCATCCGCCTGACCCCCTACCATGCAAGCGAGGGCTGTTGGATCGCAGTCTGATGGCTTAAGATATGAACACACATAGTATCGAATATGCAACTCAGCTCATAATAAATATTTCCTTTTGATAATACAGACTTTCTGCATAGAAAAAGGCATAGATTACCTTACTATAGTACCAGTCTCCTTTGAGTGTAAGTGCATTTTTTGCAGAAAGAGTGTAGATTAGTTTGTCTAACTTAAGAGGGTTTATTGTAAAGTTCACATTGAAGGTTATTAGCAATATGTTGATAAGCTTAGAGCCTTCGGCAGAAGGAAATTCCGAGCCAATTTCAAGCTCATATCGTCCTCCTTCGCAACATTGCCATTTAAGATCCCAGGATTCGCTTTCCACCGTGGGATTAAGGTAACATAATTAGCAACATTTAGTTATCAGAACTTAACAAGCTTTTTTATTTTACAGCACGAAGTAATCTTACACCAGAAGCCAAATTTATTGTCAACAGGCAAGGGATCAGATGTATGCGATGCTCGATTCAATTATTTCTAGTCGAAGAAATGGTTCCGAAGTAAAATCGGATTTCTTACAGTCCTTGCTAAGGAAGCATAGCAAAGAGGCAAATGTAAGAGAAGATGATGATATGCTAACAGATTCACCACTCAGGGACAACATCTTAACTCTTCTTGCGGCAGGCTAGAGTTTTTTTCATATTACCTGACACAACTTTTTATTTTCCCATATTACCTGGTTTTTCCCGTGAAATCCCATATGGCATGGAATTGGCACCTAGAGTACCGAAAATGCCCTTCTTTTAGTTGGGCCATGCCTTTGCTATCCAAAGGGTCATGTTGTAGATGACACAAAAACCCCAGTTTGGATTTAGGAAGCAAAGGTGGCAATTCCACTGGCGATTTCGAGCGGTCCCCAGCGGCGATTTCGAGCGACGATCATATTCACGTCCCCTCATGGCTCCCTGCGCGTACCTGCAACCGGCGGAGTGACCGAGTGGAAACTAGTGGTTCCGGCGCAGAGGCGGCAATTTCTAGCAGCGACCTGCGGCGATTTCGAGTGACAATCTTAATCAAGTTCCCCTTGCGACTCCCTGCGCCTCCCTGCAACCGGCGAAGTGACCAATTGCAAGCAATTACATGCATTTGGAGCATTTTTGGCTAGGGTTTGTGGCAAGGAACAGTGGGATAGACTTTCCCGTTGCACGACACCTAATTGGAAGTGAAATACACTCCGGCAAGTTACAATCCATACTGATTTTTGTTTGAGAAGCTCCAACTTTTCGATTTGTTCATTTGAATTAGGGCATGTGCACGAAAAGACGACCTAATATGAAGTCGTGTCTTCGAAGACACGACTTTATATTAAGTCGTGTCATCGACGACACGACTTTTATGTTTTCGTGTTTTTTTGGCACAACTTTTCTCTTTACCGCATACCTATCTCCTTACATATGGATACAAAAAGAGATGATTCAATGGAGCAAATACCAAGGGAAGAGGAGGAGGATCATGAATTTCTTTTTGCACCGCGAGAGCAAAAACAGAGGGGCAGGAAGAGAAAGGCTCCAATAGAGTCACCTGTAAAGAGAACTTACAATGCGTGACCGGTTATTCGGACGTTTTGTCAACCCGGATCGCTGAAAAAGTGTGCGGCCCTCCTACAGCGTCACCAAAGATGCGGTGAACTGATCAAAGAAGAGGGTTTTTCCATTATTTTTTAAGCTGAGGAGGTTGTAGTTTCTAGGAACCTCCTAGACCATTTGACAAGGTATTGGGATGACTCTACAAAGGTTTTCAATATCAAGGGGAGGTCGCTAAATTTCACAAAGCAAGAAGTTCCTCTTATCACTGGATTGCCTGCAAAGGGCAAAAAAGTTGAGACCGTTCCCTCCTTATCACGCCGACCGCAAGGGGAATTCTTCAGGAAGTACTTCTCCATAAGGAAACCAGATATTTCTTACATAGAAGAAATCATTGACAAACTTAACGTTGGAGCAATGAAGATGGCAGAGGATGACATGGCAAAAATGATCTTCTGCCTCGTCTTCTGCGCAGTTCTATTTCCACACAGCACTAGAGCGTTGCTACTGTCTTTTTACCAATACATAGAAGACCTCCCAAGATTGAGCTCGTACAATTGGGCAGGGGCAATCCGTAAGGTGCTGCTTTCTGGTATAACCCACACCAGCAGACAAGTAGGGGTGAGATGTGAAGGAGACTCAAGGGGTGATGGTTACCTAAACGGCGCCGCATATGTGACAGGTAATTCTTCATACAGCTTTTTAGTGTCTTCGAAGACACGACACAATGCTAAGTTTGTAGTCGTGTATTCGAAGACACGACCCAATATATAATCGTGTACTAACATACACGACTATATTGTATCCATGCCTTTTACTAATGTTTTGTTCTGCCCACTATGCAGATTTGGTTTTTTTAGCACACCACAATCTTCCATGCTGTCATGGGCCCTACCAGTCTGAGGGTTAGAAGGTGGCCAGGATCAAGTGCCCTAATTACGGAGGTGAAAAAATGTGCATATAAGAAGCACCGTATGACAGAATACTGGAAGAGGGTGTTTGATCATCTCAACATATGGGTAGAAGTCGTCGACGTCATTAGCCCACTGCCAGAAGAGGCAATCCTCATTTCGTCTCCAACTGTGACCCCTCCTCCGCGACGATAAAAGACAGAGAGGCAGGAAATGAAGAGGACCCCCATTCATGGTTCCCCCTCTTCCTCGAAGCCACCCGCTCAGTCGAACGCAGTGGGGTGATTAGAGGGTTCTCTTTAGGGCATAAAGTCATTAATTGAGATCACTCTGTCTTCGTATGACAAGATGGGAATCAGTGTGGGACCTCTGCGAGAGGTTCTTCACTCTATCAAGGCATCTGTTGCCACAACGTCACTGCTGTTGGAGGGCAAGAACATTGAGGAGGTGAAGAAGGAGAAGGTGAAGAAGTCATCAGTGCAACAGAAGGAGGAGCCCAAGAAGAAAACCGATAACAAGGAGGAGGAGAAGAATATTCCGGCATAGATTCAGAGAAAGAAGCTGGCTCACAAGACAGTCGATGACTCCTTCAAATGGGGTAAGGGTAAGTAAGACACGACTTCTTATTTAATGTGTCACGTTATACACGACTATTTCATTTCGTGCTGCTACTGACACGACTGGTTAAAATTTCAATGTACCTCCAAGGAAGCGCTCACATGATGAGGAGAAGGTACAACGAGCTACAAAGAGAGCCTTCGCGAAGATGTTCCTCAAGAAGCTCCAACCACACTTTGACGAACTTATGGAGCGTGCAGAAGTGGAAAAGCGGGATCTATTCCCCCAGATCTGTAGTCAGGAGGAGGACTATCACGGAGAAGGAATTGCATAAGCTATGGGAAGAGGACCACATAAGGTGAATGGCATTGGAGCAAGCGCGGAGGAATTTGGTAGCAGATAAGAAATCAAACTCCGAGGAGACCAGAACTGATCGCCAAACAACCGATGTCATTAATGAGGTGATATCTTCCTTGAAAGAGGCAGATATTGGGGTGGAGGAGGAAGAGGAGAAGAAGAAGGATGAGCAAGAGAAGGAGGGGCAGCAGAAGGAGAAGGAGGAGGAGGAGAAGAAGAAGGATGAGCAAGAGAAGGAGGGGCAGCAGAAGGAGAAGGAGGAGGAGGAGAAGAAGGATGAGCAGGAGAAGGAGGGGCAGCAGAAGAAGAAGGCTACAGGCTCAACGTCATCCCAGGCTGATGACGTTGATCTCCTCCAAACCCCTCGACGGGCTCTAATTTGGAGTTGTGCTTCGACATGAGAGTGTTGTAGAAAGGGATAGAGTGGCAATCGATAGGTGGATCGCCAATCCGAGAAAGCCTTATCCAATCCCCATGCTATGCAATGAAGACTACATATCCCTCCTACAAACTACAAAGTCAAACACAAATGTAAGTATACACAACATGTTTTGTTTTTTCCTATTTTACATAAAGACACGACTATTACTTTAAGCGTAGTCGTGTCTTCGAAGACACGACTAGTACTTAAGTCATGTGTTTCCATACACGACTACTCATTAGGTCGTGTGTTCTTATTTATTGTGGTTCTGTACAAGTTATAGATGATTTTCTGAGTCTCTTGCAGCAGCGCGATGAAAGAGACCGGAAGTATCCGTTCTGTTTTTTTGGATCAAAGAGATATTCGACAATGTAAATGTTCCCTGCATCAGTAGCGATAACTTGACTTTACCCCTTTACCATTGTAATCTACATGCCATGGCTCGGTTTTACATGAACACAAAAAGGATGGCGACAATATAAAGTTGATACGTAATCTTAGGAGGATGTTGAAGGGATTGAACAGGAACATGTTCTATGTTTTTTTCCCAATCCGCATCGGCTCTCACTTCTATCTCTTCTACGTTAATTTTCCCAACTGTGTATGGCGCTTCTACAACCCGCTCTCCGGCAAACCTCAGTTGTACCAACATCACAGGGCCGCAGCAGATAAATTCACGAAGTTCATAAACGTTGTGATGTCACACATGCTGGGGTGGATGGGTTGCTTGGACTAGAAGATAACTCAGATCACCAAAGCGTCGTGGCAATCGAACTCAAAAGACTGTGGTATATTCGTCATGATGTACGTGGCACACTTGGCATCCAATGTCAACCCACCCTAGTTTGATCAGGACAGAATTACACATTTGTGGTGCCCAATCATTGCTGAATCTATGATTTGCGGGGAGATTCACTATGAGTTCGACAATGATTCAATTAAAGACAAAGATCAGAAAGTTACAGTTGTGAGTTTTTTTAGGATATCAGATGAAAACTAATACACCTATTTTTGGATTTGTAAATTTTTTTTTTGAACGTACATATCGTATACTCATTCTTCGTGTACATACATTTCTATACAAATATTATTTGTTATACATACATTATTTTCCATAAAAATTCAAATACTTCAATTAACACTCCATTCCATCTACATGAAGAAAGGAGATTCACTGCTTCTGTTTGTTTAACACGACTACTTAGTACCGTTATAGTCGTGTCCTCGACGACACGAGTACTCATGATGGCGTGTCTTCGACGACACGACTATAATGAAGGCTACAGGCTTCTATTTGTATAGTCGTGTCTTCGACAACACGAGTACTCATGATGTCGTGTCTTCGATGACACGACTATATTGGAGATTCATTGCTTATGTTTTTATAGTCGTGTCTTCGACGAAACGATTACTCATGATGGCGTGTCTTCGATGACACGACTATAACGGAGATTACACGTTTGTGGCTTTCAATCATTGTTGCATGCATGTTTTGTAGGGAGATTCACTACGAGTTGGACGACGATTCAATTAAAGATGCAGATCAAGAAGTCATAGTTGCGGGATTATTGAGGATATCAAATGAAGAGTGATGACTAATACAGATTTTGTTGCATTTCTAAAAAATTTTCCTGTACAGGCATACATTTCTGTACAAATATTCTTTGGTCTACAAACATTTCAATACGTTCTACGTGAAGAATGGTGGGGGCTTAGGCAAGCTGGAGCAACGTATCTGCGATGTCTCGTTTGTAGTAACTTTGCCTTGTTGCAGGAGTCTTTGATTCTTGCGCTTCCTTTGTTCTTTCGCAACCGTTGGGTTAGTGCACCTTTTACAGTTGTGACCAACTTGCCGACAATTGACACATTTCCACTTCGACCTTTCTGGTGGCTGGGACTGTGACTCAATTCTCTTTGTCCTTCTCCTGCCCTTCTTTGGAGCTTCAAGCATAGGTAGCTTGTATTTAAATAAAACCCCATATTCCGCCCACTAACTTCTGCCTAAAGTTGGTAAGACTACTTCTTCGTATGTGGTGCGGTACATACTTGCATAGTAACACTTCTCACAATATTCTAGCGGGTCCAAACTCCTCTCAACAATACATGCTATGGCGTTAGACAAGTAGTTTTCCTTCGGTTTTTATCATGTGTTAAATTTTAACAAAAATAAATATATATATGAGATGAGTTTACATGAGATCGTTCTCATATAAGGAGCATGAGGCCAATCTTTATTGCCGTTAGATTCCAATCGGAGGGTGGATATCAAATCAGTGGGTTGGTGAGTGTGTCACATCAATGAGTGGGTGAGATCATTATGGATATTTGTAGCCGTCAGATCAAGATCTAACGGCTATAATTCAAAGTGGCCTCATATAAGCAATATGAGAGCGATCTCATTTAAACTTTTTCCTATATATATATATATATACATATATATATAAAATTTAAATTAGTTTTTAGGATTGTTTGATAGTATTTTGTATATGTTTTGATAGTTTATCCCGTGATGATGCATACTTCAATTTTTAAGTGATTAATTTACATTGGAAGTGTGAGTAAGTATACTAGAGGATAGAGACATTTAACTGAGAATATCTTTCTGTTACAGTCCTCTTGGATCAGGTGCTTGAGCTAATAAAACTCACTCACACACACTAGTTACATAAAGTAATCCTCTCTAGAAATTTGTTGAGTACTAATCTACAGTGGGATAACTTTGGTTATGTCATTAGTTGATACATTGTTGTTATTGAGCTCAAACGATCATGATAGACCATTTACTTGGCAATATGGCGAGGGCTTAGACCGGAAATAGGTTGAGAGTATAATACAACCTGGACAAAATAGATACCGCGGAGAAAATATATGCTAAAAAAATGAAATGAAATGAAAAAAAAAAGGGGCTGCTTGCTATTATGGGATTAACTTAGGCTGATGCTCAGGCCCGAAGTGGTCTATTCTTAAAACCTAATGTCCTTAGCCAACTGGTTGGGAGTCATTGGCTCGAGCCATTGTTAAACCTAAGCATCTTGAAGTTAGGCCTTACACAGTCTCGTAAAAAAAATCTATGGTGTATTATCCTCTCAAGTCTAGAATGTTGGACCCGAAGGAGGCGCGCAGGCATTTGTACTATCATAAACCTAAAGATTACGATGACGATGTAGATTCTAATGTTCTTTGACTAATGGGTAAAACTGGATATGTGAAAAACAGAGATTTAGGGTGTATTGCTACAATGTTCTACACTTCTACTATTTAAATTATCATGTTATATCATATTGAGCAGAAATTTCGAAGATGAAAGTGTAGAATAAAACCACTTACTTGAGGGCTTCTATATTCCAATTGATTATAAATACAAGTGCGTGTGGTTGATTTTCTTAAGCATTGTGGTTTGCATTTGAATGGATAATAGGATTATTTATTTTATAGTATTTATTTTGATTTCTTTTGCACTTAGATTAATTAGGTTAATTTCATAAGTACATGTTTGTGGGTAGTATGGCTGCAAACCCTCCCTAGACTTCACTCGTCCAACCAGGGACACCTGGGGGTTTAAAAAGCTTGTTGCATATGCTAAATACAATCGCGATTTCCTACCAAAGTGGATTAGATAGATTTATTTGTGTTGATTTGTTTTTGTTTTGCTCGAGGACTAGCAAAATGTAGGTTTGGGGGTATTTGATATATACAAAATATACACATTTTTAGATACCTTTCTACCTATATGTTAGTCGTAATTTCAGTTGAAATATGGATAATTAATGGTTATTAGTGTTCAGTGAATAATTAGGAGTTCAATAAATAAATGCGCTTAATTGAATTATTTAGATGCATTAGTTGGATTTAATAGATTTACATTTTATTATGCGTCTAAGTTATATTTAACTTCATTTATGTAGGATTTGAGAGTTCCAGATTTAGATCCCCAAAAGTGAAGCATGTCAAGCAAGGAATTCCGTATCGGATTTTGGTAAAATATCGGTCGACCAAAGAGACAAAATTTCAGAGATATATCGAAGATATTTGTAAAAAAATATCGGTAGTTGAAAACTAATTTTTACCATATATTTTCACAATTTAACTTCTAAAATGAGTTATACTAATTTAGACAAAGCATAGATTTCAAAATATGCATATTAGGATGGGAATCAATGGGAAAGTTATTTTTTTTCCTATTTTTTTAAAAAAAATTTCCCAAATTTTTTTTTTTTTGAAAACATTTTTTTAAATAGCGAAATTTCGCCGATATTGTAAAGAATGTTAAAAAAAGATATTTGGCGATTACGATGTATCGGGTGGTGCCCGAAATTGATATATCGCCAATATGGAATTCCATGATGTCAAGCGGGTTATGTGAAAAGATTGAAAATCCAACAATTAAGGAGACGCTGGCGGGTAGCAAATTTACACTAGCTCCTAAGTCCAACAATGCCCTCTCTAAGTATGGTCTCCTATAACGCATGAAATTGTGGGACATCCTGGATCTTTGAATTTAGGAGGAGTGTTATGCTTAAAAATTGAGCTAACTTGTTCAGTGAGCACTTTCTTATGTACATTCAGTTTTCGTTTCTGTGTGCACATGTCTTTCAAGAATCTTGCATAAGCGGGAACTTGCTTAATAGCATTGAGTAATAATATATTGATTTGCACTTTCTTAAAAATTTTCATTGTCTCATCAAGTTGTTCCCTTGAGATGTTTTTGCAAGTCTTTGGGGAAAATGTGCTTTGGGTATATAGGGTAGCATATGGCTAGACTCAGGACATGAAGAAGCTTCTAAGCTCTTCTTTGATGTAACAGGACTCACGTCTGATCTAGTAGTGCTCTCTTGTTCCTCACCTCTCTAGCAGTTGTTTCTATGGCAGTCTTAGGTGGTTCAACCTTGTTGTCAATCTGTTTGTTATTCCTAAAGTGTAGTTATGGCCTTGCTCTCGAGATTGGTCTTGACAAGAATTAGAGCCCACTTCAAATTGTCCTTTGGGATTTACTACAGGTTGACTAGGGAACCTACCTTTTACCCTCTCATTTAATGCAGAAGCCAATTGACCCATTTGAAGTTCCAGCTTCGCAATTGCTTGTGAGTTGGCATGTAAAGAATGTTGGGTATCTTTTTGAAATTTTAGAGAGCTTTGCATGAATAAATTCAAAGTATCCTCAAGAGATGGTTTCTTGAGTTGTGTAGGAAACGTTTGAACTTGTTGAGGGTAAGACTGATTGAGATAA
Source organism: Houttuynia cordata (assembly GCA_039654745.1). Taxonomy (NCBI): domain Eukaryota; kingdom Viridiplantae; phylum Streptophyta; class Magnoliopsida; order Piperales; family Saururaceae; genus Houttuynia; species Houttuynia cordata. The sequence goes on from CM077503.1 coordinate 58,811,173, forward strand.
AACCCTAGTGGTCCTCCTTGATGTGGTCCTTTGAACCATGAAAAATTGGGATGCCTCGCCCAACCTGGGTTATAAGTTTCCAAATATGGGTTATTGCCAGGTCGAGGAAAAGCATTGATAGCATTAGCCTGATCACTATTGTATTCCACTCCATAGGTGCTAGAGGAACAGTTTTGTGTGACATGGGAGGGGTTAGAGCAAATGGCACACACGTTGACATGTGATGGCAGTTGGAGCCCACCAGCAGACATCAACGCATCAAAACGTTGTGTTAGGCTGTTTACCTTAGAAATCAAATGTGCACTATTGTCTACCTCATATACGCCTCCTTTCTTTTGAAAAGGAAACTTTCTGTTGACTCTACTTGAGCAATCCCATTGCTGAGAATTTTCGCATAGAGTCTCAATAAAACCCCACGCTTCTTCCGCACTCTTCATCATAATTGACCCACCACTAGCGGCATCAACCATTTGACGGTTCTGTGGTGTTAAACCATCATAGAATAATTGAACTTGTTGCCACTTTAAAAATCCATGGTGTGGACATTTGAGAAGTAAATTCCTCCATCTTTCCTAACACTCATAAAAGTGTTCCCCCTCCTTCTGCATGAAATTTGTAATTTCTCTACGAAGGGCATGAGTTTTATGAATAGGGAAGAATTTGTTCAAGAATTTTTCAGCCAATTGATCCCAACTTCTAAATAGTTCAACCACGCTTTCGCTTTTTTCTTTCAAAGAAAAGGGAAAGAGGCGCAACTAACGAATTCATCAGAGAAGTTTTGGAATTTAAATGTAGCACAATTGTCAAGGAACTCTTTGACATGATTATAGGGATCTTCTTTATTGGAACCATAGAATATGGGAAAAAGTTGCATCACCCCTAGTTTCAACTCAAAATGGTGTGCCGTGGTGAGCGGCAACACTATGCAAGAAGGTAAGTTGAATTGAGTAGGCGATGAATAATCTTTTAATGTCTTCCTCACATTCTCATTTTCCATGTTACCTAATTGATTTGCAATATCCATTGTATGTTTTAGTCTTGCTTTGAAGGTTCTCTCAATTTCTAGGTCAAGAGGTGAAAGTTTTCATCCAGTGACTGACGACCAAGCATACACTAATTAACACCACTAATAAGCAAATACCTTTAACAACCCTAATATCCACACCTAGCACAAGCATGCAGTCACAAAAAAAATGTAAAAACATGAAGCGCCCAAAAATTTAATTAAAAGAGAAGGTAAGATAATGCAAACGAGGGGAAGGGGTGGCCCTTCCAACGTCGGCGAGAACTCCACGTCTTCTCTTAGTCCTTCAAAAAAAATAAAACACTAATAAGCAACAAAAATTAAATTAAAACTAAACTAATCTAATAATACTCAGAATTTGGTAAATTATACTACGTAGTCCTCGGCAACGGCGCCAAAAACTTGATGTAAATTTTAATATAATACTCGCAAGCACGCGAATCTAATCTAGAATAATGGCCGCGAGGTCGATCCCTCATAGACTTGGTAGGAAATTCAACCTGATTCTAAGAATATGTGTAACAAGTAGTAATGAAATGAAAAGTTCTAATTTTTAACTTCTAATTAATCTATCAAATGTCATCTAATTTTAGTACACATAAATTAACTAAACATAAAAATAAAATAAAAGAAAGAATAAGCCTGATTTCTGCTTTCAGTTCGTTTGCAATCTCGTCCTGCTTTGCTCTCTCCTCCAAACAGCAGTTTTCTTTTTTCCTGTCGTCTGCAAACTCTTTTGGCCTGCCTCTCTCTTGAGCAAGCAAGCCTCCTCTCATAAATCAGATCAGTCTTCTATATCCTCAGTTTTGGCATCTCAAACTGCTCTGTTCCTCTCGAAAAAGAACAGTTCGGCTGACTGCAACCTCTCTCGTCTCAAATCAACAAGCAACAACAAGCCTCTTCTCTGCCCAGCCAACCAGCACCTTGCCTTCAATCGAGTCTTCTTTGCTCTCTCGAGCCAAGGTAAACTCTTTTCTCCATTCTCAAATCAGCCGCCACCAAACAGTTCCTTCCTTCCGTCTACCACAGTCTCTCGACTGCAACATCTCCAACGAACCTCCTTCTCAACCGGCAATCAGTCTCCCACGAGCAGAATTTCTGCTCTATTTTCTCTCTCGAGCAAAACAGAGCACTTTTTTTCCTTGATCTCAAATCAGCCGACAAAAACAAACCTACTTTGCTCTCTCGAGCCAAAGCAACCTCTCCTCTCTACCCAGCCGCCACCAACCAAATCAATTTCGGCTTTCTCTCTCTCGAGCAGAAAAGCCTCCCCTCCAGCAACTCTCTGTAATCAACCAGCCCTCTTTGTTTTTATTGACCAGCACCCACTCCAACCTTAGGACGCCTCTTTCCTTCCAATTTCAGAATTTCCATCCTAAGCACCTTCCAGATTGAGCATGCTTCATTTCAGCAAGTTTCGTACTGAGCACAATTCCTTTTCCATTACGGGCTGCTGGTATGACGGCTGAACTCCTCTGTGACACCCACAATTGGCCATCTGACTTCACCACCGAGACCCATCGGCCATCGTTCACCCATCTTCCCCGTTGACGTGCTCTGTTCTGTTCTACTTCGGCCGCCATTAGCCTCCTCACAATCAAGTTCTTCTATCCGCCGTCGGGTTGCCGTCGATCGTGAGCCTCGCTGTTATCGACCTCGCCGCTGTCGTCAATCATCTCCATCGGCCGCCCTGACCCATTGTCCATGGCCGCCATTATCGCCCGAGCAGAGCATCTATACTTTCTGTTCTGTTGAAACACCCGAACTTCGGCTCGGGTTGACTTTTTTTTATTATTTTCTTCAGATCGAACCGAACCCTGAACCGGTTCTCTTTTCATTTTTCCTTTTGATGGGGTTAAAACCCGTTGTAGCAATCTCTATGGCCGGATCTAATATGAACGGATCTTCTCTTAAAATCAAAACCCGTCTTCTTCCTTAGATGTACGCCAACGGCTTAGATATTTTCTGCATGTGATCTTACTGCTTTAACTAAATATGTCAAGTGGGTTCGTTAAAGCATGTGATCTTACTGCTTTAATGGAATGAAGGCTTCTCATCCTTAAAACGTAACGATTCAATTGAAAACGACTTACCACATGGTGTAAAGATGTCACTTCAAACTGTCATAATGATAGCAGTTGCACTCATACTATTCCAACACTCTTCTTTCTCATTTCATTGATTTGATTCTGTGCATACTTTGTTAACGGAGTCGTTAGCCCTGCTGCTTCAATTCGGTGTCTCTGAAAATGGGAGGTTGTGGTCGCACTCGTTTGCTCGATCAACCGAGTTATTGACCAAAACCTAGCCTTCAAAAGCATATTATTTACACTTTCAGACCTGCTTGATGTGAGAGTGCCTTATCTTTTACCCGGATATTCCACGTTAGCCCAATATCTTTTATTAATCTTGTCAACATATTTCTAGGCCTCATCATTATGTTCCTTCATCTTCTCCATGACTTCTTCAAATTCTTGTTTCCTAAAGCATGCAGCAGCTCGGAATAGCAGCTCCTTCAAGTACTTATCATTCCACTGACTAAGCATATTAGCTGCCATATACCTCAGGCAAAACCCATGTTGAGCCTCGGGAAAGACATCAGCAACCGCTCTCAGAAGTCTCTTCTATCTATCAGAAACAATTGTATCTAGAGAGACTGGGGGATCAATAAAAAAAAAGATTTTAGTAAGGCAAGGACCACGTCCTGCAAGTCACAAGTGAGAGTGAAAGATATTAAAGAAAGAAGGCATCAGATTGTTAAAGGTCGTGTATAAACAAACACGACTTCATGCGTAGTCATGTGCTCGAAGACACGACTACGCATAAAGTCGTGTTTTTGTATACACGACCTTCTAACAGAGTCGTGATTGCATACTTACCACGTTTGTATGGTCTCTTTCTATACAACTGCATATGCAAGACACATTAGTTGTTGATTCCCGTCGATTACTGTAGCAACCAATAAAACTCCAAGGTACTTTTCTTTTAGGAATATTCCATCAACAGTGAGCAGTGGCCTTAGTGATCTTCGGAATGCTCTTGCGACCAGGCCGAACATCCAAAACACACGTCTGAAGTAGTATTCGGCTAACTCAATTTCAATTTCAGGTATATCACAAGATCTTTCTATCACCACATGTGTACCTGGATTAAATTGCTCTAATTCCTTTCCGTAATATGGTAAAATGCGATATGCATATTCAGGGTTGCCATCGATCAATCAAATCAATTCTTCTTTCGCCCTCCATGCCCTTTTATAGTTGACTTTTACGCCGCAATGTTTCTCAATGTACTGTTGGATATTTGCCGTTTTTATGGAGTTTGAATCTTTATGGAGGCCATGACACTTACTTGCAATCCAGAGGTGTGAAGCCAATGGATGATCTTTCGAACTTATCAAAGTGTCACATGTATGCCTTCCTTCTCTTCTTGTCACGTTGACTCCGTCAAGTCTGTTCGAAGCCAGTATGTACCACTTGCACTCTATAACCTTGTACATTGTAGCAAATGTGTCCTTGTTCTCATCTACCACTTTGAACATGAACTTCCTCTTGATTGCCAAATTAGTAAAAACCATCTTGAACTGTTTGATGCTTTCGAACCTAGCCCCTAAGGCAAGTTGTGCCTCGTAGTCGTCTGGTTGCAAACTGCCGATCAACATTGCCTCCTCCTCACAATGTTTTGAAGGACCGGCCTCTGTAGAATAGGTACCCCAATCCCAACCACCATTACCATCACCATCAATATTGAGGTACTCATCGTCCTCTAAATCTTGCAGCTCTGACACGACAGATTTCCCTTTAGAAGTGGATGCTCTCGCTGCATGTTGGAGTTCTATACCTGGCATAGAGTGGTCTCTTCCCGTGTTGGTTGGCAAAAATCTGGTAGTGTAAGAGGCTCATCCCACTCATCTTCAGACCACGGTAATTCTTCGTCATCCAAAAATTCTTCTTCATCTGAATCTTCATCTTTGTCTTCATCTTCAACTTCACCTTCTTCCTCATTCAAGCCATTGATTTGAAATTGGTCATCGTCTTAGGTCGGAAATTCATCCTTCAGATTTTCATTACCATCTCCCATTGATTTGAAATTGGTCATCGTCTTAGGTCATCGAACAAAATTGTATGAATGAACTGCATAATATCACAACTCGTGTAAACGACTTGAAGTCAGGACGTGTCTTCGCCAACACAATTTGAAGTCAGGTTGTGTCATTGAGAACACAACTTGAAGTCAGGTGAAGTCGTGAATTTCAAATCTTACCTCGCAGCTTCAAGTGAATAATCTTCATCTCTTCCTCCTTCAACTACTGATGTGGGTGTGTTATTATCCAGGCTCGAAGGCCTCTCCTGCAGTGTCTTACTGGTCGGCCTCACTTCTGCCTCTGGAATCCTCTCCTCCTCCGTATTTGCATTGGAATTCATTACCTTATTGCCAGTGGAAGTCTCCATATTATTACCAGTAGAAGTCCACTCCACGTACAGGTCGAGTAGTCCATTTGTACCTTGCTTGCTCTTGTGAACGACAAATATTGACTCCAGGTCTTTATCGTCTTCAAGGACGTATGGGGATCCCGAATCACCAAGATATGTCAAAGACAATGTACTCGATGCAAACTTCAGCGGTAATCTTTCTTCCACTTGCTGCAACAATTCCAAGAACTTTACTAGTGTATATAGAGGCATGAGTTTCTGTTTCCCGCCCACGTACCCATCAGAATTTCTGAACACTCCATCGTAGTGTAAGCACACAAGTATCTTTTCCATAAGTACCTGACATTACAATACTAAAATAAGTAAAAAAACCGTACAGCTTTCAACCGTATATGAGTGAAAATCATCGTTTATGAGTCGTGTCTTCAAAGACACGACTATTGCATTATAGTCGTGTGTCGAAGACACGATATTGTAGAAAATTGAAAACTTGCTAAGTTTTCAACTTTCTTCTCTTGAACCAATTTTCATTATCAAAATCGTAGTATTTCAACTTGACGTACCGTTTTTTTTATGTATGATGCCTCCATTGCAGTTGTTTTTGCGTGCAGACCGCTTTGCCAGTCTTTCTCGCTCGTTTTCCTGATTTTGGGTGCCAAGATGACCTTTCCTGGTTTGGACGGCGCCGGCGCCGGCGATGATATGGGCGGAGATGCTGGACAAAACTTCTCCGGAATGCTCCCGCAAATCCCTAAAATGCATATTTTGGTGTTGCAGCCATGCTTATACATGCTCCTGGGGGTATTTTTTTTTAGTTTACAGGTCATATGGAATAAACAAAAAAAATTCAGGTAATATGGGAAAATGAAAAGTAGCGCCAGGTAATATGGAAAAAGCTCGGCAAGCCATGACACAGCAACTGGTCTTACTTGAGTCACTAAATTTCTTGAAGAAAACCCCACTGTTTTGGAAAATCTAAGAGTAATGACCTAAAAGTACTTGAAATTAGTTTTGTGTCTGCATGCCATTTCTGGAGTTTAATAGGTTGATTGCAGGAAGAGCACATGATGATTCAAGAAAAGAGGGGCGGGGGATCAAGTTTAACATGGACTGAAGTTAATAGCATGCCATACACCTTGAAAGTGAGTGAATTCCACCTCATCTTCCGAAATTCAAATCTAAGTAGGATACTAGTATACTAGGATTCTGATGTTAATCATGCCAATCACAGGTGATTAATGAAGCTCTTCGGCGTGCAACAATCTTACCGTGGTTTTCAAGAAAAGCGGCTCGGGACTTTGATATTGATGGTAGGCCAAATTTGATTTCATGCATAATATTGCCTTCCTAAACATGAAAAATGGACAAGACAATAATTTTTAACATGTCTGATTCTTTCATAGGATATGAAATTAAGAAAGGATGGTCAGTGAACTTAGATGTTGTCTCCATCCACCATGACCGGGAGTTCTATCTCAACCCTGAGAAGTTTGATCCATCAAGATTTGATGTATGTCTTGCTTCTAATTTTAAGCATTAAATTGTGATAATCCGATTGTTCTGTAAATTTTTGTATTCATTGGTGATCTGAATTGCAATGCAGACACCACCAAAGCCTTACACCTACCTAGGGTTTGGCACTGGGCCTCGCATGTGTCCCGGGATCAACCTGGCCAAATTGGAAATCTGTATCTTCATTCATCATCTTGTCGGCAGATACAAGTATGAGAATTATTAGTGACAACACATTCGGTTTTGTTTTTCAATTGAGAAACTTCTGTGTTATGTGAAATTTAAATGTTCACTACAGATGGAAACCTCTCGAGAATGATGAATCGGTCCAACCGACACTTGTTCGCATGCCCAGGAACAAATACCCTATTGCTGTTGAGATTGTGAAATTAAAATTTATAAACCAGAATTTAAAAATATTGTACATTTTTTACTACTGGCTATTTTGGTTCTTTATCTAAATAATGATGACGGTGTTCTTTTGATACATCTCATTACTGTACAACCTGGACTCTCAAGCTCGTTGTGCTCCTTAATTGTTATGAAGGATATGCTAATGTAAATGCAACTTATAGAGCACATCCCCGAACATAGTTCAAGAGCCGGTTTGTTTGTCTGAATCATACTGTATTGCTGATTTGAAAACCCATTCAATCCATTTGATACGGTCTGCGGCAACTAACCGCGTCAAACCATATAACATAATGTCGTCTGAGCACACAACGAAAATTTTTATCTGATGCATTTAGACACACCACCAGCTTTTTCAGAACAGCCGTGTATCAAATGCCCCAAGTAAAAATTGAAATTTCATAGTGACAATCATATTATTTGCAATAAAAATTTAACTTCAGAAAACTGCTAAAGTTTCTTTATAAAGCTCCCAAATTTGGATAAGCACCCCATTAAGCCAAAAAATCTTCATTAAGCACAAAAGAGAAAGTAGAAATCAAAACTAGGAAGTGGAGAGAGGAAATTAACCATAACAAGTTCCATCTCTCCAGGAAAATGGAATTCATTAAGCATAGATATCAGCTAAGGCATCAGACTTCAGATTCACATAACTTGAAGAGCTGAACCTTGTGAGTAGAAACATTTTGAAAATTTCTATGTTGCTGAGAGATGCAACTTTAACATTAAGAAGACCACTTGGTCCTATCACTATTGTAACATGCGCCAGTAGTCAACTTTTTGTACATCTTCAGCCTCTGATTCATTATATTTGGTAGTCTGTAAGGAAGAATGAATTTTAGAACTCACCTTAAAAGGTCCAAGGATTGCTTCATGGATCTAAACCAATATTATAATTATCCAACATTACAAGTTTTTTTTATGCATAATATGCAAAATGAACCCTACCGGCCAAATATGTGAAATGACTGTTAAATTCACTACATGTCTCACATAACGTGGTCATGCTTGATGACATTTATAATTTAAAAATATTGAACGCCCATTTCAAAATCTAACCATGGATATTTCAAAGATTAGTACTATCAATCACAAACTTATTAGATCTAACTAATACTCCAGTAAATTTCAGTTAAACATTCTACATGATATAATGAATATAAAAACCCTTGACAACTATAGCAAACAGTCTTCCACTTGAGTTATCATGTTTGAAAAGCAACCAACAACCATTTGTTACATGACTAAAATATAGAAGATATGGTTCATAAAAAGGTATATGCTGCTTCATACCCTTTTACTCAAATCTCTAGGCTTTATAACAACCACCACATATAAAAATTTGGTGGGTCCTTTGGAATACTGAATAAAGCTACATATAATGAACATTAATTTAGGTCTAACAGTACTACTAAATCAGTGATAATACTGTTTGATAATGCTATATATGGGGCCAAAGTCCATATGACATGAAAGTTAATGGGAGTGGGAAAGGCACGGCCGCCTTAATTTTGGCAGGACATGCTTAAGCCAATAACTCGGAGTAGAGCTACTGAGTGTGGACTCACCTGGATAACCCTAATTTAGCAACTAATTTGAATGCCTTTGGTTCTGATGAAATTCTTTCTATTTGTCTCTAGAGTGGCCCCTACACGTCCCGACCTATCATACGTTGACACATGCAGGAGGACGTGATAATAAACGAGCTGCAATGGGTCCCACTTGCCATAAACGGGAAATACTAGGGCAAGCATGATCGAGAAATGTGGCAGCACTTCTGTATCTGAAGTGGCAGGGCCCACCGAGTTTGAATTGGAGATGTCAGAATTGCTTTGTTGAGTAGATACTCCAAATTATGGGAAACTAATAAACAAAATCCAACAGTTGACATTGAAGGGGTCTGGTTTGGTTTGAATCAAGGACTTGAAAATATTCTAATTCCAAAGGTAGACCAACCCAATTTCGGAAACAAATTCGAGATATGATTAAACCAAAGTGGCATTATTGCAATAATAAAAAAAATATCAAAGTGGCACCGAGAATTCTTTTTGGGGCGTTTTGGTATCAGGCTGAGAGAGAATGAAACATCCAAATAAAGTAGAGAATACAAAGGCATTTCCACTTGGATAATGCAGTGTCATAATTCTACGATATCATACAATCGACTCTACATTATGATTGCATTATCATAAAATAAAAATTTGCCAATCAGGTCCAATTTCCTTTCTTCTCTCTAATATAATGCATAAATATCAAAAACGAAAGCGCCACCATAAATTTTTAAATTTAAGTTGAGTTGACACATTAATCAAACCACACGGTCGAAACAAGTAAACCAAATGCAACTATAGTCCGGTCCGAATTGGAGAATGGCCAAGCCCATCCAATCTACTCAGCAGAAGATACAGGGGAACAAAAGGCAAATGGATGCTGATGAATCTAATCACACTTTAAGCCTTGAATATGCCCAATTATCTAGTGCAAAACCTTTTCAAAAAGTGTATTCACTGCCTATATATATACATTCCCTTCCTTTAGCTTCCTCAAGAAATTTAAGTCCCTCCAAACTCCATCCTACGCTAGAACTCCAACATGTTTTCCTCCATTCTGGCTGTTCTTTCCTCTACTTCTCCCACAGAGATGGCCTACTCAAGAAGACTATTGCTACACACTCCTCTCTACAAATCACCTGCCACACGAGACCCTTCGGCGCCCTACGGAGGAAATAGCCAATTCGACTCGCACATAATCGTGATATTATCTGCTCTACTGTGTACGCTAATTTTTGCATTGGCCCTAAACTTGATCATTAGATGCGGACTTCGGTGCATAAATCGACCGCCATTGGTGCCCGGCGGGATCATTTCATCTGCTCCGGCTGTCACCACCACCACCGGGCTGAAGAAGAGAGCTCTGAAGATGTTCCCCCTGGTGAGTTACTCGACCGAGTTGAACCTGCCTGGTCTGGCATCCGAGTGTGTCATCTGTATTTCAGAATTTGTTCGTGAAGAACGGATTAAGGTCCTGCCCAAGTGCAACCATGGGTTCCATGCCAAGTGCATCGACAAGTGGCTTGAATCGCATACTTCATGCCCTACTTGCCGCCGTTGTCTACTCGACACTTGTAAGAAGATCACGGGCTGTGATATGCCTGGGTCCACACACTTGGCGCCAATTATTGTACCACTTGAAACTGAAGGTGGCATAGTCAATTATAGAAGTAGCTGCTAGTGTGTAATGTGTATATCAACTTTGTTAATAAACTTGTACATATGTTGTTTAGTTATTCATAGTGGCATATGATTAGCATGTAAATGAGTAGGAAGGCAACCATCCTTTTCCCTTTCCTTTTCGTGGGCATCACTCACCAATTTTTTATTCTCACAAATTCTATTATGTGGTGAAGGTTAAAATGGTGTTCTTTCATGTGCTGGTAGTGTTTTTATAAACATATTCTTAGAGCTTTTTTTATTGAAGTACAATTTCTTTTACACTCCAACAATCATGATGTTTGTTTCTTCTTTTACTTCCTTTGGTTGGTATTTTTATTGCATTCAAGTCATTCCTAAGGGGCTGTTTGGTTTGAGAATTTACGTAAATTGGGATTTAAATTCGCTGCTAATTTATTCAGGCTGGATTATTGAATTTCTGTATTTCGATTGGCTCATTAATCTAAGATTTGGATTTCAATCGTTGACCAAAAGTTTTATAGAACAAAGGTTGGGGTTTTCTGCTCCTGACGAGTGGGCCTGTGGACCTGCATGCTGAATTTGGTGAAGCATATGAGGAGGAAATTTACAAATTCAGCCTTAATTAGGGGATAATCCTCCTTCAGGCTAAATTTTAATTTTATACCAAACTAATGAACCAAACATGATTCATGTGGATTCCTTCAAGCTGAATTTTATATTCAGTCCAAATTATTGAACCAAACATGATTTAGGGAATTCTCTCCTAATTAAGGCCTAATTTGAAGCTAAATTCACCAACCAAACAGCCCCTAAATAAGATGTGTATATCAAGTCATAAAAATAAACCAACAGGTTCGTCCAATATCCATGACGCCCTTCCTTCCTGGAGCAGTGGTCCTCAGGTCGAAAGCCACACTCCTTTGGGCGTTCACTATCCGGTGTGTACTTAAGAGCCCAAGGGTATTGGTGGTAGGATACGATGTCAGTTGCACTGCCCCTACCAGACGGCTGGACCGGTCAATCAAATTAGGCCTAGGCCAAAACTGTTGAGCCATTGATCTTGACAACTCTACTATACTTAAAGCTTGGATGTAATAAATATGAAAATTGCCAAAATAAAAAAGAGTAATGCTCCTCATAAAGGCCCATGACTTCCTCCAACACATATCAGTTGTCCACAATTGAAAAAATGAGATATTTAAGGAAGCTAATGAAAGATCATACAAATATAAATTACCGGGGGGGGGGGGGGGGGGGGAGATGTTGAAATAAATGATTTTTAAAAGACTAATGTAGCTATAGTTTGCACATTGGAAGATACATCATCCTCTGGAAAGTTTATATGACAGTACCTACGTTTTCTTGTCAAAAGGTACGGTGAAAAAACTACCCAGGTTTAGAATTCATGTCCAGAACATGTTTTTTCTTCTGTGGGCAATATATAGGAATTCATGTCTCAGGACTATTATGTAGCTTAACTAACGAACATGACAGACAAATGGATTCCAGGCATATGTAAATGAAGGCAAAAACCATGATAAGGGTCAATTAAGGATCTAGTTATCAGTATGATAATGTCTCGATGAAGGATTCAGCTAACCTATGATACCATTTAAGTTGGACTAGCAGAGTTCGCATCTAAGCGATCAATGGATGCTATCTCAACCAGTTCCAGAGGGAATGAGCTGACGGTAGAATACTGAGCCAAAACCTATAGCGGCAAAACTGCAATGTATAGGTCATTTTCAATTTCATTATAACTCAAAGCTAGATTCTTAAGTCAACTTGCTATTGCTTTTGCATTGAGCAATTTTAACAAAGATCTTTACAGTCATAACAATTGGATGCCTAGCCGCCAACCAGGATACATTTTAACATTTGGATACAATTTTAGCAAGTAGTTTTCTATATGCCTAGCCGCTAAGCCAACCAGTCCAATCCAAGCCTAGTACATTCATCTCATTGGTCAGATCTTGCTCATTCTTCCATTCAAATTTTCGAAGCTGATGTTGTCCTTGAAAAATGGCCTCACTAACAAATATGCAGCTTAGTTCCATGCGTAACATGATAAGAGAAGAAAAGTACAACTGATCTCAGTTAACCACCGATTCCTAAATGGCACAGCTTCCATTCAACTATCTTACCTAAAACATATAAATAACAATCAAAACTACCCATGGCCTACAATCTATATTAAGGTTCAACATTAGCAACTGATCTCAGTTAATCACCGATTCCTAAATGGCACAGCTTCTGAAGTCGGTGTCAGAGCTTGCAGATCGATTGCCACAGAAGCTTTACAAGAAAGTTTCGCACAAGTAGACATAACAGACAGAGCAAACAAATGTAACAGAGAAATTATCCCAAAAAAAAAATGTAACAGAGACATCTTTTATTTTGATTCTTTCAAAAAATCTTTTTATTTAGGTTCAATTCATGGGCTCCTTGGAGCATAAGCATTAAGAAAGCAAAATTGTAATTCCGTTCATAACATCATCACAGAAATTTAAAATCTGTGCAATTTCATGAAGTTACCGAAACCATATTTAAACTAGCAAAAGGGGCCATTTTCATCTTCACCCATATTAATCTTCACTGGAGCCTCTAATATCATCATTTGAGTTTGGAAAAAAGCTTGAGAGCAACCTGCAATTCGACCAAAAATTTTGAAAACAACAATCTCACTGAACTTGTTTTTGTTGCAATAGACAAACAAGTGTATTATGTAAAAAGAAAGATGTACGTACACATTTGTCAATGCAAGACCAATAATCAAAGTATTGGCCAGTGCAGTGTTTATGGCCAGACTCATCACCTTGGATTCTCTTCACACATGCCTGCACAAACTTAACTGGATCACTACCAGTATAGCAGATAATGAAAGCAACATAAATAGAAGACAGAGTCATATAAAATATATCAGAACACAGAAGATTTCAAAACATCTTCCAATTGTCATGACATGATAACTCAAAAGCACAAAAAGAATGAAATAACGCAACTTTGTAAAATACAAAACATATTGTTACCTGAGGAAAAGTCAAACTGTAATCATTGGTAAATAAACTTGACTCATTAAAGTACTCATAGTAAAAATCAAGTATCAAACATCCAAAACAATAGATTCAGTACTGCTCATGCTCCATAAAATCAATAAATGAATAAAAATTGAATTGTCAAAGAGAGATGAGTAATATGAGTAACAGCCTGGCTATATGTCCACAATTAATAGTCAATACCGCTGTCGTTCAAAGGCATTTACACCTATATATTGAGCATCGTCCAGCATGCAGAGAGCCAAGAAAATGTAATTTCACTTATTTACTCATAGAAAATGTAGCAAACTGAATTTCAAAGTGACAGACTTCTGTCTCCTCTAACTTATTATTGATAAGGTTCACGGAATACAAGAAGAAGCAAAGGCAATCTGCGACCAAATCAAGAATATTTAAAGTAAGAGGCGTTAAGTGAAAGCCTCACTACTTTACTTCAAATTTTTTGTCACAGGCACATGGACAAATTAAAAATCATCTTGAAGAATGGATAACTTTTAAGGGACTCTAGCCACAATCTATACCTCTTAATGCTAATAATTGAATATTAATGGCAACTATTGGTGAGAACACAGAGCATCACTACGTGATAAGCTTTTACACTAATCTATGGCATAAATGGCACCAAAACAAGCCTATTAGCAACTGACTTTTTTAAAGCTGCAATATAAAATCTGATGGAAATTGACCATCATCACTGCCAGTGTCATCAAAATCACCATGCCTCTTTACTTATTTACCAGCCTATGATATACTCCCTCCATACTTGAATAGATGCTCCAGCAGAAAAAATGGTTAGTTTTAAGACTCAGCATTTTTTTCTGCTGGAGCATCTAATTCAGGACGGAGGGAGTAATAGTTTCTGAAGAAACATATATATGTACTTAATATAAAATAAGACTCCACCCTAACGTGTAGACTACTTTCATGCACCCCTCTTTTTACACTGAATTTATAACCGGAGGCCCATTTCAATCAGGGGGACAGGGTTTTTATTGACCCATCTGACACCTCTATTCAAAAGCAGCTCAATGATAATATGAAGGCACATAATGCGTGTGCAAAAATCAATCTGTGCATGCTTATTCACTTTGATTATACAAAATAACCCATGAGAGTTATTTATAGCTTAAACTATGATAGGAACAGAAGTGAAACAGCAAATGAGATTAACTAGAAGATTGTGAAAAGAAAGGGAAAAATAGCTCCAAAAAACAAAATGCCCAGCCTCATTGGCCAACCATGCCTCACTACAGCTCACTGTACTAAGGTACCATGAGGCGCTTCAAACAACTTGTGCTTAAATGAACGTCCTTACTGCATTTCCTATACCTTGCTGGAACCAGAACCCCAAGGCCGATTCTTTCCCTTTTAAGACCGATATAAAACTAACTGTTCATACATTAGTCAAACTGAGTGCTTTATACCTTGAGGAATAAACAATCATGATCATGATGTTTAATTTCAAGTTTTTATCATCTTTGATAATAAACACTTATTTTCTTCTGCTGGGATGAAGTAAGCAAGCAAACATGGCACATGCATATAAAGTATCAGCATCCATTAATGAAAGTTCGGAATAGTATAGAGCTACATGGTATATGTTGTTAACGTGGCAGAAAACATGCTCAAACTTAAAAGTAGCAAAGATAAGTTCTCTCAAACAAATGTACTAATAGATATCACCAATTTGACTAGTCAATGATAAATAGAGCATGAGAAGAACAAAAACAAGGCAACAAAAAAACAAGCAGCACTAGTGTAAAACAGAGCCATCAGAAAGGTATTAAGTCTCATAAAAACAAAGGACCATTAAATGCAGTATTGATTTCCACCTGACCTCAAAGCTGTCAGACATGTGAGCTAAAGGCTTGATGACCCAAACCAAGATAAACACTTTCAACTGACACGAACTTGTATGGACTCCTATCTATGTAACTTCCTTTACGGACCAAATGACATTAGTCAAGCTGAGTGTTTTATAACTTGAGGAATAAACGATCATGATCATGATGCTTAATTTCAAGTTTTTATCATCTTTGATAATAAACACTTATTTTCTTCTGCTGGGATGAAGTAAGCAAGAAAACATGGCGCATGCATATGTAGTATCAGCATCCATTAATGAAAGTCCGAAATAGTGTAGTACATGTTATATGTTGTTTAACGTGGCAGAAAAACATGTTAAAAGTGGCAAAGATGAGTTCTCTCAAACAAAGGTACTAACAGATATCACCAATTTGACTCGTCAATGATAAATAGAGCATGAGAAAAATAATAACAAGGCGACAATAAAACAAGCTCCACAAGTGTAAAACAGAGCCATCAGAAAGGTATTAAGTTTCATGAAAACAAAGGACCATTAAATGCAGTATTGATTTCAGGCTCAAAGCTGTCAGACATATGAGCTAAAGGCTTGATAATTATTCTTAACCCAAACCACGATAAACACTTTCCAACTGACACGAACTTGTATGGACTCCTATCTATGTAATGACATTTTTTCTCTTCTTTCTCTTTCATTTATCAGTATTTGAAACCAGTTGCATTTTCTATTCTGAAACATATTCCATCATGCAGAATATACAATCTATGGAAATAAGCACTCTGTATAATACCTGGTATTCAAGCAAAGATTTCACACATTTTGGCTTGCAGGACTCCTCAAGATATTGCTTTGGATCAACAAGTTCCTCATCCGCCCTAAATGGAAACAGAAAGATTTTCAGATGCTAAAAAAGCGTACAGAAAATTTACAATGATATTGAAATATAGATCTATTTATAAAAAGAGCAAAAGACAAACTAATACAAAAAACTGCAACAGGGGCGGAATAAATCAGCATACTTTATCCAACAAATAAAGAAATTAATTCCTCATGCAAGCTAATCCAACCAATAATAGCTACATTATCCATTTGAACATGACCAATAACAAATTTTATCAGCGACATCATCAATACTTCAATTTTTATATGCACTTGACCAAATGGAAAGCAGCCCTGCTCACATATAAAACTCTTAGGCACATATCAAGCAATTAATCTTGTGGGAATTTCGCAAATTCGTATTCTGTCATACATTTTTACCTAAAAAGGAGGAAAGTGTGAAATGAATGTAAAGGAACGTTTTTCACATGGCAAAAAAAGAACTCACACTGGAAAAACAATTTGTTTCTTATTTGAATCAAGTAATTATATGTACCAAGATACACAACAGGGAAAAAATATAAAAACTGGGAAGTGAGGACTATTTTAAAAATCCAAGTAAAGTTAGTAGAGATTACATCAGGAAAATTCATAATACTTTATAAAAATTTCAGAATTTTTACAACTAGATTTTTCAGAAGGATAGTGCATCAATACTCGAAAGCCACTACAAAAACATTTATGCTTGGCATAATTCTTTTCCTTTAGAGATTTTTATATTACGGCACATTATTTTAGGAACATGAATAAGTACTCTAAAGTCCTCACTTTGTTACACCAGAAAATTAAGACTGGTACAGGAAAACATGGTTTATTTGTTGGTCAGGTCCTGTAAATACATGTATAAACCTAGACAACAGGATAAGAATATCTCTTCAAACCAAAAAAATTCTCCCTCAGTCCAATGAAGCCTGTCTGCATTTGGAAAAGCACAGGTCCATACCAGAGCACAACAAACATAAGAAGGAAAACATGAACTGCACCAATATTTAACATCAAATGAAGCAAAAATCTTTTTAAGTAATTGTATCCAAATATATAATGATCTTAAGTTCACGGAGATTCTGTTTACATCTAGGTCTCTCAATTGCAATAACACGCAAGTCATCGATCTTCTCATCTTTCAAGTTTCAATAAGCCATAGCACATGGGATTTATGCTCAGTTTACTAGAGCCTTTGATCCTAATTAAATGGTTCTCAAAAACTTCTCCAATTAAATTTTTTTTTTCTTGGATATTGTAGGCCACACTCCACTTTTGATGGACATATCATCCAGTAATTCCAAGAACCATCCCTGGTCGAACCAACCCCCATGCCACAATTCGCAAACAATTATGGGTGAGGGAGACAATGAAATTTAAGTGAACCAACCCCATGGTGGGACAAACCAATTGGGAATTAACCCTGCCGGTTCCCCACTGGGGTGCGCGTCAATCTGACGATTGAGCTTGGCCAGGCAGGGTCAGCTTCCTTTCCCATGAAATAGGCAGACACATGCTTACTTGAATGCCCAAGCTTCACTTGTAGAAATTTGTCTTGCTTTTCTGGTGTGTTTGCAAGAATTGACTGCAAAGCATCCCAATAGGTGGTTCAAGGTGACAAAATGAAATAATACCCATTTCTAAGTACTTTACAACAACATGTATGAGGCTTTTTGAAAAGTGTTCCAAAATCTTTTTGGAGTTTCCAACACCTCTTTTAAAGATTTCCGGAACTCAGAAACATGAATCATTTCTTCAGTGTCCAATTACAATGAAGAAGTGGAACCTGCACGAACTCAACAGGCATGCATGCCCATGCAAGTATTCTTTCAATATCAGCGACCCCAAACATTCTTTGGCCTCAGACTATTCACAACACCCCTCGTCCTTTTGTTCTTCTACACTTAAGTATCCTACACAATTACACGTATGAACACACATATTTAACATTTTATGCTCACTGAGCGATAGGAAGTAGAGATGAGAGACCAACCCATTATTTTTAACCATCATAGTATACACTATAACTCATAGCACTAACCCGTTGTAGTGAAACAAAAAGACATAAGACATATGAAATCATGGAAGTACAGGCAGACAAGCAAAAGAAAGAATGCTCACATTGTAAAGGATGCTGAATGCTAACAACCGAGCTCTGAAATCTTTTTGAATCTGAAGAATGGCAAGAATTAAAACACTAGATAAATGATTCAACTGTATGCACCAAAAGAATGTAAGATGATATTGGTAGCACATGAGACATGTCAAGCTATAGAAACTTAAAGAGTGGCTGACAGTGAAGCTTTCTCAAATATCAATAACCAGAAAGCAGTAAACAATATCAAAAGCATAAACAGGGACAGTAACAAAAAAAATTTGTAAGTTCACAAATGGTCAAACAACCACGCTGAAGACCAAGATTTAGATACCGCAAAAACGAAAAAAACCAATTAATAAAGATACCGCAAAACAAAAAAATCAATTAAAACTATCTTTTCTGGCTTGTGAGGGTGGGGAAGATGTTGTCCAACTACATATAACATATAAGAAAATGAGACTCATCCAAACAATAGATGTGAAGAGATTATATTCGTCACTCAATAAATAAAATTAAATAGTCTTAATTTTAGACCTTATTTTGCAGTATTTACCAATAATTTCATGACGCGTTTAAGTACCAACATCTAAATAAGAGATACGAAGAGATCATTATTCATTACCAAATGGTTCGGAATACATAGTATCTTTTTGGGTTGTGGGAGGGTGGGGAACATGATGTTCAACTGTGTTGAACATATAAAAAAATGTGAATTAATCCATATAGTAAATGTGAATAGATCATATTCATCACTAAATGGTTGGAAGTGAACAGTCTTAATTTTAGATTTCTTTTTTGCAGAATTTACCAAAATTTCACGACCCAGGTAAGTAGCATCCAAACAATAGACACAAAGAGATCATATTCATCATTAAATGGTTGAATGTAAATAGTTTTAACTTCATTTTTTTCTTTTTGGCAGTATTCACTAATATTTCAAGACCTAGATAAGTAACAAAAGCGAAACAATAGACACAAAAAGTTCAAATTCATCACTGAATTTATCATCGCACAGTTCGCATATTCATCTCTAAATGATTAAGAGCAAATAGTCCTGATTTAATATACTCCCGCCGTCCAACTTTAATGGTTACATTGGGTTTTCCCATATAAACAAACATTGATCATTTTGGTAAAACAAAAATGCATCTATAAAATCCGAACAGAGAGAGTAGCTATAATGTCATTTTGCAGTATTATAAAACATTTTTCATGACCAAGATCATAAAAAAATAAATTAAATTCATTACCAAGGTAAGCAATAAGAAATTAAGCACAAGATCTGGCAAGAAACACAGCAAAACTAAGCTAAAAAAACAGAATAAAAAACAGGACAAGATCAAAAAGAAAATAAATTCATCAAAAAGGTAGCAATGGGATAGGACTGGTTACTCTGAAGGCAGCTGTGGATGGAAATCAGGGAGCTCGAGGGGAACAAAAATGGAGGCGAATTTTAGGAACTTTCTCGACAGTCCAGAACGAGGGAAGGGGAAGAGGCGGGCTACGCTAACCGCGACTCTAGTTGACAAACTGCGAAGCCCGCCATTCGGGAGGAGTTTGGAGTTTGGACCCATTTGGGAAAAGAAGCCGAGGCCCATTAGGGCCTCTGTTGATTGCGGGGGCCCAAATCTCAATCGTTAATTGGGCCTACATCATACAATGAGTCAAGAAGACTAGTGTCCATGTGGCCGCCTCCAAATCTTCCACGGCCGTCTCCGCCACCTCCGACACTCCGACCACCGTCTCCGCATTTCCGACGAAGAGGGAAACGTGATATAGATGAAAAGAGGGAGAGAGACGAGAAGAGGGAGGGTCGACAAGGAAGGAGACCCCCTGATGGTCGGCCAACGGCTCCAACAGAGGGGGACGAGAGGGGGGTGAAGGCAGAGGAGAAAGAGATTAGGGTAAATTGATGCACAATGTACACAGTACTTTTGTAAGACCATTCACTAATCCCCAATTCACAATTCACAATTCACAATTCATATATAAAACACCTGTAATAATCTCAAACACATGTAGGAACCTGTAATAAAGCTCTCTGATGCACAATGTACACAGTACCTTTGTAAGACAATTCACTAATCCCCAATTCACAATTCACAATTCATATATAAAACACTTGTAATAATCTCAAACACATGTAGGAACCTGTAATAAAGCTCTCTGACGCACAATGTACACATCACCTTAATGTCCCATCACCATAGCTACAATCATCACCATAGCTACAATCAACTACACCATAGCCAAGAAAAGTACTTGGGACTGTAGCAAAAAATTCTCAATTTCCCTCATATCAAAAGGCTTAAAATGAGTTGTATATAATTAGAATCTAATTAGTTACTGGAGGTAGACCGAAATGGTCTCCAATAGCATCCCTAATTGAATCGCATACAATAGTCATACTTGCCTCATCACGCATACTGTTTGGACTTATATTCTCATCTTCCTATAAAGGTGGCACGAAGTCATCATTTTCCCATTCAGCAAACAAAGCATCCTTAAGGTCTGGATCATTACCCCATCCTTGTTGTTCCTTAATGTAGTTATGAAGGGCCATGGACACAATCACTATCTTACATTGCTTTTTAAAACTATATGGTGGAAACTTTGTCAAAATAAGCCATCGCTTCTTCCACACACCAAAGGTCCTCTCTATTATGTTCCTTAGTGAAGAATGATTCGAGTTGAACATCTCCTTCCTTCCTTGG
This sequence comes from Houttuynia cordata, assembly GCA_039654745.1. Lineage (NCBI taxonomy): Eukaryota > Viridiplantae > Streptophyta > Magnoliopsida > Piperales > Saururaceae > Houttuynia > Houttuynia cordata. Next base: position 58,832,298 of record CM077503.1, read on the forward strand.
GGCCCCCGTTGTCTGAATTCTGGAACATGGTATCTTGTTCCCTTATAAGGACCAAGATAGCCAAGCATATTTGGATATCCAGCATCTACTACATAATACTTACCTAATGGGGGGTGGGGAAACCTTGGCATTGGATCATAAATAGTACTGGTAAATACTTTTGAGTCGTGAGCTGATCCCTCCCAACCTGCAACTGCAAAGGTGAATCTCATACTAAAGTCACACACTGCCATGATATTCTGAGTAACACTCCTTGTTTTACCCCTATAAGCCTGTTCCTCATCAGTTGGTACACAAGCCTCTACATGTGTGCCATCAATGGCACCTATGCAATTTTCAAACCAAGGGTAATATTTGTCCTTAGTCCTAATGTAGGATGGGGTTTGGTCAAGAGGGATAATTGGTACTATCTTTGTCGCTGCCCATCTATACATAGCTTTTAGGACCTTGTTGAAATGGCGATTTATAGTTTCTGGAGAGTGTGACATGATGTGTCCAACCACACGTTGGCCTTCTCTATGTCCAAGAATTTCGAGGAAGAACCTAAGTTGCTCCTCTACTGGAATATGCCTTGTGTCTTACAACCATTCTTGACTCCTCATTAAGTGGCACAAATCTACGAAGGTCTTCTTGTTTATGCGACACATATTATGACATATTTCGTCAGAGTGTGATAGCATATCATAAACTATTTATTTACCCCTATCACGATGCACGTGAACAATATTCCTTGGTGGATAAGCAAGAATCAGATATTGTAGGACAGCCTCTTCCTCGACAGGGTAAAAAACAAGGTCCTCCCAAGTAAAGGCCATCTCCACAAAGGTGAAATAAAGATATGTGCAAATACACTCATCAAACATAAGCATTAATCAACTATTTACAACATATGATCTACTAGGTCACAAACAACAGTTAAATAATATATCAATAACACACATGACTGAAGAGAAAATTTAACAGAATAACACAAGTAAAACAAAAATATTGTCACCATATTCCTCTAAATCACAAAATGTCAAGGCTGAAATAGACTTCAGTTGGTTCATCATTAAACAGACATAAGCAAATCACTGACATATATTATAGTATGCAACCACTACATCATTAAACAGATACAAGCAAATCACTAACACCAAGTTTTCATCCATTGTAGGGTTATTTTGGGTCATTGTTCTCATGATAGTGTCGCAACCACTGCTCTCTGACAAGGGAATCATCACCTAGTGCTAACCACAAATGCCTGAACTCAGTATTCAACATAAAGGATATGCCACTCAAATAGACCGGGTTGAAAATGTCAAAGTTTGGGAGGGCTTTCACCATGTCAATAGCTCTCCTGTATTCATCCACTTCATATTCAGCCTTGGATGCAAAACTACAACCACGAGCAATTTCATTTCTCTCTGACATGGCATTGGCAATTGATTCACCAATGGAAGATCCAGCAGCCCTAGACTTCCTCTTCTTCCTGTTTTTTGTGGCTGATGTAGGCACTAAGATAGGTGGAGAAGGATTATTTGGTGGAACTTGAGATCTAAATTCCTGCTGGCCACCACTCATAGGGGAAGTATGTTGTTGTCGAGCATTGGCAGGGGTATTGCGCTGCTGACTAGAACTCCTACGTGGCTGCTCGCTACACGTTTGAGTGAATGGTTGCTGATTAGCAGTCTCATATTCTAGAGGATTGGTCTCTTCGTCAAGATCGATTCCTCCAAAAGAACCCTCTCTTGTTGGGCGATAGCATGGAGATGTGTTCCCTAAACCCCCATAAGAACTCTCATTTACCCCCTCAAGTTGACCATCTTCAGATTCACTTGATGATACTTCACCGGAAAAAAAATATGCTTTACCTTTCCCTGCTGCATGCTTTTTGGAAAAGATAAAATTTAAGTTGGCTTCTGCATCTTTATCATACCCCCATTGCTTAAGCCGCTTGCATTGTTTAAATTTCTGCACGAATAAAATAAAATTCACCCAATCAATCCCAAATCTTAGTAATTAAAATTAAAAGAATATAAATTATCAATGCAAACTAGAACTACCTTAAAGAAGTTCTCCCATGATTCTTCGGAAAGTATGAAAGTGTGGTTGTGGTTGTTAAAACCAAGGCCAGTCATAGCTCTTAGCTCAGTCCATGCTTGATAAAACCGCCTTGTTGAGTCATATTGATTCTTCAATATATCCCTATTGACATTGGTTTGGTTTTCAACCTGAAAAAGATTAATCACTAATTCCCACCCTTGTTTGTCCAGTCCACTCCCTTTCCTATATCCCTTAGACATTGCATAAGCCATGTGGCTTGGAAGGCATAATGCAAGTCTTTATCCCAACTTGTTCTTTTAACAGCTTTGCTGACAACATTTTCTTCAACAATGTTACCATTACTAAGCACAGATCCACGTTGAATATCCATAACACCAGCTACCAAAAACCTTCTTGCCTACAGTTCTACGATATTACCATTATCAATGAAGTGCATATGAAACACAATGAACCAACCAGCAAAAAAAATTGCAATCTCAAAATTGATCATAGGGAATTTGTATAAACACCAGCAACTGCATGTAAATTTATAAGTAAGGGAATTTCAAAACCACCATTAATGTCCCCAGTTCATTCCAAATGTTATTACTAGCCCATTTTGGCAAATCAAACGTTACAACTAATTCCGGACGAAGGTAGTACAACACAACTGACCGAATCATCAGAGAAGAAACATTGAGACGGCGGCGATCAGAGACAAAAATGAAATTTTTTTTATAATACCAAACAAAAAGACAAAAAAGAAAGCAAAAACAAAACATACCTGATCGGAGACGGCGGCAATCTAGTCAGAGACGGCGGCGATCCAAGTCGAGCAGAGGGGAAGGCGACCGAGCTGAGGGAACGAGGTCGCCGGCCGACGGAAGGGGAAGGCCGAGCGGAGGGGACGAGGTCGGCAGCCTAGCGAAGGGGAAGGCCGAGCGGAGGGGACAAGGTCGGCAGCCGAGCGAAGAGGGGGATGACGTCGGTGGCCGAGCAAAGGGGAAGGCTGAGCGGAGGGGACTCAGTCGGCGGCGGAGCAAAGGGGGAGACGAAGGGCAGAGAAAAAAAATCAGGACGAAGAAGAAGCAGCGAAGGCGAAGGACATAGAGGAATTTCAGAAAAGCCTGATGGTAAATGCAGTCATTTTTACACCTTGATGGATAAACCAAACCCATAAAAGTCGCTTTTTAAAAAAATCTCCTCTTGAGGAGATTTTTTAAAAAGCCGCTTTAGCACCTGTTTTCGAGTAAAAGCGGATTTTGTCAGATGAAAATCGCTTTTACTCAAAAACGTCCTTCCATACGTGATTTTGCACAAAAGCCGCTTTATCTACCTAAAAAGCGGCTTTTTCCTCCCAAAAGCTGCCTCCCAAACGCACCCTAAATGTCGATATCGGCGTGGTGGGTTCTTTTTCCAGAATTGTTCTCTCTTTACCCCCTGATGACGGGAAATGTATAGCTGTTACAGATTCTAGAATCAGTGGACAACAGAATAGATTTGCAAACTGCATAACCCAAATACACTTGGTGGAATTTCAAGGAGACTTGTTAATGCTTGGTGGAATTTCAGGATATTAAAGGCGGTGTTATAGATGCCATATTTTATTTTATAGTGAGTCAATGTCTACAACAGTTGACAGGACACAAGTAGATGACGTCATAATCTGTTATCATTTATCATTTGCAGATCTGAAAAGAAAAACGCCAATCTCACATTAAGTTCCCTATATTAATCTGGGGGGTATGCAATTTTTAGGTGTCAAATGCAAAATAAATACTCTGCTTGGGACTAGGCGCTTGATAGTTTCTCCAAGGTAATCAGCATTCTTAGTCAGGGAATCTTGCACCTAAATTTTTCTAAAAGCTCTATTCCAACTGCATTAGTAAATAATGTAAGGAGCCATGCTTTTTAACGAGCTTTTCATCGTTTAAAATTAAACCCTTACAAGTGCACAAGGCAATTGTACTACAGCGAGTATTAAAGGGTTGTCGAACCTCAGGGACGGACTAATATTTTACCAAATTCAAGTGAAAGAAAAGTTTGTTTTAATTAATCTAGAGAAAGCAATAAAATTTAACTACTTTAAAACGGATTTTAACTAATATGGAAAAGATACCAAAGCAGAGAATCCACCACTAGACATGCAATTACTACTCTCAATTATTATTACGCCCAAATTGACATGATATGGTAACTTGTGTTCATGGTCAGACACACAAATCACAATGAATTCACTCACGTTCTTGGTCGGACACGAGAGTTCATCCATTATAAATTATTGTAGCTAATTCTATCTTTGGTCGGGTATAGAATTATCATTTGGGCTAATGATCCTATCCTTGGTCGGGCATAGAATTAACACCAGCCTACTTTTAGCTAAGCATAGGAATTAAAAAGATCTAATTTCATGCATATCAATCAAGTCTACGGTCAAGCACTCAAAAGAAAATTCATGAAATAGCATTAAGCATTATCATATCAACTGTATTAAATAAAATAATCAAGAGTAATAACACAAATCTAGGGCTTCATCTACGCCTTGGACGCGAATTTAGCTGGCCATCGGACGAGGAGAATGTTGTTGATTCGTTGGCGTCATTGTTTACTATTCACCAGAAAACACTGTTCACTGTGCACTGTTCACGGGTTATTGTAGCAAAAATCATTGTTCATCACACAGGGCACTATTCATCATCTTCCTCAGTTCACCCGTGCACTGTAGCAGTTGCAGAATTCACCCAAAATCGCAGCTTTCTTCCCTCCTCCGGCCTATCTCTTCTCCCTCTTTCTCTTCCGACCAAAATACTACCGGAATCCGGCGGAAACAGCACCAGAATCCGGTCTGTTTCTTCCTCCTACGCTCTGAAATTCTGGCGGTTTTTTTCTCCATTAAAGCTCTATTTTTTTGGCCAGAAATCGTCCCCTATTCTTTGAAAGTTTCTGTTTTTATATGTGATTCGATTCCTATTCCTAATCAAGTTGAATCCCATTCCAAATTGGATTTGAATCGAGATCAAATCCGACACTTTCCAATTCCGGCCGACTGTTATTTTTTTGGTTTCCTGATTGCAAGCTCGCCATCATTTCCGATCACTTCTCACAGTCGAGTAGAGCTCGACCGCCGTCTTCATCCTTACCGACTTCGCCCATGGCCCAGTCCGCCGTCGTCAGCGCCACCGTCGCCTCATGGAGCTCAGCGCAACCCCGCCGGGGTCTCAACCGGTCACAGTCCTCACTGCTCGAGCACCTCTGTTCTGGAACGAAGGCCCGAGCTTTGGCTCGGGCCGTTTTTTTTGTTCTTTTTTTTCTTTAAACCTAACCGAACCAGACTCTGAACCGTTGAACCGGTTCAGGTCTATTTCTCTTTTCATTTTTTTTTCTTTATTAAACTAAAACCCGTTGTATCGATCTCATCCGTCTAATCTCATCTTGACGGTTCTTCTATTAAGGGGCCGTTTGGGGCGTGATTATTGCAAAATATCCAGACTGGATATTGGATATATACTGTAGCATCCATGTGGATTTTTACATCCAGCTGAAACACCTCCTGAGGTGTATCAGCTGGATATATAAAATATCCAGATGCTACAGTGTAGCAAAACATCCCATCTGGATGTTTTGCTTTTAATCACGCCCCAAACGGCCCCTAAATTGTGTCTCTTTCGCGTGCTATATTTTAAATGATCATAACTTTTTGCTCAGAACTCCGAATTGCGAACGGTCAATGGCGTTGGAAAGCTGACTTCGTGTACCTTAACATGAAGCTTAAATCAGTCCCATCAGAGATACGCAATCGAAGTTATGAATATTCAATCATTAGAGTCGTGTTTCATCCCATTTCTGCATTTTACTCTTGTTTCCTACAAAAACCAAAAAATATATTAAAGTAGTAGAAATTCTAATCAAACACTAGCAGAAACATAAGTTTAGGAGATAATAAAATGCATATTTCATGTATAGATCACACCCCCAAACCTAGATTTTGCTAGTCCCTAGCAATACAAATCAAAACAAAATAAAATCAAAGAAAACAACTAAAGGAACTAATGCATAAAAGTAAATACCACTTTCGTAGGGAGCACGATTGCATTGAGCATATGCAACAAGCCATTAAACCTCTAGGTGGCCCTAGTAGGACGAGTTGTGTCCCGTGAGGGTTTGCAGCCATGCTACCCACAAACATGTATTTATTAATCTAATTAACCTAAGTGCAAAAACAAAGCAAAAATAAAAACATTGCAAAACACACAAACCTATTATCCCGATAAATGCAAACTACAATGCTTAAGAAAATCAACCACATGTACTTGGTTCATAATCAATAGGAATATAGAAGCCCTCAAGTAAGTGGTTTTATTCCACACTTTCATCTTGGAAATTCCTGCTCAATATAATATAGTGTGATAATATAGATAGTAAAAAGTGTAGAACATTGTAGCAATACATTCTAAATTTTTGTTTTATACAGATCCAATGTTACCCATTAACCAAAGAACATCAGAATCTACATAGTCATCGTAATCTTTAGGTTCATGATAGCACAAATCTGCGCGCCTCCTTCAGGTCCAACATTCTAGATTTGAGAGGATAATATACCATAAACTTTTTTTTTGGAATTTTCATTTTCAGCACATATATTTTTAAGCACATCTTTATTTTGTCCAGGCTGTATTATACTATCAACCTATTTCCGGTTCTAATCCCTTGCCATAGCCAAGTAAATGGTCTATCATGATTTTTTAAGCTCAACAGATAACTATACATCATCCAATGACTATGACTAAAGACATCCCACTGTAGATTAGCATTCAACAAATCTCTAGATGGTATTACTTTATGTACTAGTGTATGTGAGTGAGTTTTCTTAGTTCAAGCACTTGTTCCAAGAGGACTGTAATAGAAAGGTATGCTCAGTTAAGTGTATCTATCCTCGAGTATACTTACTCTTCCAATGTAAATTAATCTCTTAAGAATTGTAACATCCATTATTACGGGATAAACTATTAAAACCCGAGAAAAATACTAACAAACAACTAAAAACTAATCAAATTTTTATGATTTTTCAATTTTTTATTTTTTATTTCTAATTTTTATTTTTATTTTTTTCAATTTATGCAAGCACTATTCCCTCCCCCAAACCAATTATGAACATTGTCCTTAATGTGAACAAAATATAGCATGATAATGAGCATATAACAAAGAAAATCAGATAAAGGAGAGAATACACCTGAATACATGGGTTGCCTCCCACCAAGCGCTAAGTTTAACGTCTTCAGCCAGACATAGCCACAATCATTCTGTAATTGCCGGATCATCCAAGTAAACAATCATCACATCAATATCTGTCATAGCCTTGAGATATGGTTTCAATCGGTGACCATTGACTTTGAATGTAGTCCCATCCTTTGGATTATAAATCTCAACAGCACCATGTTGAAATACTTCTTTGACAATAAAAGGCCCAGACCACCGAGATCGGAGCTTCTCAGGAAATATGTGCAACCTAGAGTTGTAAAGTAGTACCTTCTGATCAGGCTGAAAGGACTTTCTGAATATCATCTTGTCATGTACGGCTTTGGTCCTCATCTTGTAGAGTTTGGCATTCTCATATGCATCAAAGCGCATCTCCTCTAATTCACTTAGTTGGAGTTTTCGTTCCTCACCGGCTTTATCCATATCAAAGTTGTAGGCCTTAATAACCCAATAAGCCCGGTGTTCCAACTCAACAGGTAAATGGCAAGCTTTGCCATATACCAATCTATAAGGAGACATACCAATAGGGGTCTTGAATGCTGTCCGATAGGCCCATAATGCATCATTCAGTCGGAAGGACCAATCCTTTCTATTGGGGCGAACCGTCTTCTCAAGAATCTGCTTGATTTGGTGATTTGAAACCTCCACTTGGCCACTCGTCTGAGGATGATATGGTGTGGCAACCTTGTGGGTGACAAAATATTTCTTAAGAAGAGCCTCAAAAGACCTGTTACAAAAATGAGAACCACCGTCACTAATAATAGCTCGAGGAGTTCCAAACTTGCTAAAAGTGTTAGATTTTAGAAAGTCCAGCACAACTTTTTGGTCATTGGTCCTAGTGGCAACAACTTCAATCCACTTAGACACATAATCAATAGCAACAAGAATATATGTATGACCAAAAGATGGTGGAAAAGGTCCCATAAAATTAATACCCCAAACATCAAATAAATCAACAATCAAAATAGGTTGTAGGGCATCATATTCCTTTTAGACAAGGCTCCCAATTTTTGACACCTATCACAAGATTGACAATAAACATGGGCATCTTTAAATAGAGTTGGCCAATAAAAACCACTTTGAAGTATTTTGGCAGCAGTTTTCTTTCCATCGAAGTGTCCACCACAGGCATGAGAGTGACAAAAAGATAGGATGCTATGAAACTCACTCTCAGGGACACATCATCTTATGACTTGGTCAGCACATATCTTAAACAGGTCAGGGTCATCCCAGTAATAATGTTTGACTTGAGAGAAAAATAAGTCTTTATCATGTTTAAACCAAAAGGTTGGGATTTGCCCCACAGCAAGATAATTCACAATATGTGCAAACCAAGGTGGAGATGTAGTGGAGATAGCAAAGAGCTGCTCATCAGGGAATGAATCTCTTAGAGAGTCATGACTATGCCAATCAGGAATAGGAATTCTGGATAGATAATCAGCCACGACATTCTCAGAACCCTTTTTATCTTTAATTTCAAAGTCAAATTCCTGCAGGAGTAAGATCCAACGAATCAGCCTCGGTTTGGCATCCTTCTTAGAAAGAAGGTACCGCAAGGCTGCATGATCAGAGAAAATAATGATCTTACTCCCCAAGAGATATGACCTGAACTTATCTAATGCAAACACAACAGCAAGCAACTCTTTTTATGTGGTAGTATAATTCAATTGAGCATCAGTGAGTGTCTTGCTAGCATAGTATATAACATAAGGAATTTTGTTGATGCGTTGCCTAACACTGCCCCTACAGCAAAATTAGATGCGTCGTACATTATTTCGAAGGGCAGTGTATAGTCAGGGGGTTTAATGATAGGGGAGCTAGAAAGGAGGATTTTGAGCTTCGTAAAAGCTTCTTTGCACGACTCATCAAATTCGAATGGCACGTCATGACCTAAAAGGTGACATAGTGGACGTGATACCTTACTAAAATCTTTGATAAATCGACGATAAAACCCTGCATGGCCAAGGAAAGACCGTATTTGCTTAACTGATGTAGGTGGTGGTAAATTAGCAATCAGGTCGACCTTGGCCTTATCAACCTCTATACCCCTTTTTGATATAACATGCCCAAGCACAATCCCCTGTTGAACCATGAAGTGGCTCTTTTCCCAACTTAACACTAAGTTTGTTTCCTCACAACTTTTTAAAACCAAAGCAAGGTTGTGTAAGCAATCATCAAAACAAGTGCCCAACACTGAAAAATCGTCCATGAAAACTTCCAAAAATTTATCAATCATGTCGGAAAAGATGGACATCATGCATCGCTGAAATGTAGCAGGAGCATTACAAAGACCAAAAGGCATTCTTCGATACGCGAATGTACCGAAGGGACATGTGAAAGTTGTCTTTTCCTGATCCCCTGGAAAAACTGGCACTTGATTATAGCCGAAGTACCCATCTAAAAAGTAATAAAACTCTTGGCCTACTAATTTCTCTAGGATTTGGTCAATGAATGGGAGAGGGAAATGGTCTTTACGGGTATTAGAGTTCAGCTTCCTGTAGTCAATGCACACCCGCCATCCCGTGGTCTCTCTCATAGGCACTAGTTCACCATCAGAGTTTAGTTTCACAGTTAAGCCTGACTTTTTAGGTACAACTTGGATAGGACTCACCCACTCGCTATCAGAGATAGGGTATATTATACCGGCATCTAGAAGTTTCACTATCTCTTTCATCACCACCTCTCTCATGTGAGGGTTAAACCGTCTCTGCCCCTCCCTGGAAGGTTTGGCCTGATCCTCAAGGTTTATTCGATGCATACACACAGAAGGGTCTATACCCTGAAGGTCGGCCACTGTCCATCCTATAGCTCGCCGGTGTCTGGTAAGGATCTCCAACAACTGGGCTTCCTGGTCAGTAGATAGGCTCGAGGAGATAATCACAGGAAGGGTGTCATTGGGTCCTAGGAAAACATATTTCAGAGAGCTAGGAAGGGGTTTCAGCTCAAGTGTGGGCGGGGATTCAATGGAGGGTTTAAGTGGTGGGGCGGTGGACACAGGAAGAGGGTCAGGGTGGGGTTGCCATGGGGTATGTCCAGGATATAGGGCAGCCACTAAATGGTGATGGACCTCCTCGAGGTCAGGTGTGCCCTCATATACATCTAGCCAGTCATAGAAAAGGGTATGCTCTAAGGCATCCTTAAGCACAGCAAAGGGGAGGTACTCCTGAACTAGGTCATCTACCATCAGACACGCAGCTTCGCTAGAGGGTTGTTGGGAAGCACTAAAGATGTTTAACTTAACCTTCATATTTCCAAACGAGACGTTCATGAGCCCTGACCTACAGTTAATGGTGGCATCGGCTGTGGCTAGGAAAGGGCGACCAAGGATAACAGGAATCTGGGATTTGGAGTAGGCAACTGGTTCCATATCTAAGACTACAAAGTCAACAGGGAAGTAGAACCGGTCAACTCCTATAAAAACGTCTTCTATAACACCTCTGGGTCGGCGGATGGATCTGTCTACTAACTGAAGGGTGACTGAGGTGGGCTGTAACTCTCCTAAACCAAGTTGTTCATATACAGAGTACGGGAGGAGGTTGACACTGGCCCCTAAATCCAAGAGAGCTCGACTAAGGGTATGGTCACATATGACAATAGAGATAACAGGAACACCTGGGTCCTTAAACTTTGGTGGCATTTCACTGGTCAGCAAAGAGCTCACTTGGTTAATCAAAAAGACCTTTTGGGTGATGTTGGATTTGGCTTTCCTCTTTTGGGTGCATAGGTCTTTCAGGAACTTGGCATAGGCAGGTACTTGTTTGATGGCATCTAATAAGGGAAGGTTTATCTTGACCTGCTTGAACACCTCTAACATTTCCTCCATTCTTTGATGAGACTTACTAAACGGGGAGGGTTTGTTGAGGCATTGGGTAAAGGGAGCCCTAGGGATATAGGATTTTTCATTGGTGGGCTCAGCTGTGACATCTTTATGTGGTGGGGGACTCAATGGAACAAGTGTGGTAGGAGTGGTTTCTTTAGGTCTCTCTGATGAAGTTCTCTCACTCTCAATACTAGCGGATGGATACTTAACCTGCTGATCCAGTTGCTTACCACTTCGTAGGGTAGTAATGGCTTGGACCTGCTCATTAGGATAGTGGGAAGCTTCGACAGCAAATTGGCCTCTCAGGTTCTACTGTGGTTGGCTGGGCAGTGTACCTACTTCCCTATGGTTCATTGATTGGGCTAGCTGTCCTAATTGGGTCTCTATTTTGGCTATGGATTGTGTATGTGAGTGGACAAGCTGGGCTTGGGTTCTTAGCTCACCTTTCAACTCTTTGTGTTTTGATTCTATCTCAGTTTTTATATCAGCTATTATTTCAGTTTTCATCTCAGTTAAGGCGGCTAGCATTTGGCTCATTTGGTCTTATAGGGATGGTTTCTTGTTGGCTTGGCCAAATGGGGGAACTGTGGCTGGCTGATAAGGCTGAGCATGGTTTTGGAATTCCTGTCTTGGGGCCTGATTAAAATTGGGCCCTTGGTTAGGTTGTTTCCAGGCGAAATTTGGATGATTTCGCCACCCCCGGTTATAGTTATTTAAATAGGGGTTATTGGCTCTAGGGAATGTCTGTGCAAGGTTGACATGCTCCTGTACAAGGTCAGGATATTGGGAGGCTGAGGGGCAGTCAACTATGGTGTGCATAAGGCTGGCACAGGCATCTTGAGAGGTTGGGGTATATGGTGGAGTCTGGGAGAAAAACCTGTCAAACCTCTCTGTAAGGGATGCCACTTGGTGTTCTAGGCTCGTGGTGGCTTTGACATCATATATGCCTTCCCTTGAGGCATTCCTACCAGGCATATGGCCTTCAGATCTATAAAGGGTAGCACTGTGTAAAGAGTTTGCGCTCATGTCCTTTAGTAGATCCCAAGCATCATCAGGGGTTTTCTTCATGAATGTGCCTCCACAAGAGGCATCTATTAGGGTCTTATGCTGATCACACACACCCTCATGAAATCTCTGTACTAATTGCGACTTGGGCACATCACGGTGGGGACAGGACCGGAGTAGGGCTTTCATCCTCTCCCAGCTTTCATGGAATTGTTCATTAGGTAACTGGGTAAAGGTGATGATTTCATGGCGGATCTTATTGGTCCGCCCCACAAGAAAGCATTTCTTGAGGAATTCAGCCTGAAGTTCCTCCCAAGTGGAAATGGAGTTATGCTCAAGGGAGTATAGTCATTCGTTGGCCCTATCTTTTAAGGTGAAGGGGAACAACCTAAGGCGCACCTGGTCATCAGACAGTGCAAGTTTAAAGGTTGTATTAACCTCTAGGAAATCTTGGAGATGCCTATAGGGGTTCTCATTTAATTGGCCATGGTAGGTGGGCAGCATCTGGATGATGTTGGGCTTAATTTCGAAATTAGCCACATTTTCTGGTAAGATTATGCAGGAGGGGGAGGTGTAGGTGGTAGGGCTGTAATAATCTTGTAGGGTATGGGCATGAGGGATTACTGGATTCTGGTTTCAAAGATTGGGTTGCTGTGAGTTCTAAAGTCTCTAGACAGTCGCTCAGGATCAGGGTAAAAGGCCAGGTCGGGGTTCAGGGAACGACGACCATGCATGCACAATATAAAGCAACAAAACCTGTATCAATCCTAATAGTGACAACTAGCATGTCATGCAATCCCACAAAGAAAATGGAAAACACCAAGCACCAAAATTTATCTAAAAGAGAAAGGATAAGAGAATGCAAACTATGGGAAGGGATGGCCCTTCCGACATTGGCGAGGATTCTACGTCTTCTCTTAATCCTGCAACAGAGGAAGAATGCAATTAAGCTACTGAAAAGAAATCTAATTTAAACTAGAATACTCTAAAACTAACTATGCTAAGAATTCAGTAAACGATTGTGTCGTCCCCGGCAACGGCGCCAAAAACTTGATCGTTTAAAATTAAACCCTTGCAAGTGCACAAGGCAATTGTACTACAGCGAGTATTAAAGGGTTGTCGAACCTCAGGGACGGACTAATATTTTACCAAATTCAAGTGAAAGAAAAGTTTGTTTTAATTAATCTAGAAAAAGCAATAAAATTTAACTACTTTAAAACAGATTTTAACTAATATGGAGAAGATACCAAAGCAGAGAATCCACCACTAGACATGCAATTACTACTCTCAATTATTATTACGCTCAAATTGACATGATATAGTAACTTGTGTTCATGGTCAGACACACAAATCACAATGAATCCACTCACGTTCTTGGTCGGACACGAGAGTTCATCCATTATAAATTATTGCAGCTAATTCTATCCTTGGTCGGGCATAGAATTATCATTTGGGCTAATGATTCTATCCTTGGTCGGGCATAGAATTAACACCAGCCTACTTTTAGCTAAGCATAGGAATTAAAAAGATCTAATTTCATGCATATCAATCAAGTCTACGGTCAAGCACTCAAAAGAAAATTCATGAAATAGCATTAAGTAAATCATATCAACTGTAATAAATAAAATAATCAAGAGTAATAACACAAATCTAGGGCTTCATCTACGCCTTGGACGCGAATTTAGCTGGCCATCGGACGAGGAGAATGTTGTTGATTCGTTGGCGTCATTGTTTACTATTCACCAGAAAACACTGTTCACTGTGCACTGTTCACGGGTTACTGTAGCAAAAATCACTGTTCATCACACAGGGCACTATTCATCATCTTCCTCAGTTCACCCGTGCACTGTAGCAGTTGCAGAATTCACCCAAAATCGCAGCTTTCTTCCCTCCTCCGGCCTACCTCTTCTCCCTCTTTCTTTTCCGACAAAAATACTACCAGAATCCGCCGGAAACAGCACCAGAATCCGGTCTTTTTCTTCCTCCTACGCTCTGAAATTCCGGCAGCTTTTTTCTCCGTTAAAGCTCTATTTTTTCGGCTAGAAATCGTCCCCTATTCTCTGAAAGTTTCTGTTTTAGTATGTGATTTGATTCCTATTCCTAATCAAGTTGAATCCCATTCCAAATTGGATTCGAATCGAGATCAAATCCGGCACTTTCCAATTCCGGCCGACTGTTATTTTTTTGGTTTCCTGATTGCGCACGGCAATGTTCCTGTTTTCCCCATTGAGATCAGCTCTCGTCGTGGGCTGCTCTGCCATGAATCCGTCGCCGTCGAATGAAGCCTCGTCCTCAGCCTTCAGCCTTACCATCTCCGGCACCGGCGAGCTAGCCATTATTTTCGATCACTTCTCACAGAGCCGTCTTCATCCTCACCTGCTTCGCCCTCGGCCCAGTCCGCCGTCGTCAGCGCCGCCGTCGCCTCACGGAGCTCAGCCCAGCCCCGTCGGGGTCTCAACCGGTCACAGTCCTCGCCGGCGCTCGAGCAGAGCTCGAGCGCCTCTGTTCTGGAACGAAGGCCCAAGCTTTGGCTTGGGCCATTTTTTTTCTTTTTTTTCTTTAAACCGAACCGAACCAGACTCTGAACTGTTGAACCGGTTCAGGTCTATTTCTCTTTTCTTTTTTTTCTTTATTAAATTAAAACCCATTGTATCGATCTCATCCGTCCAATCTCATCTTGACGGTTCTTCTCTTTAGTCATACATCTTTCGCATGCTATATTTCAAATGATCATAACTTTTCGCTCAAAACTCTGAATTGCGAACAGTCAGTGACGTTGGAAATCTGACTTCGTGAACATTAATTTTACAATAGAACCTAGATAGACATTTCAATGGATCAAATTGACCCAATTGTCTCTTCATTTGTTTTGGAAATTTCCCGAAAAGCTAATCGTAGGTATGAAGCTTAAATCAGTCCCATCAAAGATATGCAATCGAAGTAATGAATATTCAATCATTAGGGTTGCGTTTCAACCCATTTCTGCGTCTTTCTCTTGTTTTCTACAAAAACCAAAAACTATATTAAAGTAGTAGAAATTCTAATCAAACACTAGCAGAAACATAAGTTTAGGAGATAATAAAATGCATATTTCATGTATAGATCAGCTTCAAAGCAGTCTTCCCACTAAAACCAGGAGCAAAGTATTAAATTCTGGGAACCCTGTGTGCTTTGTCACCAATTATCTGTAATGCCAAGATCAATCAGATCAACCTTCTAATTAGTAATTAACTAGGAAAAGAGAAATAACTAAAGAAGCAAAATTGGAGCAAGTGATAAAGACACGAGCTACATTTGTTGTTTTTGCTTGGGAGACGATACAACAAACGTTCGCCGACCACAACAAATGTTCTCCGACCATAACATGGAAAAGTTCAACCTGAATTTACTTGCAAAATACAGAAGAAACATTTGTGCAATGTAGGGGACTTACATTTAGAAAGTTCAAGGTAACTACTCCATATGGTACGGAGCACTTTAGTAACAATGAATTTTCTGGTTTTTATTCTCCATAATGAACATATAAGATGTATGTGTAGTAGTAGTTCTCCCAAAAACAAATGCTGATATGCATACTCATGAAGACTCGGGTCACAGCTGTGTGCTGCAACCATACCGAGCTATGTGATGTTCTAGTGTGTAAATAACCCCCAAAATTTGGCATGAACACAACACTCCGTACATTTTCTGATATAACCTTTTTGAAGTCTTTTTCCGGACAAGAAGTGATGACAACGCAAAACCCTCTGTAAGAAGTTGATGTGAAATTGTAGCTACCATGTCGTCGTCCTTGAAACCTTAGCCTCTCACAATATTCACGGCTTTATAGTTTCAAATTAATTTTGTAAGGAGCATCAATTTGATCACCCCAAACTTCTTTTTTTCAGATTGAGAATTATGCTTTCTAGAACTGAACAAGTGAAAACATGATAAGCATAAAATATACACATTTATATGCCTTATTTACCTATATGCTAGTGTAGTTTTTGTGATAAAACATGAATAAAACGGGTTATTTGTGATTAGGGTAGTAATTAGGGGATTATTAATTAATTTACTATAATTAATTATTTTAGATGCATTAAAGAATTTAATGAATTATATTTTTATTATGCGTCTAATTTTAGTGTGGTTTTGTTTTTGTAGGTTTGAAATTGCGAATTGCAGATCACTAGCAGACGTGCGCATTAGACGTGTTTTGAAATGCCAAAGTGACCCATGAGCTGATATGACGCGTACTGAAGAATCTGAACCATTGATGAGCTACTTAAAAGAAGACGGGCGCGAAATTAACGTACGGATGTGCAGATTCGATTGGCGGTTGAGATCGTTACGACGGGTTTTATTAAAGAAAAAGAAAAAAAAAAGAGGAAGAAAAGGGGATTAAACCGGTCTGGTCCGGTTCGGGAAAATAATAAAAAAGAAAAAAAGAAAAGAGAAACAACCCGAGCCGTCGGCTCGGGTGTTCCAAACGAAGACACAGCGATCGGAGCAGAAGCTCGAGCGCCGGTAGAAGAGGAAGTCCGGCGGCGAAGACGGCTGGGCAGCGGCGACCCTGGACTCGAGGCGATCGGAGCTGGCCGGCGATGACTTTCATGGAGGCGACCGGAGCTTGGCGGAGGTAGGAACTTCACGGCTGGCAGGAGCTTGGAGACCGGAGCAGAAGGCGAAAGCGGTGGAATTGACGGCGGAGCTTGAATCGACAGCGACGGTGATGAAGACGGCAAGGATGGCGGGACGGTGGCTTGGAATCGTGCCGGAATAGGACTTTGGAAGAGAAGTGCTCAAATTGGGAACTGAAACGGAATCGGGAAAACAGAAGCGTGCTGAATATGGTATCAAATTTGGGCTCATCTTAATAAGGAAATTGAAAGGAAAAGGGCTCTCTCGATTTGCCTATAAATAGAGGAAGATCGGAAGAGGAGAAAGAAAGGATTTTTGGGCGAAAAAGCTGACGGTTCTGGTGCTCTGTTTCGGAAAAACAGAGGTTTGTTTTGGCGGTTTTGGGTCGTGATTTCGTCGTGTTCTTGGCCGGAATCGAAGAGGAGGAATAGGGATCGAAGGGAGAGAGATAGGGAGAAGGAAAAAATCGGATTTTTGCATCTGCTACAGTGATTTCGAAAATCTGCTACAGTGTCGGGCTGATTGGGGAAGACAGTGAATAGTAAATCATGAATAGTGATTTGCTACAGTACCCGTGAATAGTAAAACTGCAACAGGGTTTTTTTCTGATGCAATTTCTTTCAATTCTAAATCTGATTTTTCTCTTGAATATGAATAGCTAAATCTTTTGTCAAAGCTAAAGGTGACATTATTTGATTGATATTTCTATGTCTATAAAGAAGTGTTTAATGCTTATTTGATTGAATGCGATGTTTTGATAAAGTCATAATCTATATAATTATTTGATTTATCGTTAACGTAAGGTACGGCGAATGCTTATAATTCCCTGTGATTAGTAGACTCTGCTTGTTAATGATAAATATTCGATCGATATTTTTATGTTAATGGTTATGATGCACGTGAATGAAATATCTTCCGATTAGGTCAAATCATTATTTGAATCTAATTGCGTAATCAAAGAGACGTAGAATATTAATTAAATAATTGATCCTTGAAGCTTTGATATCTCTCATCGATTATCTTTCCTATCTTTAATTAGTTTTACTTGAATCTTTAATCGCCATTTTAGTAGTTAGTTAAATTATAATTTCTCTACAAAATTTCCAGATAAGAACTTTAATTTGCTAAGCTGAGTAGTTTTAAATTAGTTAGGAATAATTCTACATCATTCCCTGTGGTTCGACCTCGGACTTACCGAGTATATATTACAATTTGTCAACCTTCTCTTGGGTTAGATCAAATTTTGGCGCCGTTGCCGGGGAGTGAAGTTTAGGATTAATCTTCTAATTAGTTTCTTTCTTTCTAGATAGTTTAGTTAATTTTAATTATTTTTATTTTAATTTAGCTGTTTCTTTTGTAGGACATTTGGAGTATTCTGAGGCTATCTGGAACAAAAAGCTTTTCATTGGACTTTTATTCAAAATTTGGTAACTTCGTTCCATATCTCTCTTTGAAATTTCTGTTGCCTGTGCATGCACTCGTGGAGTAGAGATACCAGTGGAAGATTGGTTAGAGATAATTCTGCTATTTTGATTGGGAATCCTTTGTTTGAATTCTCTGTTCCATCACACACACCACACAATATGGCTGATCAGGGTAGTAACCCTGATATTAATGAAAATGAGAATGAACATAATGCACCAATGCGGCCCTTGCGTGAATACCTGCTACCTGCACGCACTAGTACACCCTCGTGTATTATATTACCTCTACAGGCACATCACTTCACTTTCAAGGCTGGAATGATAAACTTGCTTCCCAAATTCCATGGTTTAGATTCTGAAAACCCTTATTTGCATTTAAAGGAATTTGAGGAAGTCTGTGCAACATTCGAGCAGGCTTGTAGTGAAGACATTATCAGGCTAAAATTGTTTCCATTTTCCTTGAAGGATAAAGCCAAGACTTGGCTGAATTCCCTTAAGCCTAGATCTGTAGGAACTTGGAAAGAACTACAGACTGAATTCCTTAAAAAGTTTTTCCCAGTTCATAGGACAAATGCTTTGAAAAGACAAATAACAAATTTTGCTCAAAAACAAAATGAATCATTTTATCAATGTTGGGAGCGATATAAAGATTTGTTAAATTCTTGTCCACATCATGAATATGAGAAGTGGCGCACCATCAGTTTCTTCTATGATGGGATGACGCCCTCAATGAAACAATTTGTGCAAACAATGTGTAATGGGGAATTCTTTGATAAAGACCCTAATGAAGCCCTTGATTTTCTAGATCAAATAGCTGAAGACTCAGATTCTTGGGATCCCACCGATCCCTCTGATGTTTCTAAGCCGAAGTCTTCAACTACTAGTGGGGGTCTGCATCATCTTAGGGAGGAGGATAATTTGAGTGCTAGGCTAGCCTCTTTGGCTAGGAAGGTGGAGGCCATGGAATTAGGGAAAGTTAATGCTATTAAGTCTGTTGCTACAGAAGAGGTCTGTGGGATTTGTGATGTCATGGGACACCCTACTAATGAGTGCCCTACCATTCCTGCTTTTAAGGAGGTGTTACATGACCAAGCAAATTCCATGACCCCTTTCAAAAGGCAATCTCCTTACGGAGACACCTACAATCCAGGATGGAGGAATCACCCCAACTTTAGTTGGAGGAATGATAGTGCTGCACAAACACCACCTCCTCAGACATCTTCCAATTATACTCCATATGTTCCACCTCACAGGAAGACACTTGAGGAGACACTGCAAACTTTTATGCAAGGGCAAGCTACCATTAATCAACAAACCTCACAAGCCATTAATGATATAAAGAGCTCTCTCACTAAATTGACATCTTCTCTAGCTGTTCAAGAGAAAGGTAGGTTTCCTGCTCAACCCCAACCTAACCCACAGGGGCAAGTTCACATAATGGACACACAATCTTCTGATTCACAATTGGAACATGCTAAGTCTATTACCACTCTTCGTAGTGGGAAAGAAATTGACAAAACAATTCCACTTAAGGCCCAAAAATCTTCTGAGAATGATGAATCAAAACATGATAATGAGGAAATTGATAAGTCTAGGTCAAATGAAGATGTAAGATGTCCTATTCCAGCTCCATTTCCATAGAGGTTGAAACCACCTCAAAAGTTGAACCAAAATGCTGAAATTTTTGAACTTTTTAAGCAGGTGAAAATTAACATTCCCTTGTTAGATGCAATCAAACAGGTACCTTCTTATGCTAAGTTCTTGAAAGATTTGTGTACTATTAAGCGTAAGTTGAATGTGCAGAAAAAAGCATTTTTGACTGAATAGGTAAGTTCTATAATTCAACACAAAAGCCCGCCCAAATATAAGGATCCCGGATGTCCAACTATTTCATGTGTGATCGGGAACTTTAGGGTAGACCAAGCCTTGCTTGATCTTGGGGCTAGTGTTAATCTTTTGCCTTATTCAGTATACACTCAGTTAGGTCTTGGGGAACTTAAACCCACCACCATTACTCTTCAACTTGCTGATCGTTCTGTTAAAATTCCAAGGGGAGTGGTGGAAGATGTGCTTGTTCAAGTAGACAAATTTTACTTTCCTGTTGATTTTATTGTTTTGGACACACATCCTGTTATAAATGCAAGTGCAAATATTCCTGTCATACTAGGTCGCCCATTTCTTGCTACTTCAAATGCTTTGATTAATTGTAGAAATGGTGTGATGAAACTTTCATTTGGCAATATGACTTTGGAATTGAATATATTTAATGTCTGCAAACAACCAGGGGATGATACTGATGTTCAAGAAATGAATTGGGTTGATACCATTGTTTGAGATCAATTTCATGCATCTCTTTCTGATCCATTAGAATCTTGCTTGGTTAATTCTTTATATGATGAATCTAAAGTGAATTGTGAAGAGGCTGAGATTTGTTCTTTGCTGAATTCTCTACAGGTATTGCAAGTGAATGGATGGAAACCCAAGTTTGAGGAGCTACCATTGTGTGAAAAATTGCCTACACCATCAAGCATTCAAGCACCCAAATTGGAGTTGAAAAAGTTACCAATTGAGCTCAAATATGCATTTTTGGGTGATGGTGAAACTCTTCCGGTGGTAATATCGTCTAATCTTAATCTTATCGAAGAGGGTAAGTTGCTTGATATTTTGAGAAAGCATAAAGGTGCAATAGGATGGACAATTGCTGATTTAAAAGGAATAAGCCCTTTGATATGCACTCATCGGATTTATTTAGAGGACAATGCTAAACCGTCAAGAGAGATGCAACGTAGGTTAAATCCAAACATGAAAGAGGCGGTTAGAGCTGAAGTGCTTAAGCTCTTGGATGCGGAAATCATCTACCCAATTTCTGATAGCAAGTGGGTTAGTCCTACACAAGTTGTGCCGAAGAAATCTGGTGTAACAGTTGTCAAGAATGATAATAATGAGTTAATACCCACTAGAGTTACATCTGGCTGGAGAATGTGCATTGATTACAGGAAGCTCAACTCAGTCACAAGGAAAGACCATTTCCCATTGCCGTTTCTAGATCAGGTTTTGGAGAGAGTAGCTGGCCACACATATTACTGTTTCTTAGATGGCTACTCCGGTTACAATCAAATTGAAATTGCATTAGAAGACCAGGAGAAAACTACATTCACATGTCCTTTTGGCACATTTGCATACAGGAGAATGCCTTTTGGTTTATGCAATGCACCTGCAACATTTCAAAGATGCATGCTGAGTATTTTTAGTGATATGGTTGAACGCTATCTTGAAGTGTTTATGGATGACTTTTCTGTATTTGGTGATTCATTTGATGACTGTTTATCTAATTTGCAGAAAGTTTTGAGCAGGTGTGAAGAGAAGAACCTTGTGCTTAATTGGGAAAAATGTCATTTCATGGTCTCTAAAGGAATTGTTCTGGGTCATATTGTTTCCTCGAAGGGAATTGAAGTTGATAAGTCAAAAATTGATTTAATTACTCATTTGCCTACACCCAAGACTGTTAAAGATATTAGATCATTTTTGGGTCATGCAGGGTTCTACAGGAGGTTCATCAAAGATTTTAGTTCTATTTCTAGACCATTATGCAATCTCTTATCTAAAGATATTGTTTTTGAATGGAATGCTGATTGCGAAACAGCTTTTGCAAAACTGAAGGGAATGCTTACTTCAGCCCCTATTATGCAACCCCCAGATTGGACTTTACCATTTGAGATAATGTGTGATGCTAGTGACTTTGCTGTGGGGGCTGTTTTGGGTCAAAGGAAGGATAAAAAGCCTTATGT
Organism: Houttuynia cordata; assembly: GCA_039654745.1. Taxonomy (NCBI): domain Eukaryota; kingdom Viridiplantae; phylum Streptophyta; class Magnoliopsida; order Piperales; family Saururaceae; genus Houttuynia; species Houttuynia cordata. Next base: position 58,854,239 of record CM077503.1, read on the forward strand.
TATTTACTATGCAAGTAAAACCTTAGATAATGCTCAGATGAATTATTCAACCACAGAAAAAGAATTACTTGCTATAGTATTTGCTTTGGATAAATTTAGGGCTTACTTGACCGGATATCCTATTGTTATCTTTACTGATCATGCTGCCTTGAAATATCTTCTATCAAAGAAAGATGCAAAACCTAGGTTGATTCGCTGGATACTCCTACTGCAAGAATTTGATATTACAATTAAAGATAAGAAAGGAGTAGAAAATGTGGTGGCCGATCATTTATCTAGGCTGACTGTGGATGATTCCAATGAGGCTGCTCCAATTAAAGACACCTTCCGAGATGAGCAACTTTTTGTTCTTTCTGATTTACCATGGTTTGCTGATATTGTTAATTTTCTTGTCACAGGTCAAACTCCTTCTCATTGGACAACACAAGACAAGAAGAAATTCATGGTGGAGGTAAGAAATTTCTTTTGGGATGATGCATATCTTTTTAAATATTGTCCGGATCAAATTATTAGGAGATGTGTGTCTAATGATGAAATTCATAGTGTTATTTCCTTCTGCCATTCAGAAGCTTGTGGCGGTCATTTTTCTGCTAGAAAAACTGCTGCTAAAATTTTACAATGTGGATTTTATTGGCCTACCCTATTTAAAGATACTCATGATTATTGTCGTACTTGTGGACGTTGTCAACAGCTTGGTGGAATAACCCGTAGGAATATGAAGCCCTTACCCCATTTTAGTGATTGAAATATTTGATTGTTGGGGAATTGATTTCATGGGCCCATTTCCACCTTCGTTTGGCTATTTGTACATCTTAGTGGCTGTTGACTATGTTTCCAAGTGGGTAGAGGCCATCCCTTGTAGAACTAATGACCATAAAACTGTTATACGCTTTTTGAAAGAAAATGTTCTGTCACGGTTTGGTATACCTCGTGCAATCATAAGTGATGGGGGTTCTCATTTCTGCAATAAACCTTTTGAGGCATTAATGAAAAAATATGGAATTACTCATAAGGTGGCTACCCCTTATCACCCACAAACAAGTGGGCAAGCTGAACTTGCCAACAGAGAGATTAAACACATTTTAGAGAAAACGGTTAACCCAAATCGCAAAGATTGGTCTCTGCGGTTAACAGATGCACTTTGGGCATACCGTACAGCTTTTAAATCTCCTCTTGGTATGTCCCCTTTTAGACTTGTTTATGGAAAAGCTTGCCACTTGCCTGTGGAGTTGGAGCATAAGGCATATTGGGCTATAAAAATGTTTAATTTCAGTTTGGATGACGCCAGTTCTGTGCGTAAGCTCCAATTAAATGAATTAGAAGAAATTAGGAATGATGCATATATGAATTCAAAAATTTACAAAGAACGAATGAAGGTTTTGCATGATCAACACATTCATCGAAAAACTTTTGAACCTTCACAAAAAGTTCTTTTGTATAACTCTAGATTGCATTTATTTCCTGGTAAGCTCCGTTCTAGATGGACTGGTCCATTTATTGTTAAAACTATTTATCCTCATGGAGCTGTTGAAATTGAAAATCCAATGAATGGCAATGTGTTTAAAGTAAATGGTCAAAGACTTAAGCCATTCCTGGAATTGATTCCCTCAGAAGTGGAGAGTATTCCTCTGTCTAATCCCACTTATCATGATTGAATACTCTTACACTCAGTCTGGCTGAAGACAGGAAACTTAGCGCCCCTGGGAGGCAGCCCAGCTTTTAATTTGTTTTAGGATACTTATTAGTTAGATGATGTTTTCTTGTTGGATATTGTGATTGCTCTCATCTTCTTATTTGTTGATGTTTTTCACTCGCATGGGATTATAGCAATTTGTAGTTCTCCAGGTAACATCTATCATTTATTTTATTTATTTATTTATTTTATCCTTCATTTCATTCTTAACATTGAGGACAATGTTTAGTTTAGGTTTGGGGGTATATAGGAATATCATTGTTTATTTGATTGATAAAAAAAAATTGAAAAAATTAAAAAAATTAAAAAATAAAAGAAAAGAGAAAAACAAATAAAAATTTGATTAGTTTTTAGGTTGTTTGTTAGTATTTTTCTTAGGTTTTGATAGTTTATCCCTTCTTGATGTATACTTCAATTTTTAAGAGATTAATTTACATTGGAAGTGTGAGTAAGTATACTGGAGGATAGAAACACTTAACTGAGCATATCTTTCTGTTACAGTCCTCTTGGATCATGTGCTTGAGCTAATAAAACTCACTCACACACACTAGTACAAAAAGTAATACCCTCTAGAGATTTGTTGAATACTAATCTTCAGTGGGATGTCTTTAGTCATCGTCATTGGATGCTATGTGGTTATTGTTGAGCTTAAAAGATCATGATATACCATTTACTTGGCTATGGCAAGGGCTTGGAACCGGAAATAGGTTGAGAGTATAATACAACCTGAACATGATAAGATTGCTGGAAAATATGAATGTTGATGAAAAAAAAAATGAAAACAAAAAGCTAGAAAAGGGGCTGCTTGACTTTATAGGATTAACTTAGGCTGATGCTCGGGCCCGAAGCGGTCTCTTAAAACCTAATGCCCTAAGCCAACTGTGCTGGGAGTCATTGGCCTGAGTCATTGCTAAACCTAAGCATCTTGAAGTTAGGCCTTACACAGTCTTGCTGAAAATAGAAAAAAGAAAAAAAAAAGTCTATGGTGTATTATCCTCTCAAATCTAGAATGTTGGACCCGAAGGAGGCGCGCAGATTTGTGCTATCATGAACCTAAAGATTACGATGACTATGTAGATTCTGATTTTCTTTGATTTTCACTGGATATGTGTAAAACAGAAATTTAGGGTGTATTGCTACAATGTTCTACACTTTTAATATTATATTATCATTTCATATCATATTGAGCAGAAATTTCCAAGATGAAGGTGTAGAATAAAACCACTTACTTGAGGGCTTCTATATTCCAGTTGATTATAAATGCAAGTACATGTGGTTGATTTTCTTAAACATTGTGGTCTGCATTTGAAGGGATAATAGGATTGTTTGTTTTGAAGTGTTTATTTTATTTTTTGCACTTAGATTAATAAGGTTAATTTCATAAGTACATGTTTGTGGGTAACATGGCTGTAAACCCTCACGAGACAAAACTCGTCCTACTAGGGACACCTACAGGTTTAACGGCTTGTTGCATATGCTCAATGCAATCGTGTTCCCTACGAAAGTGGCATTTATTTTTCTAATTTTGTTACTTTAGTTTTATTTTGTGTGATTTTGTTTTGTTTGTTTTGCTCGGGGACTAGCAAAATATAGGTTTGGGGGTATTTGATAAGCATAAAATATACACATTTATATGCCTTATTTACCTATATGCTAGTGTAGTTTTTGTGATAAAACATGAATAAAACGGGTTATTTGTGATTAGGGTAGTAATTAGGGGATTATTAATTAATTTACTATAATTAATTATTTTAGATGCATTAAAGAATTTAATGAATTATATTTTTATTATGCGTCTAATTTTAGTGTGGTTTTGTTTTTGTAGGTTTGAAATTGCGAATTGCAGATCACTAGCAGACGTGCGCATTAGACGTGTTTTGAAATGCCAAAGTGACCCATGAGCTGATATGACGCGTACTGAAGAATCTGAACCATTGATGAGCTACTTAAAAGAAGACGGGCGCGAAATTAACGTATGGATGTGCAGATTCGATCGTTACGACGGGTTTTATTAAAGAAAAAGAAAAAAAAAGAGGAAGAAAAGGGGATTAAACCGGTCTGGTCCGGTTCGGGAAAATAATAAAAAAGAAAAAAAGAAAAGAGAAACAACCCGAGCCGTCGGCTCGGGTGTTCCAAACGAAGACACAGCGATCGGAGCAGAAGCTCGAGCGCCGGTAGAAGAGGAAGTCCGGCGGCGAAGACAGCTGGGCAGCGGCGACCCTGGACTCGAGGCGATCAGAGCTGGCCGGCGATGACTTTCATGGAGGTGACCGGAGCTTGGCGGAGGTAGGAACTTCACGGCTGGCAGGAGCTTGGAGACCAGAGCAGAAGGCGAAAGCAGTGGAATTGACGGCGGAGCTTGAATTGACAGCGACGGTGATGAAGACGGCAAGGATTGTGGGACGGTGGCTTGGAATCGTGCCGGAATAGGACTTTGGAAGAGAAGTGCTCAAATTGGGAACTGAAACGGAATCGGGAAAACAGAGGCGTGCTGAATATGGTATCAAATTTGGGCTCATCTTAATAAGGAAATTGAAAGGAAAAGGGCTCTCTCGATTTGCCTATAAATAGAGGAAGATCGGAAGAGGAGAAAGAAAGGATTTTTGGGCGAAAAAGCTGACGGTTCTGGTGCTCTGTTTCGGAAAAACAGAGGTTTGTTTTGGCGGTTTTGGGTCGTGATTTCGTCGTGTTCTTGGCCGAAATCGAAGAGGAGGAATAGGGATCGAAGGGAGAGAGATAGGGAGAAGGAAAAAATCGGATTTTTGCATCTGCTACAGTGATTTCGAAAATCTGTTACAGTGTCGGGCTGATTGGGGAAGACAGTGAATAGTAAATCATGAATAGTGATTTGCTACAGTACCCGTGAATAGTAAAACTGCAACAGGGTTTTTTTCCGATGCAATTTCTTTCAATTCTAAATCTGATTTTTCTCTTGAATATGAATAGCTAAATCTTTTGTCAAAGCTAAAGGTGACATTATTTGATTGATATTTCTATGTCTATAAAGAAGTGTTTAATGCTTATTTGATTGAATGCGATGTTTTGATAAAGTCATAATCTATATAATTATTTGATTTATCGTTAACGTAAGGTACGGCGAATGCTTATAATTCCCTGTGATTAGTAGACTCTGCTTGTTAATGATAAATATTCGATCGATATTTTTATGTTAATGGTTATGATGCACGTGAATGAAATATCTTCCGATTAGGTCAAATCATTATTTGAATCTAATTGCGTAATCAAAGAGACGTAGAATATTAATTAAATAATTGATCCTTGAAGCTTTGATATCTCTCATCGATTATCTTTCCTATCTTTAATTAGTTTTACTTGAATCTTTAATCGCCATTTTAGTAGTTAGTTAAATTACAATTTCTCTACAAAATTTCCAGATAAGAACTTTAATTTGCTAAGCTGAGTAGTTTTAAATTAGTTAGGAATAATTCTACATCATTCCCTGTGGTTCGACCTCGGACTTACCGAGTATATATTACAATTTGTCAACCTTCTCTTGGGTTAGATCAAAACATCTAGTTATTATGTGTTAAATCTTAACACCCAAACCAAGTACTCCCTCCCTGTGGATTTATTAACTAACTAGGGTTGTAATATATCTGGACGGAGGGAGTACAGAACAATACCTGACAAGTAAATTGCATTTGGATCGTTTTAGGCGATAAACAAAATAAGAGAAAATTTTGAAAGACCTAGTTATGTAAAGATAGGCAAATACATATCAGTTGTACGACTGCTAGCATATAGAGAGAGCACGGCTTGAATGGCCACATACATGGCTGGGCAATTGAATGCTTCAAACATAATTTGCGTCATCTTTTCTCTGTTTAGTGCTCCCACAGTATCCTCTGAGATATTCTCCCACTTTACAGAACTTGTTGATTGTTATGATCGATGGTGCACGCTGATCATTTAAAATTAAAACCCTTGCAAGTGCACAAGGCAATTGTACTACAATGAGTATTAAAGGGTTGTCGAACCTCAGGGACGGACTAATATTTTACCAAATTCAAGGAAAGCAGCAATTTTTAGTTTAATCTAAAGAAAAGCACTAAACTTTAACTAATTTAGTTGAGATTTTATTAATATGTGGAATACCAAGGCTTCGAATCCACCACAATAAACTAGTGTAAAGTCTCTCTCTCTCTTTCGAATTCAAATTTCCAATTGGCTGGTGTATTCCTCTCAGACATACACCTGTCAATTCAAATTATAGTGCTCTCCTCTCGGACGTAACACATAAATCAATTAAGCATATGGAATTGTGATCTCTCTCTCTCAAGCATAAATCAATGAAACTTTATTAACATATGACAAATCAAAACACTCTCATTCCTCTCAGACATGCAAGTAATCTTTCAGATTGAAATTCATAAAATCCACTCTTGTCTCTCTCAAGCACAAAGAATAAACTCAATGAATTAACTTTAATTGCATAACAAAGGTTCATACACCAACTAGAGTAAAAATAATATGAGAGAAAAGAAACTACACAACCAGATTATTGGGCTTCATCTACGCCTTGGATAGGAGTTTAGCCAAGCACGGGAAGAGAATCCATCATCTTCATCTTCATCATCTTCTTCTTCCTTTGCTCTAGCCTCCAATAAAGCTCAAAAGTCTCCAAGGGTTGAATATGTGGTCCCCAAAACGTTCTCCCATAAGGCCTATTTATAAGAGTGAAGAGAAACCACGAAGTCCCCTTCCAATTCCAAGTTGAAATAGGTCTTATTTCGGTTTGCCGCATACGGTGATCGATCGCTCCGTATTGATGATCGTTCGCTGGCCGATCGATCTCTATTCCTTCGTTATTTTCATCCGATCGATCGCTTTGCCGATCGATGCCGTATGATACCGATCGATTGTAGTTACTGTCTTGCGCGATTGAAAAATTTCAATAGATACGATCGATCGTTTTTATGCCGATCAATCGTTTCCTTCAATACAGTGCTTTTGCGGCTCTGGCGATCGATCGCATTGATAGCCGATCGATCGTAGTTACTGTTCATGAACTTCAAATGGCTATAACTTTGTGCTCCGAACTTTGAATTGTGCGTGGTTGGTGGCGTTGGAAAGCTGACTTCTTGAACTTTAAATAAAATTAAATCAGTCCAATCCGACATTTGTACATGAAGTTATGATGATTTAACCATTCGAGATACTTTTTACCTCATTTCTGTGTATTACTCTTGTTTCCTACAAAAACCAAAAACTATATTAAAGTAGTAGTTATTCTAATCAAACACTAGCATAAACATAAGTTTAGGAGATAATAAAATGCATATTTCATGTATAGATCACACGCGCTAGTGCAGGTTAGTGCAAACACTGATACATGTGCACTAATGTTATTAGCTTTAGCGTATACGCCCTCGGCTATGATCAATGGATTGTGTGAAGTGGAGTTTCCTCCTCAGGGATACTTCTATAGCATTTTTGTCTGGCCTCCATCCCTCTATCAAAGTAGAACATAATTTTATCCGTCTTTCCCAACCGCCTCCAGCACAAAAGATACCTACTTCTCTTTTCAGTTCGTCTAGCCTCACCAACATTGATTACTAGCCTTCCATCACCACCAACAGGAATGCACCACGTCAACATAGGAGAGGGAAGAGCAAACCGGGAAACCGGAACAACTTTCCCGCGTCTTCTTTTTTTGGGTATTGTGTCTTCCTTCTCGCCCTCCAAAACCAGATCGACTACTCTTCTCCCCCTCCAAACCCCTCCCTTCCTCTCTAAAATCAGACGCACTGCCTCCTCATATTGACCGTGCTTCTCTCCCTACAAACTCTGATGGAAAAGATATCAAATTTCTATCACGGAACGAGGTTCACTTCATTGTTCAAACTCTCATGCCTGATTGTCTATAACCCATCTCATAGATTTGATCCTCTTCAAATTGTCATCAACTTCTTTCATCCTTGTGTCAGTTTTTTTTCTCCAATTATTGGATTGATTGTGTGCCAAGTTTATATTAGCATGTTTACAAGATGTTTATCTGGCCTGATGTTATCTCATAGAACATGTTATTCATCTCAATAAATATGTACGAACTTCTTTTGTTAGATAATGAAACAAGATGAAAAAACATTGGCTGAATGCAAGACAAGTGAGTTCTGCTTTTAATTGTAATTGATTTGGATATATTGCTAATGAACATGGTTATTAATTTTGGTGCATAATAAAAAATCCTAAATCTGTCCAAAAATACCTGGCCCCATTTGACTCCACCTTTGACAAGGTGGTGGTTTGTTGTGGTGTTACCAAGTTTGGGTAGATAAGATTTAGGTGTTTTTGGTGTTATTTGTTACCTTTGTTATAATTAAAAATTTTGATTGATACTCAACCAAGTTGTCCAGTGGTTTTAACTATTTTTCTTAAGAGTAAGTTTTTTGTTGTTTTGGTGGACTGATTTCTCTTTTTCAAATTGCTATTGTTTTATACCTATATTTATTGTTGATTCAATATTATGTTGATTTATGCTAATTTCTGCAGAAGCTGAACAAAGAATTTGAGGGTGGAACTTTGTTTCCCCATGGCGTCGCACAAAATAGTTTAGACATTGTACAATGAATATGCAGGACATATAGGGTTTGGAACAAGGATACAAAAATCGTATACAACTAGAATGGGTGTGAAATATTTTGTAAAGTATACTTGCAACAATTGTGGCTGATTAGGGAGCATGCTCTACTTATACTCTAAAGGAAAGAATTTTTGACAATTGTAATCAGTTTGTCAAATGCAGGGAGTTTGAAGTGTACTTGATCAATTCAAAAGAAACAGAAGATAAATGCATATGCAATGGATTTCAGTTCAAAGGTTTTTTGTGTAGGCATGTTTTGTATACTCTAAACAATCTTGGTGTAAATGAAATTCCATTTCTATATATAATCCCCTGCTCGAGAAAAGATTTTAAGCAGAAACATTCATTGGGATATGGCTCGACAAATTTATCTGTGTCTAACACATTGTATCGTCATGACATTCTATACCCAAAAACTCTTCAATTGATTGAAGAATGGATACTATCGGAAAAAGGTTAGAAAGAAAGATTGTAGGTCTATCTCCTACTCCATTGATGATGTGCATGTAGAGATCATAAGTAGTAAAAAGGTAGTTGGTAGAGGCAAAATCATTGATCTAACAGTTGGATGTGATCTAGGCTAGCCAAAACGGACAAGGGAGGTCTCAACAGTTGACAAGATTATTATTAAAAATAAGTCAATTGAGAAGGTAACCACATCCAAAAAGAAACTCAAGGTATGAACTTGTACTATTTCATTTTTGTAGTTACTACAAAAGATTCTTAACCATGATATTTAAGCATCCATACTTAGGTATGATATCTTTTAGTGCTATACATGTTTATTGTCCGAATAAAGTTAATGAGATTAGACTTTCTTGCATCACTGTTACACATGATGGAGGAAGAAATTGTTGTGACGTCAGGCCAGGCCCATGCAACCCACGTCACTGGCCCATCACGATAGCCATTAGGATATTTGATTGAACCGTATCTTATTGTAATCAGACCCGTTTAGGCTAATTGCTAGGTAACGGGCTGAATGGGAATAATTAGTGCCAATTAGTGGCCCATCAGATTGGCCAGATGGCCCTGGCGCCATCTGCTCTCTTTAAATAGGAGGTCGTCCTCCTCATTTGAGTATGGAATTAAAACAAGTTCTAGTTATCTTCTCTATTCTTCCTTCTTCCTTCCTCTTTGCTGATTTGGTACCTTGTGATCCTTACGGGTCACAACATTGGTATCAGAGCGGTCCCGATCCGTGACTGAAATGCCGCCTCGTAAACAGCCGGCGACGGCTAATGAGCCACAGCCAGATTTCGACAGGACCAACGACGCCACTAGCCCGACGAAGACCGGTGAGAATGACATGGCCGAGATCAGGTCCATGCTTGCGCAGCTACTGTAGTTGCAGACGACGAAGGCATCAACCACGACCAACCAAACAGGGGGGGGCACTGACTCCTCCGCCAGTTTTTTCTGCGCCCAATGGTGAAATGTCTCAGGCGGGTGGTTCGAGGGGTTATGGTGGATCAGGCACTGGGATTCCTCCGCCGAACCACACCATGCAAGGGGTTCGATTCGGATCCCTCAACCCGGCAACTGATGAAGGCCGTTTGGGAGGAGCGGTACGAGGCATACCAGGTGTTCGACAAAATGCCCCTATGACAACGCCTCTTCGAAATATCCAACGGGAGATCGATGAGGACTGGGAGGAGCCGCTGGGCCCTCAAGGGAGCTGGCGTGGAGGGGCCGAGACCCGACTGGCTCGTCTTCAATTTCCACGCTACAATGGAGAAAACGATCCCACGGAGTGGATCTACAAGGCGGAGAAATTCTTTGACTACCAGGGAACTTATTCGGAGGCCGAACGGCTATGCATCGCTGCATTTCATTTGGACGGTGATGCCTTGGTGTGGTTCCGTTATTATGAAAAGGAGGTTCGTTTTCCGACATGGGCATCCTTTGCTGATGAACTCTGCGTACAGTTTGGCCCCAATGAATTTCAAGATTTTAACGAGATGTTATCCAGCCTGCGCCAGACCACAACGGTGCGGGCATATTATATAGAGTTCATGAAGATTGCCAATCGTCTGCCTGATTGGCCAGTGGCTGCCCTCGTGGGTACATTCAAGAGGGGATTGAAGCCAGAGATAGCAGATGAGATGAGACATTACCCTTGCCACACGATGAGGGACGTGGTGCGTCACGCTAGCATCGAGGAGGAAAAACTGGCCAGACAGCGACGAGGGGGTCGTGGTGGAACGGTATAGCGGACCCCTTTCAGTCCTGCGATGGGACCAACTCCAGCGTCTGGCAACTCTGCCGGCCGGCCCATTTCTGCAGGAGCGGGCGCTACCCCAGTCCGTCGACTAACCCACGCCCAGATGGAAGAACGCCGAGCCAAGGGATTATGTTTCAATTGTGACTAGAAGTTTGTCAAGGGTCATCGCTGTTCAGCCCCAGGAAGCCTATTAATTGTGGAAGTTGACGAGGACATGACAGACCCCGTCGAGGAGATGGTCCATGATTATAATGACGTGCAACCAGAGATCTCAGTGCATGCATATTCGGGCACTTTCACCCCACGCACTATGCGAGTACAAGGGCTTCTCAAACGCCAAGACGTAGCCGTGCTGATTGACAGTGGGTCTACCCACAACTTCATTAACGACAAGGTGGCACAACGGTTGGGCTGCTATGTGACGGATGCCAAACCATTTGACGTCCTCATTGGAGACGGCAAGCATCTCCGGAGCTCGGGGTATGTGCCCAAGCCGCCCTTACTATCCAGGGTCACACATTTGTTACCGATCTCTTTTTGCTGCCAACCAAGGGAGCCGATGTCGTCTTAGGGGTCCAATGGCTCCAAGACTTAGGGGATGTGGTTTGGAACTTTAAAGACTTGATTATGGATTTTGAAGTCCAAGGGCAGCGGGTGCGCCTGCAAGGGGCACAACCTGGTGCGCTACACACTGCCCAGGCGGTTGGGTCTTTTTTCCGGTTTGCTGCTCAGGGGTTGATGCTGCAACAACGGGCGAGTATGGATGTGGCCCAGGTCGATATTCCGGAGGACATGCGACTCCTGTTGGATGACCATCAGGACCTCTTCTCCGAGCCAACTGGGCTACCGCCAGCCAGAACACACGATCACTCCATCCCTATTCTTCCGGGTGCCGCCCCAGCTAATGTACGCCCATATCGTTATCCACACGTTCAGAAGATGGAGATTGAACGATTGGTAAAAGACATGCTGCAGTCCGGTATCATTCAACCTAGTACGAGTTCCTTCTCTTCGCCTGTTCTGTTGGTGCGCAAAAAGGATGGGACTTGGCGGTTTTGCGTGGACTATCGTGCTTTGAACGCAATTATGGTGAAAGACAAATATCCTATCCCGGTCATTGAGGAGTTATTGGACGAATTGGCTGGTGCTATGTTCTTTAGCAAGCTCGACTTGTGCTCTGGGTACCATCAGATTCGGATGCAGCCGTCGGATGTGCATAAGACGGCTTTTCGCACTCACGACGGGCACTTCGAGTTTCTCGTCATGCCTTTTGGTCTGACCAATGCGCCAGCATCATTTCAAAGTCTGATGAATGATCTTTTTCGCCTCTTCCTCCGGCAGTTTGTTCTGGTTTTCTTTGATGATATTCTCATCTACAGCAAATCATGGGCGTCCCACCTGGAACATTTGAGGTTGGTGTTATCTACTCTACGAGAGCATTCCTTATTTCTTAAACGCTCGAAATGTTCTTTTGGCAGCCAACAGATGGAGTACTTGGGCCATATTATTGATCGCAATGGGGTAGCCACTGACCCGGCCAAGGTTTCAGCTATGACCCACATGTGTGAAGAGCCTTCGTGGCTTTCTGGGTTTAACAGGTTACTACCGCCGGTTCATCAGACAATACGGCGTCCTAGCCAGCCCACTTACGGCATTGCTAAAAAAAGGGGCCTTCTCCTGGACGTCAGAGGCCCAGGATTCATTCAATCATTTAAAACAGGCCATGGTCACAGCGCCTGTCCTTCTCTTGCCAGATTTCACCCTTCCGTTTGTGGTGGAAACGGATGCTTCAGATACGGGCCTGGGGGCGGTCCTGTTGCAACAAGATCGACCTGTGGCCTTCTTTAGCAAAGCACTCTCTGGACGCTCGCTGCAACTATCAGCCTATGAAAAAGAAATGATGGCCATTGTTCATGCAGTGACGAAATGGCGACCCTATTTGTTGGGGCGCAGGTTCACCATTCGCACAGACCATCAGCCACTGCGATATTTCCTCGAACAGCGAGTATCCACTCCATCGCAGCAATGCTGGGTGAGTAAATTATTGGGGTATGATTATGACATTATCTACAAAAAGGGGTCCGAAAACACAGTGGTCGATGCTCTTTCGCGTCGGGATAGCATGGGCGCCTGTTTGACATTATCCGTTCCGAGTTGCCCCTTCCTCGGAGACCTCCGTCAGGCGTATAAGGACGACCCCTTCACTCAGCGCCTCCTCACACGCCTTCAGGAGCAGCCCGCGGATGAGCCGTCATACGCATGGCATGATGACATTTTATTATGGCGAGGCAGATTATGGGTCCCAGATACGGGAGATTTGCGCTAGCGAATCATTTCTCATTTCCATGATACAGTGATGGCGGGTCATGAAGGTGTGTTCCGGACATACAAGAGGGTGAGTCAAAGTTTCCTATGGCCTGGTATCTGACGCGCCATCCAGAACTATGTGGCCGCTTGTGACATTTGTCAGCGTGCCAAGGCGGCAACCACTTCCCCCCAAGGATTGCTTCAGCCCCTTCCGATTCCAGATCGGGTTTGGGAGGATATTTCGATGGATTTTATTGAAGCGTTGCCAGTGGTGCAAGGAAAATCAGTCATTCTAGTGGTTGTGGACCGGCTGTCCAAGTATGCCCACTTCTGCCCCCTGAGCCACCCTTTCACTGCCAGGACGGTGGCGGAAGTTTACGTCAGCCATATCGCTAAGTTACATGGGATGCCTCGAACCATTGTGTCCGATCGCGATAAGGTATTCCTATCTAACTTCTGGCGCGAGTTTTTTGCTCTTCAGGGAACAACACTTCACATGAGCACGGCCTATCATCCCCAGACCGATGGCCAAACTGAGGTGGTCAACAGATGTTTGGAGCAGTATCTACGGTGCTTTGTGGGGACTCAGCCTCGCAAATGGTTACAGCTGCTCCCTTGGGCCGAATGGTCGTATAATACGGCCTATCATACTCGGACGGGTTTTTCCCCTTTTGAAGTGGTATATGGCCGACCCCCACCATCGGTTCTCTCTTACGTTCCACAGCGTTCTTCCGTTGCGGAAGTAGATTATATGCTTCAGTCGCGAGATGAGGTACTCCGACAGTTAAAGTCTAACTTGGCATCAGCGCAGAATCGCATGAAGCAGATATATGATAAAAAGCGCACGGACAGGGAGTTTCAGGAGGGTGATCTGGTCTATGTGTCCGTCCTTCCTCAGCGCCAGACGCCCTTGTTTCGGACGGACCAGGCCAAGCTGGCGCCCCGTTACCATGGTCCCTATGCAGTGGTGGAGCGTGTTGGCGTCGTGGCTTATCGTCTGGCCTTACCTCCGGAAACGCTGGTTCATCCTGTCTTCCACGTTTCCCGCCTCCGTCGGTTTGTTGGTGACCCTTCTACCGTGACTATTGGTGGACCTCTTCCACTTCAGCCTCGGGTCGACTCCGATGCACCGGTTCCGGCGTCAGTTATGGACAAACGCCGGGTACGGAGGGCTGGGCGTATTACTACAGAGATTTTGATTGCCTGGCAGGGTAAACCGTTGGATGATGCTACATGGGAGTTGGAAGACGATATTGTGGCTCGTTTTCCGGAACTGTCGCCTTGAGGACAAGGCGACCAGCGGAGCGTGGTGGATTGTTGTGACGTCAGGCCAGGCCCATGCAACCCACGTCACTGGCCCATCACGATAGCTATTAGGATATTTGATTGAACCGTATCTTATTGTAATCAGACCCGTTTAGGCTAATTGCTAGGTAACGGGCTGAATGGGAATAATTAGTGCCAATTAGTGGCCCATCAGATTGGCCAGATGGCCCTGGCGCCATCTGCTTTCTTTAAATAGGAGGTCGTCCTCCTCATTTGAGTATGGAATTAAAACAAGTTCTAGTTATCTTCTCTATTCTTCCTTCTTCCTTCCTCTTTGCTGATTTGGTACCTTGTGATCCTTACGGGTCACAACAGAAATATCCTCAACAATTTCATTTTCTAACATGTTTTTTTACGTGTTGCAGAAATAAAACAAGGCACTTCCAAGTGATTGCATAAATGCTCAAGTCAGTCAATTAAATTCCCAGCTTGTAACTTCTTTGCATAGTCAATTGTCCGTGACAATAAATGACTAGCATGGCTGCAACATGAATATAATGAATTTACTTTTGGTAAAACACATTATATTTCCCATTTGGTGGTGATGCACATTATAGTTTTGTATAAATGAAACACTTAGTAGATGAAATTTTTTACAGATGCAAGATATTTTCTACTCCTATGAATAGCGATATGCCCAGTGGCAGCTTTTATGTAGGTCAGGTATAGCATATTGTTTCTTCATTTGAAGAAAATAGGGTACTTCATCGTACTATGAATCAATGTTTAAGATTCCTTATGCATTGCAGAGGGTACCTACCAACCTAGAAATCATTGATGAAAGACACATTTTCATGTATGGAAGTTGTTCTTAAAAGATTGATTAGGTTTGATATTTTAATGAATTTAGAACGGGTGAAAGCATATCTTAGTTTATCAAATCCTATGCATGCAATTTGAGCATATTTTACTTTTGTTCATGTAGGCGGAAGTGTTTTTTTGTGGGGCAGATGGCATTTGTAAAGGCCACTTATCAAATTTTGTGAAGATTGAAGTTGTGTAGATCTTTTTGTAGAATCAAGTTTACCTAAATCTTTAGTGCACCGTATGCAAATTGAAGATTTATTACTATGCATATTGAGCACAAAGTAACAAAGTTCTGATTTTTTCAATATATTGTTATCGAGTACTATTTGATGTTCATACAAATGGAAGTTCATATTAGTTGATTGGAAATATGAGCAACTATCTGCAACTCATATTTCAATTCTTTTACAAAAATGATAGATAAATTTTATTGATTAACAGTGTGAAGCATCGTTCACCGTCATGTAAGCAAAATTCTGGTATTTTTAGACTACCTTTGGTAGGAACATTTAATATCCAAAGCAAGCAAGTCGATTATGCATAATTATTCTCACCTATAAACAATATCTTCTTCTTGGTTCTTAATGAGCATGTGTAAGCAACACATATGCAGCCATAAACTTACTAGGACCTTGGTGGATTCGAATCACCACCTCTCGAGAAATAGAGTACCTATATTTCTCAAGTGCTCTACCAAGTTGAGCTAAAGATCCAATGAATAGAACATACTTCTGTTATCGATATATCTACATAGGTAATAGAGCTCAACATAGTCTTATCTGATGCCATCTAAAGTCAAAATAACTTTAACCAGTCATACGTACAAATTTCTCAATTTTTTTATAAAACAGCTCCAACAAACATTTTATATGAACTGAAATGTAAGGAACTTGCATTGGGAAATGGTGATGCCTATTGTCAAGAGTCTCTGTTTAGTCATTGATCTATACATGAAATATGCATTTTATTATCTCCTAAGCTTATGATTATGCTAGTGTTTGATTAGAATAACTACTACTTTAATATAGTTTTTGGTTTTTGTAGGAAACAAGAGTCATACACAGAAATGAAGAGAAAAGTAACTCGAATGGTTAAATCATCACAACTTCGTGTACAAAAGTCGGATGGACTGATTTAAGTTTCATGTTAAAGTTCAAGAAGTCAGCTTTCCAACGCCACCAACCACGCTCAATTCGGAGTTTGGGACAGAAAGTTATAGCTATTTGAAGTTTATGAACAGTAACTACAATCGATCGGCTATCAATGCGATCGATCGCCAGAGCCGTAAAAGCAGTGTATTGAAGGAAACGATCGATCTGACCTCAAAACGATCGATCGTATCTACTGAAATTTTTTATCCGCGCAAGATAGTAACTACGATCGATCGGTAACATACGGCGTCGATCGGCAAAGCGATCGATTGGATGAAAATAACGAAGGAATTGCGATCGATCGGCCAGCGAACGATCGTCAATACGGAGCGATCGATCGCCGTCTGCGACAAACCGAAATAAGACTTATTTTGACTTGGATTTGGAAGGGAATTTCGTGGTTTCTCTTCACTATTATAAATAAGCCTTATGGGAGAACGTTTTGGGCATTCAATCTGGGAGAAACCCTTGGAGATCTGATAACCTAGAGAGCAATTTGAGACCTTGGAGGCTAGAGCAAAGGAAGAAGAAGATGATGAAGATGAAGATGATGGATTCTCTTTCCATGCTTGGCTAAACTCCTATCTAAGGCGTAGATGAAGCCCAATAATCTGGTTGTGTAGTTTCTTTTCTCTCATATTATTTTTACTCTAGTTGGTGTATGAACCTTTGTTATGCAATTAAAGTTAATTCATTGAGTTCATTCTTTGTGCTTGAGAGAGACAAGAGTGGATTTTATGAATTTCAATCTGAAAGATTACTTGCATGTCTAAGAGGAATGTGAGTGTTCTGATTTGTCATATGTTAATAAAGTTTTATTGATTTATGCTTGAGAGAGATAGATCACAATTCCATATGCTTAATTGAATTATGTGTTACGTCCGAGAGGAGAGCACTATAATTTGAATTGACAGGTGTATGTCTGAGAGGAATACACCAGCCAATTGGAAATTTGAATTCGAAAGAGAGAGAGAGACTTTACACTAGTTTATTATGGTGGATTCGAAGCCTTGGTATTCCACATATTGATTAAATCTCAACTAAATTAGTTAAAGTTTAGTGCTTTTCTTTAGATTAAACTAAAAACTGCTGCTTTCCTTGAGTTTGGTAAAATTATTCATCCGTCCCTGAGGTTCGACAACCCTTTAATACTCGCCGTAGTACAATTGCCTTATGCACTTGCAAGGGTTTAATTTTAAACGATCAAGTTTTTGGCGCCGTTGCCGGGGACGGCTCAATAGTTTACTAAATTCTTAGCATAGTTAGTTTTAGAGTAGTTTAGTTTAATTTTGATTTATTTTCAGTCGCTTAATTTCGTTCTTCTTCTTTTGTAGGATTAAGAGAGGACGCTGATTTTCGTCATCGTTGGAAAGGCCATCCCTTCCCACTGTTTGCACTCTCTTAACCTTCTTTTAGAGTAACTTTGAGTGCTTGGTGTTTTTCTTTTCTTTGTGGGATTGCATGACGTGCTAGTTGTCGCTATTAAGTTGCTAGTTGTAGCTATCTAGGGTTGATGCTTGCTAGTTGTCGCTATTAGGATTGCACAGGTTTTGTTTGATTTTTATTGTGCATGCATGGTCGTCGCTCCCTGAAACCCGACCTTGCCTTTGATCCTGATCCTGAGCGCCTATATAGAATCTGTAGAACTCCTAGCCCAATCCCCGAAATTCATCCAATGGCAAACAACATGAACCTTGGGGGTGGGAATGACCTAAACCAGAATCCACTAATGCCCCATGCCCGTACCCTGCAAGACTACTACCGTCCCACTGCCTACACCTCCCCTTCCTGTATCCTACTTCCTGCAACTGTGGCTAATTTTGAAATTAAGCCAAACATCATCCAGATGCTGTCCACATACCATGGCCAACTAAATGAGAATCCCTATAGGCACCTACAAAATTTCCTAGAGCTTAACACAACCTTTAAACTTACACTATCTGATGACCAGGTGCACCTTAGGTTGTTCCCCTTCACCATAAAAGATACGGCCAAGGAATGGCTATACTCCCTTGAGCATAACTCTATTTCCACTTAGGAGGAACTTCATGCCGAATTCCTCAAGAAATACTTTCCTGTGGGGCGGACCAATAAGATCCGCCATGAAATTATCACCTTTACCCAGTTACCTAATGAACAATTCCATGAAAGCTGGGAGAGGATGAAAGCCTTACTCCAGTCCTGTCCCCACCATGATGTGCCTAAGTGGCAATTAGTACAGAGATTTCATGAGGGTGTGTGCGATCAGCATAAGACCCTAATAGACGCCTCCTGTGGAGGCACATTCATGAAGAAAACCCCGGATGATGCTTGGGATCTATTAGAGGACCTGAGCGAAAACTCTTTACACAGTGCCACTCTCTATAGATCTGAAGGCCATATGCCTGGCAGGAGTGCCTCAAGGGGGGGCATGTATGATGTTAAAGCTACCACAAACCTAGAACACCAAGTAGCATCCCTTACTGAGTGGTTTGACAGGTTTTTCTCTCAGACTCCACCTTATACCCTAAACTCTCAAGATGCCTGTGCCATCTGTGCCAGCCCTATGCACACTATAGTTGACTACCCCTCTGCCTCCCAATATCCAAATCTTGTACAGGAGCATGCCAACTTTGCACAAGGATATCCTCGAGCCAATAACCCCTACTCAAATACCTATAATCCGGGTGGCGAAATCATCCCAATTTCGCCTGGAAACAACCCAACCAGGGGCCCACTTTCAATCAGGCCCCAAGACAAGAATTCTCAAACCCAACTCAGTCTTACCAACCAGCCACAAATCCTCCCTTTGGCCAAACCAATAAGAAACCATCCTTCAAAGATCAGATGAGCCAACTGCTAGCCACCCAATCTACCCTCCTCTAAGCTTTTAATGCGATGGAAGCCAAGGTGGACGCCAAGATAGAAACCAAACACAGAGAGCTGACAGGTGAGCTAAGAACCCAGGCCCAGCTTGTTCATTCTCATACACAATCCATTGCCAAAATAGAAACCCAATTAGGACAGCTGGCCCAATCTATGAACCGAAGGGAAGTAGGAACCTTGCCAAGCCAACCACAACAGAACCCTAGAGGCCAGTTCGCCGTTGAAGGTTCCCATTATCCAAATGAGCAGGTGCAAGCCGTTACTACCCTAAGAAATGGAAAACAAGTTGACAATCAGGTTAGGGACCCAACCATTGCAAGTGAGGACACTCCCCTTGAGAAACAGAACCAATCCTCTCCTACCATGCCTGATCCTGTTAGTCTCCCACCACATAAGGATGTCCCGGCTGAGCCCACCAATGAAAAATCCTACATCCGTAGGGCTCCTTTCCCTCAATGCCTCAACCAACCCTCCCCGTTTAGTAAGTCCCACCAACGAATGGAGGAAATGTTAGAGGTATTCAAACAGGTTAAGATCAACCTTCCCCTCTTAGATGCCATCAAACAAGTACCTGCGTATGCCAAGTTCCTGAAAGACCTGTGTATCCAAAAGAGGAAAACCAAATCCCATGTCACCCAAAAGGTCTTTTTGACCAACCTAGTAAGCTCTTTACTGACCAGTGATATGCCACCGAAATTTAAGGACCCAGGCGTCCCTGTTATATCTATTGTCATAGGTGACCATACCATTAGCCGACCTCTCTTGGACTTAGGGGCCAGTGTCAACCTCCTCCCTTATTCAGTGTATGAACAACTTGGCCTAGGAGAGTTGCAGCCCACCTCAGTCACCCTTCAGTTAGCAGACCGATCCATTCGCAGACCTAGAGGTGTTATAGAGGACGTTCTTGTTGGAGTTGACCGGTTCTATTTTCCTGTTGATTTTGTCGTCTTAGACATGGAACCAGTTGCCAACTCCAAATCTCAAATTCCTGTTATCCTTGGCCGCTCTTTCCTAGCCACAGCCGATGCCACCATTAACTGTAGGTCAGGGCTCATGAACGTCTCATTTGGGAACATGAAAGTTAAATTAAACATTTTTAGTACTTCCCAACAACCCTCGAGTGAAGCTGAGTGCCTTATGGTTGACGACCTAGTCCAGGAGTACCTTCCATTTGCTGTGCTTAAGGATGCCCTCGAGCACACCATTTTCTATGACTGGATCGATACTTATGAGGGCACACCTGACCATGAGGAGGTCTATCACCATTTAGTGGCTGCGCTATACCCTGGACATATCCCATGGCGACCCCACCCCGACCCTCTCCCTGTGTCGACCGGCCCACCACTTCAACCCTCCATAGAATCCCCACCTACACTTGACCTCAAAAACCTTCCTACCTCTCTCAAATACGTCTTCCTAGGACCCAACAACACCCTTCCTATAATTATGTCATCTAGCCTATCTATTGACCAGGAAGCCCAGTTGTTGGAGATCCTTACCACACACCGGCGAGCTATAGGATGGACAGTGGCTGACCTCCGGGGTATAGACCCCTCTGTGTGCATGCATCGCATAAACCTGGAGGACCAGGCCAAACCTTCTAGGGAAGGGCAGCGACGGTTGAACCCTCACATGAGAGAGGTGGTGATGAAAGAGGTAGTGAAATTGTTAGATGCTGGAATTATATACCCTATCAATGATAGCGAGTGGGTGAGTCCTATCCAAGTCATCCCTAAGAAATCGGGCATCACGGTAAAACCAAACTCAGAGGGTGAACTTGTGCCAATAAGAGAGACCACAAGCTGGCGTGTGTGCATTGACTATAGGAAGCTGAACTCTAACACCCGTAAGGACCATTTCCCTCTCCCATTCATTGACCAAATCCTAGAGAAACTAGCGGGCCAAGAGTTTTATTGCTTTTTAGATGGGTACTCAGGATATAATCAAGTGCCAGTTTTTCCAGGGGATCAGGAAAAGACGACTTTTACATGCCCCTTCGGTACATTTGCGTATCGAAGAATGCCTTTTAGTCTTTGTAATGCCCCTGCTACATTTCAGCGATGCATGATGTCCATCTTTTCCGACATGATTGATAAATTTTTGGAAGTTTTTATGGACGATTTTTCGGTATTTGGCGCTTGTTTTGATGAATGCTTGCACAACCTTGCTTTGGTTTTAAAACGCTGTGAGGAAACAAATTTAGTGTTAAGTTGGGAAAAGAGCCACTTTATGGTTCAACAGGGGATTGTGCTTGGGCATGTTATATCAAAAAGGGGTATAGAGGTTGATAAGGCCAAGGTTGACTTGATTGCTAATTTACCACCACCTACATCAGTTAAGCAAATACGGTCTTTCCTTGGCCATGCAGGGTTTTATCGTCGATTCATCAAAGATTTTAGCAAAATATCATGTCCATTATGCCACCTTCTCGGTCAGGATGCACAATTTGAATTTGATGAGTCGTGTAAAGAAGCTTTTACCACGTTAAAAACCCTCCTCTCTAGCTCCCCTATCATTAAGCCCCCTGACTATACACTGCCCTTCGAGATAATGTGTGATGCATCAAATTTTGCTATAGGGGCAGTGTTAGGCCAACGCATCAACAAAATTCCTCATGTTATATACTATGCTAGCAAGACACTCACTGATGCTCAATTGAATTACACTACCACCGAAAAAGAGTTGCTTGTTGTTGTGTTTGCATTAGATAAGTTCACGTCCTATCTCCTGGGTAGTAAGATCATCATCTTCTCTGATCATGCAGCCTTGAGGTACCTTCTTTCCAAGAAGGATGCCAAGCCAAGGCTGATCCGTTGGATTTTACTCCTCTAGGAATTTGACTTTGAAATTAAAGATAAAAAGGGTTCTGAGAATGTCGTAGCTGATCATCTATCCAGAATTCCTATTCCCGATCTACATAGCCATGACCCTCTAAGAGATTCATTCCCTGATGAGCAGCTCTTTGCTGTCTCTACTACATCTCCACCTTGGTTTGCACATATTGTGAATTATCTTGCTGTGGGTCAAATCCTAACCTTTTGGTCTAAACATGATAAAGATTTATTTTTCTCTCGCGTCAAACATTACTATTGGGATGACCCTGACCTGTTTAAGATATTTGCTGACCAAGTCATAAGACGATGTGTCCCCGAGAGTGAGTTTCATAGCATCTTATCTTTTTGTCACTCTCATGCTTGTGGTGGACATTTCGGTGGTAAGAAAACTACGGCCAAAGTACTTCAAAGCGGTTTTTATTGGCCAACTCTATTTAAAGACGCTCATGCTTATTGTCAATCTTGCGATAGGTGTCAAAAATTGGGAGCCTTGTCTAAAAGGAATATGATGCCCCTACAACCCATATTGATTGTTGAAATGTTTGATGTATGGGGTATCGATTTCATGGGACCTTTTCCACCATCTTTTGGTCATACTTATATTCTTGTTGCTGTGGATTATGTGTCTAAGTGGATTGAAGTTGTTGCCACTAGGACCAATGATCATAAAGTTGTGCTGGAATTTCTGAAATCTAACATTTTTAGCAGGTTTGGAACTCCTCGTGCTATCATTAGTGACGGAGGTTCTCATTTTTGTAACAGGTCTTTTGAGGCTCTTCTCAAGAAATACTCTGTCACCCACAAGGTTGCCACACCATATCATCCTCAGACGAGTTGTCACGCCCCGAAATCCCATACCTCGATCGGAGTGCAGAAGCCAATCAATGGAATACATTTGGAGGTAGAGATCCCGGGCGCGAGACCGAACAGTCGATTTACCCACCGATTACAATCATCTCAAAAGGACGTGTAACCGATTATGCCCGCAATCAGTGTAATACAATAATAGACATCAATGAATACTATGAAATGAATTTACTTAATAATAATCCCTTTAGGAAAGTCAAATAAAATAAACCTATGTGTCTATGGCACACAATTGCCAATTATGTCATAAGCATCAATAAAAAGCAAAGCAAATAACTAAAGCGTTTTTAAACTCCTTTCGGCGCCTTCAATCCGCCATTCCACTACTGCACTTCCTGAACTCACTTTTCAATTGCGCCTGCATCAGAGGATGCATGAGTATTTCATAGAAACACTCAGTAGGATGTAAAAACCCACTGAATGAAAACAAACAGTAAGAAGAGAATAAGAATAACAAGGTTATGGGCATTCCACAATATTTGAACTTAACCGAGGACTATACACCTGCAAGGTTAGTCAACAATAATTCCAACTCGCAAGTAAGGAAAAACATCAATAAGGCTCCTACTATACATATGAGTAAGGAGAGGATAATAATCATATCAAAGGCTCCAGACATCGAAAGTGAAAGGAGTTACAATTTCTGCTCGCTGAACCGGTCGCTCGCAAGTGACTAAAATAATATACCAGAACCACCCTAGGGGTTCTCTCTTTGGAACCCTGCCATGCGTCTAGGATGCTAGCCCCACCAGTGCTTACGGACACGATGGGTGGAGACTGAGGACCTTCCGTAATGTCCACAATCTAACGTACGTATAGTGCCTCCCTTCGGGCAATATGGAATCGCAATTTCATAATTATAAGTGACCTCGCAAGATCTAGCAATGGCTTAATTAAGCATACTATGAAACCACAATGGGGAGAGTCTCGCAAGGTCTCCAGTGGAAGAAACAATCATGAAATCAATATGAGCAATATCTCAAAGGAATAGAGGTCTCAACACTCTAAGATCATAAGGTATCTCTTACCAGAATAGACTCTCTCAAGGAGTATGGATAGAAGCATCAAAGTCTTTGGTCAACACGTAACTCACTCATTGGAGTAGCATAGAATAACAAGACAACTCACACAAGGAGTAACATACAATCAATATACACCTTTCATGCTCAGCTCTAGATAGGAATTCTTCATAATTGAATCACATCTAACCCAATTCTTACTGTGATATACCATAAGTATATAGTCCAATTACTGTTATTAACATATTAATCGTTACCATATCATATTACATGATGTTATTTATATACTTAGTATTTTCTCTCAATTCTGCTCACTGTCTCCTGCACAACAGTCCTATTCCGACGGCCACTGTGCTATGTAAAGTAAGACCTAACCTCTGAAATTTTTACTGATAATACCCTCGTGAGTCTAGTGTCTAACCCCACTGATTATATATTTTTCTGATTTTATTTGAATTAGTTATGAATTATTTACCACCGACTGTCAGCACAGAAATAGTTCTGGCCGAGATTAGGACTCTTAATTAAACTTGATTATCTTATTTAGTAACACATTATAAATGATAATACATCACTAACAGAACATATACTCCCCTCCTAGATCAATTACAGAACCTAGAATTATCTGGAATTACTGAAGTTCACTCCTTTCTTATGTTCTTATATATATAACATAGTTTGTAAACATCAATACACTCTAAATAAGACAATTAATGTAAGACACACCTTAAAGGCACAAACTCAACGTGAATCATCATTAACCAAACAATAACAGAACTTTTACTCTCTGGAAAAATTAATAAAGCATTAGAATTTAGATGCGAATTCCCATCTAGAAGTGACACATGAATGCACATATGATTTGTAATGCACTACGCATAGAATTAAAGACATAACTCATTCATCTCGCAAGAATCCAAACAATGACTAAGGTATTGACTCAGAACACTTGTCAAAAGCATATATAATCAAAAGAGAGAAGAGGGGAAAAACCATCCTATTTAATCCTCCAAAGATCTCGCCTTTCTACGCGCCTCTCGTCTCTTCCGCTTCTTCCAAAGCTCCCGCTCCAAGCTCTCGCAAACTCCCACAAGAACAAGCCTCCAAGGAGATGGGTGAACATGGGAAGGAGAAGGGAAAGCTCTCTGGATGTTCTAGGGTTAGAACAAGCCAATTCTCTAGGGTTTATATAGAGTTAGGAGAGAATCTATTCTCAAACCAATCTTCCAAATCATGGACACTTCCAACCAATGGGAAGGCTTCAAAATCTTATAGGAGACGTGCAAATCAAGTCCCAATGGGATTTGGTATCTTTCCCAAGCAAATCCACCCAAAGATAAGCTTGAAAACACAAAACCGCAACCGGCGATCGATCAGCAATACGGCGATCGATCGTCGTATGCCCTGTTTTACACTACCACGCTACTGCCGATCGATCGCTATTTCAGCCGATCGATCATTTTATGCGAAACACAAAATTCACAAATTCCAGTAACTACGATCGATCGGTTTAGTAAGGCGTCGATCATCTCAGCTTGCCGATCGATCGGCTCTTACGGCGATCGATCGCTGTCACGGTTAATCAAATTCAATTTCTCATATCATTTTACCCTGAACTCCAAATTGCACATAATAGGTGGCGTTAGAAAGCTCTTCTCACCAACTTTAATTTGCATAAGGCACAACACGACTAAATTAAACGTTAAGAGGGTCAAATTTGGGTTTTAAAATACTTACTAATTTTTCGGATGTTACACGAGTAGCCAAGTGGATGTCTCCAACCGCCAAATCAAGCAGATTCTGGAAAAGACGGTTCGCCCTGATAGAAAGGATTGGTCCTTGAGACTGAATGATGCATTATGGGCCTACCGGACAGCTTTCAAGACCCCTATTGGTATGTCTCCTTATAGACTGGTATATGGCAAAGCTTGCCATTTACCTGTTGAGTTGGAACATCGGGCTTATTGGGCTATTAAGGCATATAAGTTCGATATGGATAAAGCCGGTGAGCAGCGAAGACTCCAATTGAGTGAGTTAGAGGAGATGCGCTTTGAGGCATATGAGAATGCTAAACTCTACAAGATGATGACCAAAGCCGTACATGACAAGATGATATTCAGAAAGTCCTTTCAGCCTGATCAGAAGGTACTACTTTATAACTCTAGGCCACACATATTTCCTGGGAAGCTCCGATCTCGGTGGTCTGGGCCTTTTATTGTCAAAGAAGTATTTCCACATGGTGCTGTTGAGATTTATAATTCAAAGGATGGGACTACATTCAAAGTAAATGGCCACCGATTGAAACCATATCTCGAGGCTGTGACAGATATTGATGTGATGAGTGTATACTTGGATGATCCGGCAATTACAGATTGATCATGGTTCCGTCTGGCTAAAGACGTTAAACTTAGCGCTTGGTGGGAGGCAACCCACGTATTCAGGTGTATTCTCTCCTTTATTTGATTTTCTTTGTTATATACTCATTGTCATGCTATATTTTGTTCACAGTGAGGACAATGTTCATAATAGGTTTGGGGGAGGGAATATTACTTTCATAAAAATAAAACGAAAAAAATCAAAATTTTTTTAAAAAAAACACAAATCATAAAAATTTGATTAGTTTTTAGGTTGTTTATTAGTATTTCTGTTAGGTTTTGATAGTTTATCCCGTAATAATGCATGCTTCAATTATTAGGAGATTAATTTGCATTGGAAGTGTAAGTAAGTATACTGGAGGATAGATACACTTAATTGAGCATATCTTTCTGTTACAGTCCTCTTGGAACAGGTGCTTAAACTAAGAAAACTCACTCACACACACTAGTACATAAAGTAATACCATCTAGAGATTTGTTGAATACTAATTTACAGTGGGATGTCTTTAGTCATAGTCATTGGATGATGTGTAGTTATCTGTTGAGCTTAAAAGATCATGATAGACCATTTACTTGGCTATGGCAAGGGATTGGAACCGGAAATAGGTTGAGAGTATAATACAGCCTGGACAAAATAAAGATGGGGCTGCTTGACTTTATAGGATTAACTTAGGCTGATGCTCGGGCCCGAAGCGGTCTCTTAAAACCTAATGCCCTAAGCCAAACTGGCTGGGAGTCATTGGCCTGAGTCATTGCTAAACCTAAGCATCTTGAAGTCAGGCCTTACACAGTCCTAGCGAAAAAAAAAAGTCTGTGGTGTATTATCCTCTCAAATCTAGAATGTTGGACCCGAAGGAGGCGCGCAGATCTGTGCTATCATGAACCTAAAGATTACAATAACTATGTAGATTCTGATGTTCTTTGGTTAATGGGTAACACTGGATCTGTACAAACAGAAATTTAGAATGTATTGCTACAATGTTCTACACTTTCTACTATTTATGTTATCATGCTATATAATATTTGAACAGAAATTTCCAAGATGAAAGTGTGGAATAAAACCACTTACTTGAGGGCTTCTATATTCCTGTTGATTATGAACCAAGTACGTGTGGTTAATTTTCTTAAGCATTGTAGTATGTATTTATCGGGATAATAGGTTTGCTTGTTTTGTAATGTTTTAATTTTTGCTTTGTTTTTGCACTTAGGTTAATTAGTTTCATAAATACATGTTTGTGGGTAGCATGGCTGCAAACCCTCACGAGACAATACTCGTCCTACTAGGGACACCTAGAGGTTTAACGGCTTGTTGTATACGCTCAATGCAATCGTGTTCCCTACGAAAGTGGTGTTTACTTTTATGCATTACTTCCTTAGTATGATTGTTTAATTTTATTTTGTTTTGTTTTGGTAGGGACTAACAAAATATAGGTTTGGGGGTGTGATCTATACATGAAATATGCATTTTATTATCTCCTAAGCTTATGATTATGCTAGTGTTTGATTAGAATAATTACTACTTTAATATAGTTTTTGGTTTTTGTAGGAAACAAGAGTAATACACAGAAATGAAGAGAAAAGTAACTTGAATAGTTAAATCATCATAACTTCGTGTACAAATGTCGGATTGGACTGATTCAAGTCTCATATTAAATTTCAAGAAGTCAACTTTCCAACGCCACCAACCACGCTCAATTCGGAGTTTGGGACAGAAAGTTATAGCCATTTGAAGTTTATGAATAGTAACTACGATCGATCGGCTATCAATGCGATCGATCGCCAGAGCCGTAAAAGCAGTGTATTGAAGGAAACGATCGATCGGACCTCAAAACGATCGATCGTATCTACAGGAATTTTTTATCCGTGCAAGACAGTAACTACGATCGATTGGTAACATACGGCGTCGATCGGCAAAGCGATCGATCGGATGAAAATAACGAAGGAATTGCGATCGATCGGCCAGCGAACGATCGTCAATACGGAGCGATCGATCGCCGTCTGCGGCAAACCGAAATAAGACCTATTTCGACTTGGATTTGGAAGGGAATTTTGTGGTTTCTCTTCACTATTATAAATAGGCCATATGGGAGAACGTTTTGGGCATTCAATCTGGGAGAAACCCTTGGAGATCTGATAACCTAGAGAGCAATTTGAGACCTTGGAGGCTAGAGCAAATGAAGAAGAAGATGATGAAGATGAAGATGATAGATTCTCTTCCCATGCTTGGCTAAACTCCTATCCAAGGCGTAGATGAGGCCCAATAATCTGGTTGTGTAGTTTCTTTTCTCTCATATTATTTTTACTCTAGTTGGTGTATGAACCGTTGTTATGCAATTAAAGTTAATTCATTGAGTTTATTCTTTGTGCTTGAGAGAGACAAGAGTGGATTTTATGAATTTCAATCTGAGAGATTACTTACATGTCTGAGAGGAATGTGAGTGTTTTAATTTGTCATATGTTAATAAAGTTTCATTGATTTATGCTTGAGAGAGATAGATCACAATTCCATATGCTTAATTGAATTATGTGTTACGTCCGAGAGGAGAGCACTATAATTTGAATTGACAGGTGTATGTCTGAGAGGAATACACCAGCCAATTGGAAATTTGAATTCGAAAGAGAGAGAGAGACTTTACACTAGTTTATTGTGGTGGATTCGAAGCCTTGGTATTCCACATATTGATTAAATCTCAACTAAATTAGTTAAAGTTTAGTGCTTTTCTTTAGATTAAACTAAAAACTGATGCTTTCCTTGAGTTTGGTAAAATTATTCATCCGTCCCTGAGGTTCGACAACCCTTTAATACTCGCCGTAGTACAATTGCCTTGTGCACTTGCAAGGGTTTAATTTTAAACGATCAGTCATTGACTACAATATAATGCACTTCTAGCCAAAACTGTTCTGTTTCATTACACAAATAAAGTGATGAACAACATGGCAAGCCTTCGACATACAACTCAAGTGACTTTTTGTACACTACATCTATTAGGCAAATGACTACAAGATCCAACAATGTTATTTTTACCAGTAAGATCCAATAATATTGAGTGAGTCCTCAAATTTAGTTCCTAAGTTGTTTATCTGCTTTTCCTCTTCTTTCATCCATTAGCAGCGCACATTGCGAGAAATCAAAAGCATAAAGGATAACCCTAAATTTATCGAATACTTGTAACTTTTCTCTTAATCACACTTCTCGTAGTTCGTTCATATTCAATTAAATGCCAAAATTCCAATGTCTCTCTCTATTTTTTTTCGTTGATCAATCTCATTTTGCAGAATCAAAAGAATGCAAACGTTAAAGAAGTCATGGAAGTTCATTAAAATTGGAGAAATCCAGTTGCACTCATTGGAGATGTTCATACACAAACAACACATGCACAAATAAGCTGCATTTCTGCTAATAAAAAAATGAGTTAAAAAATTGTTTGAGAATCTAAGACGATTGTCTTAGATTCTGCTCATTGTTTGAGCACAAAAATTGTTGTTTGACAACAAAGGAGAACCTTAGATTGCAAAGCAAAACCTAGGACAATTATTCAATTCAAATGATAAAAACAAAATGATATAAAAACAGACAAGTCATAATAGATAAACAACTTATTGAATGTGCACAAAAAAGAGACCGTACTAAAATTTGCGCCTTCCCTGATGAGCATTCAACACCTCCATTCCATGCAAAAAATCCATAATTAATTACCAAGAAAATTGGGCTCACAGAATTAAATAATTAACCGAGAAATTTGGCCAACATAGTTTATAATTTCTTTGACAGCATCTTCATACAAAACTAGCATATTAGTCAAATCAATGTGTGAACAGTCACAATTCTAGCCACCTTAATTTTCTAGCATGGCTAGTAATTTTGATTAGGAGAACAAATATGGAAAGTTCAATAACAGTTTTCTTGGCACAATTCAAATTATCGGACAATAAAAAGTATGATTTTTTTAAAAAATTTAAAGAAAAAAAGACTTACTTTTTCCCAAAGAAAGAGCATATGAAGAAGAAGAATCAACACCTGAGATGGGAGGGATGAGAGATCACGATAGTCGTGAACTCCAATGGAAAAGTCACGATGGGATCAGACAGGACGGAGACGGGGATTGGGTACAGAAGAAGGGAGAACAGGAGAATGCACGTCAATTGGGTTTGATGGGTGGAGAGGAGCCAAGGGAGGAATAAAGGTCTGGCGAGAGGCTCTGTGACCAGAAACGCATTTTAAACGGGTTTAAAACGCGTAAAACGCGTTTTGGATAGGCAGTTGTACAAAACGGCGTTTAAAACGCGTATTTGTTAAAAAATACATTTTTTGCAAAAAACGTGTGTAAAACGCATATAGACGCGTAAAACGCGTTTCGATGTTAAATCCCCCCGGTTTGCCCTAGACACTATTCCTCCCGGCGAGTCCGATGGTGGATCCCCGAGCTGTTGAGCCCCGGTGTTCCTCTTCGTCCTTTTCCTCCCTTCGCCGGTAATCAAAGCCGCCAACAATCGGAGCCCCGGTGATCCCCAAGAGGTTGAGTCTCCGTCGAGGTGAGCCATGGTCACTCCTTCTTTTCTCTATGAAGTCTTAACTATTTCATCTCTAACATCTCCTTCCGCCGTTCCACTATTCGGCGAGCCACCGGTTCAAATTGGGCCGAGATTGGGAAGATAGAAGGGGTTTGGGAGAGGGATTTTTGCCTGTGGAACTATTGGATGACCACGGCTGGCGGTGGTGAGCTCGGCTTGGTCTGATTTGGGTCTGGTGTGGGGGAGAATGATATTTGGGTTGTGATTTGTGGACAGGTGATGCCATTATCTGGTTTTGCTTGAGCAAAATTAGGGGGATGACTGGAGACGGGAGAGTGGAGAGGAAGGCTGAAAGGTAGTGGTACGGTCAAGGATGTAGCTTTTGTAGTTGCTGTATTGAAGGTAGAATTTGACTTATAAGGCTTCTGCTTTGCATTTGTTTTTTTCTGGAATGAGATTTGGACGAATTGGCTCCAAGACGTTTCCCATAGATTGACTGGTGCATAGAAATTTACCAGCTAGACAATAAAATTTTAAGTTGGTTGCAAGTTATTACGTGAATGGTAATGGACAAAGACTTTAGGAACTTAGAAAACGGCAGGCCAAATTCATAAATAGCACTCTTTGTGTTTAGTTTTTTTCATGTTAAGTAGACCCTGTTTGGTTTATGTAAATGTTTTTTTAGTTTTTGTGAATTTTATAGTTTCTCCGATATTGTGTTTCATTGGTGTTCACAAGGTGATGTTGATGCTAACTAAGGTATTCTTCAGTTCGTGGTGAGTTTGGAAGCTGGTTGTTGATGAGCTGCGGCGGGTTATCTTCATTTCCAATGCTGATTGGGACTCATCAATAGGGGTTTTATGTGATGCTGGAGTCATACAGGGAATTTGGACCTGGCAGTTTTTCTCTACACCCTATTATCCTTGTGCGGAACATTGGAAAGCATAAGGACCAAATTTCTTCTAATTCTGGTATGTTTCTTAATTATGTGTTTGGTATGTTAATTGTTCCATGTAATTTTTATCTTAAAGTATAGAAATTATTGTGTGATTATTATATTTTGATGGTGCTTTATTGTCTACAATGAAAAGTAGACTTGTGGATTGTAGTGAAATGCCGAGGGCGAAGGATCCCTTTTGGGAGTATGTAATCGATGAGAGTGGTAATAAGCTTAAATGCAAATTATGTGGAGAAGTTTTTATTACTTCAAGCATAACAAGAATGAAGATTCATTTATCGCAATTGAGTCAAAGAGATGTGAGGCCATGTAAAAGCGTTCCGGATTCTATTCGTGACTTGGCATTGGCCGCTCTTAATGAGAATGAGTCGAAGAAAAGAGCAAAAACATCTTTGTTAATCCCAAACTCACAAGTGAATGATTCTTGTAATAGTGCAAGTGGATGCGGTGCTAGTGGGGGAAATCCAAGCAAAAAGATCAATTCATTTGGAACACCTAGTTCAAGTACATTAAAAATCCACCAATCCAAACTCTTTGCTAATATGAGAAAGGAGGATAAACATAAGGCCGATAAGGCATTGACAAAGGCCATTATCACTAACAACCTTTCATTCCGCTTGGTTAGAAACGAAGATTTTCGTCTTGCAATTGAAACTATTGCAAATTATGGGCCGGGCTATGCTCTTCCAAGTTATGAAATGGTAAGAACAACATTGTTGGAAGAATTGAAAGGTGATGTGAATGTATATCTAGATGGAGTTAAAAAATCGTTTGTGCAAACGGGTTGTACTTTAATGTCGGATGGGTGGTTAGATGGCAAGAAGAGGCCATATATAAATTTATTGGCCTCTTGTCCTAAAGGTGTGATTTTTTTGAAATCCTTGTGTACCGTTGGAAAGGTGAAAAATGCTAAATTGATTGCTAATTTTATTATCTCCGGAATAGAAGAGGTTGGAGCCAAAAATGTAATTCAAGTTGTATCGGATAATGCCTCTAACTATGTTGCGGCCGGAAAACTCATTGAAGAGAAATATCCACACATATTCAAGACTTCGTGTGCCACACATTGCGTAGATCTTATTTTGGAGAGTATTGATAAGTTACACGAAGTAAAACCTATCTTAGAAAGTGGTAGAAAGTTGGTGAAGTTCTTGTATAAATATCAACATGTGTTAGATGTGATGAGAGATCATACAAATGGAAGGGAATTAAAAAGGCCGGCTTCAACTAGATTTGCTACAGAGTTTATTTGCTTGCAATCCATAGTAAAAGAAGAACAAGCCTTGCGCTTCATGGTGGCATCAAATGATTGGAGGTCCTTACCTCAAAGCAAGCTTGATGAGGGTATGGAAGTGACTAATTTAATTCAAGGATATCATTTTTGGGAAAAAGGTAAAGAAATTTTATCCATTGTTGAACCATTGGTTAGAGTGTTACGCATGACGGATGGTGATGGTTCTACTATGGGATATTTGTATGAAAGCATGGAGAGAGCCAAAAAGGCTATAAAAGAAGTTTGCAATGGTGAAGATGATAAATTTATGCCATATTGGAAGATTATAGATGATAGAATGGTGAAAACAATGCATAGTCCTATTCATGCATTTGCGGCTTATTTGAATCCGCATTTGTATTATGATGGCTTTATCACCATGGATGCAAATGTGAGGTTGGGAGTAGAGAAGGTGTTGGAGAAGATGGTTCCGACGAGCGATGAAAGAAAGGACATTGGCAAAGAAATAAGGTTGTATCACACAAAAGCTCCATGCATCTTTAGTCCTATAGCAATAGAAAGTCTTCATGATTCACATCCAAGTAAGTTTTTTTTTCATAAGATTATTTTTTTTTATTAATTTATATACATAAAATTTAATGTTATGATTGTAATCTAATGGAATTGTAGGGATTTGGTGGGACATATGGGGCTCGACGGTTCCAAAGCTACAAAAATTAGCAATTAGATTGCTTAGTCAACCTTGTAGCGCCTCACCGTGCGAACGAAGTTGGAGTGCCTTTGATGCGGCGTATACTAAAAAGAGAAATCGCCTAGAACCAACAAAACTAAGTGATTTGGTTTTTGTAAGGATGAATTTTCATTTCATGGAAACATGTGCAACTAAAGAATTGAATGATTCGGAACCAATTGAACTTAGCAAAATCATGGCATTTTCCGATCTAGCGCCGCAAGGAGAGAACGTTGAAGAAATAGAAGAAGAGCACATGGATGGTGAAGGTGATGGAATTGAAGAAAATTTAGAAGAGAACTTAGTAGAAAATGATGATGATTATGATTATGATATACTTGATAACTTGAATGTCTAGTTTGCAAAGAAGAAGACACTTTGTTTTATAGTATCTTTTAGTATTTTGGGTTACTAAGGAAGAAGACACTTTATTTTTAACTAAGGATACACTTGTGTTATATTAAATTTTCAATTTTATTACTTCCCCGTACTTTTCGCATATTTTTCCCGTATATTCCATTTTCTGCCGTATCTTACCGTACGTTAACCTGAGCCGTATAATTGCCGTACCCGTACTTGGTCACTTAGGCGAGAGGAAGAGCCCCGATGGGATCGGTCGGAAGGGAGATGGGCGGGGAAGAAGAAAGAGTAGAGAGAACTGGGTGTCATGAGAGGAAAAAAAGACATGAGAAAGGGAGAAATTACAAATTTGCCGAGCAACCTGGAGAACCAGTTTCCAGATTCTCCCCCCTCCACGTGTAAGAATATCTTTCTTGTTGAGGGTTGGTGGTAATGCAATACAGTGAGGAAAACATTTTTCTTTTCTTTTCACAATCCTCATGATCTTATAATAAAGAAACAAAGTTCTTCATGGTCCAAATTTAGAGAAAAAAAAATCCTCATAATCCATAAAGAGAATGGTTGCACTGTATACACACATGGAAGCTGGTACAATAGCCAGACCATATCATCTTTTAGAGTCGAGTTTACATGAGTCGTGTGAGCCACATTATATCGAGCCATCATCCAGGGGTGCAGATGATGTGAATCACCATCCGCCATCAGATCAAAATCCAATGTATCATGGTGAATCAGCTCACATGTAAACTTTTCCAACCTGTTATGCTACTTTTACATTAGCAAGGTACACCCTACACATGTGCCCAACTGTTTAGCACCAAAATTGCTAAAACACACGAGAATTTATTGGGTGCAAGCGCCTGACCATGTCTAACTCTATGCCTATCACAAGAGTCATTGATTTCAAGAATCGATGGCGCATACTTAATGTGTGTTCTCTAACTATTTGGTACTAATACAGCTAAACACACGTATAAAATATGTGCGCGGTCGATCTTCAACATCGGCGGCTCCCTGCCACCCTAGACTAATGTGCAAGGGACACCAATAATTTCTCGGCTGCCGGATGTTTTTCTCACAAGCAGCTAAGAAACGAAAAGTAGTCCCTAGCATTCCCAAAAAGAAAAAGAAGGGCAGTCCCTGGTGCGGAGCCCACCAAC
The DNA here is from genome assembly GCA_039654745.1 of Houttuynia cordata. Lineage (NCBI taxonomy): Eukaryota > Viridiplantae > Streptophyta > Magnoliopsida > Piperales > Saururaceae > Houttuynia > Houttuynia cordata. The sequence goes on from CM077503.1 coordinate 58,889,265, forward strand.
ACCGCCCAGCTGACATGGCGGCCACCTCCGGTCACCGAAAGACAGCTCGGACATCCTGAACCAACAAAGCAGGCCCTGTCCGTTTCTTTCCAGCCAATCCCAAGTTTAGCGGTCTCCAAATAATTCCGCGAATTTCGGTCTCCATTTCATTTGTGCTCGCAAATCCGCCCGCCTATAAATACCCTACCTTCCTCTTTCCACGGTCCGGTCCGAAAGGGAGAGATCAGAATCGGAGAGAGAGGCCGATCTCGCCTCTTTCTCGTCTCCCGAATCTCACCTCTCGCGCATCATCTTCGGTCTTTCCAAGGTGAGCAGATCCGTTCGCTTTTCTCGATTTGCAGAATGATCCGTTTGGTTTTGAATTGATCTGTTTAGAGATGTTTTTTTTTTCATTTATTTTGTTGTTTGATTCATGGGTTTATGGAGATGTCAGATGTGGATCTTTTATCGGATGTGAAGTTTGTATGTTTAAGATTCTTTGTTGAGCTGATTGTTGATTGGTGGAAGATTTGGAATTTAGCTTTGTCTTTTATTGACTTGATGAATTACTTTGATGTGTAGACATGATATTGAAGTCCCGTGACATAATTTATCAGACATGATATAGCTTATCTAGAGATTAGAATTTAGCACTTTTAAGATATATTTTTGGGGTCCTGATGTCACCTTATCTGAATAATGATATCTGTGAACTTGCTAATTTTAGCTGAGATTTGAATTTAGCTTTGCCTTTTTAGTTGTTTGGTGAAATCATATTTTCCTCGTTTTATATCAATTCCGATTTTAGTTTGAGCTGGACATGAGATAATGCATTTTGATATTGAAGTCTCATGATATAATTTATTGCACATGATATTGAAATCTGCAAATTAAGATTTTTCTGTTAGAGATTAGAGTTTTTACACTTTTAAGATCTTTGGTCTGATAAGGACACTTCCACCGAGTAATGATATTTGTGAACTTGCATGACATCTCAAATAAATTAGTTGTTGAACACTCTGACAGAAGACAATATATCATTTGGTTGGCACCGCTCATTTCTATTTTTTGTGCGACAGCTAAACGCCTATTGCTACTTGGCACTGTTCTCTTTTTTCTTTATAGGAGGAGAACTAGTTGGTACCATGTTATATGGTACAACAGTGTTTCTTAAATGTGTTGAATTATTTCTTGAATTGTCTGTTTAAACTTTTGAATAGTGTACAACATAATCGGTAATGAAGATCCCGCTGCTAGTGGGGCAGTAAACAATTAGTAGCCCATGTAGCAGATACATCTTTTGAACAACTGAAGTGTAGGAGAATAGATTGAATGTAGCATATGTCTAACTGTATTACTATATTTTTGTAGGTTAATCAACCATGGCTGATGCTGAGGATATCCAGCCCCTTGTCTGTGACAATGGTACTGGGATGGTCAAGGTCAGTTCTTTAGCTTTACGTCTGTGCATAATATTCTCCTCTTTCTTGATGTCTGTCTAGCTCATTTTTGAAGCATTTCTGAAAATTTTGACTCCTATGCATAGGCCGGATTTGCTGGTGATGATGCTCCTAGAGCAGTATTCCCTAGTATTGTTGGCCGACCACGCCACACTGGGGTCATGGTCGGGATGGGGCAGAAGGATGCGTATGTTGGCGATGAGGCTCAGTCCAAGAGAGGTATTCTTACCTTGAAATACCCCATTGAGCATGGTATTGTAAGCAACTGGGATGACATGGAGAAAATTTGGCATCACACCTTCTACAATGAGCTTCGTGTTGCTCCAGAAGAGCACCCTGTGCTTCTTACTGAGGCTCCACTTAACCCCAAGGCAAACAGAGAAAAGATGACGCAAATTATGTTTGAAACATTCAATTGCCCTGCCATGTATGTGGCCATTCAGGCAGTGCTCTCTCTATATGCTAGTGGTCGTACCACTGGTATGCTTTTTCCTATCTCTATTTTACTAAGTTGATAAATGTTTTTCTGCCTAATTTGTTCACCACCTAAATCTATCCAAATGCAATTTGATTATCAGGTATCGTTTTGGATTCTGGTGATGGTGTGAGCCACACTGTGCCAATCTATGAAGGGTATGCGCTTCCGCATGCTATCCTCCGTCTGGACCTTGCTGGTCGTGACCTCACTGATGCCCTCATGAAGATCCTCACAGAGAGAGGTTACTCTTTCACTACAACTGCTGAGCGGGAAATTGTAAGGGACGTGAAAGAGAAGCTGGCCTATGTTGCACTCGACTATGAGCAGGAACTTGAGACTGCCAAAAGTTCTTCCTCGGTTGAGAAGACTTATGAGCTTCCTGATGGTCAGGTGATCACCATCGGAGCTGAGAGGTTTCGGTGCCCTGAGGTCCTTTTCCAGCCTTCTCTCATTGGAATGGAATCTGCTGGTATTCACGAGACCACATACAATTCCATCATGAAGTGTGATGTTGACATTAGAAAGGACTTGTATGGTAACATTGTTCTCAGTGGTGGGTCTACCATGTTCCCTGGCATTGCTGATCGTATGAGCAAGGAAATTACAGCCCTTGCCCCAAGTAGCATGAAGATTAAGGTGGTGGCTCCGCCAGAGAGAAAGTACAGTGTATGGATTGGTGGATCTATTCTTGCATCTCTCAGCACTTTCCAACAGGTAACTATTTTTTTTTCTTTTAGTAAATTCCTTGTCTTGATTTTATGGTAAGATCAATGCCTTACATTGTCTTTTACTAACAAATGAACAGATGTGGATATCAAAGGGAGAGTACGACGAATCTGGTCCCTCTATTGTCCACAGGAAGTGCTTTTGAGTTTTCGAGGGTGGCAAGTCCTTTATACGGTTGATGATTTCTCTCTTGTGTCTTGCTGTGGGTTTTGTTCTGGTTGCGATTGCCTATGTTCATGATGCAAAGCATTCCTTATAAGCAGTGAAAATTCATTGTAGCAGTGGCAAATATCGGGACTTTAGGTTGGATTGGAGATATTTATTTTAAATATTTGTGGCGGTTTGCTGTCGTATTATTTGGCAAGCTCCTTGATGATGGTCGTCTCCTTCTACCATTTACTGGAACTATCTCTTGTTGGGTAGCAGGAGATGAAAGTTTGGCCAGCACTATACAAATTCGTCACTCTTTTGCGTTTGTAGCATTTTAGCTTAGCTATGTGTGGGAGGATGGCATTTGTTAATATTTTATGCATTGACAATTGTTCTGTTATTGGCAAATTTTCTGGTGAAACTGGTAATTATTTGGTTACTTCGGTTTTTGAAATGTCAGTGTTGTTATACCTTGAGAACAATCACTTTCATTAAAAAAAGGGCATTCATTTAATTTAAAACAAATAAGATAAGATAAGATGAGAACATTCATTCGGCTGCCTGGGGAATGCGGAATGTTGTCCTGGATGTACGATTTGCATGTGGGTCGAATGAATATGTAGCTGACCTGATTCCTATTGGGGTGAGTTGGCTGGCCGGCTTTCCTTTAATAAAGGTGGACCTGTGCTCTCTTGGCCATGTGCTTGTGGCATATGCAGAACTCCTGCGCCTCTGCTTCTTCTGACAGGGACTCAGGGTGCGTCATGCAGATTGAAATCTGAAAGCGTTAGTTGTCTCCTTCCCATTATTTTTTTATAGTACCTCTCCGTCCCATTATTGACATAACATGCGGTTGATTATCTAGATGGTCATCTCAATTAGTAGCAGATTATTAATAAATTGGACAAAGTTGTTTTCCTAACATTTGGGCTTTATCCCTTAATGCTGGATTAAATTCGACATAACCTGGTCTCATAGAGTAGGAGTAAAATACGAGCAAAGGAAAAGGCCATTCTCAAGAACTTTCACAGATTGAAAACGCACAATATTCTGGTCTTTTCTAATATGAGTTCTGGTTTACATTTTTCTCTTCTATTCTTTCCGATGGCTTCCCTTATTCTATCTTTGTTTCTAGTTTGTCATTATTTTTGGACTTTTTGGTTTTCTATCCGTTGCTTGGTTCTATCTTATTTTTGGTGTGTTGCTACCAATTTTTTTGCTAGGCTATTTTTCAACGTTCCTATGTGTAATTTTAGTTTTTTCTAAAAAGTTTTTCTTGTGAAATTTCAAGATTTGAAATTGAAACCTTTTAGCACCTTTCTTGCTTTCCAATGACGTACATGTTCATTAAATTGTATTTTCATTCAAATTCCTCATGTCTATCTTTTTATATCGGTCGGACTATTTGTTTCTATAGTTTTGCATACAACTTTATGTAAATTTACAAAGAAAGGGTATTCTCAGCTAAGAATATTACCAGAAGTAGATTTCCCAACAAGGTAGATGATGAGTTTCTTGATCATTGAAGGGTAACATTACTGAGAAAGAAAATACAAAAAAAAAGCTAGCACATGCAACTACAGTAAGTTTTACACGAATGAAAATTGTCATGCGCAACGTCAATAATTTTATAATGTAAATTAGTTGAGACACACTGTGATTCTTACGACGTAATTATTGGAAGAACTGGTTTTAGATCTAGTATTTACTGGTAGATTTTAATCCATCTGCATGCGTCGATACAAGGGGATAGGTGAGTAAAAATCACCCTACTGTTGGCTCTTGATAGGTGAGCAAAAATACGCCATTGGATCTTGATCCAACGACTCTTGAGCCAGGGCACATTTTAGATTTTTTCATCTCCAAATAAATAATGTTAACTTTCTTCATTTTTACTTCTTTTTTTTAATTACTCCATCCGTCCAAAAAAATCTTGGTAGCATTTGAAAGTGAGTTAAATTTATTGTCCTCTAGGCCCAAGGCTTGAATGCCCACACCATTTCAGAGCTCCAATTTCCCCCCTGCATATTCACGTTCAGGGTAGGGAAAGTCTAGTCATTTAATTCTGGATCTGTAATCTTTCAAATGGAGTCAGGTTTTTTTGGATGAAGGGAGTAACATTTTTGTTCGACATCGCCAGTCCCCATAGTAGGTTTATTCAAAAGATTGTTTCTTGTTTTTTGGCTGCACCAAAAAAAGGCCATGGCTGAGAACGTTATAAGATTTTGAATTAGAAGCAGAATGTATCTCAAATTTCTCGTGCCCCTTACTTAATGACAGAATTATGTAAGGTGTTCTGTAAATCAAAGGGCCTTCACCAATCTAAAAACTCCCTCAATCCTATTATAGATGCTCATCTGAAAGAAATGTTGATTTTTATTGGATGGTGAAAAACCCAAGGAATGGGGGAAGAGGTTAAAAATCCACTTAAATTGACCACATGGAGGTTGGAGCATCTAAGGAGGAGTAATTGATTGATTTCTGGTGGAACATACTGATATCTACTAAATATACATATTTTATATGCCTTTTTGCCTATATGTTAGTTATAATTGTAGTTGAAGTAAGGATAATTAACGGTTATTCATGTTAAGTGAGCAATTAAGAGTTTAATAAATAAATGCATTTAATTGATTAATTTAGATGCGTTAATTGAATTTAATGGATTTACATTTTATGATGTGTCTAAGTTATATTTAACTTTATTTATACAGGCTTTGAGAGTTCCCTATGCATATCGCCAAAAGTGAACGCACGTCAAACGGGTTTTGTCCTGAGATCAAAGATCTGACGGCCATTAGGCCTGCAATACTCTATGGAGCGGAGTGCTGAGCACCAAAGAGGAGTTATATAGATAAGTTGAATGTAGCCAAAATGGGAATGTTAAGGTAGATGAGTGGGATAACTAGGAGAGATAGGATTAGAAATGAATATATTTGTGAGAACCTATGAGTAGCGCCTTTAGGGGAGAAGCTGAGGGAATGTAGGTTGCGTTGGTATGGGCATATGCAAAGAAGACCTTTAGATGCCCCTGTGAGAAGATTAGAAGGGATACATATAAACGATGCTAAAAGAGGGAGAGGGAGACCTAAGAGAACTTGGATGGAGTTAATAAGAAAGGATTTGACTTTACTATCTCTAACAAAAGAGGTAGCCCAAAACAGACTGGAATGGAGGAGTAAGATCCGTGTCGCTGACCCCAAATAGTTGGGAAAATGTGCTACTTGATTATGATTATGATTATGATCAAAGATCTGACGATGCAGTTGTTGCGACGGGTTTTAGCCAACAAAAAGAAAAAAAAGGAAAAGAAAGAATAGAAAATTGAACCGACCGGCTCAATGGTCGGTTCGGTTTGAAAGAAAAAAATAACAAAGCGACCCGAGCCAAATGCTCGGGTGCCTGGTTCAAAAGGTAGAGCGTTCGAGCAGCGACGAAGGAGACGACAAAAGCCGTTAGTGAAGGGCAACGCCGGGGTCGACTACGGATGGCGGCGATGACGAAGGCAAGACGGCAGTGGAAAGGCTGGTAGGCGACATCGGGCATTCTACATTTGTTCGAATTTTGTTCAAGCGGGAGGCAGAAGACGGCGAGGCTGGGCTCGAATGACAGTAGCGGTGAGGCAGATGGCGACGAAGCATGATGGCGGTGGGTGTCCCAACCGAAAACGAAAAAAAAAGCAGGGGCTTTGATTTGGAAAGCTCCAATTTGGAATCAAATTCGGAATTGGAAGTCGTGTACGAGTTGGATTCCTTCTTTAAATAGGATCCAACCACAACTTGATCAAAGAGGACTCTTTGATTTCGAACTGCCTATAAAACCAGAAAAGACGGCCAGAAAAAAACAGAGGTGACAGAGTTTTAAAGAGAACTTCGGCTGCCGTTTTGTCTTGGAATCCGGTTGGATTCCGGCGTGGTTTTGGCTGGAGGTAATAAAGGAGGCCGGAGGAGAGAGAAAAGACCGGATTTTGGACTGATTTGGAAGATTTTTACTTTGCTACAATGTCGTTCCAAGTGCTACAGTACTGCAGTGAATCGGAGAAGACGATGAACAGTGTTTTCCCTTGAATTTCAAAATTGTTATAGTGCTACAGTAACCGGTTCGTTGGAGGAGATGATGAACAGTATTTTCCCGTGAACAGTGAAATTGCTACAGTGAACAATGATTTTCGGTGAATAGTGCAACATGACTCCGATAAATCAGCTGCGTTCTCCTCATCTGATGGGTGGCTATATTTACTTCCAAGGCGTAGATGAAACCCTAGATTTGTGTTATTACTCTTAATTGTTTAATTTAATATAGTTGATATGATTATGCTTAATGCGATTTCATGTTTCATAATTTGATCTAGTGCTTGACCATAGACTAATATGATTATGACTGAAATTTGATCTTGATATTTCATGTGTCTAGCTAATAATAGGTTTGTGATTGATTCTATGCTTGATCAAAATATAGAGTTAATTACATAATTTATAGTGAATGAACTTTTCGTGTCCGACCAAAGAACGTGTAGTGCATTCACTGGTAATTCGTGTGTCCGACCAAGAACACGAGTTGTCGTATCATATTAACTTGTGCGAGATAATAATTTAGAGTAATAATTGCATGTTTAATGGTGGACTCGCTGCCTTGGTACTTTTCCTTGATATTTTCATTAATTTGATTTCTTGCTAAAGTTTTAATTTATTTCATTCAAATTCAATCTTTTTATTAGAATTAGGTTAACCAACTAAGTCCTTTGGGTTCGACCTCGTTACCACTAGACTATATTGAGTATCGTGCGATTGCGAGTAAATAGTTAAAAATTCAATCAATCAATTGGCGTCGTTGCCACAGACTTGGTAACTGTTTGACTTAATTCTATTTAGTTTAGATTTTTCTTGTAGGATTTTGATACTTGATTTTTTTGTCTTTGTAGGAATTAATTTGGAGAGGCGGATAGTGACACTTGGAACTCGCCAACGTTGGAAAGACCATTCCTTCCCCTCTTTTGCAATCTATCAACCTTTCTTTTTAAATAGATTTGGGTGTTTTTAATGTTTTTTCTCTTTATTTCTATGAATGTATGCAGTGCAAGTTGTGGATAACTAGGATTGTTAGTTGTCGATATTTAGGACTGTTGATTGCTAGTCATGGATATATAGGGTTGTTTTGTGTTATGGATGTGTGATGGTGTGGTTATAGTGTTGGTGAGTGCGTGGTGAAAAAAAATGTCTTCACCTTCTTATGGATTTAGCTATAAGAACCCATACATGTACTTTAATGATTATTATTCCTCACACACACACGCACCTACTTCCCCTCTATTTGAAGTGTCATTCCCTCCATGTCACTCATATCTTGATACTTATAATCATGGGTGGGAGAATCAATCCAACTTTGGGAGTAACATATATTCCCTACAACCCACATGGACCCCTGGCTTTGAAGATAAGGTCTTGTCAATATTGGATAATATAAAGGAGATCTTCAGTAATGCAAGGGGCAATAATAATGAAGTAAGCATTTTACCTATCCAATCACAATACCCGATGGCCCAATTTGTTGAAGAGGAGATATGTTTTTCCCCTGACCATGTTCAAAATGTTATAACCCTTCGGAGTGCACAAAAATTTGAAAATGAGGTTGGGTGTAGTGCAGGAAATGAACAAGAAGGGGTAGAAATTAAAGAAATTAATGAGTCATTAGAACCAATTTTTAAATCTTCTATCTCTGGGGAGTCACCATCTATGACAGTATTAACGGAACCTTCTGTTTACGAAGCACCACTCATACAATGTCTAGACCAACCTTCCCTTTGATTGTTGAACGTGACTTGGAGTGTTCTATCAATCACCCATTCGTTCCACTATTTGAGAGTCTTCTCTAACATGTGTTACGAGAACAGGAGGCCTCTGGCCAAATTGGTTGATTTAGGGGAGGAAAAATCCTTTATTTTAAAATTCTCTAATGATATTTTCTCATGGTCAATGAAAGGGCCTCTATTTCCAAAGTTTATTCGCCCATCACTCCACCCTTTCATTCCAAGGTGTGATCCCTACTTAGGCAAAAAGGATAGGAGTCTGTGAGGCAATCATTTAATTGATCCAGGTTGACTTGTTGAGGCTATGTTTGGCTAAAGACGTAAAACTTAGCGCTCTTGGGAGCAACCCAAATTTTATTTTCTTGCTTATTTTTTATTTTTGTTTACTTGTTTCATTTTGTAGGTTTATTTATTCCATATGGAGATGCTACAGGCTAGGTTTGGGGTGTATTTCATTTTTCTTTATTTATATTAACTCCTCATTCTTAGCTTATGTGTTTCACTGCTCTACATTTACCATGAGGCTGTCCATGCAGGTGATTTCTTTCCACACTCCTTTTTCTTTTACTAGTCATTGTAGTATTATTTTGGTAAACATTGAGGGCAATGTTTAATTTAGGTTTGGGGGTGTAGAAAAGAAGTGTTCTTTTGTTTCATTATCATCTGTTTTTGTTTAAAAAAGGTTTGAAAAAAAATTTACTTAGTTTTTAGGTTGTTTGTTAGTATTTTTATATGTTTTGATAGTTTATCCCGTGATGATGTATATTCAATTCTTAAGAGATTAATTTACATTGGAAATGTGAGTAAGTATACTGGAGGATAGATATACTTAACTGAGCATATCTTTCTGTTACATTCCTCTTGGAACAGGTGCTTGAGCTAATAAAACTCACTCACACACACACTAGTACATGAAGTAATACCCTCTCGAGATTTGTTGAATTCTAATCTTCAGTGGGATATCTTTGGTCATAGTCATTAGTTGATATACGATTATTCTTTGAGCTTAAAAGATCATGATAAACCATTTACTTGGCAATGGCCAGGGCTTGGAACCAGAAATAGGTTGAGAGTATAATACAGCCTGGACGGAATAAAGATTGCTGAAAATATGAATGTTGAAAAAAAAAGAAAAAAAAAAAGAAAATAAAAGATCAGGGGCTGCTTGACTTTATAGGATTAACTTAAACTGATGCTCAGGCCCGAAGCGGTCTATACTTAAAACCTAATGCCCTAAGCCAAACCTAATGCCCTAAGCCAACTGGTTGCGAGTCATTGGCCTGAGTCATTGCTAAACCTAAGCATCTTGAAGTCAGGCCTTACACAGTCATATTGAAAAAAAAAGTCTATGGTGTATTATCCTCTCAAATCTAGAATGTTGGACCCGAATGAGGCACGCAGGCATTTGTGCTATCATTAACATAAAGATTGGGATGACTATGTGTGCGTTTGGAAGCTGAAAAACCCCATATTTCAGCTATGAAAGGTGAAAATTGTCACCTTTCATGGTGAAAAGTGTTTGGAAGCTGAAAGGTTGAAAAATGGTCAATGACGGTGATAGGTGATAATTTTCACCTATCATCTGAAAAGTGTTTGTTAGCTAAAAGGGTGAATAGTGGCTCCTAACTGTGAAAGGTGACAAATTATCACCTTTCACCCCTGAAAGGCTTATTCTCCCTCGAGTGAGAATCAACCTGATGAAAAATATCATGGGCTGCCCCTCCCTCTCGTTTTTTAGGTTTTTTTCCCTTTCTCATTCCCATTCATCGGTCACTCTCATCCCAGCCGCCATCACTCCCGTGCTCCACCATATTCCTCCGACCGTCTCTCACGCGACTCCCTGCCAAGATCCCTTTTCCCCCTCCCTCTTGCAACTCCTGCCGTCACTTCAACCCTCCATCCCCGAGTCAGACGTCGATCACCGCGTCGCCATATTCGTCGAAAGCTTCCCCGCTCGAACACACCGCCGAACCAGATAGACTTTTCATTGACGTGCTGGTAAGCAAACAACCTTGGTTTCTTGAATTTTGAAGTTTGAATTTGAATCTGTCAGATCGTATGGTTTTCTCCCTTTATATGTTTCTTGTACATGTTAGCATGAGTCCGCAGCTGTACAATCTCATTGCATATTACTCTAGCTATCAACAAATATATAAAGGATGCATATTCGTTTGATGATTTTCTGTGACATTTTCTTCTTTGTTGGGCAATTTTGACAGTTTTTTTATCTTCTATTTTCACCGATTACACGATCTACTTTGCTTAATCATTACTTCTTTTCGAGACAATCAGGCAGTTTCACTATAACCACATGGAAATCGAGTAATCGATTACTCGCTTGATGTTTGTACCGTGTACCGATTACTCGATCGCGATCCGGCTACATCGTATAATCACGATAACCACATGATAATCGTGTAATCGAGTAATCAATTACTCGATAGATGTGTGTACCATGTACCAGATTACTCGAGCGTGATCAAACTATCGTATAATCACGATAACCACATGGAAATCGATTAATCAAGTAATTGATTACTCGATAGATGTATGAAAATCGAGGTACCGATTACTCGATAGATGTCTGTACCGTGTACCCGATTACTCGATCGGGTGGGAGCTATCGTATAATCACGATAACCATATGGACTTCGAGTAATCGAGTAATCAATTACTCGATAGATGTTTGTACTGTGTACCCTATTACTCGAGCGCGATCCAGCTATCGTATAATCACGATAACCACATGTAAATCGTGTAATCGAGTTCCCAATTACTCGATAGATCCGAATACCATGTACCCAATTCCTCGATTGCCTTCCAGCTATCATATAACCACATGGAAATTGAGTACAGTGTACCCGATTACGCGATGGTGATCGAGTACATGGTACACACATCTATCGAGTAATCTATTACTCGATTACAATAGCGTAATCGAGTAATCGGTTACATGGTACACATGTCTATCGAGTAAGCGATTACTCGATCACTCGATCATTCTCACGTATGTCCACATCTCTCACTCTCATATGCTTCTTCTTGAGTGGAATAAATGGCAAGCCCAGGCAAGAAAGCAAAGTACGTCAAACAGGTTGAGTGGAATAAGGAAGAGCACTATTCAATGACACTTCAACATGCTGGTCCATTGGGGGCCTCTCACCCTGCATCGCCCGGGGTGAGTGAGAGGGTTCTGGCCGGTCAGTTGGGGTGGACTTCAGCCCACTCGACGCACCTCGTTGGGGGGGGGAGGCCTCTTTCAGGTGACAGTCATAGGGGGATGTACCTTCTAGGGTGGTTGTCGGGAAGCATGTGGGACGTCGGCTCCAAAGTTGTCAACTAGCACCCTAACTGTATGGTTTAACTCCTTCATTTTTTGAATACCCTCAATTATCTGAGGGACGCTGAATCCTTGAGTGGCCATCATATCGCTCTGTTCGATGGCGACGTTAAGAAGGGAATTAATCCCCTCAAGAACACCATGCAAGGAACTGACATGATGGTGGACAGTTGACGGCGTCCTCGTCCTCGATGACGACGGAGGTTGAGGTTGCTGGTGGGGGATGAGAGATGACTCTTCTGATAATGGGGTTATGACATCAACGACGTCGGTTTGGACATCCAATGTCTTCAATAAGTGAATGTAATACGGTCGAAATCGGTGATGGAATTGAATGCCCGTATTTGCTTCAACCACCAGCACCCCAGATCCGGGCCACCTTCTAACTCTTGGACTACATGGACCCATGGTGGAATGAAACAGATTGGTGTGCTCGAAGAACCATATCTGCGGAATGAGATAAAAAAATTCATTAGGCACTAATGGATATATATACACTACTGCCGGAGTCATCGATACAACGATACAGGTGCATACCGAGTAATCGATTACGTGAAGAGCGTGGTTGAGAACATGTGTAGGACGATCAACCAAATCATGTCATCCTCTGAAACATCTGCTACCCCCCGCATACATTTATCAAGTAGGTCTTCAATGTATTGCCTCTCCGGTCTCCGCGTGGAGAAAAACTTACGGTAGAATGCATCTTCTCGGGCTAGTAGTTTACCATTAGATGATTTCCAATTCACAATCTCACCAGTTTCCTGTAACCCAGTGATGAGGGCAACATCCTGCTCGGTGAAGGATAACCTTCTCCCCTTGATGTTGAACACCATAAGACACTCATCCCAACAGTCCACCAAGATATCAAGCAAATTTCTAGCCACAACTACATATTGGCCTTCGAATATGATGTGAAAAGCCGTCTCTTGCAATCGGGCCATGCAGTGTGGGTAGCGCTCTGCAACTTGTAGAGACTTGGTGAGGGCGCCTAATGTACACTGGGTGCAGAGGGATGGCCTCGCGTTATACTTCCTGGGGGTCTGGGAAGAGCTCCTCTCTTGGGTGGGAGAAGGCGATGGATCCATCTGTTCTAGAACGCATCCAGTAGGATTAAAAATTAGGATACGACAGCATTGGGTTCCCGTGACACGATAGGCGAGCGCAATCGTGCAATCGGACACACGAAATCAAACGATATAACAAAAATGTAGCAGCTTTGATAGATGCCTACGCGATGAGGTGGATAACAAGTAATCGACTACACGATGAGCAAGGCCTTCGACATCCCGATTACACGATAGCGAAGGGTTATCTAGAGCGGATAGATTAGACGATGAGCAACGCTATCGAGTAATCGTATCAACGATAGATGCCCACCCGATGAGGTGGATAAGGAGTAATCGATTACACGATGAGCAAGGCCTTCGACATCCCGATTACACGATAGAGAAGGGTGTTATAGAGTGGAATAGATAAGGTGATGAGCACTTATATCGAGCGTCTGATTCTACAATAGCGGACACATCTATATTACGCAATTGAGGCTATCACGTAATCTAATTGGCCAATCGTGAACTTGATTACACGATGGGCAATGCGCTCGAGTAATCAATGTGAGAGGTGCAGCAAATGGTGTTGACGTTGCACCGCAAAATACAGGGATCATTCGACCAGCCACCGGGGGCCGCAGGAGTACTGGACAGTAGAGGAGAGAGTGATGGGAGAGGCGGGGCGAAGCTCATTCCGGGCGGCGGGAATTTGGATCATCCGCTCTGTATGGCATCCAGTTTATGTGACCGCTAACTAGCCACCATCCGTCGTCTCCAGCCGCAGAACCCTATATGTTGGGGATATGTGTTGGCAATATAAATATAAGAAATGAATATTTTAGGAACATTTTTACCCTGAAAGGTTGTAAATCACATTGCTTCCCAAACATAAATCAGGCTGATAAATTTTCATGTTCCCAAACAAAAATCAATTTTTCCAAAATACGTTGACAATTGTCGCTTGTCAACCATGTATTTTTTCAGCTTCCAAACATATGTCACCTATCAGCTTTGATAATTTTCACCCTTGATAATTTTCATCCTGTTTTTTTTTTTAACTTCCAAATGTACCCTATGTAGATTCTAATGTCCTTTGGTTAATGGGTCACATTGGATCAGTGTGAAACATAGATTTAGAATGTATTGCTACAATGTTCTACACTTCTACTATTTAATTATCATGCTATATCATATTGAGCATAAATTTTCAAAATGAAAGTGTGGAATAAAACCACTTACCTTAGGGCTTCTATATTCCCGTTGATTATGAACCAAGTGCGTGTTGTTGATTTTCTTAAGTATTGTGGTTTGCATTTGAAGGGATAATAAGTTTGTTTGTTTTGATTTGTTCTTGCATTTAGGTTAATTTCATAAGTACATGTTTGTGGGTAGCATGGCTGCAAACCTTCACGAGATAACACTTGTCCTACTAGGGACACCTAAAGGTTTAACGGCTTGTTGCATATGCTCAATACAATCGTGTTTCCTACGAAAGTGAGATTTACTTTTCTAGTTTAGTTTACTTTAGTTGTTTTTGGTTTTTCCTTGCTTGATTTTGTTTTGCTCGAGGACTAGCAAAATGTAGGTTTGGGGGTATTTGATATCTACAAAATATACATATTTTAGATGCCTTTTTGCCTATATGTTAGTCATAATTGTAGTTGAAGTAAGGATAATTAACGGTTATTCATGTTAAGTGAGCAATTAAGAGTTTAATAAATAAATGCATTTAATTGATTAATATAGATTCGTTAATTAGATTTAATGGATTTATATTTTATGATGCATCTAAGTTATATTTAACTTTATTTATACAGGCTTTGAGAGTTCCCGATGCATATCACCAAAAGTGAACGCACATCAAACGGGTTTTGTGCTGAGATCAAAGATTTGACGGATGCGGTTGCTGCGATGAGTTTTAGCCAACAAAAAGAAAAAAAGGAAAAGAAAGAATAGAAAACTGAATCGGCCGGTTCAGTGGTTGGTTTGGTTTGAAAGAAAAAATAACAAAGCGACCCGAGCCAAATGCTCGGGTGCTTGGTTCAGAAGGCAGAGCGTTCGAGCTCTGCTCGAACACCTACGACGGAGGAGATGACAGAAGCCACCAGTGAAGGACGACGTCAGGGTCGACTGCGGATGGCGGCGATGATGAAGGCAAGACGGCGGTGGAAAGGCTAGCAGGTGACAACGAGCATTCTACCTCTGTTCGAGTTCTGTTTGAGCTGGAGACAGAAGACGACGGCGGCAGAGTGACTAGACGACGAGGCTGGGCTCGAATGACGATAGCGGTGAGTCGGAGAAGACAATGAACAGTGTTTTCCCGTGAATTTCAAAATTGTTATAGTTCACAATGAACAGTGATTTTCGGTGAATAGTGCAACAAGCCTCAGACAAATCAGCTGCGTTCTCCTCTTCCAATGCGGTTAAATTTGCGTCAAAGGCATAGTTGAAACATTAGATTTGTGTTATTACTCTTAATTGTTTAATTTAATATAGTTGATATGATTATGCTGAATGCGATTTCATGTTTCATAATTTGATCTAGTGCTTGACCATAGACTAGTATGAATATGACTGGAATTTAATCTTGATATTTCCTGTGTCTGCCTAATAACAGGTTTGTGATTGATTCTATGCTTGATCAAATGATAGAGTTAATTACATAATTTATAGTGAATGAACTTTTCATGTCCGACCAAAGAACGTGTAGTGCATTCACTGGTAATTCATGTGTCCGACCAAGAACACGAGTTGCCGTATGATATTAACTTGTGCGAGATAATAATTTAGAGTAGTAATTGCATATTTAGTAGTGGATTCGCTGCCTTGGTACTTTTCCTTGATATTTTCATTAATTTGATTTCTTGCTAAAGTTTAGTTCTTTATGTTATTAAAATTCAATCTTTTCATTAGAATTAGGTTAACCAACTAAGTCCTTTGGGTTCGACCTCGTTACCACTAGACTATATTGAGTCTCGTGCGATTGTGATTAAATAGTTAAAAATTCAATCAATCACATACTCCCTCCATCCTGTTCTAGAAGCTAGATTTAAAAAAATGTTGATTATTATTGGATGGTGGAAACTCCAATTAAGGAAAATAAGAGGTTCAAAATCCACTTAAATTGACCATATGGAGTATCTAAAACAAGACTGACTGCCTTCTTTTGTTTTCCAGATGAAGCATCTAAAAAGACGACCGGAGGGACAAGTATTTTGGTTCTCCTTCATTGTTTTATGGCATGAGCGAGCAAACACAGCCATGTAATGTTGGACCATATTTTTCCAAATCCAAATAGGCTTCTGTTACGACTCCTTAGTATAAGCTAATTGCTTGTTATTTGTTTATTATCATAAGGCTTACCCCTATGTGCAAAAGGCTGAGATCGAGCGTTTGGTGGCTGACATGCTGGCAACCGGTATTATTCGTCCCAGCTCCAGCTCGTCCTCTTCTCCCGTTTTGTTGGTTCGGAAGACGGATGGGACATGGCCGTTTTGCATCGATTATTGTGCCTTAAATGCTATTACATTGAAGGACAAGTATCTTATTCCCGTTATTAAGGAGCTTCTCGACAAGTTATCAGGTGCAAAATATTTCTCTAAACTTGATTTATGTTCCAGCTATCATCAGATAAGGATGCACCAGTGGATATTCATAAGACTGCTTTTCGTACACATGACGGTCATTATGAGTTTCTTATGAAGCCCTTCGGGTTGACTAATGTGCTAGCCACCTTCTTGCGCAAGTTCATTTTAGTCTTCTTCAATGGCATATTAGTCTATAGCGCTACCTGTGAGGATCACATTGGCCATCTGCGAACCATCTTTGATCTCTTGGCCGGGCACTCTCTTTTGTTGAAGCGGTCCAAATGTTCTTTTGGCCAACCTCAGATTGATTATTTGGGCCATATTATTGTGGAACATGGAGTCTCTACAGATCCGGCCAAAGTGGCCGCTATGCACGACTGGCCCACTCTTACCTCACTGAAGGCCTTACGAGGATTTCTTGGGCTGACGGGCTATTACAGGCACTTCATTGCCCATTAAGGTACTCTGGCCACCCCTCTTACTGCCTTGTTAAAGACCGGTGCCTTCGTCTGGAGTCCTGATGCCCAAGGGGACTTCGACTCTCTAAAGCAGGCTATGTCATCTGCCCTAGTCTTAGCCTTGCCATATTTCTCCTAGCCGTTTGTGGTGGAAACTGATGCTTTCGATAGTGGTTTGGGTGTTGTCCTTCTGCAGGTCAACCAGCCCATTGCCTTCTTTAGTAAGGCCTTATTTGGGTGCTCTCTCCGTTTGTCGGCCTACGAACGGGAAATGCTCGCTATTGTGCATGCCGTCACGAAATGGCGCCCCTATCTATTGGGCCGGCACTTCACTATTCGGACGGACCACTAGCCCCTAAAGTATTTTCATGACCAGCGGATCTCCACTTCAGCCCAGCAACGTTGGGTCATGATTTGGTTTATAAAGGGGGGTCCGACAATACCGTGGCCGATGCTCTATCTCGGCGCGACGCGGAGGTGTCTCTTTTGACCCTCTTTGTCCCTACCTTTCCCTTCATGACTGACTTGCTGCAGACTTACCAGGATGTACCTGAGGCCACGGACATCTTACAGCGCCTCCAGGCTGACCCAACGTGCTTACCCTCTTTTGTTTTGCAGGGGAGTTATATCTTCTGGAAGCAGCGCCTATGGGTTCCCCCGAGTTCGATACTACGACGAAATATTATTTCCTTCTTTCATGACACCCCTAGTGCTCGTCATGAAGGGTCCTTTCGCACCTACAAGCGTGTGAGTCAGAATTTTCTTTAGCGGGGAATAAAAAAAGACGTCCATTCTTATGTGGCTGCTTGTGATACATGCCAGCGCGCGAAGGCCTTCACTACTACTCCTGCGGGCCTTCTGCAACCCCTCCCTATTCTTGATCGCATATGGGAGGATGTCTCTATGGACTTTATTGAGGCTCTACCTGTGGTCCAAGGTAAATCAGTTATTCTTGTGGTAGTGGTTCGTCTCTCTAAATATGCTCATTTTTGCGCCCTTGGTCACCCTTATACGGCAAAGGGTGTTGCTGAAATTTATGTGCATGAAGTGGCCAAGTTGCACGGCATGCCTCGGACGATTGTGTCCGATAGGGATAAAATATTTATTTCTCTTCTCTGGTGGGAGTTCTTTGCATTACAGGATACTAAGTTACACATGAGTACCGTGATCGTTTAAAATTAAAACCCTTGCAAGTGCACAAGGCAATTGTACTACAGTGAGTATTAAAAGGGTTGTCGAACCTCAGGGACGGATGAATGATTTACCAAATTCAAGTGAAAGGAAGTTGCAGTTTTAATTAATCTAGAGAAAGCAATAAAATTTAACTACTTAAAATGAATTTAACTAATATGGAGAAGTGGCAAGGCTTCGAATCCACCACACAATAAACCAGCTTATCGTCTCTCTCTTTTAAATAAATTCCTAATTGGCTAGCATAATCCTCTCAGACATATACTTGTCAATTCAAAATGTCGTGTTGTCCTCTCGGACGTAACACATAAGCAATTAAAAATATGGAACTGTGATCTATCTCTCTCAAGCATAAACCAATGAAATCTTATTCCGTTATAACACCTTAGTCTACGTACGTTCCTCTCGGACACGCAAATATTCCTCGGATTGAAACTCACAAGAATTCACTCTAGCCTCTCTCGAGCACATAGAATAAACCTCAATAAATTAACAGTGATTCTATAATAAGATTCATACACCAATCAAGGTAAAATTAAGATTAAGATGAAAGAAAACGATACAACTAATTTATTCGGGTTTCATCGACGCCATGGACGTGAATTTAGTTGGCCATCGAACGAGAAAAACGCTATTGATTTGACGGAGTCATTTTGCACTATTCACTGGAAAATACTATTCACCGAAAATACTATTCATGGAAAACACTATTCATGGGTTACTATTCATCATCCTCCACTTAGCCGCGCACTGTAGCAATGGCGAAGGTTACTGTAGCAGTTGTAATATTCGTCCAAAATCAAAGTCTTCCTTCCTCTTCTCTCTTTCCGGCCAAAGCCCTGCCGGAATCCGGTGGAACAGTAGCATTTTTCCACCAGCCGTTCTCTGTTTTTTCTCTGTTAAAGCTCTCCTTTTCCGACAGAAAATCCTCATGTAAGCTCCCCTCAAAGTTCCTCTCGATGTATGTTTTTATAGACGAAGCAGAACGGAGTCCAAGTCCTTTTACAAGAGCTAAAACTGTGTCCCAATCGAAGACGAAATCGACTTCTAATTTGAATAGAAATCGATCTCTGTTTTTCCGATTTAGCACAAGTTACTATTTTTTTTTCGATCATCAAGCTTCGCCTCTCCGCCGTCCATGGTCATTGCCATCCTGCTTCCGCCGTCGCTGTCGCCAGCCTCGCCGGCGGAGCTCAGCCCAGCCTCGCCAGCGCTCGAGCAGAGCTCAAGCGCCTCTGTTCGGGAATGAAGGCCCGAGCTATGGCTCCGGCCGGGTTTCATTCTTCTTTTTTTTTTGTAACTGAACCGAACCGGTTCAGTTAATATTTCTTTTCTTTTTTTTTCTTTATTAAATAAAAACCCGTTGTATTGATCTCCTCCATTCAATCTCATCTCAACGGTTCTTCTCTTTAATCGTGTCTCTTTCACGTGCTATATTTCAAATGATCATAACTTTTTGTTTAGAACTCCGAATTGCGAACAGTCAGTGGCGTTGGAAAGCTGACTTCGCGTAATTTAACATGAAGCTTAATCAGTTCCATCAGAGATATGCAATCGAAGCTGTGAATATTCAATCATTAGAGTCGCGTTTCACCCCATTTTTACGTCTTGCTCTTGTTTCCTACAAAAACCAAAAACTATATTAAAGTAGTAGTAATTCTAATCTAATACTAGCATAATCATAAGTTTAGGAGATAATAAAATGCATATTTCATGTATAGATCATACCGCCTATCATCCCCAAAGTGATGGACAAATGGAGGCGGTCAACCATTGTCTGGAACAGTACCTGCCCTGTTTTGTTGGCGAGGAGCCTCGCCAGTGGCTCCAACTTCTTCCCTGGGCTGAATGGTCATATAATACTGCTTATCACACCTCTACTGGATTCACCCCCTTCGAAGTGGTTTATGGCCGGCCTCCGCCTACGGTGATCCGTTATTTACCTTTCAGCTCTTCGGTGGGTGAGGTAGACTATGCACTTCAGACGCGCGATGAGGTCTTGCGTCAACTCAAGGCTAACCTCGCGACTGCTCAGAATCGGATGAAGCAGGTGTATGATCGCTCTCATATGGATCGGGAGTATTCAGTTGGGGATTTGGTTTATGTTAACCTCTTGCCTCATCAACAGCATTCCTTGGCGGCTGTTGCTTCTACCAAATTGGCACACCAGTTCCATGGGCCTTATCCGATATTGGAGCGTATTGGGCCGGTTGCTTATCATCTGCAGTTGCTACCCACTTCACAGGTTCATTCGGTTTTTCATGTGTCCCATCTACGACGCTTTGTGGGAGATCCTTCTTGCCTTACTAGTGGGGTGCCTGTGCCTGCACCATTGCTCTTGCCAGAGGATCCTCCTGTCCTTCCTGCGTATATCTTGGATCGCCTTCGGGTTCGTCGTTTTGGACACTTGGTGAATGAGGTGCTTGTTGCATGGCAAGATCATTCTCTGGACGATGCCACCTGGGAGTTGGAAGACGATTTCTTTACTCGTTTTCCTACATTTTTGCCTTGAGGTCAAGGCCGTAGCGGAGCATGGTGGAATGTTATGACTCCTTAGTATTAGGCTAATTGCTTGTTATTTGATTATTATCATCAGGGCCATGTGGGCCGTTGCAGTAGGAATAGGCTATTTACTTATTCGCGTATTATGGCCTATCAGGCCCATCAGCTCTCGGCTTAGCGCCTATATGTAAGGGATGACCTGTCTTGTTTTAGGTATTGATGAATGAACTCCTAGTTTCTCACCTCCTTCTTCTCTACTCTCATCCCCTTCCCTACCCCTTGCCGCCGGCTTTTGTGCATCCTCCTAGGGTGCACAACAGCTTCATTCCACATTGGACTGAGGGACCAGTATTCTTTTCAAATCTGACTAGTAAAGCACTCCATCTGATAAATAGTACTTGCCTGGATTAGAAAACCTGTAGCGCCTGAAAAATCGGTATGTCTACGAAAACTGCTATTTTAGGAATCGGGTCTAAAATAGGAAGGTTTTCGTATCCGTCTTGATTGTTTGTTGATCAATGAGATTGTTTAACCAGATTGAGCAGGTTTTACCGAGCGCGAGGACTAGGCCTGGCGCTGTAACCCGTCTGACGCCAGGGGTTGAATACACCTGACGCCAGGGCCAC
Organism: Houttuynia cordata; assembly: GCA_039654745.1. Lineage (NCBI taxonomy): Eukaryota > Viridiplantae > Streptophyta > Magnoliopsida > Piperales > Saururaceae > Houttuynia > Houttuynia cordata. The sequence goes on from CM077503.1 coordinate 58,910,620, forward strand.
ATGAGTGCCAGGGCAAGGGTTAGTCACGCGGGCGAGTATACGTGTGGCGGAGCCTAATGGATGTGCTACCAGGTGTAGGACTCGTGCACGGTGGAACTGCACATCACGCGTGTAAGCCATCTTAACCGTTCATCGGATAATTGTGATCTAGGACGTGAGAGAACCATTAGAGGGCCACGTGAACCCTGTAGTGGTGCGCACCTTATGGGTGACGTGGACACCCTTGGGCGCCATGTGGTGAGGACCCTTTTTGTTTGAAATTTCATTAATTGTAATTAATGGATTACCCTTTTTAGAAATCAATTTGATTTGGGAATTATCATAAGATATTAGTATTTGGTAATCAAGAGGGGTAGGTGGTAGATGTTGTGAAACTCTAAACCACTTATTAGGAGAATGGATCGAGTGAGCCTTTATGGGTTAGTTGGGAGTTATTCACTAATGCAATTGACTCCATTAACTCATTAGTAGTAAACCAAAGAGGCATTTGGGAAAGTGAAATTCTGGATTTTTCTGGTGTAATCTTAGCCCTTGATTTGGAGGGAAGATCAATGGTGGAGATTTGTCCAAAAGGTCTATACATAGGGCTCTAGTGGGGCGGTTTTTGCTTGAGTGCCATAGCCATCAAATGTGCACCTCATAGCTCGACCTCTCCCTCTTCCTTTTCCGACCGACGGCAGCCCATCTCCGGTGGTGTTCGTGGTGGTCCAAGCGAGGTCAACCGGCGAGGTGGTGGTGCGGCATTGTTGGAGTCAAGAGTGGTCGGGAAGAATTCGGTATCTTCAACTAAGTAGGATGTCTTTTCCCACTATTTTCTTCTTTGATATTGATATTGTTGATTGCATAAAATGAATGTTGATGCTTTGAAATCGTGTAATCGTATACTTTGATTTCTCTATGCCGAACCCTGATTGATATCCCCACATGATTTCTTGATTTCGATAGTGTTTGTGTTTCATCTCAATCACTTCTACATGTGCTGCCCAACGAAAGTTGGTTTTGTTTATGGACTTCTAGATCGTGCTCACATTCTATCGTTGATGACTATTCGTGTATTCATGTTCTTTCTTGAATAAAGATTGGATCTTTGTGTCATATCAGAGCACTTTGGTGCGTTTCCTTGTCCGATATTTCATGCATCTTAAGAGTATGGTTATATCTATTGCTATTACTATAACATCAATTAAATAGATAATCGAATAATGTATACCTTATGATGAATAAGAGATCATTCTTTATGAGTTTCTCTGAGATTTCAGTTGTGGTTCGACTTAATGTCAGTGAGTCATGAGTCCTAAAGTTGTCCGGAATTATATGTTAGTATCACTTGCATAATGAGTTATGGAAATGACTAAGAAATCGGGTTGAATTAAAAACTGAGATTTCAGAACCAATAGGGCTCTGTAAAAATCCTTAAGTAATATTAAATTAATGTCAGAAAAGACTAATAAGGAGTTACTAAAGTTTATACATTAGTAAATTAAGTATGACATAAGATAATTGGTCTCGGCCAGGAGTAATCCTGCGCAGACAGACCTCATTCGAAAAATGATAACTAATTATACAGTAATCAGAAAATCAAGTTGTTTATCAATATGAAAAATAGGCATCTGAGGCTATTCAAGATAAAAATTTCATAGATTGAATCAATTTTTACAGAACGTGGTAACCAGATATAGTGAGCTGTTCTGTTTTGGACAGAACACCATTTCTGAATATATAAGACTTAAAATCTTAATAAACTTAAGAGGCTTGAGTTAAGTTGATATTTAAGACCTTAATCAAGTATAATATGATTTATATAGTACTGAGAACAGTAACCCTAAAAGAAAATTAAGGGTCTTAGAGCTAAACGTGGTGTCTCATAATAATAGTCCTTTTGTTCTTCTTTTGGTCCATTCATGACTCAAGAGTATTCAAAGCTTGAGTACGACTATGAAGTCTCTGACGTGGTCTCTGAGACACGTCATCCGAATTATTCCGAGTCAGGGATTATCAATTCTAGGGTTAGGTACGACTATGAAGATGGCAGACATGAACTTTTGAAAAACCTCGTGGTGTTAGTCATTATAGTCGGGTCTCATTTGAGTTTCCAGACTTATTCATTTAAGATATCAACACTCCTTAGTGAGTCGATTCGGATTGTGTCCGATGTTTGCTTTTCACTCCTATGAAGAGTCGAAATTTAGAAAGTCTTGTTCGAAGCCTTTTGCCGATAAGGCCAAATATTTCCAAGAATTGTTTCTCCGCTAAGTAGCATTTAGAGCTCTTAGTCGGAATCATAGTATGCTCACGAGCCATTGCTAGATCTTGCGAGATCTCAGATTTGATGAACCTCTGTAGTTCAGCCGATGACGGCAACCGCGTGCGCTTAGATTGTATGACATTACGGAAGGTCTGCAATCTCCGCCCATTGTGCCCGTAAGCACCCATGGGGCCAGCATCCCTAGACGCATGGCCAGGTTCCTCTGAAGAACCTCTAGGATGTTCTGGTATTGTTGACAGATTTGAGAGCAGAAATTGTACTCTGACACTTTGGATGTCCGAAGCTTATTTTTCTATCTTACCTCCATGAAAGTTTGGAGTCTTTGAGTTATTTTCCCTTGACCTTGATGTGTCTCGGATGGCAGTTGGTTTCAGGTAAGTAAACTCAGTCTTTATTGAACCTGTTAAACTATACCTTTTTGGAGTCTTCTCTTATTATTCCAGTGTGGGTTTTCTGTATCCTACTGAGTATTTCCTATGGAATACTCATGCATCCTCTGATGCAGGAATTAAGGTGGAGCTGAAGTGATAGCATCCAGCGACGTGGACTGATGTTGGAGCTTTGAAGACTCGTTTCTTTATGTTTCTGTGTTTGAACTTCGGCCTGCGTGCCGTTTTGATTTGTGTGGTTGATAAGACAATTTCAGATATTGTAATAGTTAATTAGACTTCCTTTCAGTTATTCTATATTTTTGTAAGTAAATATTGTTTAAGTCATATGGATCCTGCAAGTCCCATGATATTTTAATGGGACAATAGAAGTCTCGAGTATTCGGTCAGTCCCAGGTTTCCTACCCTATAACCGTCATTGGATTGGCACTTCCGCGTAAATCGGGTCTTGGAAATTTGGGGCGTGACAAAACCAAATCCGGACATATAATATTGAAAGAATTAATTAATTTTGTGGTGGAACATGGACTATTTTGGTCCAGCTTTTAAAACATGCTTGTTCAAGAGCCAAGCCGAGTTGAGTTTTGACTTAGCTTGACTCGAGCTCGACTTCTAGAAATTTGGCTCGAGCTCGGCTCGGCTTGAGATGAGCCAAAGATATTAACAACTTGAGCTTGGCTCGCCCTGTAATTCATAAACTTGACTTGAGCTCGACCCTGGCTTGAGCTCATGTTCGACGGGCCAATTTTTTTTTATAACTGATGGCAAAAAATTATTTATGGATTTTACTAGGATTCGAATCCAAACACAAGTCCAATACATTAACACACTAACCAACTACACTACAATTTTTTATATTTATTATGCACAAAAATATATTTATTACATATTTGAAGTGGATTTCACTAATGGTTTTTTTTATAACGAGCGGTATCCAAGGTCCTTAGGACCCACCCGACTAAAAGGGGCAAGGAAACTGACCACTTAGAGCACCACATCCCGTCGCCAATCCCCTTGGGTGCATACAAGGCTCACTCATCATACACACCGGGTAAATCAGGATATAATCCAAGGTGGGTGGCCAACGAAGTAGGGGTTCGAGCTCATAACCTACGCTCAAAGGAAGCGTGTTCTATCCATCACACAAACACCTTGTTGGTCAACTTCATTAAGGTTGTCTCATAATATCAAACCTCGGGTCTTCCACCAGCGGTCCAACCAAAACCTGTCAATCTACCATCAATCGGGGGTCGATGACCGATCCAATTTTCTATGTGCTTTGTGGTAGTTTAATTGTGAACATTTACTACATAACACAAATAAACTAAAAAATACTGAGAAAATAAACATAGGAAAGGCAAATAACTCATTTGATTATTGGCTAAGACAACCCTCCTTAAACTTTCAAATTTATTACAAACTTTCAAATTTATTACAAATATTTTATAATGTACTATGGTCCCTTTTAACTCTTTGTCATTTATGAGTGAGATAATAACATTGGAATCCCCTTAAATAATGAATCTTCTGAATATTGGGATATGAAACTAAGTGAATGCTCATATTGGGATATTCAAGTTTGAGTCTCTATAAAAGCTATATTTTTTTATTTTAGCATTGTTATGCACTAATATGAAAGTCTCACATCGTCTAAGAGTATGAATCTAAGGCTCTAAATGCTCTATAAAAATAAAAGGAAGAGATAGTCTTTGCAACTAACTAAGGTAAGCCAAAATAGGTCAATCATTGAATAGTAGAAGGTTATGGATGAGTCTTCTTCACAAAAAAAAAAGTCGAGTCAAGCTCGAGCTGATTCTCGAGTCAAGCTTCGAGTTAATATGAGTCAAGTTTTTTCGAGTCGAGCTGAGTCGAGTTAGATGGTGGCTCGAGCTCAAGCTCGAAAAAAGTCGAACCGAGCCAAGTCGAGCCAAAAAAAGTTTAAGGGTTGACTCTACTCATGAACACCCTTACCTAGGCCCCAGCCCCATCTAGCTGAGAAGAATAATACTAATATCTCCTGCTTTTTTACCACGGCTAACATCACGTGCTAGTGTAGTGAAAGGTATTGGAAATAGGCCCACAGCATTGAGGGGCACGTGAGGTGGGCCGTTGGAATAAAGCGGGAGAAGAAGATTTTCCAGCTGAGAAAAGGCAAATCAGTGCGGAGCCCACTAACACCGTCCATCTGACGTGGAGACGCACTTGGGTGTCACCGAAAGACAGCTAGAACTGTCCAATTCCTCCCCCACCCCACCCTTTTTTGGTGGTCTAAAACAACCACTAGATCCTCGATGACCGTTCATATTGGGCCCCACATTTACATCTAACGGTTACGATCAACATACCGTGCCTTATCCAGTAAATAAAATCCCGTGGGACTATGAGCAGCGCACGTATCATCCTATAAAGATGGGGCCATGTTGGTCATGTCCTCTTCCTCTCCACCATTTTCGCTGTCAGAAGGAGATCGAGAGAGGGGTGAGACCCATTTCTCGCGTCTTCTTCGATTCTCCCGTCAAGGTGAGCAGATCCGTTCTATCTGATGCCGATTCCATTCTGCTTGTCTTTAGATTCTCGCAGAATTAGCTCTATATTGACTCGATGTTTGTGACTTGATTGGACATTTGATGTTCATGATAATGAATTTTCATCTGTTTGCAGTATTCAATTTATACGGTTGGTACTGAATGATCGGTTTGTGGATCTTCAATTTAATTTATACGGTTGGTACTGAATGATAATGAATTTGCATGATTTAATTTATTCGGTTGGAGGTGAAGTCTTTTCATTTAAGTCGAATCCAAGATGTACTCTTGTGTTATGTCTGATGAAACGATTTCTTGACTCTTCTTAATTTTATCGTTGTCGGAAGATTTGAATCTTGGCTGTGGTTATTAACTGTTTGATGAATTTATCTGTTTTTTCTCGTTTTAATGTCATTTCATCTTAAGTTTCTAGGTACCGACCTTTGAAAAAAAAAACTCCAGTTTCTAGATTTTTTAGACATTGACAGATCTTTTGATTAGAAGCGTCTAGCACGTTGTGATACAGTCTAATTTGGTGGGAAGATTTCTACACTTGAGAAGTTTTATCACTTTTGACGTATTTAATCTGATGAATAGTGGAAACATAGTTTGGTCTTCAATCCAAGATGTTCACTCTTCTATGTCTGATGAAATAATTTTTGGATTTTTTTTATTTTTCCGTTGTCGAAAGATTTGAATGTTAGATGTGATTAGTAATTGTTTGATATATTTATCTGTTTTTCTTGTTTTAATGTCATCCCAACTATAGTTCTAGCTACCGATAAAATAATCACTCTAACTTCTAGCTTTTTACTCATTGACAGATCGCGCTTTTGAAAAAAGTGTCTACCACTTTGTAATACAATTTAATTTGGTGGGAAGCTTTTTTCTACTAAAGATTAAAAGTTTAGTTTTTTTGACATATTTAATTTGATGAATTCTGATGTCCCCATATTTAATTTGGTGACATCATCTGAACTTGCATGACATCTCCAATAAATTATTCTCTCCTTACCGAAATTAACATTTCACGTTCTAACTGCATCACTATATTTCTGTAGGCTAATTAACCATGGCTGACGCTGAGGATATCCAGCCTCTTGTCTGTGACAATGGTACTGGGATGGTTAAGGTCAGTTCTTTAGCTTTAAGTCTGTGCATAATATTCTCCTCTTTCTTGATGTCTGTCTAGCTCATTTTTGAAGCATTTCTGAAAATTTTGATTCCTATGCACAGGCCGGATTTGCTGGTGATGATGCTCCTAGAGCAGTATTCCCTAGTATTGTTGGCCGACCCCGCCACACTGGTGTCATGGTCGGGATGGGGCAGAAGGATGCGTATGTTGGTGATGAGGCTCAGTCCAAGAGAGGTATTCTTACGTTGAAATACCCCATTGAGCATGGTATTGTAAGCAACTGGGATGACATGGAGAAAATTTGGCATCACACCTTCTACAATGAGCTTCGTGTTGCTCCAGAAGAGCACCCTGTGCTTCTTACTGAGGCTCCACTTAACCCCAAGGCAAACAGAGAAAAAATGACGCAAATTATGTTTGAAACATTCAATTGCCCAGCCATGTATGTGGCCATTCAGGCAGTGCTCTCTCTATATGCTAGCGGTCGTACAACTGGTATGTATTTACCTCTCTTTACATTACTAGGTGTTCCAAAAATTTTCTCTTATTTTGTTTTTCGCCTAAACTGATCCAATGCAATTCAATTATCAGGTATTGTTCTGGATTCTGGTGATGGTGTGAGCCACACTGTGCCAATTTATGAAGGGTATGCTCTCCCTCATGCCATCCTTCGTCTGGACCTTGCTGGTCGTGACCTCACTGATGCCCTTATGAAGATCCTCACAGAGAGAGGTTACTCTTTCACCACAACTGCTGAGCGGGAAATTGTAAGGGACGTGAAAGAGAAGCTGGCCTATGTTGCCCTTGACTATGAGCAGGAGCTGGAGACTGCCAAGAGTTCATCCTCAGTTGAGAAGACTTATGAGCTTCCTGATGGCCAGATTATCACCATTGGAGCTGAGAGGTTCCGGTGCCCTGAGGTCCTTTTCCAGCCTTCTCTCATTGGGATGGAATCTGCTGGTATTCACGAGACCACATACAACTCCATCATGAAGTGTGATGTCGATATTAGGAAGGACCTGTATGGTAACATTGTTCTCAGTGGTGGGTCTACCATGTTCCCTGGAATTGCTGATCGTATGAGCAAGGAAATTACTGCTCTTGCCCCAAGTAGCATGAAGATTAAGGTGGTAGCTCCTCCCGAGAGAAAGTACAGTGTATGGATTGGAGGATCTATTCTTGCATCTCTCAGTACTTTCCAACAGGTAATTATTTGTGCTTCTTTTAGTAAATTGGTTGTCTTTTATTTTACTTTTGCTAAATGGCTTACATTGTCTTTTACTTATTAATGCACAGATGTGGATATCAAAAGGAGAGTACGATGAATCTGGACCCTCTATTGTCCACAGGAAGTGCTTTTGAGTTTTTGCACCGGTTCTTTATACACTTGGTTATTTTCTTTCTTGTGGCTTGTTGTTTTTGTTTTGGTTGCTTGGACAGTAGGGGGCTATGTTGGTGCTGCAAAGCCTTTATTGGCAGTGAAAATTCATTCTAGTATTGGCAATAACTAGGACTTATGTTTATTTATATTGGCGGCCGTTTGCTTATCATTGTTTGCTGTCATATTATTAGCCAGCTGCTTGATTATGGGTGTCTCCTGCTACCAATACTGCAACTATCCTCTTCTAATTGTGGTAGTAGGTAAAAATCTGTCCTACTTTATACAAATTTTTTTGCTCTTTCTTATGTAGCGCTTAAGCTTAGTTATATGTGTGGGAGGGTTTCATATGTTAATATTTGGTACATTGAGAGTTGTGCTTTCAGTTGCAATTTTCTGTAATGAAACTGTTTAAACTTTAGTCTTAATGATTTGGTTACTTTTGGCTTTTAAAACTCAGTGCTCTTATACTTGAGAACATTCATTCGGCTGCCTGGGGGGTGGGTAGGTGCCCTTGAGGTAGGGTTTTCGTCAACACTCCGAGTCCAGATTTATTATTAACACAAGTTTTTTTAAAATGAACTAAGATCAGTGTTAATAATAATTCTGGACGGAGGGAGTATTTAATAACATCTCTGTATTGAGATAAGTTGGTTGGATTTTGCCATGTCGTTGGGTCCTATGGATATTCCAAGCTCCTCTCTTCCTATGTCAGGGTGCGTTTACAACCTGATGCAGATCCAAACATGAAAGCGTTACCTCGTTATCAATATCTTAATGGTCGATTTTAGAAATTTTGTGGACGACATATCATTCAGCTGACATTTGCGTCCAATTATCACTTGAATGTGGCATTGATCCAATAGATTATATATGTAAAATGCGAAAGAAATTTCAGGTGAGAACTTGTGCTTGGCACATCGATCGCCATGTTTAGATATTGATAAGCCACAGTCTCGATCCGCTCTTCCTAGCTGATGAAGGTTACTCTCTAATGACTCCTAAAAAAGACCAATGACAACGGTAATGAAAACCAAAAAGCTACTCTCTCTGTATAAAAAATCCTCGTAGCAACTAAAAATGAGCTAAATTTATTGGCCTGGAAGGCCTACAGCATTTCAAACCTCCATTTATCCCTGCACATGCATGTTTAAATGCAGTTGGTTTTTTTTTTTATGGAGGTAATAATATGCATTGGGCTGATAATACCAAATATGTACATCAGTGCATTGTGATTAAGGGTGTTAAAGCTGACACAAAAGCTCGACTCGAAGCTCGAGAAAAACTAAAAATCACTATTTATATATTATTTTTCAGTATGTGCATGCTTATATTACAGTCTATGTATGGATTTTATGTCAATCAAGTCTCAAATGATATCATTTGTCATTTTTTCATATACAATTACCTCAGTCTTTGTGTTTGAAAGAGTTAGATAATGTGTCATGAGAACTAAGACCGTTTTTTAACACCATGGATTCAAAGTAATTAAAACACATATATAGTAGTCTCGCATTCCAGTATTCATAGTTCAGAATGTAAACATGAAAACCAAAATCAGCTAAACCAAACTGGCTCTAAGTGAAAGCGACTCGACTCGATTCAACTTGAAATTGAAATTTCAAGCTCAAGCTGAAAGAGCCTAAAGCTCGGCTTGTTAACACCCCTAATTGTGATCCTACAGCTTGCATTGTTTAGAGGCCAGCTGAGATTTTACATGTTCTACCTGTCCCTATGTCGCATGATGAAAATAGTCACTGAGCATCAGGTGTATGTAAATGAGACTTAAAAATATTTTTGTCCAACAAACCCAAATATTTCAAAAAGGTGTGAAAAAGATTATTAAATTGAACGCCTGTCTTCCCAACCCACTAAAAGGTCGTGTAGCCTGCTAGTAAACAATTTCCTCCCATTTTTCTCATTTGTTCCTTCCCTTGATAGACCCTACCATATTAGCCGAGTATACCTCATTCAATGGGGAAAAAGAAGGCTCATTATCAGGGAATAAATGAGGCATCGCAAAATGAAGCAGGCGGAAAAGAATAGAATGGAAATTGTCACCATTTTGTTTTGTCACTTTGTGTGATGACCAGAAATTTTATAAAAAAAAAATTATATAGTTGACCTAAATTAGGAAAGTAAATTTTCCAATTTGATTTATATTGAATGAATTGTTGTGGTATTGTGTGATGTTTCCTAGTTGCAGTAGAACTATGATTTGCAGAATGTTTGGTTTAACCTGGAAACACTGGCACTAGGGCTGAGCCTGGAGCCAGGGTCTGAGTCGAGTCTGGCACCAGAGGAGAGTTGGATGCCATGACTAGTGTTAAGTGGGGTGCAACGTTGGTATAGATCTTTTGAATGATAATTCATAATTCATGGTAGTTTCCTAGATAAGGTTAGAGTAATTTCTGAAAGTTACCATTTAAGTAAAAGTGCAGTTGATTACGAAATTGTTGGGCGCCACGTATGCATGGGCGCTAGGTAGTTTTAGATATTATTTTTTCATTTGATTAGTTACCTTTTGATTAAAATTTGAATTCAATTAAAGGAGGTTTCCCCTTTGGAATTTGATTTAAAATAGGAATGGGCGCAATGTCCTATAATTGAAAAGTTGGAAAATTAATGTGATTAGTTATAATTTGCACTAAGGAAGGAAGGGGTGTAATCCTGCTTTATGGAGGGACACCACCCAGGAAGGGACGCCAAGACTTTTGGATTCAGTTAAGCACTTACTAGATTTGATGAATGGATAAACATGGAAACTAGAATTGCAATAGGATTTGGTTAGGAGTCCTACTCAAACTGGACTCCAAAAGGGCTGGGCACCAGAGAGGATTAAGGAGGAAGTTATTACTGGACAGTTCAGATGGAGTAGGAGTCTAATCAAAGGTGGAGATGGAGTACTACTAAACTAGGAAACCTAAAGTTATAAAAGGCCAAGAGTGCTGGCCGGTCCTAGGTACTAGTACGGCCGACCAGATTCTCCCACTCCCTCTCCCTTCTCTCTCACGTATTCTCTCTTCCTCTCTTGCCTCACTTCTCTCCCTCAATCCCCTCTTCTCTCTTCCTTTTGGTGTTGATTGACGTGTTGAAGCGGTATGAGAATAGTGTTCATGGGAGACTTGATTCAAAGCGAGAAGGAATTGCTTTGAAGAGGTAGGATGATTTTTCTCCATAGATTTATTTAGGCATGCCTTTAATAATGAGATCTATCTAGATTCTTATATTTTAATGATGCTCATATTGTGCTTTGGATTATATTGTTGTTATGAAGTCTCTAAGTTAAGTTCATGTGTCATTGAAATCAATCTTGTTGATATTGATCGAAAATTATTGAAATTTATATCAATGATTCTTTAGTATTGATTCCATGCCACATGTGTTAGATTGCTAAGAACTTTATCCTATTTTGATGCTTTATCGTTACTATTTTTAGTTGCATCCCTGCTATCCGGTTCAAGTCGTTCCATATCTTGATGAAACTAAGTTCAATAGATAAGTGTATAACTCTATAGGTGTTTTGGTTGTTTATATCTTGCTAATATTGGACATTTATTATGGGACTACCTCTCTGGTTGTTCTTAAACTCTTGCTGATCAGTCGGTCATTTTTTAGGATAGATGTTGGTCTACTGTAGTTGGGTCTATTCTTGTATGTTATTACTTGTTCAAACTGTCCGATTATGTATATGATGTCCAATGTGTATATAATCATATGTATGTGGTAAAACAATTATGATTGCCCAATTATTATTATCATACTAACAACAAAGATGATGCACATCAGTATGAAAGTACTTATTCATATATAATTACACCATAATTACTGTTACAAATCAGGATTAGAACTGCTAGTTAAGTTTTGATTCACTTACAGTGTTCTCGGCCATGACCAATATTCTAGAAAACTAATTCTAGAAAACTCATAAAAATATGCTATAAATTTTGTAGAAATCTAGACTCATAAGACATCTACTATGAAAGTTTCCAGTCCATACTCTACTTGTACTATTTGTGGTGTTTGTTCAAAATCAACTATTCTGTTCAAAACAACACATTCTCTCTTATAAATGTACTCAATCTCTAATTAAAAGTTAATCTTCATAACCTAAAAATATCTAATAACAAGTTGTTGAATGTTAATAAAGTACAATTAATAATCTATGAGGATCAACAAAGTCATTAGGATCAAAACCAATCGTTGTGATCAACCATTTTGGTCTTTGCAGAACCTTTCTGTTTTCTGCCTTTTTCGACCTAATTCTTTCATTGAGACTTGAATGTTTTGTTCTTCATGATTAAATCCTAACATCTTGGAGTCACTGCTCAATAGTTTTTGTTTAAGAGTTCTTACTCAAATTTTAATCATGTGTTGCATATCTGTATTGTTGAGAATTTTAGTTTTTTCTATTATTTGCAAATTGGTCGGAACCAAGGAAGTTAGTTTTTAAGGGGTTGTTGCAACACCTCTACCTTTGTGCACCATTGTTGAGAAATTCTCTACAAGAGACCTTGCAAGGCTCTTTCCGAAGTGAACTCATAGTATGCTCAGTTAGCCATTTTAGATCTTACGAAATCTTCAAAAATTTTAGAACCTTACGAGGCTCCCTCCCAAAAAGAGGCATATACATACATCTTTAAACATAACAAAAGGTCTGATAGTGTCCGCTCATTATGTTCATAAGCACCGATGAGGTCCGTATCCCTGACACATGGCAGGGTTTTAAAGAGAAAACCCCTAGGGTAATCAGGTAAGCATCCACTTGCGAATGATATTGATCTGAGTGGAAAAATTGTTAATCTTTAGGCACTTTGGTTGTTCTAAAATTTATTGGGTATTGATGTCCCTTGAAATTGTGAGTCTCTTATTCCTGCTCACTGTATATCTCCTTACACAGTAGTTGTTCTGGAGTTTGATGAACTTGATGATCTTTTGATAGTGATCTATCTTTTATTCTATTCATGGAAATTTCGATATCCAGTTTATTCTATATTGGATCTTTACATTTGTGATCATCTTGTATCTTGTATCTTGTTTCTTCTATGGTTGTTTTTACATCAACTGAGTATTTTTTGGAGTACTCATGCATCCTGTGATGACAGTGAAAATAAGGATTATATTAAAAATTGTCACGCCCCGAAATTCCCGGTATCGTTAGAGTGCGGAAGTCGTCCCTCAAGCTAATATTCTTGAAACCGGAAACTCGGGCACGTGACCGAATACTCGATCAACCCGTCGATTACACTATCTCAAAAGGATGTGTAATCAACACATTACATTTAGTCATAACATCGCATTGCTAATACATATGAAATGAAAATCGATCTGTTCCATGTTAAAAGTTATTAAAATAACTGATAACAAAAATCATTAAAATATCCTTGGCCAACATGCCAATAATACTGTCATTAATTAACTAAGATAAAAGATAACTTTATCAATCGTCTGTAGTCTTCGAGCTTTTCCTCACTGCAACTTTATCAAATCTACTCTTTCTTCAAGCCTACATTAGAGGATGCATGAGTATTCCGAAGAAATACCCAATAGGATGCAAAAACCCAAATTGGGTACAATAGATAGTATGAAGAAAGGTACAACAAAAGATAATTTAATATTCAATAATATCAAGACTGAACATAAAGTTTTCTTTACCTGAATAATAATAATAATATCAATCAACAACAATCCCACTCGCAAGTATAGGGAGAGAATTCTAATCATCACGACTCCGAACAATCACAAGTGTAAGGAGAGAAGTTACCATATTTCAAGACTCCGAACATCAAAAGTATAGGGAGAAGATATCAACCAATACTGACTCCAGACATTCATAGTCTAAGGAGATTTCAATTTCTTCTCTCTGATCTTACCACTCGCAAGTGGATACTTACAGATCACCCTAGAGGTTCTCTCTTTAGAACCCGGTCATGCGTCTAGGATGCTGAACCCATCGGTGCTTATGGGCACAATGGGCAGAGACAACAAGACCTTCTGTAATATCTTTAATCTAAAACGTACTTATATGCCTCTCTTCGGGCGGGAACTACTTAGATCCCAATATAAATCGGATATCACTTTGGATCTAGCAATGACTATCTGAGCATACTATAATTCTACATCGGAGAGATCCTCACAAGGTCTCTTAGTGGAGAAATAATCAGCATATATCTGAGCAATATTCTCATAACAGAGGTCTCAACACTCTAGAATTCAATATATCATTTCCAACAATTGACTAATCAAAGGAGTACCAATGAGATTTCAATTTCTCTATCAGCATACAACTCACCAAAGGAGTATCAATAAGATTTTCATAACTTTTTAAGCATACGACTCACTAGAGGAGTATCAACGAGATTTCTATATCAAAAGTGCTACACATGCTTTGCCCTAGATGAAACAATTCATGTAACACCCGAAAAATCGGTACGTTTTTGGAAAGTGTTATTTTAGGAAACTGGTCTAAAATAGGAAAGTTTTCGTATCTGTCGTGCCTTTTGATCTGGTATTTTGTTTTGGCCTTATGAAACCCTATCTTGATGATTTTGGGTCAAATAAAATTGTTTAGCCAGATTAGGCAGGTTTTTCCGAGCGCGAGGACTGGGCCTGGCGCCGTGACCTATCTGGCGCCAGGGTTTGATACACCTGACGCCAGGGCCAGTCGAGCGTCAGGGCTAGGGCTAGTCACGTGTGCGAGTGCACGTGTGACGGGGCCCAGTGGATATGTCACCAGGACAGGACTCGTGCACGGTGGAACTGCTCAGCACGCGTATAAGTTATCTTAACCGTTCATCAGCGATCTGTGTTGTTAGACGTGCAAAATCCAGGGAAGGGCCACGTGGACCCTGAGGGTCACGCCACCTCATGGGTGACGTGGACGTCTTGGACCCACGATTTGGGAAGCCAAATCGTGGGGAGATCTCTTGTAAATTGATTTGCACTAATTTGAATTAATGGATTCCCTAATCTGTAATTGATTTGATTAGGGCATATTTAAGGGAGGTGATTGGTAGTTAAGGAAGATGCCAAAGCATATTCCAATAACAAGAGGGGGCGCCATTTGTGTAGAGGAGCAGATCGTGGGAATAGATTTGGCCCAGGTGGTTACATGGCATAATTGCAAATTATCTCTTTAATCAACCTCTTAATTGATTTGATTACAACTAATTTTAGTAGGAGCCAATCAGCCTCAAAGAGAATCTTACCAAAGCTTACCATTCAAATTTGGACCTAAGTGGCTTTTGGTTTGGGCGCCCAAATGGAGTTGCAATTTTACCTTTTTCGGTTTGGGAAAATCTTGGAGATTAGCTTGACCCCAACTAATTGGCAATCCAAATATTCTGATGAGGCTGGATATGGGAGCTTGTTGGAATGGAAAGATTGCATTTTCTGGACCTTTTCGTGAGCGTTGGATGAGAGGTAATCGGACGGTCGAGATTGCTTAGCCTAGGGGTTGAATCACCTATAAAAAGGGGACAAAAAAGGGGCCGGCTTCCCTTTAGCCTGCGTCCCCATTTGGTGTGCCTTCTCCCTCCTTCACACTTCTCTAAACCAGCACCTCTTCTTCATCCTTTCATCACTTCGTGGTGTGGAGAATCGACGGACGTAAGAGAAGGCGCGAAGCAAGGAGCGTTCTACGCAAAGGGATTTTCGGTTTGTCATAAGAGGTAGGAACATTTTTTTTTCCACATGTGTGATTCATGATTTTTGACATGATTTCGAGTAGTCTTTTGATGCTCATACTGAGATATTATATGCCTTGATTTAATTTCATATGACATGAATTATCGAGTATACCATGATGTTATTGATTCATATTATATGAAATGCTTCATTCGGTACTCTTATGCTTGATTCGTAGTATCCTAATGCCTAGTTAGACGTCCCCCATTGCATAAATTCCAGAAAGTTGTCACCTTTATTGCATAAAGTTGACGTCCAACTTCTGTCCGGAGTTATTTGTCAGGATTTATTATTGAATCCCTTATGGTTTGATTGATACTCGCCGATTTATTGTCTTATGCCATTTTCGGCGTGATTCTTGTTGATACTTCGTGTATTGAACTCTAAAGGTATTAATTAACTCTCTGATGTCATAAAGTTTGAATCTTTGGTCATGGACCAGTAGCTTTGTCGTCCGGGAATAGTTGTCCTTTTGGCTTAATTACAAGATTATTACATTATTGCTTATAAACACCATCGGGTAAGGGTATATGTGTATATCATATGTAAAGTATGTGATTAATTTGAGTAATCAATTTGGCACCACACTCTGAAGTCCGAGAGTGGTCTGACGTCATGTCAGAACCTGTTTGGGTCGTGGAGGTGTCCAAGTGTACTTGGCTTGTTCAATACTTTTGATATATAAGAATCAAGTTAAAAGATTAGCAATCGGGTGATAAGTGTAACCTAATGCTGAGATTAAATCAATAATACCAGAACCCTTAGGCTCTGTAAAATACATTAAGAAAAGGTTAAGAGTGTCAGTAAGGGTAATTAGGGAATTATAAAAAGTTGTATAATTAATTAATGGGTATAACTTGTGTTAAGTGGTCTCGGCCAGGAGCAGTCCTGCGCAGATAGACCCCACTCTAAAAATGATATCTAATTGTAGAAAAATCCAAACAGTAAATCGTTTGTCAATCTGTAAACTAGACATCTGAGGAAATCTGGGATAAAAATGTGAGAAGTTAGTTCACTAGGTTCAGGGCGTAGTGACCTTCGGAAGTGGGCTATTCTGTTTGGACAGAACTGGTTTCCTGCGCGTATTAACCCTTAAACCCTAATAATAATAGTAATAAGAAACTTAATTTAAGATAATAATTAAAGACTTTAATTAAGTATATTACTACTTATAAGACCATCGGGATCAGTCAATTTAAAAGTGTAAGTCGGATCCTAGAGTCGAACGGGGTGTCCGTTATTAATTATCCTTTGTGTCATTCTCTTGAGTTATCTATGGCTCAAGAGTATTCTTAGCGTGAATCTCTTCCGGAATCTCTGACGTGGTCCATTTTAGACACGTCATTTCATCATTTTCGTGTCGGGGATTGTCAACTCTAGGATTAGGCACGACGATGAAGACGGCGGAGCATGGACCTTTGGCGAACCAGTGATGGGTCTTTTTATGAGTCTTTCGGTCGGGTCTCAACCGAGTTCCCAGACCTAATTGTTCTGAGATGTTCAAACACTCCTTAATGAGTCTATTTGCATTGTGATCGATAATTGTATTTTACTCCTATGAAGAGTTGAAATTCAGAAAGCTTTGAGTTAAGCCTTTTCAGAATAAAACCCGATGTTCTAAGAAACAGTTTCTCCACTAAGTAGCGTTCCTGAGAGCTCTTAGTCGGAATCATAGTATGCTCACGAGCCATTGCTAGATCCTGCGAGATCTCCGATGATGATGAACCTCTTGTAGTTCAGCCGATGACGGCAACCGCGTGCGCTTAGATTGTATGACATTACGGAAGGTCTGCAATCTCCGCCCATTGTGCCCGTAAGCACCGATGGGGCCAGCATCCCTAGACGCATGGCCGGGTTCCACTGTAGAACCTCTAGGATGTTCTGGTATTGTTTTCCATGAAGATATGGACAGATTTGCGAGCAGAAATTGTTACCTCTGACACTTTAGATGTCCAGAGCTTATATTAATATTTTATCTCCATTACTCTGTGTAAGTTGGAGTCTTTGACCATTAATTCCTAGACTATGATGAGTCGAGGATGTCAGATGTTCAGATACGTGAAATCAGTTTGTTAAACCAAGTCTGTTGACCTATATCTGTTTTGGAGTCATCTCTTGTACCATTTGTTCCACTGTGATTTTTCTGTATCCTACTGGGTATTTCCTATGGAATACTCATGCATCCTCTGATGCAGGAATTAAGGAGGAGCAGCGGTGACGGCAATCAGCAACGTGAGTGGACGATGGAGACAGAAGACTTGTTTATTTATTTTATTGTGATTTGGATGCTTGAACTCGCGGCCTGCGCGCCGTTTTACTTTATTTTATGTTGTGTTAAGACGTTTCAAGACTTTGTAATAACAATTTAGATATCTTTTCAGTTATTCCATATTTTGTAAGTAATTATTGTTTAAGTCGTGATGATCCTGCATGTTCCCTGATATTAAAAAGGGATAGTGGAAGTCTCGAGTATTCGGTCCGTCCCTGGTTTCCTACCCTTGACCTTCATTGGAATGTCGCTTCCGCGTAAATAGGGTCTTGGAAATCTGGGGCGTGACAATTCAAAACTCAACTGGGTTATGAAAACATTGGTCCAGACCTCAAGGATCAAGACATTGATCGATGAGAAACGGTGATTCAGATTCCAATTGAAAACACGAATCTAGTCAACACCACTGTTAAAGCATACAAGGCTTGTTGACACCAAACTACTATTCATTAGCCCAATGTAATAGATATTATAACATAGTCCATTCTACTGTAATAGTTACTGAATAGTTTTGTATAATATATATATATATATATAAAGTTCTTAGTATATTATTTTAACATAGGCTCTTGTAGTAATGAAGTTTTAATAACTTTTACCATAATTACAATGTTCTGTTTTTGCTTAACAGCTTAATTCCAATGATTCCCAGCGTCAGCACAGATTGCATTTAACTCTGAAATTTTTACTGTATGTAGTCCCATGAGTCTAGTTTCCAACTCAATAGATGTCATATTTTTTTGATTTTTATATGATTAGTTACATGTGTTTTAGTATAGGTCGTTAGTGCAGAAACAGTTCTTGCCAATACCCTAATCCTAGTTCTATTCAATTAATGAGTATGATTATTCTCTAATCCACCCACTAATGTATTATATACTTAATTACCTCACATCTAATACACATTCCAGAACTTTATTTGATCTGCGTTTGAGTAATTTTCAAGGATTGGGGTGTATATTCACTATCTTTATTTGGTTATACACACATACCCCTTCAAATAGATATAATAGATGAATTAGACAACTAATTCGGGATAGATTAGAACTAATGGTCAAGGAATTGACTTTGACCATGTGACACCTTCGACTGAATCAGTAGCCTCATGGCACATGTACGAGTGATGTCTCTTATTAATTTGTCTATCTTGGTGTAGAATAGTGATATGAATCATTCCTTAAATACACTTTCCATGAGACATCATTGGATCATGACAATATAATCTGGACAGCAAGCTTCAAGACCAATATGATAGTAAAAGGTCATCACAAAAGACTATATTTTTCATCAATAGGCTAGCATGTGTAACCAATTAGAATGTGAACACCAATGTTCATACAATCGAGCATATATCTTTTCACAAAATCAACAATTCACGATGATCAAACTTTGTCATTAATTCCAATGAAAAAGCCACAACTATGAATCAAGATACCACCACAAGAATTACTCACAGCAAGTATGGAATTTAAATTAAGAATCAGGGGGAAAAATCATCCTACCTGATTTGAACGTAGTCTCTTCTCGCTTCCTCGCGAAGACCTTTGGTTCCTCTATGCAACACCACCCTTAACACTTGAATCGGACAAAGCTTTAGACGTGAAAGGAGAGAGGAAAGGTGTTGATTTGGTAGAGAAGGAGAGGAGAAGAAGAAACCCTAACTCACACAAGAGGGATGGCCGGCCAAGTGGAGAGGCTGGCCCTCCAATTTGTTGTATTCACTTTCCTCCCTTGATACCCATCCCCTTCTAATCTCAGCCATTGATTTAATTACATCTCAAAATGCCAAGGACGTCCCTTCCCATTATTGTCTCAAATCAGTTAGGATTTTGAGATCAATTCTAGAAACAAATCTTATTACCCGATTAGGAAACTGCCTAATCTTATCATGCTCCTCTTGGACGTCCAATTCCAATTTGATTTATTTCTTCTGATTGGTTGGTATTGATCTCCTGAATATTCTCTTCTCTTCCATGATTAGCTCATATAATTACTACCAACTGATTTGGTTAGTTTCCTTATTTACTATTGGTTACACTCCTTAATTACGGCTAGTAAATACACTCTTTCCCTTTTTCCATGATTCACTCTAACCGCCAAGATCACCCAAACACGTGCCACGTGACACATGCCAAGACGTCCCTCTCTCTGACATCCACGTGTCCTGGCACCCAAGTGCCTCTGGCATTAGGCACATGTCTCATGCCCTAATGCCTCCGACTTCCCATGTACATGATACACTACTCCAACTCGTATAACCCATGTACCACACATCTTAACCACCTCGTCTCACTCATACATGTCCTGACATGTGTGTTGTCTCCACCCTGGTGCCTAGCCCCATGACCTGGTGTCAGGTGACCATAGGCCCTGGCGCCAGACCAGCCTCAACGCCAGGTAAAGCCCAGCGCCTGGGCTAGTACTCACGCTCGGGTTAACTTGCCTAACTCAAATATTTTATAAAAAGAATTCTACTGCACCACATACATTCAACATATCAAATCACATGATATAACAGAAATTCAATTAGATAGCTAAACTTTCCTAATTTAGACTAGTTTCCTAAAATAGCAGTTTAGCAAATCATACTAATTTTTTGGGTGTTACATCCTCCCCTCCTAAAAAGAACATTTCGTCATCGAAATGCAGCCACTTAATAAATAAACAATTCAGGTAGGATTTCCTCATGTCACTTTCTATTGCCCAAGTCATTTCCTCGGAGAGCCAATTTTGCCATAAAACTTTCACCAAAGGAATAGTCTTCCGTCGTAGCACTTGTTTTTTTTCTGTCCAAGATCTTTGTAGGCTTCACCGAAAATGTTAAGTCTGCTTCCAACTCCATTGTTGTGTAATTTAGGACATGTGAAAGATCCGGTACGTACTTTTTCAATATTGACACATGGAATGTGCTATGTACTTCTGCGAGCTGTGGGGGTAAAGCAATCCGATATGTGACTGGTCCAACCCTTTCCAGAATTTCAAATGGTCCAACAAATCTCGGACTCAGTTTTCTCTTTTTACCGAATCTCATTACTCCCTTTGAAGGCGATACTTTCATAAATACATGCTCACCTTCCTGAAACTTTTGTTCTCTGCTTCAACAATCTGCATAACTTTTATGTCGACTTTGGGCAATATGTAGTCTCTGTCTGATCTG
Organism: Houttuynia cordata; assembly: GCA_039654745.1. Classification (NCBI taxonomy): domain Eukaryota; kingdom Viridiplantae; phylum Streptophyta; class Magnoliopsida; order Piperales; family Saururaceae; genus Houttuynia; species Houttuynia cordata. The sequence continues at coordinate 58,931,425 of CM077503.1, forward strand.
TTTCACTTTTTCTGTGCAATACTGTACTAATTCTAATCTTAACACCTAATTTTCTCCAACATTTGTCCAACACGTAGGTGATCTGCACGGTCTTCCATACAGTGCTTCGAACGGTGCCATCCCAATGCTTGAATGGTAACTGTTATTGTAAACAAACTCAATCAACGGTAAATGATCATCCCAATTACCTTTCCAATCAATCACGCACACTCTAAGCATGTCCTCCAACGTCTGAATGGTTCGCTCCGATTGTCCATCACTTTGTGGGTGAAAAGCTGTGCTAAATTTAAGCTTAGTTCTCAATGCCTCGTATACTCTTCCACGTTCGAGATGTGAACCGAGTATCTTGATCTGATACAATCGACAAAGGTGTACCATGAAGTTTTACGATCTCCCTAATGTACAACTGTGTTAGGCTATCAGGATTTTGCTTCCATCGAATCGGAAGAAAATGTGCCGCTTTAGTAAGTCAGTCAACAATAACCCATATAGCATCCTTCATCTTCTGAGTCTTCGGCAAAGCTACCACAAAATCCATTGTGATGTGTTCCTATTTCCACTATGGAATCTCCAATGGTTGCAACAATCCAGCCGGCCTCTGATGTTTTGCCTTTACTTGCTGATAAGTCAAACATTTTGATACGAACAACCCATGTCTCTCTTCATTCCATTCCACCAGAAATTTTGTTGAGATCCTGATACAACTTCGTGCCTCTAGGATGAATAGTATACTGAGAGTGATGCGCCTCCCGTAGAATCTCTTGTCTCAATGCATAATCTTTAGGCACTACTAACCTTCCTCTTAAACGAATACTTTCATTTGTACTCTTACAAAAATCTGGCTTATCTAACAATTTCTGTAATTGTGGTTTTACCTTTTGTGCTTCCAGCACCTTCTCATATATCACCGACTGTATTGAAAGGTTTCCAAGAAAAGATATCTGTTATTGTGTAGGCTGTTCCAGATAACACTCCCCTACCTTCTGCATTAATTTTCATTCTTGTACCATCATGTGAGCGACTAACTCTGTCTTTCTGCTTAATGCATTTGCTACTACATTTGCCTTCCCTGGGTGATAGTGGATTGAAAAGTCATAATCCTTTAAGTATTCCAACCATCTCCTTTTTCTCATATTCAAATCTTTTTGAGAGAAAATATACTTCCAACTTTCGTGGTATATATACACTTCAAATGTCTCTCCATAAAGATAATGTCTCCATATTTTTAAAGCAAAAACCACTGTTGCTAATTCCAAGTCATGTGTTGGATAATTTTGCTCATGAATCTTCTGTTATCTAGAAGCATAAGCCACTACATGCCCATGTTGCATCAATATGCATCCCAATCCATTCTTTGAAGCATCATTGTACATGACGATTCTTCCTGGTCCTGATGAACTGTTTCTGTACTGACGACCTATACTAAAACACATGTATCTACAACATGTGTTTTTGGTCATCAGGTTCAGGAGGATTCGTCTGGATCAGGGAGAGCAAAAATAGAATTTCATGTCTATGATTGAGAAAAATCCCACAATAATTTAGGTCAGTGGTGTAAGATCTCTCATCTTGAACCGGTATATTTTAGTGTGTTTATCAGTTATCGTGTCGTTTAAGTGTTTTCGGGTTAACTTTAGTGGTTTTAAAAAAAATAGGTTTATAAAGGTTTTAATCAAAACCAACTTCACAATCATGAGTTTTAAGTGATTTGGGATCAAACCTGAATTTTTGGGATTTTCTGATATTTTCACCAATTTTCCTAAAATTAGGGTTTGGCGGGACCCCGGTGTGACCAAAATGCCCCAGACATCAAAGGAAGACATTATAAAAATTTTCAGAATTTTTTTGAACCCAATTTCGAATTAAATTGTCAATTTTTCTTATTTTAGCCAAAAACTCTATTTCTACCCCACATTTTATATAGGTTTACACCAGCCTTTTCTATAAAAGGAAAGTGTTGTGCCATTTCCCAAATTGGGAATAGGCTTGGCCAGGAGACTTGGAACTTATTCCCCATTAGGCCTGAAAAGGAAAGGATTAGAGGTAATTAGCTTAATCTTTTCTTATTCTTTAGGTTTTTCTTAAAAAGCTTCTTAATCTTGATTTCTCCATTGTTTCAATCCATTTTGAAAACATAAAAATCACTGTTTTACATCTCTTCTCTAAGCCCTAATCTTCAAAAATCTTGTTTTTATGTTTCCAAAGCTTTAGATTTAGGGTTTACCTTTGGTTTTCAAAGCTAAATCGAGATTAGTAGTGCATTATCTTAAAATCGTATTTTTGGAAGGTGTTGGAGGTGATTGAAGGTTCATTCTCATCAAGTCCCGGTAATGGGTTCTTCAATCTCAGCCTTGGATAGATAATGTTTGTCTTCATTATTCTTTTTGAATGAGTGATGCTTATTAAGACTCTAATGGTGGGTTTAATAAATGCTAATCTTTTGCTATGATTTCTTGAGGTTTCATCTTAGAATGATATGTGGATATGTTCTGGAAGGTTTGATGGTTTTTTATTAGTATTTGAGACATGTTTTAAGCTTTCAAGATATGTTAATGGAACCTCGATTTTTGGGATTTTCAAAAAGAAAATGATGGACAACGATCGATCGCGTATTTTTGGCCAATCGATCGGCTTTGCAAAATTCAAATATGATGCTGAGTTCACTATTTTTACTATATTTAATGATTCCAATGATTATGAAAGGTAGTTTATGTTGAAATAAGGCTACTGGAGGTGTGAAATGATGATGAGAGTTTATGTATTAAGCTAAGAGTGTATGCGATATTGTATTACATGATGATAATGATACATGTTAATATTGACTTACATTATGATAAAATCCTTAAGAATGAAGCATGTTTACAGCAAGGGCAGTGATAACCCTACAGCAAATTCCTACACATTTCCATACACAGCTGATGTGTATGGAAGTGAGTGGGTAAACTGATGTGGGGTCACGTCAGTTCACCCACTTATTTCACTACACATCAGCTGTGTAGGAAAAATGTGTAGGAATCTGCTGTACAAATATCATTTCCCTTACAGCAAGGATATGATATTGTAGACTTGAGATGTGTTCTCTCATATCATGTATGGCTTGTTTGGAAATGGATGTGATCATGCTATGACTTGATGTATGAGAAAGAGACATGATCGTAGGAATGATACTTTGACTTCACATGTTTGGATTTAAGTCGTATGATGGAAATTGTTTTGATTTCAGTTAGGAATTATGGTTTTAAAGGTGTTGAAGTATGCATATATTGTGTTATGAGTTTATATCAAAGTATTTGCCATGTGATTAGAATGTGCATGAATACACACACGTGGGGAGTTTATTATGGAGTTGTGGTTGATATATGCTTTGATTTTGATGCATGAGGGGATGGATTGGGAGCACATTCCATGTGTTGGAATCTACGTAGGTCTTGCTCACGGATGTATCATGATATCATACATCATGTATTGGACTTCATAGATGAAGTTTTATCGTTGTTTAACCGGGATTAATCGATTGTATGCAATGTTTGAGATTGTGTCCCAGGTTAATCGATCGGTGGATTAATCGAATCTTGGTTGGTCCGAAAGGAGATGTTTTCGATTTCGTTCCTATGAGGAACATGTATACTCCTCGGGTTGAGTCGAGCTACATTGAGATATATGGGGGGCGAGTTGTGTACTTGCCTTACGGATGAGATTATTGAGATTGTCATCTAGACTTAAGCATCCAGAGTGGTACGCTTCATGCACCAGCTATCACGTGTTCTAGGGTTCCCTGTGTGGGAATTCGGGCTCTCCCCCACCGTAGGAGATGTCGCTAGGCGAACACACCTGCTTTAGGTTCTGTGTGTAAGAATCGGACATCCTTGGCCAGGATCATCCAGAGCGAGCAGCTTTAGGGGCCGACAACCCCGACCTTATATTTTCTAAGTGGAAACTGGACTAGGATACGCCTTCGTGGCCTTGACTATATTCCACTTGTGTGGCGATGCTTGTGTTTACTCCTTGATGGAAGCATTCATTATATGTGATTGAGACATTACTATGCAGGATTATGTGTTATGAATGCATGAATAGAAAATATGTGAATGGGACATTACTATTGCAGGATTATGTGTTATGAATGCATGAGTTAAAAGTATGTGAACGAGACATTACTATGTAGGATTATGTGTTATGAATGCACGAGTAGAACTTATGTGTTATGAATGCATGAGTAGAAAGTATGTGAATGAGATATTATTATGTAGGATCATGTGTCATGAATGCATGACCAGATAAGGGTATAATCATGACGATTATGGATCTATATTGCCATGTGGTGATGTCATACGATTTTTAATTATCGTCGATCGTATTAAAACCATTACTGAGTTTTATACTCACCCCTTTTTCCTTGTTTTGTTTTGGGGTTGCGTGGTGTGACACGCAGATGGATAGGATCCTCTATATGATGAGCGATCGGAGAGAGCTTGGGATTAGGCGTGGAGGCCTCTAGATGTGATTATCTTTTCGGTTGTACTTGGTTTATTATGGAACATGGTGTTAGATGTGACTTATATCAGACTTATGTTAGTCTCTATTCTAGACCTTTGTATTTTCGAGCCCTGTGTGTTGGCTCAGGATTTTAGCATGTGGGTTTAAGACTTGTGGACTGAATTATGAGTTAGACTCCACTTTTGGTTCTTCTTATTTACTCTTGCTCAAAGGAATTGGCGTAATTCGGTTAATGCGACCGCCCGTTTGTGGGCGAAAGTCTTCCGCTATATCTCTTTCAACGTCGCCCCCGTGCGCCGGTCCAGCTCTTGGACCGGGCTCGGTTCGGATCAGGCGGTACCCGGAGCGTGACAACACTCCCTTTCATGTAAAGCCGATAGAGAAAGTTCAAAAGATTGTGCATGAAGAGGCTCGTAAGAGAATCAATGGAGCCAGTTCTTGTGAGGAACTTGAGGAAGTTGCTAATGATGTCAATGGACTCTAGGATTCCATTGGAAAAAATTGAACTCATTCACTCTAAGCTGGGTTTGGATAAGAATTACAAAAGTTGTCTGATTCCAAAGTTTCCTTAGTTTTTTACAGTGAAAAACATTGATGGGAGGGATTAACTTGTCTTGGAAAATTGGGATTCTTCACTTGTTGTCACTGCCCGTCAGACGAAAATGATCTTGAGGCTTGTCAGAATGAAAAACGGAAATGCAACAGGAGCCAGAGAGGGTGTGCATTCTCAAAGGATAGGAGTTATGCAGGTCCATTTGCATTTGTTATAAATTATGCTTCAACTTTTAGACCTAATATGATTTATCTTGAGGAAGTTCAAAAGTGGTAGAAACTTCCATTTCCATCTCCGTATTTGAATGGGAGGAGATTTGACAACCCGGCAGACCCACAGGCTCGGAAAAGGGCTGTGGCTTTGCTTAGTGAGATCTTGAGTTTGACAATGGAGGTGTGGTTGAACTCATCCCAGCTGGATGCGTTTCGTGCTGAGTACCGGTTACTATTAGAATATATAATAAATAAATAAAGATTTTTATTTCTTAACAACTCGAGCTTTTGGGAAACTTGGTTATCTTACAATTACCGTGTAAGTTGTTGCTTTGTTTGGTAAAGAATCATGAGATTTTCTACATTACTAATAAGGGCACTCACAGTACTGTCTTTAGCTCTAGTATATCCAATTATGTTCCACGTGCTGTACTTTGTAGACACTTGTGTAAGATAACCAAGTTTTCCAAATACTCGAGCTATTAGGAAATAGAAATCTTTATTCATTTATTGTATATTCTAACATCCCCCTCACGTGCAAGCATCCACAAAGCGCGGCACGTGGAACATAATTGGGATATAAATGCCTCCACGAAACTAGAACCCAGGACCTTCCATAACCTGGAGCTCCGATACCATGTAAGATAACCAAGTTTTCCAAAAGCTCGAGCTGTTAGGAAACAAAAAATTTTATTTATTTGTTTTATATTCTAACATCCTCCCTCACATGCAAGCGTCCACCAAGCGAGGCACGTGGAGCATAATTGAGATATAAATGCTTTCAGCAAGACTAAAACTCAGAACCTTCTATAACCTGGAGCTCTGATACCATGTGTGATAACAAAGTTTTCCAAAAACTCGAGCTATTAGCTAACAGAAATCTTTATTCATTTATTGTATATTCTAACAGCTTGCACGTGAGGGGGCATGCTAGAATATACAATAAATGAATAAAGATTTTCATTTCCTAATAGCTCGAGCTTTTGAAAAACTTGGTTATTGATCTATACATGAAATATACATTTTATTATCTCTTAAACTTATGTTTCTGCTAGTGTTTGGTTAGAATAACTACTACTTAATATAGTTTTTGGTTTTTGTAGGAAATAAGAGTAAAACGCAGAAATGGGGTGAAACGCGACTCTAATGATTGAATATTAATAACTTCGATTGCATATCTCTGATGGGACTGATTTAAGCTTCATGTTAAAGTTCACGAAGTCAGCTTTCCAACGCCACTGACTGTTCGCAATTCGGAGTTCTGAGCAAAAAGTTATGAGCATTTAAAATATCGTACGCGAAAGAGACACGATTAAAGAGAAGAACCGTCAAGATGAGATCCGATGAACGAGAGCAATACGACGGGTTTTAAACAAGAAAAAGAAAAAAAAAGAAAGAAATTGAACCTGAACTGACCGGTTCAGTTCCGGTTCGGTTCAGAAAAGAAAAAAAAGAAAAGAACAGACAGCCCGAGCCGAAGCTCGGGCGGTCTGTTGCAGAGCTCGAGCGCCGGCAAGCAAGGCGGGACGGCGAGGCCCCGCCGACGATCATGGAGGCGACGCCGACGATCACGGAAGTTTTCACGCCGGCGATGGAGGAGGAGCTAGACAGAGCAGAGGCGGCGGCTGAGATCGGCAAGGAACTGGAAGGGCGGCACGGCAGCCATGATTCACGACGGACTGGGCAAGATCCGGCGGCACGGAGGAGCTTGGTAGCTGTGAGGCAGGTGGCCACGACGTTGACGGCAGTGGATGTTTCAACCGGAAATGAAAAAAAAAAGAAAAAAACACAGTCCTGTTCGAACTGGAAACAGAAATCTCGATTCGATTTGGAAGCGGCGCAGATGCGTGTTCGACTGGGATTTGGCTCGATTGATCAAGGAGGACTCTTTCTATTTGCCTATAAAATCAGAAAAGAAGGAGAACAGAGCTATTTGAGGAGAAAAACCAGACTGTTGAGAGAGCTTTTCAGAGAAAAACAGGGAGCTTTGACGAGCAGATTTCCGCCGGAAAAGCCAGACTTTCCGGTGTGATTTTCGCCGGAGGAAGAGAAGAAGAAAAGGCTGGATTTTGGACGAATTGCACAACTATTTCGAACTGCTACAGTAACACAGATTTTGGGAGAGACGATGAATAGTGCCGTGAACAGTATTTTGTGAACAGTACTATGAATAGTGATTTTGTGAGTAGTGTTTCGATGAATTCGACAAATCAGGCTACTTCTTCTTTCTCTTATTCCATGTCTGGCTAATTTCTTTATCAATGGTAGATGAAGCCCTAAATTTGTATTTCCTACTCTTAGTTGTTTAATTTAATGAAAGTTGATAATGATTTTTTATGCTTAATGCGATTTCATTATTGTTTCTCTTAAGTGCTTTGATCAAGACTTAATGAATGATTAATGGAATTTGATCTTGATATATCCTGTGTCTAGATAATAACGGGATTATGATTAATTCTATGCCCGGCCAAGGATAGAGTTAGTTGTATTAATTTATAGTGGATGAATTTTTCGTGTCTGGACAAGAACGTGTAGTTCATTCACTGGTAATTTGTGTGTCCGGCCAAGAACATAAATTACTATATCTTATCAATTTGTGGAGATAATAATTGAGAGTAGTAATTGCATGTTTAGTGGTAGATTCGACGCTTTGATATTCTCATTCATCTGATTTCTTATTAAAGTTTATTTTCTTTAGTTAATTAAATTATAAAAATTCAATCTTTTCATTAGAATTAGATTAATCTACCAAGTCCTTTGGGTTCGACCTCGTTACCACTAGACTATACTGAGTCTCGTGCGATTGCGAGTAAATAGTTAAAAATTCAATCAATCAGTTATCTTACAGTTACCCTGTAAGTTGTTGCTTTTTTTGGTAAAGAATCATGGGATTTTCTACATTACTAATAAGGGCACTCACAATACTGTCTTTCTGAAGGAAGCTTATAATGGATATAGTTTGATAGATAATTGCCCTTTGTTGACATTCAAGGATAAAATTTTAGCACTTACTGGTAGGACAGAACCTCATTCCAAGACTATTACCTCTGTATCATAGACTAGTCCATGAAGTTTGAAGTTTTTGGTTGGAGATGTTGTGTATACAATTCATTTCTTCTAAAATATTTCCCAGCTTTGTTTCATTCTTAGGATCAAACAAAATTTCGTCCAGTCACTATTAATTGAGATTATCACTTAAAATGGCCATTTTTATTGAGATGTGGGGTTCAAAGTAAAAGCTCTCTACGTGAGCGAAGGCCGAGCAGAGAAGGCAGGGCTCTGGGTGCAGGAAGTGCCATGAGGGAGAGATAGGGCTATGGGTGCGGGTGCGAGCCTCCGAGCCCAAGCACAGAATGCATCTTTGGTCACGGTGAAAGGTATCATCTAATTTTGGTACACTTATTTTACTAATTATATCGATTATAAGTGACCAGAGGGAGTACTTTTTTGCAGGCTGAAGCTTTTGACAGCACTTCTCCATATGTGCAAATAAAAAGAGAGAAAGATGAATTTATTTGGAATGAGTTTGTCGTACTTTGCAAATGATATGAACCCCAGCAGAATTGCACCTTCTAGCCTTTAACTTCTAGCTTCTAGCTTCTAGCTTTATGCTTTTGGAAAGTTTAATCTTTTCTTGCTACATTAGAAAAGTTGTCTTACACAGGGAAAAGTTCATACTGAGGTAAGAGTGGTGAGTGATGGAAAGCCCCTTGATATAATTTCCATCAATGTATGCATATTTGCACTCTGGACTCGAGTATTATTTACAGCATGTCTTAGGTTCTGCAAAATCAACCAACAAAAAAAGATTGCTCCTTTAGGTTGTTTTTAAACACATTTAAAAATCATGTTCCCTGGAATTTCATTACCTTTTAGATGTAACTCATGTCAAAGGAACGAAGGTGAGGAAATTATAAAGCTAATATTCGACACAAGAAGCAGTAAGAAAAGTTAGTGTCAGCAACAAGATCTTCAAATTGGAAAATCAACCCATTTCCTTCTTTCTCTTTTTTTTTGTGGAAAAATGCATTTGTATTCCTTTCAGCCTGACTATGTAGGTAGTCAGGTATTGTTAGCAAACATAATGAAGATATGGAGGCCATTTTTCTGACTAATCTTGATGCTGCATTTTGCTATCATCTCAAGGAACTGGAGCATTTTCGTAGCCTTGTCAAGCCGTACGTCAGTTGTACTCATCCATTTGTTTTGTTCTTGCATTGCTAAATTAGTTTTGATTAGTAGGACACTTCAGCTGTCAGAAATTTAGTTTTTCCTAAAAAGAAGATTAGAACTTATTCCCAGTGCCCAGAATATTGTTCATTTAATGGTCATGGCCACTAATGTTTCTTGTTAGTATCTGGTAGAAAAGGGCCTATACAAGCGTGTTTGGAACTTAGTTTTCCACTTGAAAGTAATTACACGCTGACTTCTTTCATTGTGATTGATTAAATGCTAGTTCTATATTATCAACACATTACTCTAGTTGCTGTATAGGAGTATACTTTATTGGACTTTGGTAAGTTTCTATTTGAAAATCCAGAAGATAACATTAGAAGTAATTTTTTTTTACGTTTGCAGGTGTTTAATTCTTATTGGTTGGATCCATAAAAGTAGAACACAATTTGGTTCCTATTAATTGTGAGCTACTTCAATTTGACATGAAGGGCTCGGTAGAGTAGAGGGCTCGCAGTCTCGAACTAGCTTGGTGGGTTTGTCTTCGTAAAAGAGGGAGAGCTTGGATAGAAAACGAGGTTGATGGAGGGGAGGGTGGCAGGCTATTGGGAGAGCAAGCGGGAAGGAGGAAGACTGGCGAGAGGAAAAGGAGGCCTTGGGGATCTTTCCTCTCCGTCCCCTACTTCTCCATCCTCCAATGAGGTTCATATTTCTCATTGGCCTCCGTTAACTAATTAACCAATACATACTCTTATCTGATAGCCATGTACAGACAATGCTGTCTTGCTCTTGTGAATTTTTTCAGCATGCCATCGCGTTTTAAATCCTCTAATGAACAAAGTCGTTCCTCTCATGATGAACTAATATACTACGGTCAGACGTAGCAAAATATGTTTATGGTTTACATAGATCCTAGCGTTAAGAACTCGTCTAACCTGACTGGACACCATGACCAACACTTTTGACCATAGTAATTAGGGTGGCTTAACCAGTACGTGGAGTCGTAGATATGTCTATGCTGCAGCACCCATGTGCTGAACTTGCACATATGCATCTCTATCTACAACGTTTTCACCCTATGTACTATGGTCACGGTGCTCGGGTCAAAGCATAAGCTAGTGGACTCTGGTCATTTAGGCTGCCATATATACTCAGTCGCTTTGCTTAGCGGTACAACGCTTTTATTTCTCTCCCACAACACTGTTTTTTGCGGTTTAGGCCGCTCTCGTTTTAAAAAGATTTTTTTGTGTTAAAGGGTATGGACAAATTTGAGGTAAGTGTATATTGTTGTAAGGCATTGACTCTTTGTTAGTAACATTCTTGTTCATTTACTTTAGGCAATGTAATATATTGTATGTTGGATTAACGACATCATTCACGGGTTTGCTATTAATAGCCAGCTATTGTTCATCTATTTAAGCCACTCCTTGCGTCCCATATTGATAGCTCCATTTTTTTCAAAAATCTTGCCGCATATTAATTGCTCCGTTTTGCTTTATTTAAGTGGTTGGGTACATTGGAATTAGTGAAAAATAGTTGTTGGGCTGGTTACCATTCAACAAAAAACATTATTTTCCAAATTGAGGTATAGCTATGGGATGGAGGGAGAAAAGAATATAATTGTGGACCCCGAATTATAGGCCCTATCTTAACCCAGTGGCTGTGGATGAATGCACCTCTTCAATTCGTTCAGGATGATTGGAGGCCTAGGGTAAAAAATTTTAAATAAGATTTATTTTTCTTCAAAATAATAAAGATAATACAATTAATTACTAAATTGTAAATATTATTATTCTTATTTTTATACTGAAAATAGCAATCATGTTGTATATAACTACCAACTATTGAAACCAAGTGGAACATTTAAACTGTGAGGACTGATGAGTCAACAATTCTAATAAAAGATAATGACACAATCTCGTTTGCATCACGTCTTGTTTTTTCTACATATATGTTTCCAAGAGTCTAGGAGTCTACCTTAGCGTATTACATCATCCCTTATTGGGAAAAATTCTCCTCTTTCCATTGCCCCCAAAAAACCTCCTCCGTAATGGCCTCCTCTTTTTTTGCTTTTCATCCTATTGGTACTACTGGTATGTGCTAAGTTGGTGGCCTACATGCTATCAACCTTGCTCTGCCCTCGAGATATGTTGCAACATGAAGGTCAAACATATTTCAATACTCATTTTACTTTTATGATAATGGGTTCATAGATACGAATGCCCCACTACCCCAACGCCCATGTTGCACCCTGAAGGTTTAAACGTATTGCAGCTCGGATGTTGCTTGCACCAAGTGGATCCTAGATGCCCATGCCCCGCCACTGCCCTTCGGGGTGTAACTACACAGTCTACACCTGCTAGGGAGTAAAGAGAAAAGAGCAGATAGGGGCGTTTTTTTATTTTGTATTCTTAGTGTCTTCAATAATCTCTCATCGAGCTCTGTCCAACAATACTAATATATTGTTGGATACGATGATATATACATGGGCTACTTATGCTAAACAAGTAATTAATGGGCTAAAATTAGGGTTATTACATAGATGTTGCCAATCGATTTTCTCTTTAAGACTCACCCATAAGTTAATCCCTTTATAATTTGACTTTGACATCTGCCACTTCTTCACAATGAGCAGATTTATTCATTGAGAACAAGGTGACATATTATCACGCCCCAGGATTTCTAACCTCAATCGGAGTGCGGAAGCCTTCAAAGATACAACATCTCGCGGCCGAGACCCCGGGCACGCGACCGATCAGTCGTAAACACCACCAATTACATCATCACAAAAGTATGTGTGATCGGTCATCCCAAAATTCAATATATACAGTATCCAAAATATCATTAATAAATATAAAATGAACCTACTTAGTCTTATTGCAGTAAATAGATTAACAAAGTCAATAAAATAAAATCTTAAAGTTTATGGCACACATCGACCAATAATTCATAAAGTTTAAATCCAAATAAACGAATAGTAGAAAATATTCTCTAATCTCTTCAAATCACCAACAACGCCTTCTTGCTACTGCAACGTCCTGATTTAGTTTTCTTTCACACCTGCATCAGAGGATGCATATATACTTCATAGAAATACTTAGTAGGATGTAAAAACCCATTAAAAATAAATCAAGCAGGATGAAGAGAAATATAACAAATAAACAAGCTGATATTTAATAACATCTGACTGAACCTAAGGTCACTTTACCTGATAGAAAAGGTCAGTCAACACTAGTTCCCAACTCACAAGTATAGGGAAAGAATAGTAAATAATAGGACTTTGAACATCACACGTGTAAGGAGAAGATAAACAATCATAATACCTTCAGGCATCTAAAGTGCAAAGAAATTCAATTTCTACTTGCTGAATATACTAACCATGTGGCTACTTACTAGAATCATCCTACTGGTTCTTCCTTTGGAACCCAGCCATGCGACTAGGATGCTGGCCCCATCAGTACTTACGGACACAATGGGCGGAGACTGCAGACCTTCTGTAATATCATACAGTCTAAACATACGTATATGCCTCCCTTCGCGTAGGAACTAGGTTCCATAAATAATTGGAGATCACCACGGATCTAGCAATGGCTCGTGAGCATACTATGATTCTACCTCGGAGAGGTCTTCATAAGAACTCTTAGTGGAGAAGCAAGTTCAAGGAGCAATGTTTTAACAACGGCAGAGGTCTCAACTCTCTGAAAATCAGGGTAACTTTTACACTAAATGACTCACTCAAGAAGTATGATTAGAACATCAAAGTCTCACATCAGAATATGACTCACTTCAGGAGTAACATGGAGATTCACATATCTCGTATAACAAAAGACTCACCATAGGAGTATAGATCAACTATCCAATACCTTTGACACATACTTTCATGCATAGCCCTGGATAGGAATATTCTAGACAATATTTGGGTTTATAATATATGTGTCCAAAGTCAAGAATGAGAATAGGTTCTACGATAATTTGATTTCCAAATGGAACTTCAAACCGACACTGAACGCTAGTTTGAAAACAGAAATTATAGGTTCATTAGGTCACTTCGAATTACCCCATATTATTAATCTTTTTACTTAACCAAACTTACTGTGACAATCTATATTCAGTAGTGTAATGAATAGTAAAGATACTTTAATTCTTCTCATACAATATCATGTAGTGTTATTTAGGTATTAGTGTTTTAACCCTAATTACAGCACACTGATGCATCCATAACAGTCCCCTTCCAACTGTTCCCATAATTTGTACAGTATGACTTGTACCCAGAAACTTTTATTGATATTCACCTTATGAGTTTAGTTTCTAACCCCATTGACAGTTTATTTTTATGGTTTTTTATAATTAGTTATGATTTAATTATTACTGACTCTCGGCGCAGAAACAGTACTGGCCGAGATTACAATTCTTAGTCTTACTTATATATCTCGTGTAACTAAACCTTATTAGTGTTAATAGAGTATTACCAGCCTTAATTACTCCTCCTAGGTTTATTACAGATCCTAGAATGTTCTGGAATTATTTAATTACACACTTTTATCGTATTTCTTATCATACATAGCAGTTTTAAGTAACTAACCTTTTCTAACAAGGACTTTTTAAATCAGGACATCAATTATGACCAATTGAACCAACGAAATCAAAGAATTACAGAACAAGCTTAGAACTTTTGATGTCAATATGATCAATACAATATCATACATAGATAACGTTCCCATCGAAGGACTTATCATGAAAGCATTAGAAATCACATCAACAATATAGATAACATATAGAATCATGAACCATCAAGTTCTATTCGATCAGAGCAATATATGCAACAATAATATGAATGAACAATACTCATATATGACAAGGAGAAGAAAAGAGAGAAGGGAAAAATTATCCCACTCTTTGTTTACAAGTGTCTCGCCCCTTTATCGCGTAGTTCGCCTCCTTCGCTTCGTAACACCGCTTCCTCTCAAAGCTTTTGAAGAAGACTCACGCCAAGAAGAGGCTTGAGGTAGGGGTGAAAGTGGGTAGAAGAAATGAAAAAGCACAAGCCATCTCAAGCTAGGGTTTTTAGCATGAATAACATAAACTGTCCCCTCTCGTGTGTTTATATAGAATTTCTAGGGTTTCTCCTCTTATGCAAGTCTTTCCTTATCATGATCTCATTACTCCAATAGGAATTCTCTTTTTTAGTTTGGCTAGGGACGTCTCAGCCTAACCCTTCCAATTTGGTTAGGATTGAGTATTCTTTTCTCAATAGAAATTTAACAAAAATGCAATTTCTATATTCAGTTTCTACCGGTGCAATCGATCAAAACCACAGGCGATCGATCACGGCTCAATTCTGCGATATAACAGTACTTACGTTCGATTGTCGCCAACGGCGATCGATCGGTGCCTTAATTCATCGAATTTCAGTACTTACGATCAATCATGACATCCAATTCTCAAAAACATAGTATTTACGATTGATCGTTCCCAGAGGCGATCGATCGCGACACAAAATTCACAACTTCTAGTAAAAATGATCGATCGATGCCAACGGTGATCGATCGCGGCTGCCTTGCTTTTGGTTATGAAACTGGCCCGATCGATCGCGTATCCTTGGCAATCGATCACGCTCAAATTTTCAAACACTCGTATCTTTCTGCTCTGAATTCCAAATTGCAAATAGTCGGTGGCATTGGAAAGCTCTCTTCATACACTTTATACTATATTGCGAAACACAATAAAAACAATCTAAACATGCATCAAAACTTTCTATTTTAGATCAATATCCTAAAATATCAGTTTTAATAAACATACTGATTTTTCGGGTGTTACACAAATTTGCCCACATCACATAGCACATAACCAATATACACAACTAAAATGAGGGTAAAAGTAGGATCTCTTACGTACCCAAATCTCATTACATAGCACATAACATTAAGAAAATAGGACTAGCACATAACATTAAGAAAATAGGACACCATGTGCTCAAATTATTTATCACACGTCCATAGCCATGTTAAAACTGTCGGTTGTTCCTTCTCCTCGGACCTTCATGCTGCGAATTGGATGGCTTCACTAAAAGAGACGGGCAGACGCTTGTTATCGAGAGAGAAGGGGTCAAACAGTGGGGCATCGACTACCGAAGATGCTAGGAATGCGTGCCATGGTGAGAAGATGGATGACATTTAAATAACAAAACGGGTTTCGTCTTTTTTCTAATACAAATATAAAACTGCTCCATAATTATCATATCTGACTCTTTGATGTTGAGGTGAATATAATGTTGTTTTTTTTGTCTTTATTTAATAATGATGCCACATTATTTTATGTGTCAGGTGATGGACTAAAAGGCTCTTGAGATAGGAGATGAGCGCTCTATAATATATAATAATAGATAATATAAGGGTTTTTTACCCAATAAATTTTAAAAAAAAATGATTACCGATCGAGAAAGAAGGGAAAATATGTGCCGGCGCTTGGGCGATCTATTTTTTTTTACCCTAACTGGAAAGACGTCACTTAAACCGACGTCTCTATCTTAAAGAAGAAACACGTCGTTTTAATTGACGTCTTTCTTTTTGGGGGATTTTATATAAAAAATCATCGAAAAAAAAAAATTTACCAAAATAACGCACTGTAGCAAATAATTCCCGGAATGGTGTTCTGACAAGCCACGCAGGCGCCAGCGTGGCCGCTGGCGCCTGCGTGGCTTTTTTTTTTAAAATTAACCCAAAAGGCGTCGGTTCAACCGATGCCTTTAAGGTTAGCATAAAGGCGTCGGTTGAACCGACGTCTTTTAGTTTATAAAGTAAGGCGTCGGTTGCACCGACGCCTTTATGTTATAAAGGAAAGCGTCGGATCAACCGACGCCTTTCATGTTACAGAAAGGCGTCGGTTGAACCGACGCCTTAAATTGTTCAAAAAAAAAAACCGAAAGGCGTCGGTTCAACCGACGCCTTGCAAACACTTGTTCAAAAAAAAAAAAAACCTAAAGGCGTCGGTTGAACCGACACCTTCAAAATCGCCTTTCTCTTGAGGACGAAATCTACAATTTTTCAAACCTGATAAACACACACATCACAATACAACATCACAACCTAATAACAAGATAAATTTTGAACCAATAATACAACATGACGCAAAATATATACAAAATATATTACACGACATCAAAGTATTACAAATGTATTTATAAAATTACAAGAAGTGTTTATTCAATTCTCCTCAACCTATTCCTACCCCGTCCTCGTTCTCGAACTGGAATATCCTCAGGCTCAACATCAGGTAAAGCATCTGAAGACGAAGCTGCCTGACGTTGAGCACGAAGTGCACGCTGTCGCCGAGTATATACTTTCGAAGAAAGAGGCCTCTCAAATTGCTCCAGCGGGGCATCTGAAACAACAGGTGATGGGGTAAAACTTCTCGTGTCAGCTGATGATGTCAGAATATCGGGTTCTGGAACAACCTCCAATCCTGGAATCTCAGTAACAACTGGTCGAAGTAATGGCAAACTCGCAAGAACATGTCCAGAGCGATCGTGTAGCGTCTGACAGGCCGCTAGCAAGCTCTCATATGATCGGTCCACCAAAGCTCCGCCCGTCTGATCAAATGTCTGTCGTGCAAGAGTAAGCTAGAAAGAAAAACACAGGTATGTTATCTACTCACTACAAAATACTAGTGAATAAAATCAAATATGAAGTTAATGATACTCACCAACGCCCGCTCAGTGTCGCCTCTTGGTTGATATAACATATCCGGCTCATGCATGGGTGGCATGATAAGTCTCCTAGTGATGCTCAAATACCATCTCATGTATGCATCTCGCTCAGTCATAGCAGGCTCCCCTTCAACGAGAGTGATCGTCCGGTCGTCCCATCTAGTAATGTAGGCCGCATGATGCGACCTCCAATCAAAACTACCTCGGCCTCGGCGCGATACTCGTTCAATGAACTCAACCATAAGAGGGGGAAAAACTTGTTCAAATCCATATTGTAACATGACCCGATCCGGAACATGCATCTCGACGATGTCCACACATATAAGCGGCATCCTAGATAACCACACATGCGCTCCATCCGTACAAATTCCAGGTAACTGTGCTAACACATCATCTTGATATGGTTGCCATATTACCTACACAACATATGAATATGATACTTTACTTTTCGGTGAAATGTACATTTGTCATATTCATAACGCATGCAATATAAAGGAGTAATACCTGGCCGGATCGTTGATAGTCCAACTCCGATCTATACAACGCCAAGACACTGTGAGGATTCACAGTTTTTGTCTTCTTGGCATTCCACCTAACATAACGAGGATGAGGAATAAATTATCTAAAATATAACATCATCAAATACCTTTAAGAAATAACACATACCGAACTCCTAACGGTGATAAACCATCTAGTGGAGTGCTCCTAATGTTTGGACGACCGACATGCAGCCTCTCCCACGACCATAACTGTTTGCCACATACACACCCAACATGAATCAAATGTTATACTTATGAAAAAAATATACTAGTCAAAGATAATTGATGGTTTACCTGGACAAGGGTGACGCACCCGGCAATCCCTGATGTGCTTGATTGACAAGCTTTTCCCAACTCTCTATACAGGTAAGCGAGGGTGGCACTACCCCATGCATACTGTCCCGCAGTGTATAAATCCTCTAACAAAAGAAGATACATCGGGTGCACATGGCTACTGCTGCTATCGGCAAATATAGTGCTACCGAGCAAATAGAGTAAATATGCTCGTGCGTGTTGCTCGACTTCAATCTCTGTGGCATCTTTCGACAGGCGACTGAACTGCTCTCTCAACCACAACAGACTTACCCTAGTTCGTCCTTTCAATGATTCGCGTGGAGGTACTTGTCCAAGAAGGTGCAAGTACACTTCATTCCAATCAATTCCCACAGTCGAGCAACACACAGCAATGCCGTCAACTCGGAGTCCGAGAAGTACTGCAACATCCTGTAATGTGATCGTCATCTCCCCCAAATGCAAGTGGAATGTTTGTGTCTCCCTCCGCCATCTCTCAACTAGGGCGGTGATGAGAGCCCTATCAATCCTGATGTACTGTAATCGTATGAAATCACCAAATCCAGCCATCTCAATGTATGGCAAAATGCGCGCATCAACTAGCCAATGACGCACATTTTGCCAGTGCTCGGTGCATTCAATGCACCCGGGATCTTATACAATTTACATGGATGGAAAATTGTTAAATATATGTACAAGTGTAAAACTAAGGAGATAATGATTATGCACATACCTCTCCCCTCCATATGCCATCAGATCTGTGAGTGCTCTGCTCTGTCAGGACGGAGGGATCAATCGGTCCTGGATCCATAATATCTACAAAGAAACGAACAATTAATCATAACTTCAAAGAATATGGACAACAAGTTAAGTTACATATTAAGATGATTGTATGCAAGTACCAATCAGCAGAAGGTGTGTTTTGGCAATGACGCCTGTTATGACCAACTTGGTTGCAATTCCCACAATGGTAGTGAGCTCGACCATCTGCTCTCATGCCCGCACTATCCATCGCATTATGTATTCTCCTACTGCGTGGACGACCGGGTTTTCGTGTTACCCTTGGGGGCTTCACCACATACTCAGGTGACTTTTCCTCCCAAAATCGTCGATCTGGAGGCGGATAGAATTCGGCTGCATATACCTTTCTATATGCATCAGATGTATAACAATATCCAACTAAATCGCCGATGGGTCTTCTTCGCCTCGCATGGACAACAATTAGATGACGACATGGGTGTTTGTACACTTGAGGGTAATTGCAAGAACATGTATGATCGTTTATATCCACCGCATATTTTCTACCACGCATTGTTTTCACTTCATACAAGTGAGAATTGATTTGGTCAGCCCACATGCTGCCAATCAGGCGCGTTTGTTCTTTAATCTTCAATTCAATAGTAGGGGTGTATGGGGTTGTCATAGCCAACCCGGCCGAATGTCGCTTCACAAAGAATTTGACAATTCTGTAGAATGTGGCCGACACTAAGGCTTGCACAGGTAATGATCGAGCCCCCTTCAACACGCTATTTAGACTTTCAGCCATATTTGTTGTGGTCATTCCAAATCTTCTAAAACCATCATGAGCAAGCGACCACAATTGAGGTGATAATCCACCTTCCTCACTGAGTAGCCATTTTGCCTCTTGACTTTCTGCACCGATAAGTTTCATCTTTTCATCAAACTCGTCTACAGTAAGCACATATGCAGCTTCCCCTATCAACCTCGTCAATACATCATTTTTAAACTTCTTATGAAAATTTGCCTTCATGTGGCGGATACAATATCGGTGACAAAAATGCGGCTCTGGAAACACCTCTGGCACAGCCTTTTGCAACCCTTTATGTCGATCGGATATGATAGTGATAGATATCCTATCAAGGATAACATGCTCCTTCAACATACGTAAAAACCATCTCCAGTTAGGATAATCCTCACCCGAAACAAGGGCAAATGCAAGAGGGAACAAACCCTTGTGCCCGTCGTTTGCAGTCGCCGCCAAAAGAGCTCCTCCATACTTACCTGATAGGAAAGTAGCATCAACACTTATGACGGGGAGACAATGTTTAAAACCCTCGATACATGGCCCAAATGCCCAAAACGCCTTCTCAAACCGTCGATATGTAGCATCTTCCATTTCGGTCGTCACCAACCTACACACGGTTCTCGGATTGGCATTAACTATTGCCTCCATGTACATTGGCAACAATCAATAGGACTCAACCCAATCACCATACATTGCTTTAATGGCCATATTCCTTGCCGCCCATGCTTTTTTATATGAAATATCAACATGAAAAATCTCCTTAATCCTCTCTTGAATAAGCACTGGTGGGATATCTACTTCTGCTCTAATAGAGGGTAATATATGCCGACAGACAAACGCCGCAGTACATTGTCTATGACCTGTGTCTAGCTCGGAATTTCTACAAGTGTGTTCGCCAGCATATGTCTTCACTTTAAAATCATTACTCCCCTTCCTCATTGATGCATGTACTCTCCATGGGCAGTCAGGGTATTGACATCTTGCTGTGTACTGCGTCGGATTTGTACGCAACACTTTATAGCGAACATTATGCGCTATTGAAAACTCCCTCAATGCGTGTACAAATTCATCTTTATTGTGGAATATTTGCCCCACATATATTGCTTCCTCATGATATGTCTCCTCATGCAAACCCCGATTTATTGCCCCATCTATTTCTTCATCAGTTAGTCGCGCCCACGTGGGCTCCTCCTCGTAAGGCAATTCTTCCTCAAAATCATCCAAGTTATCTGTAGCAATTGCGATATCCACCAAATCATCTCCCTCATTTTGAACCATCTCTTGCACACTATCCTCTCCTCGTACATCTTCAACATTAACCTCAGGTGAATTAGGCACCCACTCATCATTTTCCCCATCCTCTTCCTCATTAATATTTCCCTCTTGCCAACCACTTGAACCAGGGTAAGTATAGGGGTTACGAAATGATGTTTGTGTGTCAAACAATTCACCACCTCGTGCCATGCCAAGATTCATCGCTTCATGAGCTTGAGATGTGTGCCTAAATTATTCAAAACAGAACTTATATCATAAATAAACAATTCACTTAGTCGTAAGTTGAATGGTCAAACTACATTTTGTAAATAAACTTACCTCCAACTCGGCGAAAGTTGAGGTTCGTTGCACGCTAGTGATATAGACAAATCATCTTCTTCATTATCTTCCACACGCCTTCCTCTAGAATTTTCTCTCGACCTATTTATGCGAGCACTCCTACTTGTGCCTTCGCCGTCATTTGCAAACCTAGGCATGCGCGCCTCTTTTTCTATAAATAGCTCGAAGCTAAACACACGAGGCGCAAAATAGAGCATGACATGCATAGAATTATCATCATCAATTGGTATTACGGTAGTCCTTGTTCCCAAAACAGGCATCTTGTACTTCATACGAATTTTCCACAATCTTTGATCCCATCCCAATTTATTGACCACTTGCATCTCTAGTTCATCGTAAGTACTTGGCTTATTAATCAATAATCCTACGCTCTCACCGCCTTCGTATTCACCTCTATCAATTCTACCACCATACATCAACACAAACGGAACCATTTCTCCCGCCATCTTTTCTCACAAAACAATTAACAAACACTAGCTAATTATTTTCAAATCATACAAAAGTTAAATCAATACATCAATATGTATTTTAAATGGATATTAAACGTATATTACCGGTGAGACGGAGCGGGGTCACGACTGGCCGAGGTGTCCGCGGAGAGAACGGCGGCGACGGCGTCGGTGGGGCGAGAGAGGGCGACGGCGGGGCGAGAGAGGGCGACGGCGGCCTTGTTCGAGAGAGGGCGACGGCGGCCTCGTTCGAGAGAGGGCGATGGCGGCGACGGCGAGAGAAGGCGACGGCGGCGACGGCGAGAGAGGGCGACGGCGGCGAGGGAGAGAGAGGGCGACGGCGGCGTCGGTGGGGCGAGAGAGGGCGACGGCGGCGAGGGCGACGGCGGCGGCGAGAGAGGGCGACGGCGGATAGTTAGGGCTCGGTGGGGAGGAGGCCGAGCCCGCGCGGGGACGGCTATATACGAAATAAAAGGCGTCGGTTGAACCGACGCCTTTCTGTTATAAAGAAATTTTGCTAAGGTAGTAAAAGACGTCGGTTGAACCTAGAGGCGTCGGTTGAACCGACGCCTTTTGGGTTAATTTTAAAAAAAAAAGCCATGCAGGCGCCAGCGTGGCTTGTCAGAACACCATTCCGGGAATTATTTGCTACAGTGCGCTATTTTGGTAAATTTTTTTTTTTCGATGATTTTTTATATAAAATCCCCTTCTTTTTGCTTAGAAATTCCGAAAATGTGTCACTTAAAATGATGCATTTCATTGCCTTTGTGTATTTCTTCTAACGACAAGTCTTTTATCTTATAAAGGGGAAAAACGTCGATTCAATTGACGCCTTCCTCTTCTAAAGGGAAAAACATCAGTTTAACCGACACCTTATACTTTATTTAGAAGGAGTCATCCGGAATGACGTCTTTGTTTTCTTTTAAATCCCCTTCCACCTCTCGGGCTCGGCCGAAAAATGAAACCGAGCCCTAAGCCCCGCCCTCTCTCTTCTCCTGCCAACCACTCCTCTATCTTCTTCGGCCAGCCCCTTCTCCCCCTATGCCCCGCCCTCCCTCTAGTGGTACATGACTGCGCCTCCGACCTTATGCCGCCCGTGTCTACAAGTAACAAAATCTCAACCTCTCAATCACAGTTGAAATACATATATTTTAGTAAATAGTTGATCGTTTACAATTGATTTAGCTCTAGCATTTTATCAAATAGTAGATTGTTTACCGTTGATTAGTATATTTTATCGTATTTGAGTAGTATTTTGTTAGTGTTTATTAAAGGTTTTGTGAGCAGAGATGGCAGGAGAAATGGTTTTGTTTGTGCTAAGGCATAGTAGAAGAATTGCAATCGATAGATGTGAATACGAAGGTGGTGAAATCGTATGATTATTTATTAGTAAGCCAAGCACTTATAAGTAATTAGAGATGCAAGTGGCAAATAAAATGGGATGGGACCAAAGAATTTAGAAAATTCGTAGCAAGTGTAAGATGCCTCTTTTTGGAACAACGACCACCATACTACCAATTGATGATGACAACTCTATGCAACAAATATTCTATCTTGCACCTTGTGTGTATACATTCGAACTATTTGTAAAAAAAAAGAGGCCGCATGCCTAGCTTTGTAAATGATGGCGAAGGCAGAAGTGGGGGTTCTCGAAAGGAAAGCTTGTGGTCGATAATGAAGAAGATGATTTGTCCATCTCACTTGCGTGCAACAAACCTCAACTTTCACCTAGTTAGAGGTAAATTTATTATGAAAATGTAGTTTAACCATTCAACTTACGTTTTGTATGATTGTTTCTTCTTGATGTTAGTTTTCTTTTGAATAAATTAGGCACACATCTTATGCTCATGAAGCTATGAATCTTGGCATGGCATAAGCTGGTGAATGGTTTGGTACACAAACCTCATTTCATAATCCCTATACCTATACTGGTTCAAATGGTTGGGAAGAAGGAAATATAAATGATAAGGAAGACAATGGGGTCAATGATGAAGAGATGCATAAATCGGCAGCTTATGATGTTGAAGGCATATGAAGAGAGGATAGTGTGCAAGAGATGGTTGATAATGAAGGAGATGAATTGGTGGAAATCGCAGTTACTACGGATAACTTGTATGACTTTGAGGAGGAGTTGCCATATGAGGAGGAGCCGCCACATGCATGAATGACAAATGAGGAAATAGATAGGCAATTAATCACAGTTTGTATGAGGAGGCACTATGTGGGATAAATTATTCAAGAGACGATTAAGGAGACTTTTCACGTGGATATTTTATACAAAAAGGCATGGATGGCAAGGAATATGGTCATCAAAACAGTGTATGGTGATTGGGTTGAGTCTTATCGATTGTTGTCAATGTACTTCGATGCAATAGTTAATGCCAATCTAGAAACCATTTATAAGTTGGTGATGAACCAAATGGAAGATGTCAGGTGTTAACACCAATCATAAATGTTGATGCTACATTCCTAACTGGCAAGTAAACTGGAGCCCTCGTGGTGGCGACGGCTAACAATGGGCAAAGGGTATATTTTCACTTGTGTTTAGTATTGTTTCGGGTGAGGGTTACCCTAATTGGAGATGGTTTTTATGTATGTTGAAAGTGCATGTTGTCCTTGATAGGACATGTATCACTATCATATCTGATCGACATAAAGAGTTGCAAAAAGTCGTGCCAGAGGTGTTTCCACCTTTTGTATGCCACAAATATAGGCAAACTTTCATAAAAAGTCTAAAAATGATGTATTGACAATATTGATAGTGGAAGCTGCAACAGTGCTTGCTATAGAAGAGTTTAATGAGAATATGAAACTAATCGGTGTAGAAAGTTGAGAAGCAAAAAGGCTACTCAGTGAGGAAGGCAGATTATCCTCTCAATTATGGTCTCTTGCTCATGATGGTTTTACAAGATTTAGAATGACCATAACAAATTTGGCCAAAAGTCTAAATAATGTGTTGAAGGGGGCTCGATCATTAACCGTGCAAGCCTTAGTGTCAACCACATTCTACTAGATCGTCAAATTCTTTGTGAAGCGATATTCGGATTAGCCATGGCAACCCCATACACCCCTAGTATTGAGTTGAAGATTAAACAACATACGCGCCTTCTTGGAAGCAATTGGGTTGATCAAATCAATTCCCACGTGTATGGGCGGTTGATGGTCGTTTGTTGCTGTACATAGAGATAGCAGGCTTTGGTCACTTCATACGCTTGGAGTATATCAAGATTGATAGGTCTCACATAACTGTCGTAATTGAGAGATGGCGGAGGGAGACACAGACCTTCCATTTATATTTGGGGGAGATGACTATTACTTTGCAAGATGTAGTTGTACTACTTGGGTTGTACATTGATGGCGTGGCGGTGACTTGCATGACTTTGGGCATTAACTAGAATGTGGTATATGATAACCTTCTTGGACATGTACCTCCACACCATGCATTAAAAGGCAGTTAGGTGATCCTTTTGTGGTTAAGACAACACTTCAGTGGCCTCCCGGAGGACCATAGAGATAGCCATCGAGCAACATGCACAAGCATATTTATTCCATATGCTTGGTTGCACCATATATCTCATCTTGTTAGATAATTTTCATTATGCGGGACAGTATGCATAGGGCAGTGTCACCCTTGCATACCTGTACAAAGACTTGGGAAAAACTTGCCAACCCAACACATTAGGGATTTTCGAGTGTGTCACCCTCATCTAGGTAAACCATTAATAATCTTTGGCTAATTTATTTACCACAAGTATAACATATTTGATTCATGTTAGATGTCTATGTGTCAAACAACTATGGTCGTGGGAGAGATTTCATGTGGAACATCCAAAAGTTCATAGCACTCCAGTAGATGGTTTTTCTCCGTTAGGAGTTAGGTATGTTTTATATATTTAAGTTATTTCATGTTCTTCTATAGGCATTTTTAATAATTTATTTTGTTTCTTTTTTATGTTCTTAGGTTGAATGTTAAGAAGACCAAAGCAGCTAATCCTCATGGTGTCCTCTGCCATTATAGATATAAATTGAACTACCAACAATCCGGACAGGTGATTATATTATATTGCACATGTTACGAATATAAATAATGCATTGTTCATAAAAAGTGAAACATTATCTTTATATATTGTGCAGGTTACATGACAGCCATATCATGATGAGGTTTTAGCATAGTTACCTCATGTGTGTACCGATGGCGCAGATGTGTGGCTATCTAGGACACCACTCATATGCTTTGATATTGTGGAGATGCATGTTCCAGATCATGTCATATTGCAACTTGGATTAGAGCAATCTGTTGTGGAGTTCATTGAGCAATCTTTGCGTTGGGGCCGGGTAAGTTTTGATTGGAGGTCACATCATGTGGCCTATATTACTAGATGGGACGAGCGGAGGACCACTCTTGTTCAGGGGGAGCTTGCCACGACGGAGCGAGATGATAATAGTGGCTACATGAAGTGGTACTTGAGGATCATTTGGAGACTTATCCTATCACCCGTGCATGAGGCGGAGATGTTATATCTACCCAGGGGTGACACTAAGCATGCTTTGTGTGTTGTAGTTAAAAGTATATTTTTTCCCTTTTAGCTTACTTATGCGAGACAGATAGCGAGAGGATAGCTTACTCGCTTAGTGTAATGGAGCTTTGGTGGAGCATTCCTATGAGAGCTTGCTAGCGGCATGTCAGACGATACATGAGAATACTACACATGTTCTTGCGGGCTTGCCGTTGCTTCAGCCAGTTATGACAGAAATTCTGGGATTGCATAGTGATCATCCTTTTGAGGCTTCTCAACCTATATCAGCTTCGCTTGACCTTGTGACATCATCAGCTGATATGACTTCTTTGACCCCACCACCAGTAGTTCCAGATGCCACACTGGATCCAGTTGAGAGGCCCCCTTCTTTGAAAGTATATACTAGGCAACAACGTACACTTTGTGCTCTATATCATGCACCTTTGTCTTCAGTTGCATGTTTAGATCCTATACATGATGTCGAGCCTAACCAAATTCCAGTTCGAGCACGAGGACGATGACGGGGTAGGAATAGGGAATGAGAGTTAACTGAACATTTGTATTATCTTATGAGCATTCATACTATATATTTTGTTTAAACTTGCAATAAACGCTTTAATTTATTTGTATTCCAAGTTTACTGAACAAATAGATGGTTTAAACTCTCCCTCTGTCTTGGTTCATGCAAAACTACGTGAGCTGGGCTCATATAAATGGTCTCTAATATATACTCCTTTAGTCCAATGAAGCTCGTATGCATTACAAAATGAGTGAATATAGACTCCAGAGCCTCAAAAAAACAGTTTTTTCCTCTTACCTGCTTTTGCCTTGAGGGAGCAAACACAAACATGTAATGTTGGACCTTTTTTTTCCGATCAAGATGAGATCTATTCGACAAAGGGAATAACCAGTCCTATACAGTTTAATGTATTTGCACCTTCTTATAATAATTAAATAAATGTAGAAGGTAACTTTATAAAAAAAGGAAAAAGGTAGCCCCATAGCGCCCGGAGCTCCGGGCACTTTGATCTCAACCGTCAGATGAGGTCTTTTACCCCCTCCCTCCCTCGCCGCCCGGAACCGTTGTCGTCCTCCCTCGCCGCTTGGCTCCGCCCCCGTCCTCCCTCCCTCCCTCGCCGCTGCCCCCGTCCTCCCTCTGGCTCCCTCCCTCTCCCCCTCTCCCTCTGGCTCGATGGGGCGCCCCACCACCATGGTGACCCCCTTCCCGCCGATCTCCTTCCCTCTCCCCCCCCCCTCTGGCTCGACAGGGCGCTGTGGTGGTGGGGCAGCCCCGTGGGGCTTTCCACCTTTTGCCGCCCCACCGCGGGGCGCCCCGTCGAGCCAGAGGAGACGGTGGGGGGGTCGACGGGGTGGGAGAAGGAAGGTGCCAGAGGGAGGGGGAAGAGAGGAAGGGAGTCACCGGGACGGGCGGGCGTCGAGCCAGAGGGGGGTCATCGAGGCGGCGGGGGGTCGCCGGGGTGGCGGGAGGGAGGGGCGGCACCGTCTGGACAGGGGTGAGGGAGGCGGGCCACTGCCACGGCACCGAGTCGGCGCGGCCGAGCAAGGGAGGGAGGGAGTGGCTCGGGCCTCGCAACCATTGGATGAGATTCGACAGTTGCAAATAAGAGCGCCCGGTCTCTCTCCGGGCGCTCTGAGGCTACCGGCCCTCATAAAAAAATATACAAGGTCAGAAAAAGAAACTGGACTTACTTTACTTCTTAATAATTTTCAGAACTGTCATCCTGAATGTCAGATACAAAATTTATTGAAAGTAACGAAAAGCTTTGTCATACTCTTGGCACAAGAATTACTATGCTGGATTTTACCTCTTTTCCCAAAATTGTTTGAACTGAACCAAACCGAAATGACCCCTCGCCAAATCCTGAACTTGTCATTACGTGCTCATGGTAGCATCACGGAATGCAGGCTCGCCGATATATCGGTATCGGTCCCCACCCGATACACCGAGACCCAACTGTCTCGGTCGAGGTTCTTTTTCTAAATATCGCCGATGTATAGGTTTTTTGCCAATATATCGGTCACATATTTTTTTAAAAAAAAACAACTGCATCAGGCTGATCACCGCATAGAAGACGAACCTGCGGACGGAGTTCATCGTAGCCATGGTCTCCTCAACGGAGCCCGAGTTCCTGGCCCAGCACCGGGCGAAGATCAACAAGCTCTGGGACGCCAAGGTCGCCGCTCGGGTCGGGGTCCGGGGAGAAGCTGCGCCTCCGCCTCCAGGAGATCGGAGTCGCCGCGTTGAAATCGATGTTGAGGAGGAGATAGCTCGCCGCTCGGGTCGGGGTCCGGGGAGAAGCTGCGCCTCTGCCTCCAGGAGATCGGAGTCGCTGCATTGAAATCGATGTTGAGGAGGAGATAGCCAGGCCGGCGCATTACCAGAGGATGGTCGTCCCTCTCTTCGAGTCCGTTTGCCTGAACTAGGATTAGGATTTCGCCATGTTTGGACGGAGCAGCAGAAACATGGGGCTTAAAAGAGATGACTCATGAGCTCGGTGTCCAATGGGTTTTGAAATGATTAATTTGGGTGCAAGGGCCCGTGGGTTTGGTTGTGATAAGGGTCAAGAGATTGTTCTGGCCTCCGGTCTAGATTAGGCATCGAACAATTGGAGTTCCCAACCAATAGCCATCTTTCACCTCTACTTGACATGTGTGCAACATATTACAGATTTGTGAGGTATTGGCAATAGATACGCTTGTCTAAATTAGTATCATTTATTTTAGAAGTTATATTGTGAAAATACATAGTAAAAACTAGTTTTAGACCACCGATATTTTTTTACATAATATCTCTGATATATTTCTGATATTTTGTCTCTTTAGTCGACTGATATTTTACCGATATCCGATACGACATTCCTTGGGTAGCATCACTCTTTCCAAGCCAAGGATTTTTTTTTCTTGGTGGCTTCTTCTCTATACTGCTTTACTTCCAAGTTCCATATTTTTGACGTGGTTTATTTGTGGTGTAGCTGTGGTCCAAGTTATTTTTAGTTTGGAAGCTGACAACTGTACATAAAATCTGTGCACCACACGGTCCAGACCCATAAACGTGAGCCTCACATAGCCCACTTAGCTCACCCTTTCACCATTCAACAAAGAACCACCACCTCAGGTTATGCTTTTAGCGTACAAATTCGGTGTAGCATTATCATTTTCCTTTTAGTTTAATTCAGTGGCGGTTTCCCATTGATGAGTATAACATGTGTCACCACAAAAAACATGGATTAGTTCATCTGGATGTTGGATGCTCTATAACATCTTGGATATGCCAATGTAAAGCATCTTAGAGAGATTTAGATAATACAAGGTAATTGCTATCCATGGTGCTGTAAAGCCAATTGTTTGCTGCGATTTATTGCTTTCTACTCTGGAAACCTTGTTCAATAGAGAAAATTTTAACCTCTATGATGCTACTCTTAGTGGAGGTTTTGTAACCGATTTGGGAGATATTAATGTGATGATTCCTTTATTCGAAAACTGAGTGCAGCATTGAGAGCAGCAGATTCAGCATATAGACGATCACACAGAGCTAAATTTAGCTTATCCAGATAGACCATTATAAAACCAGTACCAAGCATCAGATAGCAAAGAAATCAGCGCTCAAGAGCAAGCCAGATTTCACGCGAGGTTGGTCACCCAACAATGGTGAGAAGGATGCTGATGGACACAATAGCTTGCAAGATGGCGATCAAACTGAATCCATTCAGCATATTTTGTATTTAGGCAGCGAAAACCATCATTGCTTGGAATAAACTCAAAGTGGCAGGTTGAGTTTCATCAAGAAAGCCAAAGAAACCCATGAGCAGTAATAAACTAAAAACTGAGGTAATCTGAGAGCGCCAGAGAAGACAATTTTCAGAATCAAGTTTGAGATGAATGAGGGAGTGGATATTAGAAATGAGAAATTTGATGGCAGGATTAATGGATTCCATTTGACCTGCAGTGTAGCTAAATTTCTTAGTGATTGAATCAAGGAAAAGAAAACTGTAATATCAACACTTGAGGACAAATTCTTTATGAGTGATATGTGCTCCTGATACAGTCCTATATACCTTTGACTCCTTGTAGTTATCTTCATTATCCATGTTTATTTTAGTGACTTGCTGTATATGGTGTATCCATGTGGCCTATTAGGGGATAAGCTTGAATAAAGCATGTAATAACTAATGTAAGAGTTTGGTATTTCCTAGGAAGTTTAGTAGTCATGTAACTGCCTTGAAGTTGTGGACAGAACTTTGTAATAAAAGCACAGAAAAAGAAATGAAGAATGGAAGAAGCATGTTGCTGTTTTTACTCTAAAATTGGACTTGCTCCTTGAGATCTTGGTTTCTCTCTAAGTAAACCTACTTATCATGATATTTGTATGTCCCTGGAAAAGGTTCCTAGCATATCTCTTTGTTTATTGATTCCTTCTTACCACTTTAATTGTCTAAATTATACATTTACTTCAGGTTTGATTTATAATCCAGACAATTGATCTGGGATAGAGGGAGTATTATCTTTCTTTTTAGGCTTGGCTGTTCTTCTCCTGTGCTGGAGTTCTGTGGGTTTCTGGAAAACTTCGCCAACCTTCTAGTGAAGCTCAATAAATAGTTATCAAGCTTCGTACATTCCATTCAATGCATGATGGCAAAGCCCTCCATGACAATTAGAGATGTATTTCTAGGAAATTAAATTGCTGCTTAACCATGGGATTGCAGTAATGTCAACAATTATATTGGATGTCTCCGAAGAGACAATTTTATCGGATGTTAAAACACTTAATCACCCCCCAAAAAACGTAATGTTAACAATGGAAATTCCAGTACTGCAGAAATGAAAACTACTAAATCTTTTCTAATATGAACAGGTTCCCCTTGTCGTCCCTTCCAATCCTCATGTACTCATCTACATATCTGTTACAGGTTAAGCATCACATAATCAACTTGGAATATTCCTTAACACTACCAGAGCAGAAAGCAGAAAGCAGAAAGAGGATACGATATTTCGAGCCAGCCTTCCGGATTGAAAATCCCTAGTAGTATGTCATAGTTCTTTCTAAATATGTTCATTAGCTGCAGTTCAGATAAAGTACTGGAGTTACCTTAATTGTATCCAACATGCACTTCTTAAAAATAGCAAAAAAAACAAAAACAAAGGTGAAGCTTATTTATATATTTAGGAAATGCCTTTACCTGTTCAGGTTCAATGGTGGAACTTTCAAATTTGATGTCAACTCTCTTTCCAAAACAAAGAAAAGGAAATGAGTTGATGGAAAGTGAATAGTAGAAAACAATGCCATTGAGAGTATAGGGTTGCTCAACTGATTTTGATGCACTCTGGAAGGAGGCCACAATAGTCAACTCCCCAGTCAGCAACTTTAATCCTCTTACATTAAATTTTATCACATTATAAGCCTTTCCCTGTTTTACTTTTCCAACAGAAGAAACTCAGAAAATTTCAAGATGCATATATAAGGCTTAGAAATTGACGGTATAAACCCAGATATTACTGATAGCTAACTTCCTTTTGTTAAAACGATGATGACCATTATTTAAAGGAAGAATTGTCCAGTTATTCATTGTGGAATTTTTTTTTTAATGAAATCATCTAGAGACAGAAATTTTCACCTTATCAACATCAATTATTTGTAGGAAGTCTCCAAGAGTGACAAAATCTCTCAATCCAAGCTTTGTTCTCTTAATTCCAAGTATAGAAATTGTACTGTATACAAGCTTCCAACAGCCATCCACCTGCCATGATACTTAGAGCTGTTAGTCCCCGATTTTAAATTCACATTCAAGTACACTCATACTTAAGCATTAGCATTCTTATAAAAAAAATTCTTAAGCATTAGCACACAACACCTTTTCTAAATAATCAGTGGGATGAGGTGTGGGATTCTGAGACTCCAATTGCTTCACTAGTCCTTCAATCTCAGCCTTTTTGGCAGATGGAACTCCAAATATCCCTCTGTTGATCCCTTAAATGCCTCAAACTTCAGTTAAACTTAAAAAATAAAGAAAGAGTAAAAAGACTAAAAGTGCAATCAGGAGGCAGAAATTCAAGTTGGTCTACCTTGAACTGCTTCATAGAGGTCTGCCTTGATATCAGTGACCAAATTGCAGCTCTGGCTGCTGTTGTTGGTTGCTGAGACTGATCTGGACTGGGGAACATGCCATCTGAATGTAGAGGTTTCATTCCTTAAATGGGTGGCTGGTATTCTGTTGCCCCTATGTGTTATCTGAATGGGCAGTACGGTAGATGCAGGGACCGATGATTGGAGAAGCAGCTCAAAAGCCATGAATACAGCAGTGGTAGGCTGGGAACTGCATAGCTGGTGAGAGCAAAGGCGTAGATTTGCTCTATCCGTTTGTTGGCTGTAGTCTTTCGTTTAAAGAACATAATACTTGGCTGGCTGTATTTCATACTAGTTATTACTCCTTATCCATTGCATTAGCCCTTTCTTTCAGTTCTATTTTCTCATTTTTAGTTTTTTTGGTGACACTCATAATAATATTCACAATATTTCCATTTGTTTTGTCCAATTTTAGCTTAATTGTTTTTATTTTGCTCAATTTTAATAGGCAAATTAAGCCTCAGAGGCGGTATATTATTTTGGATTAAAGTCCCATTAGTATGTTCACTTTAACACAAAGGGCCATGGGTTCCCACCCCCAGAATTAATGCGTGCCTTCAAATCTCAATCTGAGGACCTGCAGCGTCCAGACGCATACGAAGTGCGCGAGCCGAAGCACATATTAACTTTTTCCTAGAATTACCGAGTGTTGTGTGCCTAGAATACAAAATCTTCTAGAGAGAATTTTCCCTCACATGAAGTTCACGATTTCCAAATTGTGCATAAAAAACGCTTCACGCTCGCTCACAGATAGGAACACTATTAAAACGCAGTGATGCAAACTGCTTAATCAGGAAGCACTATTGCCGTATGCAAAGGCCCCTGCATCTCTGTGTTCTATCATCAAACTGCTTAATCAGGAAGCATGTCACCAATGACCTGATTAATTGAGGTGGTAGATGAGAACATACCTTTTTAATTGCATAGCATCTCATGAATCACTTGGCTAATTATGCGGTGGATGACAAATTAGGTGGTGCTGGTGCATAACCATCTCCTTCGTGAGGCTGTGTATCATGCATCAAATTCTGAGACCTTGCTTCATGAGCTAGTCAGAATTCGTCCATGAGTCAGCTGGTTTCGTTTGAATCCAGCTCGTTTGTTTACCCAGATTTTCATCCCTATCAAATTCTCCCAGACGCCAGAGTTTAGCATACCGAATGCTATAAAAGAAGTTCGTACATTTAGCAGAAATTTCAGCTCCCAAAATGCTTTTGTTCATCATTTCAAACTTTTTTACTTCCAAGAATTTATCCATGGATGAAAAGTTCACCAGCCCACGGTTTAGCCACTCACGACACCTAAACACAAAGGTGGATTTGCAGTCTCAGGGGCCGTTTCGGCGTGAAAAAAATTAAAATATCTACAGTGGATTACACCTCCATGAGGTCTTTCAGCTGAAAGTGAAAAAAAACGAAAATAAATAGTGAAAGTGAAACATCCACGGTGGATGTTTTGTTTTTTTTCACGCCCCAAACGGCCCCTCAATATACATGGATGGTAGACAACCACCGACCGGGTAAAAGGGTGGGCTGGCTAAACTGTGGTGTGGCAAACTACTCATCCTTTATCCATTTGCTTCATTGCAGGACTGATGCTGCAAAATGAGGTGCCCCCCCATATATGTGCCATCATCGTAGACTCTGGATCTGTTGCCAGTGAAAACCGATATGATAATATGATACTGGTGTTACGGATAAGATAATATATGATACTCGTGCTAGAAATACATGCCACAGACTGACCCTGCAAATGGTTCACTTAATCAAACCAAATGCTACTGAAAATCCATATCCCTAAACAGTCGTTCTTAATAGTGCCTACAAAATTGCAATCACGCAAAACAAAGCTTCAGAGTCTTTCATGAGAGCATCCACAACACCTCTTCCTTTCTGGTTCACATAAGGATTACAATGACTGATACTCAAAATAAATGCCGGTAGATAATACCTTTAAAAAATAAACAAATAATAATTTACAACAACTTAGCACATACATACATAATGAAATCTCCGGCGAGCTGGTCTCATGCACCACAACATCACTCCGCCAATAACCTTAAAAATTACTCAAAAATTTTTATGACTGAATATACATAATTACATGGGAACAAAAATGAAAGAAAACCAAGAAGGCAAAGTGGAGGATCAATTATATCGACGTCTATGACGGGAGATGCCAGGAGATCCAACAGTCTGCAACCCCCGGTTATTTCTGCTTGGAGAACCGAATGGCCCTCTGAACGAAGAATAGGCAGCCTTCGCAGATTCGGGAACCGGATCTACAGGTTCCATGAAGCAAGCTATATTCAGGCGAGTTCTTTCCAGTTCTGCCTGCAGCAGTTCAGAACTATACTGCTGGGCAAGTGCCTGCAGGACCAATCACAACAAAATACACATTCAGTAACTTAATTATTTTTAAACCTGACTTTCACTGTCCGCTGGTGCAGAACTTAGATTGCAAAAACTATGAAGGATATAATTTTCTGCAATGGTTTACTAAAGGACGGAGTTCACAAGAACTGTTCTCCATGTTCAGCAAGAATAATCCATATTATAACGTCTTACTGAAAAATGTTTCTTTATAAACCTGTTACTTCTTACGGCATTGCTACTCTAGATGTTACCAAATAAACTTTTTATAGAATTACTCTGAAAAAAGTCTTACAATCAGATCATCTGGAGAAACAGACAAGCCTTGCTGCTGCCTTTCGTCTGCTATACCATCTTCACTCCCTCGAGTAGGTCTACGGTGATGACCTGGATTCTCCACAGCTTCAGTTACTCCTTCAGTTGCCTTTTCTAACAAGAGTCCTTGTAGAGACTTGAGTGATTCATGGGCCTCAGGTGTGAAGTATGTGTTCAATACGGTTTCAAAATATTCAAGCTACATAATTAGTGGGAAAATATGTCATAAAAGGGATATTTTTTATGAAAAGAGCATAGTTATTACATGAAGAAAGAGAAAATGAAAATAGCCCAGGCAGCAAAAGAAATCCACCTCAAGCATGAGTTGACAAAAGCCATTTGCATCCAGACATTTCAGTTCTTTAGCTTTCTTCTCGTGGCAGAGACTAAGCAGTGTATCAATGAAGCCCTCCACCAGAATACCTAGGGCCTTTTCTAACAGGGGCTTAGCACTGGCAAAAACCTGTAATCAGATACAACATAAGTTTTAAAGAGTCTATAAGATAAATAACTATATCAACAGAGAAACATAATGCTTTTTTTGCTATACCTACTGCTAGGGGTCTATGCCCAACCCCCCAACCAAAAAAAGGTAATAAAAGAAACAGAGTAACATACAACATTTATTTTTCTTCAGAATGACAAATTTAATGGTTCAAATTTTTCTTGAGATAAATTTCATAACAAATTGCTTTATTATTGAATATGATTTTTAACTTACAGAATGGATTTCGATAAAGCAGGGAAATTTCAGTCTCCTTGATTTATCAAACTTCATTTTTAACCACCGAGTTTATGACATTACCTATTTTAGGGGCATGTATTGTCACTTTTGAAAAAGAAAAAGAGCAACAACCTTTTTTAAGGCTTCGATAGAGTGGAAAGTTATGGTCATTAACATATGCCTTCTAGGCACAAGGGATAGAAGTGGTTAATAAAAAGAGAAAATAATCGGAAGAATACACAAAGTGAACTAACAAAACCAATTTTTCTAATAGGAATACAGCCCATTAAACATCAAACAGCAGTCTAAAATCTTCAACATTTTTCTAATTAGTAGTGTTGACTGTGTTGTATAGTTACCATTGGCTAAAAAAGAATTCAGTAGAGCTGGCGGAGTCAACCAAAGCAGGATGAAACAGAAAGCAGCAAATAGTACCTCAGCATGGACAGCAACAAGAGTGTGAAGCAACTCCACAGCTGCATCTCGAACACCCTATTAGCAAATATACAGGCTTTCATGAGCAACCCTAAAAAGTCAATATGTGACATTACTAAAGATAAGCTTGTTCTTGTTATCACTATTTACAACCCCAAAAGACAATTGTGGTATTTTTAGAAGATATAGTTGCTGTTGTAATAATGTTTTAAAAGGGAACCAAGCACTCCATATTTTCTTACTTTCACAGCAGGTGCAGCTCCCCATTGAACCCCAGCATCGGAAAGATAGTTGATAGAAGATTCTCTAATCATGTTTGACTGATCAGGAAACACATATAAACAAAGCCTAGTAAATTTGCAACAAAAGTTAATAAAAAAATTGCAACAAAAGAAAGGAATTAAAACTTCCAAATTTCCAAAGAACTCTCAGTCTAACTTATTAGTTAAGGCAACTTCCACAATGACAGAAAACCACAACAAAATCTACCTTTGCATGAGTATACTGTTCTAGGACCTTTTCCTCAAGTGCACCAAATGACAATACCAAGTCTCTAATATCAGGGTCATCCTCATCCCTTTCCCTATAGTTCCATAAGACAAAGTGCTTATGTCAGAGCACTGATGATAAAATCTTTCCAAGAATGCAATAAGTTTCTCATATGAAAATTTGCTGATGGCTTATTTTGAAGGATGCATTTTCAATCAAATAGATATCTCACAAGCATTAACCCATACCATGAAAGGTTAACATGTTTGATTTTCCCATGTTACTTTATTCTCTTTATTAGACAGCATGCTAAATTCCTATTTACCATGGGATAAATATTCTTGAGGTACCTTGTCTGCAGCCAGATATGCTTATACTTGTTGTATAACTCATGAGCAAGTTTATCCTTGCAATATCCAATGTTGCTTAAAATAATCAACAATTTTTTATGGAAATCTGTCGTATCATTTGTAGACTGAAGGCTTTTCTCTTCGTGGTCCTCAATGTAGCCATTTTGCATATAAGAACTTTCATGGTTTAACCTACCATTTTGATGTAGGTCGCCAGCCATTTGTCCAAGATAACCTGATGGAATCAATGGCCAAGAACAAATATTTAAAGCTGACAGTATTCACAGCTAAAAAACTGGATATCAGTGCACAGAAGAGAGCCTACCCGCAAAATCAAGGAAACAATTTATGAATGCAAGTCTCACCGATGCTTGGATTTCATGCACTTGCTCAAACAAGTCATCCAAGTTTGCCGCCGCACTTTGCAAATCCTGAACCATCCTAATAAAAAGATAGCACATACAGATAAGACTAAAGGCTGCCAAAATGTATTTCTCACGTAATACTTACTTACCATTGGCAATGCTTATTTAAATGCTTCTTGCCTCTTATATCTAAAAACAAGGGGTTACTGCCAAGAAAAAACTGTTTGAATGCCTAAGTGCATAAAGTCTAAAATTCGAAGTACTCATTGCCAACCATTCCAATTTCCAAAGAAACCCTAAAAGAAGAAAAAACAATGTTGCTCTTCCTACTACTTATGGGAAAAAACCCTAAAGGTATTTGTGATCTGTGATCTAAACACTCTTAAAGATCCTGAACACTTTTGATTATTCCCATCAAAATAAAAAATTATTACAAAACAATGAAAGTAAGATACTTTATTGTTAAAAAAATTAGCAAAGAAAAGGACTACAAGATTTATCCATGGGGCTCTAAACGCAGATGAAACATTGGCAACATTGTAAATCAGTGTGGACCAACACCGAATGACAAATCAACTAAATCTTTCAAGAAGCCATTTTATGATGGTAGAAAAGGCTGAAGTCATAACTAGCTCCTCCAGGGCAGGTGCTATAGATAAGATTGCTTAGACATCTGTGAGATAAGGCTAACGGTTATTAGAGGCCATAATTATGGTACAAGTAGCCACTTGCACTTTCTTGGCATAAATTATCATAATAAACCATAAATTCAAATACGAATTTTGGAAAGCTCGTGAACCAATTGCGACCAAACAAATAAATTTAAATTCAAAAACAAATGTGTCACGCATGTGAGACTCAGAGAAGTCAATGAAAAGAATAAAAAAGTGACACACGGCTGAAAATGTTAGCAACTTACACATTGATCTGATCCATTGCGGACACAGTCATCATGTGGAATGCAAGAGGCAAGTATGAAATGGTGTATGGAGATTTCTGCCTTTCAATAATAGACACAGGTACCCACAATTCTGCTTTTGAGATCTCTTCTGTTGTTGTTTGCATCCAAGAGCAGAGTCTCATTATATAGATCTTAGAAATTTCTAAGTGAAGAGTATGCAACGTTTTGACTGCAAAAGCCAAAAAAAAGTCACTCTTAGAGTTGATCTTTTTAAACCACAGAGTATGCCTCAGAAATCCAGTTAATTACCAGTAGCAGGTGGAGCACAGTCTTTCCCTTCCATAGCCTGGCATGCTTTAGATATATCCTTTATTGCATCATTCATATAAGAGTGAAGAATGTTTGATTCTTCAAGGTCACGGAACGTATTATGAACCTTGAAAGTAAAGGACATGGACTAATTTTTAGAGGAATAAATGACAGAGAACCATGAAAAGTCTAGAGCAGAGAGGGATTTCTTTGTTTAGGGGTGTCTATTGAATCCCTCTCTCTTGATTTATCTGCCAGGGCTAAACCGTTAACAAAGGACAGACTTAAAAGATGATTACAGAATCCACTGACATTTTGGAACCAATTTGACAATAAAGTGTGATGAGAGC
Organism: Houttuynia cordata; assembly: GCA_039654745.1. NCBI lineage: Eukaryota > Viridiplantae > Streptophyta > Magnoliopsida > Piperales > Saururaceae > Houttuynia > Houttuynia cordata. The sequence goes on from CM077503.1 coordinate 58,970,273, forward strand.
GAACGAAAGGTACCTTAGTTTCATAAAGAGATATAGTACCCTGTACCATATCTGCAACTTCATCAAGAGAGTGGCTAGAACATTTCACTTCACTAACTTTAGCTTCAGCCATATTAGATCCAAGCTTAGCATTTGTTTCTGGATCCCGTAATCCTGAAGCAACCTGAGAAGACAGGAACATATTGTACTAGCGCATAATAGCAAACTTATAGATTTGACAAGAGGGTTCTTAGGCTCATAATAGCAAATTAAAAGGACAAACAATGCTAGCCTCTTCGCATTAACCCTTGCTTTATGATAATAACCTAAACCAATGTTTAAATACAGTTTTTTTATTGGTAAATACACCAAGTATACAATCAAATAATTAGAATTGGCAACCTTTTTACTCAAATTCCAGGAAAGCAGCCTTGTGTATTAGTTACGAAACAGATGAGTGTTTAAGTGAATGCTGGCTTAAGATTTAATACCTTCGCGAACTTCCCACTGAAAACAGAAACAGCCAGTCTCCAGAATGCCGGTAGATGGTTAATGAGAACAGTAGTCAATCTACGGATATACTTTCCTCTAACAGCATCCACTTCTTCCCCAGCCAGGTCCACTGACTGTGAATCTACTGTATCCACTGGACCGCCAAGAAGAAGGGAATAATCAATATCTGTCTGAAAGTGTAAGAGAAGTGCATCAGAACAACATAAAATCAGGACATAATTGTTGATAAAAATGAGACTCGAAATTATTTGTGTAACTAGGATGACCAGAACAAAGATATCTAGAGTTACTTACAGAATTACTCGAGTCTTGCTGTGTCTGCCGCCATCTTGCGTCAGAAAGAATTCGCTCCCTGATCTCATTGTGTAATGCTTCCATTTGTATTTCATGATCTGAAGAACATCTTTCCAACAAACCTCGCATCCGTCGATTCTGTGAGATAAGACAAATGTGAACTTATCGATCATGAACTAAATTACAGCGAAAAATAGATGGTCAAGGATTGACATTGAGAATTTGTAAACCAAAATATTTTCCAAGTGACCTGTATATTTAGGTAGTGCCAAACAGGGTCCGAATCTGGCTCCAGCTCCAACAACAGCCTGACTGTATTCTCCAGCTGTAAACACAGCGCAAGATAAACCAGAATAATCAGTAGGCTCACAATGATGACAGTGATACACCTCAGTGATACTTGAGACCTTACTCCAAAAACTCAGCAGGCAAGGCAAAAAAAAGCCATTCCAGACACTCACTTTGCATTTGAAATCTGGCATGTAGGTCTAAACAATTACATACATGTAATTACATAGCCCACAAGTTTCCTGTTACTGATACCTGTTTGCTACTATGTGCAAATCTATATCTGCAGCAGTTGTTACATTTACCATTCTCTTGAATGATAAACCTCTAATATAGTTACAAAGATTCCCTATTCCAAACACGAAAAATCTAAAGTTGACCACTGTTGGTCTACGTGTTTCAGAAATATTGGCTACAGCAAGAACTGTATTCCTCAGCAGTCAGCACCTTGCTCATGTTGAATAATAACTTGTGAATAAAATGTCACCAACTACTTGTCATTGTAAATCTTTGAGTAAATGAAAGCACTATTTGACTCATAATGGTGTATGTTATCAACAAAACAAGGCTACAAAATAGCAAGGGAGCAAGAATCCCAATGATAAATATATTACGTGTCTATTTAACATATGGTCTTCCTTACAAGTGTTTCATCATGGGAATTTTAGAAGTAACGATTTACTTTGTTAATGGTTAAATACTGTATATTTCGAAATCAAGGTATAATTATTATGTCTTAAAGACAAGACAAAGGTGAACTACTAGTTATTATGCTAACTAACATTGGCAACAAATAGATGGAGACTAGGTGCAGGCTGTGCAACAGCATAAGCATTATGTGCATTTTATCAATAAGTAGTAGGGGTTAAAGTGTAGCCTACACATAGTTAATCAATCTTTGGTGAGAGTACCCTGGTATAGAACTCTGCCTAACCTAAAATATGCTCCTTCTCTGAGGCAATATTATATAGGTTATTCAATCACACATACTTTGAAACTGTTAGTCCATATTGTGATAATACACATGACCTAAAAAATTTGAAAATCCCTGTGTTAAATAAAAAAACACACTACCTAACAAAAGATTGTCATAACAATACATCTACACGTGACTTCAGGGAATCAAAGTGAGAAAATAAATGAAAAAAGTTGTTCTTCAAAAAGTAAATCAAGTGTGAGCTCTATATATACTAACCGCCTCCTCCAGCCCAAAAAAAACAAAAGAAAGACTTTATCTAGACCTAGGGTGGTGATCAAGAATAATCCTTGTGCTTTATAACAAGAAAAAGTATCTAAAAGCAATTATGGTTAATTCAAAGATCATGGTTCATGAGTTAGATGCAATCTACACACAGTTAATCAATCTTCAATGAGAATTGCCTAGCCTAAAATATGCTCCTTCAAGCCGAAATTGTATAGTTTATTATCTTGAAATAGTTGCAATCTATGGTCTCCAACATGGTTTGCAATCTCTACGAGATCTCTTTTTGTTCACTGGGACACGAGATGATGTAAAGAGCTTTCTACACTTTTTTGGCAGAGTTATGCCTAGATCACTACGATCTCAGTGAGAATAACGATATCTATATAGTGGAAAATAACTTTTTGAAGAAAGAAGAATATGAGAAATGCAGCAAACTCGCAGAATGTCAGCGAGATCTCGGTCTCGATAATATAAGTGAGGCACAAAACCATGTATGAAGGCCATTTTCATTCTACATGATCTCGGGGAAATCTCGTAAATTACAGTGAGATCTCGGCAATTTCTCAGTCAAAAAACAATAGAAATGAAAAGCCCACTCATAGGTTTACTATTGTGGGCTCCATTGATTCCACCAAGTCACTGGTTGAACTCGGTTTTATTTAGATGTATCTTCTCAAACTTCCTACTTATTGACTCTATCTCTATTTTCATGAAATTATATTCATTTGAGATTGTATTAGTGTTTGCATATATAGATAGGTACTTAAGTTGCCAAAAGTATATGTGAAAAACCTTTCTTAAGGTAACTGAGATGGCAAGATCACATTACATGATCTCTCCGAGATCTCTTCTCTTTGGGCGACCAAGACAAAACTGAGAACCGAGATTACAAACCATGGTCTTCAAGTACTCCTACAAATGGTTTAAACAACTGGAACATCCCTTATGAGAAACAAAAGGTCGCTCTTCCTAACAATTTAACACTTTTCATAATAGTACATACTACCAGTGACTTTCGAAGCGAAAAAAATAATGGGAAAATGATTTTGTTAATATGTAATAGTGCGAGCTTTACTCCAACATGCTCCAACCTCACACACACACACACACACACGGCAGAAAAAAAAAATTAACCAATGACCAGCACTGCCATAAGTTGTGCTCATCCTCCAGCTCACAACTCTAATGTTAATCCAACTTCTATCTAAGTTTCTAAGCAGGGAAGCGTGGAACCAATGTTTAAGATTGCCCTGTGTCAATGACAAATATAATCATGCTTCCCCTGTCAACATCTGAAATCCATCCAGCAACACTGGAGGAAATCTGGTCTGAATATTATAAACAACTTACTTGCACTTCTCTAAATTCGTACTTTACAGATAAGGTCTAAGTAGAAAAGACAGAACCCAGTTTCCTAAATGCAATTTTGAAAACTAAACATCACTTCATTAACTATTCTCACCAAAGATGTTGTCTTCCTCTACCCAGTTCAAGTTAGAGGTAATATAGAATAAGCAGGTCCTAGTTATCACCTAAATCGTGTAAGGCCCACGTCGGCTTTTGTTAAGTACTGCATTGGCACTCTATTTGGGCTCCTATTAGGTTAAGTGTTCGAGAAAAAAGACGAATGGAGGAGGAATCCCTTCCACAAGCACCTTACATGCAGGCGGAAAGGAGGAAGGACGGAAGTCATGGAAGACGGGAGAGGGAGGGAGAAGATTAATGCAACATCAATCTTCATAAACCTTCCCAAATGGCCAAACTTGGCCGCACATAGTGTGTCCATTTAGCAGCTTAATCAAAATGCAAAGCAGCTACTTTAAGCCATCCAATCTTGAAGAAATAAAGCATAGTTAAAATGGCTAAAAGAACCTTACGGGCCTTATTACATACTAGACATTACAACCTATTACACTGAAAAATAAACTTAGTTTCTATTCATGAAATAAAATAAAGAGTATAAACAATAAGTTGACAAGTGCCTAACCAAATATTTTGCTATCTAACCAGTAATAATATAAATTATATAACACGGAAGAGCAAGTTAATTATCTTACTTCTCCAAGTTCTATACGTGGATCTTCCATAGACTTGTAAAGCATAGCTCTAAATTCCTGCATAACCTTCTCCACCTCCTCAAGGACACGCTTGAGAATTCCTACCTAAAAAACAAATAATATAACAATAAATACAAACATCTAATAGGAGACTATCAAAGGATCAAAGTTGTATTAAATAACAGCTAACTTCGACTTTATAAATTTTCATTCAGTGCAATACTTTATGCATCAAACAAATTATCATATCAGATGAAATTAAGGCAATAGCTATAGCTAAGACTATCAAAGAATCAGGGTTGTTTTCCTTTTATGCAGTAACGACAATAGTTAAGGCAAGTATTTGTGAAGCAATAGCATATAGCTATAAAAGAGTTTAAAGCTGGACTCCGCCAAATAAGTTTTTATTTGTTTTTGGAAATGGTTGGAAAATTGACATTTGCTTCCACTGGATACCCAACAAAAGTCATCTAACCAGAGAGCCAAGGCAGCCTGCACCTTGACACCCTGATATTCAAACTCAAATTCCTTCAGTTCATATAACAGCTTTCACAGGATATTAAAGATGATGAACTACTACCTTCATCATCAGTGATTGATTACACAATACATTGTGCATGTGGGGCCAAGTCACATTGACATCAGGATAAAATTATACTCCCTCCGTTCCAAAATACGGTGTACATTTGAGAAAAATCTCATTTTTATTGGACCATGAAGCCCACAAGGAAGTCACGTGACTTCTTCTCCTTTATATCCCGTCCAACTCGTATGCTCTTTCAAGAACCAAGTTCAAGTCAATCCTTCCAAGTCTCCTCAAATTTTGGAAAGAGGAAGTTACGTGATTTGGCAAAATATATACAGTATTTTGGAACAGTGAATATTTCTAAATGTCCATAGTATTTTGGAACAGAGGGAGTAGTTAGGGAAGATTATGCATATGATGAGAAACAAAATAGGCACATTGAACAAAGCTGTTCCAAGCATCCACAAAACATAACACGTAAAACTTTATCTCTAAGAGGCAGAAGACATTTTTATGTACATGAGATGGTAGTGCAATCGACTTTGCTTTCCTGTATTCCCTAACAGCCAGATCATATTCGCCTTTACTGATGCTCCCACGAATTGCACTAGGCAAATTAAAAAGTGTTCTAAACCTCTGAAGCATCCCTTGAACTGATCTGATCTTTTCTGCTTGTGCCTGCATTCAGCCAGTTATTTCTTAAGAGATATCTTAATACAAAGTTATTTGAATGCCAATCTTAATCTTGGTCACAATTTCTAACGCAAATACTCTATACCAGTAAGTCAAACACAAGTTTTTCTCCTACCTGCCTCTCAAAAAGGGGCTCCAAGGCACGCGTTGCCACTGAGGTTACATTTTCTATAGAGTTAAATAGATGAGTGGTTCCTGCCCCTTCCGGATCTTCTTCAATGCGCTTTAATTTTGACTCGATATCTATTGCAAATATAAATGCCACAAAATCAACAGGACAAAACAAAGTAAAATTGAGCTGATACCAAATTGTGACTACAACCAACACTGAACAAAAAAAGGGGTAGAAAACACACATCTAACTAAACCACAATAACATCATCTATGTTTCATTTCAGCTATCTGAATCAGCGAAATGGACTTAAATATCACCAACTTGACCATGCTATACCAATGATACAGACTTAAAAAGATACTTCTGATCAGAAAACAAAATGAAACAAGGATTCTCATAGAAATAGTACATCCAATCTTAGGGGCCGTTTGGGGCATGAAAAATCAAAAACATCCACTCCCAAAAATCCACCAATTGGGATTATCCACCAAACAGATGAGGTGTTTCAGCTGGTTAGTGGATAATCCCAAAAATCCACCTGGTTAGTGGATTTTTGGGATTTTTCACGATCCAAACGGCCCCTAAATACGGAAAATTAATGACCATTTTATACTCCCTCCGTCCAAATAATACTGACAACATTTGAAAATGAAGTAAATTTATTGTCAGTTTGGAAAAGATAGAATGACGACAAACTGGCTTGTCGTCAGCCCATTCCCAAGTACCCATGTAAATGAAAAGATAGAATCCTGCCACTTAAATTTGGATTTGTAAAAATTCAAATGCAGTCCGTATTGTTTAGATGGAAGGAATATTATACAGGAACTATTACAAGTTGAAGTAACTTAACAGTTAACTTATACTAGTACTATCCATACAATCTACAACTAACGTATTTTGTAGTTGGCACTTCCTAAGTGTTTTTGACCACACATTAACCGCTACGACAAAATTTCAATACTCTATTTTGTCACATGGAAGCATTCTATCATTTTCCAAGAATATAATTGCAATAGAGACTGAAGACCATGCACAGATGAACTCATATATGACGTCCACTATATGATCTGCACAACTAATATTGCATGAAAAACATATAATCAACATAACACCTTGACAATATAATTCACAAGAATAGGCATCGATAAGTACGAATTTAAAATCTTTTCAATGTTGAATGGTAAGTCCCCTTTTATTCTCATAGCTTAAGCAGTTAACTGACAGTTTTACGGACTAGAAAATTTCATCTATTCTATGCATAACTCATCAACGTGCAATAAGAAACACAAACAGGGAAAGAACAGAACAAAGCATGCTAAGATATTATAGCATTAGGTTAGCCCATTCAACTCTAGAGAAGTGCATACCATCAATTGTGGTTTTGCAAGAGATGAAACAATCAAAATTTTCTTTGACTAACTGCTTTCTCTGTTGAGTTCTCCCTTTCAAATCTGCTTTTAGAGCAAGTGCACCAGATTCCAAGTCTGCTGCACTTGTGTCATGGTGGACTCGAGCAAGAAAAAGCTTTGGGTCAAAGTTCTCTGAGTAAAAATTTAACTTCTCTGTAAATAAAAGCATAAATTTTAGTTAGAAAAGTGACATTAAACAAAAAACAAAATTAGCTTTCCAGTTTCTTCCTTAACATATAACAAAAAAATCACTACAGAAATATGTTGTGCAATTGTGCTAGAAATAAAATGGAAAAACAACAAAGATACCACGAGTGCTAGAATCTACAGCCTCGCGCTTGTCTTTTGGAGCAGCTGGAGAGCTTTCAGAAGCGTCACTGATCAATGTCAAGTTTCTGCTATCTATTATCCTGCCAATACAATATCACTATAAATAAAGGAAAACTTCAGAGGGCACAACAGATGCAAATAATCAGGTAACCTAACATAAAATTACAACTAGAAAATTTTAATAACTACAGAAATCAATTATAACACCATCAATCATCACCCAAAACACACACCATTATGCAAAATTTAACCATCTAGCTTTATTTTCTCCATTACACTTGCTGTAAAGAGATTTTTTTATTTTTATTAAATCAAGTGCTATAGGCGATTGAGATTTTATAAATATGTTTAATATAATTAACAACTTCCCAACCCTCCTCCAATCACCTTTCCCCTCTTAACAGATTCGTCTCAATAACAAACTTCTATGATTAATATGATCTTACAAATTAACCATACATATTGAAATTTTCTTTCAAGTTTCCTCTCTGACTCTCAACATTGTCACATATGTTCAATGTGCATGTATGGATAACTGATCAACAAAATGAACTTACAATAAGCTCTGGACTTAAAGCTGAAGTGTCATTTCAGCCATTCAGTGTTCCTCATGATACGTGTTATTCATTATCTACCTCTGACCCAACCCACTGTCAGATGAAAATGAAATTTGATCCACCTACTAGACTGCCAATTCCTGTAATGCTATATGCCTTGATTATATATTTTTCTGTAAATTAAAACACTAACCAAAATTTGGATGTTCGCCCTTTTACCACAAAAATCATAGAGTTCAAGAAATTTACCCTAATCCTAATGGATCAATAGATTCCATTCCCCTTGTTAAAGATTGCATGTGAGTGAGGCCTTTTCGACCGACTGCAGATCCCTTCCGCTCAAAGGTTTGAGACACAGGTACTGCTTTAGTCTCCCTCATTTCACGAACTCGACGACCAAGCTGTTTACCACAAACAAGTTAACCAATTATCATTTAAGCCTTGTTAACAAAAAACTACCCATAGAGGAATTCAAGTAGCGCATAGGCATGTGCTTTACTGCTCATAGTAGTAAGACAAGCAAATCACACTGGTAAGTAATTTAATTGGCATAAATTAAATAGGCTCAATTAATGTATGCATCACCATGTTTCACATCATTACGACAAAAGAAAAAGTAAATGCGTTCGGTTCAAATGGTCTTAAAAGGCAGCAACAGCGGCAGATGCCATGTTTCAAAATAAAAAATAAAAAATCCTTAAAATAAGCCTAGTAGCGGAGGGTGAACACTAGGGACAGTTTTGGCTCTCAGGAAAAATAGTGGAACTTTTTGTAATTTTACTGCCCTCTATAAATATCTATAAAAAAAAATGGAAGACCTATTGAATAGAATGTGTTGGCGCAATCCTTTTCGCATATTCAAGGCTCAAGCCCTCTAAATGTCATTTTCACATATTCTGCCTACAAAGTAATTTGACATTTTTCCATTTGGAAGCTGGTTTGACCCATGCCAAAGGACTGTGTAAACAGTCTTGCTTCCTATGTAAAAGCAAAAGCATGCAAGTGTGATCTTTCTCAATTAGAGACTAGGTCACTAGGGGCCTTCAGACAAAAACTCCGCTAATGTCTAATTTACTCTATCATCATCCTATAAAAAAAATGGAAGACCTATTGAATAGAATGTGTTGGCACAATCCTTTTCGCATATTCAAGGCTCAAGCCCTCTAAATGTCATTTTCACATATTCTGCCTACAAAGTAATTTGACATTTTTCCATTTGGAAGCTGGTCTGACCCATGCCAAAGGACTGTGTAAAAAGTCTTGCTTCCTATGTAAAAGCAAAAGCATGCAAGTGTGATCTTTCTCAATTAGAGACTAGGTCACTAGGGGCCTTCAGACAAAAACTCCGCTAATGTCTAATTTTACTCTATCAACATCCTATAAAAAAAATGGAAGACCTATTGAATAGAATGTGTTGGCGCAATCCTTTTCGCATATTCAAGGCTCAAGCCCTCTAAATGTCATTTTCACATATTCTGCCTACAAAGTAATTTGACATTTTTCCATTTGGAAGCTGGTCTGACCCATGCCAAAGGACTGTGTAAAAAGTCTTGCTTCCTATGTAAAAGCAAAAGCATGCAAGTGTGATCTTTCTCAATTAGAGACTAGGTCACTAGGGGCCTTCAGACAAAAACTCCGCTAATGTCTAATTTTACTCTATCAACATCCCCATACAGCCTTATAGAGCAGCTTCCGATGGATGGACTGCAACCACCAGGAAGTAAATTCCATTAATTCAACGAACACCGATTTTACCTCATTTAAAAGTGAGAACCCCTGCAGAAGCATATAGTTTAGCAATCTAAAAAGGTGGAATCTACACTTCTAAAATCAGATAAAGTTTTTTGGATAAGTCAGAAATCCATGGACCCTCTACACTATGGCCTATGCCACATGGATTGACCCCTAGGACCTCTCCTTCAACTGGAAGAGATCAAACAAGCGCCGCACACACTTGATCGGCTTTGTGGAGCCCCAATTTAACATGTCGCCCTATCATTGTTGGTGGCATAAAGAAAATGACACCCTTCTATAGAGCTGAAATAAGGAATGTGATATAGGGTTTGTCACACTGGGCAGTGATACTGGCAGAACTCATTTCAACAAATTGCTTATAGAACCATGTTAGTTTTTTACTCCCTCTGTCCAAAAAAACCTGGCTGCATTTGAAAAATACAGTTCCAAAATTAGGTGACTGGATTTGCCCTACAGGCCAATAGATCCTCATGAACGTGCATGAGCAGAGGCAAATGCGTTCGGTTCAAATGGTCTCAAACGGCAGCAACAGCAGCAGCTGACATTTTTCAAAACAAAAAATACAAAATCCTCAAAATAAGCCTAGTAGCAGAGGGTGAACAATAGGGACAGTTTTGGCTCTCAGAAAAAATAGTGGAACTTTTTGTAATTTTACTGCCCTCTATAAAAAACTTTAAAAAAAATGGACCTATTGAATAGAATGTGTTGGCACAATCCTTTTCGCATATTCAAGGCTCAAGCCTTCTAAATGTCCTTTTCACATATTTTGCCTACAAAGTAATTTTCCATTTTTCCATTTGGAGGCCGGTCTGACCCATGCCAAAGGACTGTGTAAAAGTCTTGCTTCCTATGTAAAAGCAAAAGCATGCAAATGTTATCAAAGATCATGGCTCAATTAGAGACTAGGTCACTAGGGGCCTTCAGACAAATCTCCGCTAATGTCTCTATCAACATCCCCATACAGCCTCATAGAGCAGCTTCCGATGGATGGACTGCAACCAACAGGAAGCAAATTCCATTAATTCGACAAACACCGATTTTACCTCATTTAAAAATGAGAACCCCTGCAGAAGCATATAGTTTAGCAATCTAAAAAGGTGGAATCTACACTTCTAAAATCAGATAAAGTTTTTTGGATAAGTCAGAAATCCATGGACCCTCTACACTATGGCCTATGCCACATGGATTGACCCCTGGGACCTCCCCTTCAACTGTAAGCGATCGAACAAGCGCCACACGCACTGGATCGACTTTGTGGAGCCCCAATTTAACATGTTGCCCTAACATTATTGGTGGCATAATGAAAATGACACCCTTCTATAAAGCTGAAATAAGGAATGTGATATAGGGATTGTCACACTGGGCAGTGATACTGGCAGAACTCTTTTTGACAGATTGCTTACAGAACCATATTAGTTTATTACTCCCTCCGTCCAAAAAAACCTGGCTGCATTTGAAAAATACAATTCCAAAATTAGGTGACTGGATTTGCCCTACAGGCCAATAGTTCCTCATGCACGTGCATGTGCAGGGGCAAGTGGAGGCTTGAAATGCTGTAGGACCTATGGGCTAATAAATTTAACTCATTTTCAAATGCAGTCAGGTTTTTTTGGATGGAGGGAGAATGATTTTGAGTAGTTTATTGTGTGCTCCCCACCCAAAACAGAGATGCTTTGTGCATAAGGATTGTAAGCAATTGCATGATGCTGCTGATCATTAGTATCCGTTTCACAACTCAAAAATGCAAATGTGAGAATTCACAGAAAGTAGTTTTATGACCTGCTATTTCTAAAACATTATTAACAGTACCTCAGTGTCCTTTATTTCTAATATTTCTAATAATCAGGAATGGCCTTACATCTCAAAGATATTTATTATCCAGCAGTTAATTTCATTAACTAAATAGATCACAGTTGCAGTCTTATAACAAATTCTAAGAACCATATTTTCAAGGCAAAAAGAAAAGCGCAGGATAGTGCAGTGTATAAAGTATAAACCCCTGGCCATTGGATCATCATCCAACAGACAAAGGCTTTTCCCATGGTTAGTATGCTAACTAGGGGAGAAAATCAATCTGATGGCCATGTGAGGCAGCAGCGTTTTGCACTTAAGCTCAGGCTAACTGCCATCTATTTGTCTGAAATAATTATATGTCCATCTTCCATGCATACAAAGACTTGAAGAGCTTTTTTTTCTTTCTCAGAATTGGGCTTATGGTAGCAGGTTCGCAAACGAATACATTAGCATTCATATGCCTATAAGTATTAGTAAACACTGTCATATTGAAAGTACCAAGTTCTATTGTGAAGCATATATTGACACCATCAATTAGTGGCCATTCAACAGTTTGAAGAAAATTTAAATTTTCTTTGCTACTAGGGACACTGTACATCGAATTGCATAAATAAACAGGCAGGTTTCAGACCTATATTAAAGACTCGAGCAGCTACCTAATTGGTAAATTGCATTTTATAATACTACGACAATAACGTAGAGTAGCTTGTATGATAATGTAGAATCATGACACTGTGCAACCAAAATGCTACTCCCACCGGTCACTTTTAATAAATACAGTTTTCTTTAATGGAGACTTCAAATGAACTAATTGAAGAAAACTGTCTCTATTAAAGAAAACTGTAGTTATTAAAAGTGACCCGAGGGAGTAATATTTTTTGCATCCTCTACCTTATTGCTATAAATTATACTTTCCCCACCTAATCACAAAGTGTCCCTAAATTTTATCTAAGATATAGTAAATAACTCGGTACAGTATACAAACCCTTGCCTCAAATTCTTATGGGTGTCATGCTATATCTAAAATCATCTCATTGCTCTCATATTGATTCCGCCTACTATCGTTTGCCAACTCTCATAATTAGCGAAAAATTCAACCTTTTCCACGCAATATAACCTAAAAACATCCAAATAACCAATCAAACAAGAGAAATCGATCATATTTCCTACCTCAGACTCATCGACGCGCTTCCAACAATCAGGCTCCTCCCCTTCCCAACCCCGATCACTCGCATCGTCCCTCCCGCCGCGCCTTGCCCCCGCGCGGCTCCGCCCCGCCCCGGCCGCCACCCCGCGATCCTTGGACGATTCCTCGTCCCCAGACGAGATGCTCAGCAGCTCCACCTCCGAGTCCTCGTCCTCCTCCGCCGATCTGCGCCCGGCCGGCTTCTTCGCGCCTCCCGCAGCAGTCGCCGCCCCGGCGGACGGGGCGGGTGCTGGGTTGGAGGGGCGGCGGGGGGGCTGGACGTGGCTGACGACGGGCTTGGCGGAGGAGGAGGGGGGGCGGCGGTAGTTGAGGTCGCGCTCGGCCTGCTCCCGGAGGGCTATCTGCAGCAGCTCATCCTCGTCGTCGCTGTCGCTCGACATTTTCGCAGCCTTTGTCGCTCTAGCTCGCGGTTTCTCTCTCTAAAAGTCTTGTTCGAGCTTTCTCACTCTTCTGGTTTTCTGTTTTTCTTCAGATCTGAGGAAGAACGAGGCCCAGAAAGCAGAAGCTTTTCTGTTTTTCGTACTCGTACTACCAAATATGGTGTCTAGGTCGTGCTGTCTACACAAAGAAGGGCGACATCTCCGTTTAAAGTTACCAGTCTGCATTTGAAAACCATGAATTTACCTCATTTTAATTTTTAATGCGGATAGGTATTATTGGACAGAGGGAGATTTGATTATTCATGTTAAATAGTTAAATAGAGTAGGCAAGCTTTGAGGAAGAGAAAGACAAATGGCGTACGTGAGAAATTTGGTGTGCATTTCAACATTTGGCTTTTCGGATTAGAAACATCATTATTATTGTCCATGATAAGCATATCCTAAGTTTTTATGTACAGGCTGCCGCTGGGGGTCCTGGGGAGGAGTTATTAGGTGCTTACCAGGAGGTCGTGCTCATCACCAATTGGTGATTGACACGACTCCCCAGTGCATGACTTCCCTGTACCTAATAATTTCTCGGCCGCTAGGTATGTTTTAGGTGGGGCCCAACCTTTTAAAACATGTATAACAGAACTCGTATCTATACGAACTCCCTCCGTTTAAATAAAGGCTGTCTGCATTTACAAATGAGAATTTTATTAAGGGGGATTTATAAAATAAATTATAAAAAAAAAATTCCGAACTGAGGCACTGTAGAAAATAATTCCCAAACGGGGTATGTGACGTGCCAGTGTGGGTGGCCTTTTTTTTTAAGCCGACCCAAAAGGCGTCGATTCTTTTGTGTTAAGAAGAAAGGCCAATTAACACGTCGCTTCTTTCACAACCTTGGTTATTTTTGTCCCATTTTAAATGGCGATTAATTTAACGATATATATCTCCTTCATTTTTATCCGTTTTTGCCTTTTTTTCATTCTTCCTTATTTTTAATATTTTTTCTAATCATCATGATATTACAAAGATGTTGAGCTATCTCATACTATTTATCATAGTTATTGTGGTATTTTTTTTATAAATAGCATACGATCGCTCAACATCTTTGTGATATCATGATGATTAAAAAGAACACTAAAAATAAAGAAGAATGAAAAAAATAAGATAAATATACATCGTTGAAGTGATCACCCCTTTAAAATATGACAAAAATAGCTAAGATTGTGAAAGACGGACTGTTCGGGAATTATTTTCTATAGTGCCTCAGTTCGGAATTTTTTTTGTGATTAATTTAATAAATTCCCCTTATCCAATTTACTCTAAACTATTAATGTAGGACAGGGCTTTTTCGTTCCTCTTTTTGATACAATGTTTTTTTTTTGGGATTTTATATAAAAAATCATCGAAAAAAAAAAATTTACCAAAATAGCGCACTGTAGCAAATAATTCCCGGAATGGTGTTCTGACAAGCCACGCAGGCGCCAGCGCCGCTGGCGCCTGCGTGGCTTTTTTTTTTTAAAATTAACCCAAAAGGCGTCGGTTCAACCGACGCCTTTATGTTATAAAGGAAAGCGTCGGATCAACCGACGCCTTTCATGTTACCGAAAGGCGTCTGTTGAACCGACGCCTTAAAAACAGTTGGTTAAAAAAAAAAACCCGAAAGGCGTCGGTTGAACCGACGCCTTAAAAACAGTTGGTTAAAAAAAAAAACCCGAAAGGCGTCGGTTCAACCGACGCCTTTGCAAACACTTGTTCAAAAAAAAAAAACCTAAAGCATAAAGGCGTCGGTTGAACCGACGCCTTCCAACCGACACCTTCAAAATCACCTTTCTCTTGAGGACGAAATCTACAATTTTTCAAACCTGATAAACACACACATCACAATACAACATCACAACCTAATAACAAGATAAATTTTGAACCAATAATACAACATGACGCAAAATATATACAAAATATATTACACGACATCAAAGTATTACAAATGTATTTATAAAATTACAAGAAGTGTTTATTCAATTCTCCTCAACCTATTCCTACCCCGTCCTCGTTCTCGAACTGGAATATCCTCAGGCTCAACGTCAGGTAAAGCATCTGAAGACGAAGCTGCCTGACGTTGAGCACGAAGTGCACGCTGTCGCCGAGTATATACTTTCGAAGAAAGAGGCCTCTCAACTTGCTCCAGCGGGGCATCTGGAACAACAGGTGATGGGGTAAAACTTCTCGTGTCAGCTGATGATGTCAGAATCTCGGGTTCTGGAACAACCTCCAATCCTGGAATCTCAGTAACAACTGGTCGAAGTAATGGCAAACTCGCAAGAACATGTCCAGAGCGATCGTGTAGCGTATGACAGGCCGCTAGCAAGCTCTCATATGATCGGTCCACCAAAGCTGCGCCCGTCTGATCAAATGTCTGTCGTGCAAGAGTAAGCTAGAAAGAAAAACACAGGTATGTTATCTACTCACTACAAAATACTAGTGAATAAAATCAAATATGAAGTTAATGATACTCACCAACGCCCGCTCAGTGTCGCCTCTTGGTTGATATAACATATCCGGCTCATGCATGGGTGGCATGATAAGTCTCCTAGTGATGCTCAAATACCATCTCATGTATGCATCTCGCTCAGTCATAGCAGGCTCCCCTTCAACGAGAGTGATCGTCCGGTCGTCCCATCTAGTAATGTAGGCCGCATGATGCGACCTCCAATCAAAACTACCTCGGCCTCGGCGCGATACTCGTTCAATGAACTCAACCATAAGAGGGGGGAAAACTTGTTCAAATCCATATTGTAACATGACCCGATCCGGAACATGCATCTCGACGATGTCCACACATATAAGCGGCGTCCTAGATAGCCACACATGCGCTCCATCCGTACAAATTCCAGGTAACTGTGCTAACACATCATCATGATATGGTTGCCATATTACCTACACAACATATGAATATGATACTTTACTTTTTGGTGAAATGTACATTTGTCATATTCATAACGCATGCAATATAAAGGAGTAATACCTGGCCGGATCGTTGATAGTCCAACTCCGATCTATACAACGCCAAGACACTGTGAGGATTCACAGTTTTTGTCTTCTTGGCATTCCACCTAACATAACGAGGATGAGGAATAAATTATCTAAAATATAACATCATCAAATACCTTTAAGAAATAACACATACCGAACTCCTAACGGTGATAAACCATCTAGTGGAGTGCTCCTAATGTTTGGACGACCGACATGCAACCTCTCCCACGACCATAACTGTTTGCCACATACACACCCAACATGAATCAAATGTTATACTTATGAAAAAAATATACTAGTCAAAGATAATTGATGGTTTACCTGGATAAGGGTGACGCACCCGGCAATCCCTGATGTGCTTGATTGACAAGCTTTTCCCAACTCTCTATACAGGTAAGCGAGGGTGGCACTACCCCATGCATACTGTCCCGCAGTGTATAAATCCTCTAACAAAAGAAGATACATCGGGTGCACATGGCTACTGCTGCTATCGGCAAATATAGTGCTACCGAGCAAATAGAGTAAATATGCTCGTGCGTGTTGCTCGACTTCAATCTCTGTGGCATCTTCCGACAGGCGACTGAACTGCTCTCTCAACCACAACAGACTTACCCTAGTTCGTCCTTTCAATGATTCGCGTGGAGGTACTTGTCCAAGAAGGTGCAAGTACACTTCATTCCAATCAATTCCCACAGTCGAGCAACACACAGCAATGCCGTCAACTCGGAGTCCGAGAAGTACTGCAACATCCTGTAATGTGATCGTCATCTCCCCCAAATGCAAGTGGAATGTTTGTGTCTCCCTCCGCCATCTCTCAACTAGGGCGGTGATGAGAGCCCTATCAATCCTGATGTACTGTAATCGTATGAAATCACCAAATCCAGCCATCTCAATGTATGGCAAAATGCGCGCATCAACTAGCCAATGACGCACATTTTGCCAGTGCTCGGTGCATTCAATGCACCCGGGATCCTATACAATTTACATGGATGGAAAATTGTTAAATATATGTACAAGTGTAAAACTAAGGAGATAATGATTATGCACATACCTCTCCCCTCCATATGCCATCAGATCTGTGAGTGCTCTGCTTTGTCAGGACGGAGGGATCAATCGGTCCTGGATCCATAATATCTACAAAGAAACGAACAATTAATCATAACTTCAAAGAATGTGGACAACAAGTTAAGTTACATATTAAGATGATTGTATGCAAGTACCAATCAGCAGAAAGTGTGTTTTGGCAATGACGCCTGTTATGACCAACTTGGTTGCAATTCCCACAATGGTAGTGAGCTCGACCATATGCTCTCATGCCCGCACTATCCATCGCATTATGTATTCTCCTACTGCGTGGACGACCGGGTTTTCGTGTTACCCTTGGGGGCTTCACCACATACTCAGGTGACTTTTCCTCCCAAAATCGTCGATCTGGAGGCGGATAGAATTCGGCTGCATATACCTTTCTATATGCATCAGATGTATAACAATATCCAACTAAATCGCCGATGGGTCTTCTTTGCCTCGCATGGACAACAATTAGATGACGACATGGGTGTTTGTACACTTGAGGGTAATTGCAAGAACATGTATGATCGTTTATATCCACCGCATATTTTCTACCACGCATTGTTTTCACTTCATACAAGTGAGAATTGATTTGGTCAGCCCACATGCTGCCAATCAGGCGCGTTTGTTCTTTAATCTTCAATTCAATAGTAGGGGTGTATGGGGTTGTCATAGCCAACCCGGCCGAATGTCGCTTCACAAAGAATTTGACAATTCTGTAGAATGTGGCCGACACTAAGGCTTGCACAGGTAATGATCGAGCCCCCTTCAACACGCTATTTAGACTTTCAGCCATATTTGTTGTGGTCATTCCAAATCTTCTAAAACCATCATGAGCAAGCGACCACAATTGAGGTGATAATCCACCTTCCTCACTGAGTAGCCATTTTGCCTCTTGACTTTCTGCACCGATAAGTTTCATCTTTTCATCAAACTCGTCTACAGTAAGCACATATGCAGCTTCCCCTATCAACCTCGTCAATACATCATTTTTAAACTTCTTATGAAAATTTGCCTTGATGTGCCGGATACAATATCGGTGACAAAAATGCGGCTCTGGAAACACCTCTAGCACAGCCTTTTGCAACCCTTTATGTCGATCGGATATGATAGTGATAGATATCCTATCAAGGATAACATGCTCCTTCAACATACGTAAAAACCATCTCCAGTTAGGATAATCCTCACCCGAAACAAGGGCAAATGCAAGAGGGAACAAACCCTTGTGCCCGTCGTTTGCAGTCGCCGCCAAAAGAGCTCCTCCATACTTACCTGATAGGAAAGTAGCATCAACACTTATGACGGGGAGACAATGTTTAAAACCCTCGATACATGGCCCAAATGCCCAAAACGCCTTCTCAAACCGTCGATATGTACCATCTTCCATTTCGGTCGTCACCAACCTACACACGGTTCTCGGATTGGCATTAACTATTGCCTCCATGTACATTGGCAACAATCGATAGGACTCAACCCAATCACCATAGATTGCTTTAATGGCCATATTCCTTGCCGCCCATGCTTTTTTATATGAAATATCAACATGAAAAACCTCCTTAATCCTCTCTTGAATAAGCACTGGTGGGATATCTACTTCTGCTCTAATAGAGGGTAATATATGCCGACAGACAAACGCCGCAGTACATTGTCTATGACCTGTGTCTAGCTCGGAATTTCTACAAGTGTGTTCGCCAGTATATGTCTTCACTTTAAAATCATTACTCCCCTTCCTCATTGATGCATGTACTCTCCATGGGCAGTCAGGGTATTGACATCTTGCTGTGTACTGCGTCGGATTTGTACGCAACACTTTATAGCGAACATTATGCGCTATTGAAAACTCCCTCAATGCGTGTACAAATTCATCTTTATTGTGGAATATTTGCCCCACATATATTGCTTCCTCATGATATGTCTCCTCATGCAAACCCCGATTTATTGCCCCATCTATTTCTTCATCAGTTAGTCGCGCCCACGTGGGCTCCTCCTCGTAAGGCAATTCTTCCTCAAAATCATCCAAGTTATCTGTAGCAATTGCGATATCCACCAAATCATCTCCCTCATTTTGAACCATCTCTTGCACACTATCCTCTCCTCGTACATCTTCAACATTAACCTCAGGTGAATTAGGCACACACTCATCATTTTCCCCATCCTCTTCCTCATTAATATTTCCCTCTTGCCAACCACTTGAACCAGGGTAAGTATAGGGGTTACGAAATGATGTTTGTGTGTCAAACAATTCACCACCTCGTGCCATGCCAAGATTCATCGCTTCATGAGCTTGAGATGTGTGCCTAAATTATTCAAAACAGAACTTATATCATAAGTAAACAATTCACTTAGTCGTAAGTTGAATGGTCAAACTACATTTTGTAAATAAACTTACCTCCAACTCGGCGAAAGTTGAGGTTCGTTGCACGCTAGTGATATAGACAAATCATCTTCTTCATTATCTTCCACACGCCTTCCTCTAGAATTTTCTCTCGACCTATTTATGCGAGCACTCCTACTTGTGCCTTCGCCGTCATTTGCAAACCTAGGCATGCGCGCCTCTTTTTCTATAAATAGCTCGAAGCTAAACACACGAGGTGCAAAATAGAGCATGACATGCATAGAATTATCATCATCAATTGGTATTATAGTAGTCCTTGTTCCCAAAACAGGCATCTTGTACTTCATACGAATTTTCCACAATCTTTGATCCCATCCCAATTTATTGACCACTTGCATCTCTAGTTCATCGTAAGTACTTGGCTTATTAATCAATAATCCTACGCTCTCACCGCCTTCGTATTCACCTCTATCAATTCTACCACCATACATCAACACAAACGGAAGCATTTCTCCCGCCATCTTTTCTCACAAAACAATTAACAAACACTAGCTAATTATTTTCAAATCATACAAAAGCTAAATCAATACATCAATATGTATTTTAAACGGATATTAAACGTATATTACCGGTGAGACGGAGCGGGGTCACGACTGGCCGAGGTGTCCGCGGAGAGAACGGCGGCGACGGCGTCGGTGGGGCGAGAGAGGGCGAGGGCGGCGAGGGCGACAGAGGGCGACGGCGGCGTCGGTGGGGCGAGAGAGGGCGACGGCGGACTTGTTCGAGAGAGGGCGACGGCGGCCTCGTTCGAGAGAGGGCGACGGCGGCGACGGCGAGAGAAGGCGACGGCGGCGACGGCGAGAGAGGGCGACGGCGGTGAGAGCGAGAGAGGGCGACGGCGGCGAGGGAGAGAGAGGGCGACGGCGGCGTCGGTGGGGCGAGAGAGGGCGACGGCGGCGAGGGAGAGAGATGGCGACGGCGGCGAGGGCGACGGCGGCGGCGAGAGAGGGCGACGGCGGATAGTTAGGGCTCGGTGGGGAGGAGGCCGAGCCCGCGCGGCCACGGCTATATACGAAATAAAAGGCGTCGGTTCAACCGACGCCTTTCTGTTATAAAGAAAGGCGTCGGTTGAACCGACGCCTTCTTGTTATAAAGAAAGGCGCCAGTTGAACCGACGCCTTTCTGTTATAAAGAAATTTTGCTAAGGTAGTAAAAGACGTCGGTTGAACCGACGCCTTTTGGGTTAATTTTAAAAAAAAAAAGCCACGCAGGCGCCAGCGGCCACGCTGGAGCCTGCGTGGCTTGTCAGAACACCATTCCGGGAATTATTTGCTACAGTGCGCTATTTTGGTAAAAAAAATTTTTGATGGTTTTTTATATAAAATCCCCTTTTTTTTTCATATGAGACATGAACATTGGTTAAGTTAGTCCCTCTAATGAAAAAACACGGGTCCATCCATGGCTGACTTTGCTTGCCACGACAAAAAATAGGGAAGAGGGAGGGAGTTCTGTTATTTTGTATGGTACTTAAAATTAATAAAATTCCAATTTACAAATGCGGGGATGATCTGTACATGAAATATGCATTTTATTATCTCCTAAACTTATGTTTCTGCTAGTATTAGATTAGAATTATTGCTACTTTAATATAGTTTTTGGTTTTTGTAGGAATCAAGAGCAAAGCGCAGAAATGGGATAAAACGCGACTCTAATGATTGAATATTTACAACTTCGATTGCATATCTCTGATGGGACTGATTTAAACTTCATGTTAAAGTACACGAAGTCAGCTTTCCAACGCCACTGACTGTTCGCAATTCGGAGTTCTGAGCAAAAAGCTATGATCATTTAAAATATCGCGCACGAAAGAGGCACGATTAAATAGAAGAACCGTCAAGATGAGATTGGACGGCTGAGATTAATACGGCGGGTTTTTAATAAGAAAAAGAAAAAAAAAGAAATTGAACTGAACCGACGCCACTGACTGTTCGCAATTCCGGTTCGGTTCAGAAAAGAAAAAAAATTGAAGACAGCCCGAGCCGAAGCTCGGGCGTTCGGGCGTCTGTTTCAGAACAGAGCCGGTGCTCTGTTTACTTCAGCTTGCCGGAAAAGCTCGAGCTGGGGCGGCGGACGGCGGCCTGGGCTAGGCCGACAAGTCACGATCGACGGAGAAGTTCTGGGGGCGATGGATTTTCTGGCAAGGGTCGAGAGAGAAGACGACCGGAGCTGGTGACGATGGGACAGAACAGAGCTCGAGACGGCGACTGCAGAATGGCGGCAAGACGGCAAGGCAGAAACGGGAAACGTGCTGAAATTGAAATGGAAGATCATGCTCGATTTGGAAACGGAATGAAGCGTGCTCGATATGGAAGTTATGGATTTGGAATCGTGCTCGGATTTGGGACTCTTAGAAAGGCCTATAAAAACCCAAGCAGAAGAGAAGAGAGAGGGAGGAGAGCCGCCGACAGAAAGAGCGGAAAACAGAGAAAAACAGAGCTGTGTGCGTGGACAACCGGTCGGAAAAAACAGCAGATTTCGGTACTATTTGCGCCGGAATCCGGCGGGTCTTTGGCCGGAAGAAGAGAAGGAAGGAGGAGGAGTCGAACGTCAGGAGAAAGCTGTGATTTTTGGGTCGATTTGCAACTGCTACAGTAACCGCGAGTTCGCCGGAGAAGATGATGAATAGTGCTACAGTGCTATAGTGCGCGTGAACAGTGCCGGGTGAATAGTGAACAGTATTCCTGTGACCAATCCAATGAACCAGGCTTTTTCTTTCCTTCTTTTCATGTCTAGCTAAATTTCATTGTACTAAGACTAGATGAAGCTCTGCTGAATTTGTTAACTCTCAATACTTATTTGCAATTCTAAAGTTGTGGTTTTTACTCCATATGCTTAATATTTTGTTACGATTATTCTGTTGCTCGAGAGAGGGTAGAGTAATTGTTAGTGAAATTAAACTAAGGGTTTGTTAATGTTCGAGAGATCTTAGCGAATTCCAAGGTGTTATTTGAATAAAAATTACATTTTTATGATTGATCTTTACTCGAGAGAGGGAGATTACCCGCCCACCACTCCACCCCTTCCTTCCACGATATGATCCGTACTTAAGTAACAAGGATAGGAGTGTGTGGAGCAATCATTTAATTGATCCAGGTTGACTTATTGGGGTTACGTCTGGCTGAAGACGTAAAACTTAGCGCTCTTGGGAGGCAACCCAAATTTTATGTTCTTGCTTGTTTTATATTTGTTTTTGTTATTGTAGGTTATTTCTTACTTGTGTGGGGATGCTACCATCGAGGTTTAGGGGTGTATTTCATTTTTCCATATTTATATTATCTCCTCATTCTTCGCTTATGTGTTTCATGCTTTACATCTACCATGAGGCTCTCCATTCCGGTGACTTCTTTCCTCACTCCTTTTCTTTTACTATTCATTGTAGTATTATTTTGGTCAACATTGAGGACAATGTTTAGTTTAGGTTTGGGGGTGTAGAAAAGAAGTGTTTATCATATATTTTCATTTATTCAAAAAAAAATATAAAAAATTTGAAAAAAAATTAATAATAATAAAAACGGAAAAAAAGATAGTTTTTAGGTTGTTTGTTAGTATTTTTTTTAGGTTTTGATAGGTTAACCCATTATGATGCATTTTACAATTCTTAAGAGATTAATTTACATTGGAAGTGTGAGTAAGTATACTAGAGGATAGAAAATTTAACTGAGCAGTATCTTTCTGTTACAGTCCTCTTGGAACCTGTGCTTGAGCTAAGAAAACTCACTCACACACATTAGTACATAAAGTAATACCCTCTAGAGATTTGTTGAATACTAATTTACAGTGGGATATTTTTAGTCAGAGTCATTGGGTGATATGTAGTTGTTCTTTGAGCTTAAAAGATCATGATAGACCATTTACTTGGCTATGGCAAGGGCTGGAACCGGAAATAGGTTGAGAGTATAATACAACCTGGACAAAATAAAGATGTGCTGAAAATATGAATGCTGAAAATAAAATAAAACAAAAATGCGAAAAAAAAAAAGAAAACAAAATGAAAGAAAGAGGCTGCTTGACTTTATAGGATTAACTTAGGCTGATGCTCGGGCCCGAAGCGGTCTCTTAAAACCTAATGCAGTAAGCCAACTGGCTGGGAGTCATTGGCCTGAGTCATTGCTAAACCTAAGCATCTTGAAGTCAGGCCTTACACAGTCCTAGCGAAAAAAAAAAAGTCTGTGGTGTATTATCCTCTCAAATCTAGAATGTTGGACCCGAATGAGGCGCGCAGATCTCTGCTATCATGAACCTAAAGATTGGGATGACTACGTAGATTCTGATGTTCTTTGGTTAATGGGTAACACTGGATATGTGTAAAACAGAAATTTAGAATGTATTGCTACAATGTTCTACACTTTTAATATTTAAAGTATAATGCTATATCATATTGAGCAGAAATTTCCAAGATGAAAGTGTGGAATAAAACCACTTACTTGAGGGCTTCTATATTCCTGTTGATTATGAACCAAGTACGTGTGGTTAATTCTCTTAAGCATTGTAGTCTGCATTTGAAGGGATAATAGGTTTGTTTGTTTTGCAGTGTTTTTGATTTGTTTTTACATTTAGGTTAATTAGGTTAATTTCATAAATACATGTTTGTGGGTAGCATGGCTGCAAACCCTCACGAGACAACACTCGTCCTACTAGGGCCACCTAGAGGTTTAACGGCTTGTTGCATACGCTCAATGCAATCGTGTTCCCTACGAAAGTGGTGTTTACTTTTATGCATTAGTTCCTTAGTTTGTTTGATTTTATTTTGTTTTGTTTTACTAAGGACTAGCAAAATCTAGGTTTGGGGGTGTGATCTGTACATGAAATATGCATTTTATTATCTCCTAAACTTATGTTTCTGCTAGTATTAGATTAGAATTATTGCTACTTTAATATAGTTTTTGGTTTTTGTAGGAAACAAGAGCAAAACGCAGAAATGGGATAAAACGCGACTCTAATGATTGAATATTTACAACTTCGATTGCATATCTCTGATGGGACTGATTTAAGCTTCACGTTAAAGTACACGAAGTCAGCTTTCCAACGCCACTGACTGTTCGCAATTCGGAGTTCTGAGCAAAAAGCTATGATCATTTGAAATATCGCGCGCGAAAGAGGCACGATTAAATAGAAGAACCGTCAAGATGAGATTGGACGGCTGAGATTAATACGGCGGGTTTTTAATAAGAAAAAGTAAAAAAAAGAAATTTAACTGAACCGACCGAAGCTCGGGCGTTCGAGCGTCTGTTTCAGAACAGAGCCGGTGCTCTGTTTACTTGAGCTTGCCGGAAAAGCTCGAGCTGGGGCGGCGGACGGCAGCCTGGGCGAGGCCGACAAGTCACGATCGACGGAGAAGTTCTGGGGCGATGGATTTTCTGGTAAGGGTCGAGAGAGAAGACGACCGGAGCTGGTGACGATGGGACAGAACATAGCCGACGCTCTGCTTTGATGAGGTGGGCTGAGCTCCGGTGGGTCTTGACGGTGGACACTTGACGGAGCTCGAGACGGCGATTGCAGAATGGCGGCAAGACGGCAAGGCAGAAACGGGAAACATGCTGAAATTGAAATGGAAGATCATGCTCGATTTGGAAACGGAATGAAACGTGCTCGATATGGAAGTTATGGATTTGGAATCGTGCTCGGATTTGGGACTCTTAGAAAGGCCTATAAAAACCCAAGCAGAAGAGAAGAGAGAGGGAGGAGAGCCGCCGACAGAAAGAGCGGAAAACAGAGAAAAACAGAGCTGTGTGCGTGGACAACCGGTCGGAAAAACAGCGGATTTCGGTACTATTTGCACCGGAATCCGGCGGGTCTTTGGCCGGAAGAAGAGAAGGAAGGAGGAGGAGTCGAACGCCGGGAGAAAGCTGTGATTTTTGGGTCGATTTGCAACTGCTACAGTAACCGCGAGTTCGCCGGAGAAGATGATGAATAGTGCTACAGTGCGCGTGAACAGTGCCGGGTGAATAGTGAACAGTATTCCTGCGACCAATCCAATGAACCAGGTTTTTTCTTTCCTTCTTTTCATGTCTAACTAAATTTCATTGTACTAAGACTAGATGAAGCTCTGCTGAATTTGTTAATTCTCAATACTTATTTGTAATTCTAAAGTTGTGGTTTTTACTCCATATGCTTAATATTTTGTTACGATTATTCTGTTGCTCGAGAGAGGGTAGAGTAATTGTTAGTGAAATTAAACTAAGGGTTTGTTAATGTTCGAGAGATCTTAGCGAATTCCAAGGTGTTATTTGAATAAAAATTACATTTTTATGATTGATCTTTGCTCGAGAGGGAGATTAATTAAGTTAGATTTAATTGTTTAGTTGCATGTTCGAGAGGGCTGCACACATTACGATTATTTGTGACTTCGAGAGGGGCACAGATAATTGATCACTTGGAATTGTACGGGTTTAACGGAGAGGATAGCTATTTGGTTTGGGTGGATTCGAAGTCTTAGTATATTTCTCATCATATTAATTTCACATAAATTTCATTGCTTTGTTAAATTAGAACTTTTCATTCTGCTATAACTAGTTTCATAAAAAAATCAAACCTTTCATTAGAATTAAGTTGAATCAGTCCAAGTCCTTTGGGTTCGACCTCGTTACCACTAGACTATACGTAGTCTCGTGCGATTGTGAGTAAAATAGTTAAGGGACAGTCTTTATTGGACGGAGGGAGTTCATATATAGATACGAGTTCTCTTATACATGTTTTAAAGGTTCCAACAGAGAAAGGGACCAAGCCGGTTGGTCCCCACCTAAAACATGGCCAGCGGCCGAGAAATTATTAGGTATAGGAAAGCCATGCACAGGGAGTCGTGTCAATCGTCGATTGGTGATGAGCATAACCTCCTGGGACGCACCTAATAACTTCTCCCCAGGACCTAGCGGCAGCCTGTACAGTGTACACAAAATAAATTATCCCGCATTGATAGCCCCATTTGACTTACTTAATTGGTTGGATACTTAAGAATGTGATAAGTGGGGCCTACGGCTACCATTGAGTGGGGATCACTTTTAGCCAGAGCTTGTAGGCTATCCCGTGTAGATTATTGATCGTTTAAAATTAAACCTTTGTAAGTGTATAAGGCAATTGTACTATGGCGAGTATTAAAGGGTTGTCAAACTTCAATGATGGTTAAATACTTTACCAAACTCAATGAAGAAAGTTGTTATTTTTAATAAATTTAAGAAAGAAATAAACTTTAACTAAACTAGCTGAGATTAATCAATGTAGATAATTACCATTAGACATACAATTACTACTCTTGATTATTATTACACGCAGATTGATATGATATGGTAATGGTAATTCGTGTTCTTGGTTGGACACACGAATCACTAATGAATTCATTAACGTTCTTGGTTGGACACGAAAGTTCATCCACTATTGTGTAATTAATCTTATCCTTGGTCGGGTATAGAATCAATCACAAACCTGTTCTTAATTAGACATAGGGATTAAAAAGATCTAATTTTATTCATATCTAATAAGTTTATGGTCAAACACTCAAGAGAATACTCATCAAATAACATTAAGCATAAATCATATCAATTTTATTAAATGAAATTAACAAGAGTAGTAATACACATATCTAGGGTTTCATCTAGCTTTGACAAAGAATTTAGTTACACATAGAAGGAGAGAAAAGAAAAGCCTGTTTTGATAGTTCAATTAACATGAATCTTTTATTCTTCTTTGGCTCCAAAAGACTCATTCTCTTGCTCTTCTCTAGCCTTCAATTCTACTCCAGATCTTCTTCTATAATACCCAATACGTTATCCCTTAATGAATATATATATGTTTGAAGATAAACCTCGAAGTCCCCTTCCAAATTTGAGTCAAAATATGCTTGATTTATGTTTTACCGCATAAAGCGACCGATCACTCCATATTGCCAATCGATCGCTTACCGATCAATCACTTTCTTTCGTTAATTCTTGCATTATCGCGCCGGTCAATCGTTTCATCTCGCCAGCCGATCGATCGATTCTACTGTATTGCACACATTTAAAAATTCAGTAAATACGATCAATCATTTTAAGTGCCGATCGATTATTTCCTCCACTAATACTGTTTCCTAGCTCCGATGATCGAACATATATGAAATGACGATCGATTGTAATTACTATTCATAATATTCAAATAGTCATAACTTTCTGCTCCGAACTCCGAATTGTACGCGGTCGGTGGAGTTGGAAAGCTGATTTCTTGAACTTTAACATGAAACTTGAATCAGTCCAATCAGAGATATGTATAAAAAGTTATGAGGATTTAACCATTAAAAGCACTTTTTACCTTATTTCTGCATCTTACGCTTGTTTCCTACAAAAATAAAAAACTACATTAAAGCAGCACTAATTCTAATCAAACAGTAGCATAAATATAAGCTTAAGAAATAATAAAATGTGTATTTCTTGTGTAGATCAATTATCCTATAAAAAAAGATTTTATATAAAATCACTATTTTTCAAATAGAGTTGTTAATGTGGGATAGAGGAAGAGTAAATCCACTAGCCTCTAGCTCATTCCCAACACGCGTTCAAGATCAAGAGCCACACTATTGGATCTACACGACAAAACAGGGACAGTGAGCTGGTTAAAAGAGAAGGCATTGAGCTGCTCATCCTTAAATCACATGTCCCCGTTTCACCGTTGATTGGAGCCTCCATTTTCGCTACCCAAAGGGAATGGTATAATCTATTTTACATAGTCCCTCCCCCCTCCAAACAAACTTAGCTGCATTTAAAAAATTACGGATCCACCATTAGGTGGCTGGATTTGCCCTACGGGCCAAC
The DNA here is from genome assembly GCA_039654745.1 of Houttuynia cordata. Classification (NCBI taxonomy): domain Eukaryota; kingdom Viridiplantae; phylum Streptophyta; class Magnoliopsida; order Piperales; family Saururaceae; genus Houttuynia; species Houttuynia cordata. Next base: position 58,998,638 of record CM077503.1, read on the forward strand.
AGGAGTAAGTGGTGACTTGAAATATTTTTGGCCATACATGCCAATAAATTTAACTCATTTCAAATGCAGCCCCGATTTTTCTGAACAGAAGGAGTATTTTATTGGGAGGATCACCTAAGTATCAATTTCTTAAAAAATGTTTCAAAAACACCCTTTCTGTTTGGGGCTAGTTTTTGCTCAAACGAAATGAAGTAATTGTACAGTTCAATGTTCATTTTGTAATGGAATTGAAAAAATACAGGTTCTCCTCAAATTAATACTCTCTCTGTGCAGTGAAACATGTCTGTATTTGAAAAAACATGGGCCATCATTACATGGCTGACTTTGCTCCCTCACGGAGGACGGTGGGGAACTCTATTTTTTCATATGGGCCCTCAAATCCAATAAATTTAAGTCATTTTCAAATTCAGACAGGCTTCGTTAGATGGAGGGAGTACTCCACATTTAATAAAAGGTGATATTTAAGGAAGCCTTCCAATTAATTCCATTTTACTACATTCACTAATCCTTTTTCATTCCATCCACTAATTTCTACCTAAGAAGGTTAATATTATATGGGACTAATGACCTTTTCAAATTAGACCATTAAAATGGGATAGAGGAAGTAATTGTCTGCACACCTAGATGGAATTGTCTACAGACACAGGAAGAAACTGATTGCCTATCAGCTACATGTTTGAAAACAGGGGCATAGCTTTTTCCTAAATGTGGTTGCTAGTCAATTATCACATGTCAAACCAATTTCACTGTTTACGAGATCACTCAGGTTTTCATTTTATAATCTCGATGAAGTGATTTAGACATAGAAATTTTTGGATATTTTGAAAAAGAGATGGAGAAAAGGTTCAACAGTACCTAACAAGAATTTTCGTCATTTAAGAAGGAATGGAGAATTGAAAACTGTATACCTTATCGCCCAGGAGATGAAAGACTATCTCCCTTTGCCTCGCTCATGTGAAGTTCAATCGAGTAGAGTGAATCAGGAAGGCCATTAATGATGTTTTCATAATGTTCAATCACAACAAACTAATCAAAGGTACAAATAAAACTGCATCACCCACTCCACTTTGTGATAACAATGACGTTTCTCATGATCAATGGAGAATATATTATAAATATTCTCTAGTGAGCTAAATTGTAATTTCTAGTCTCTTCCAACGTATTTGAGACCCTTAAACTTATTTCCGAAGGAAAGAAAGACCCTTGAAGTATAACATGGACAAAATCGATGTTTAACTTGACATAGATACTTTATAAACATCAGAACATGAATAATAGTCGTCTCACTATGTGCCATGGAAAATCGTCTCGCCGATATATCGGCAATATATCGCCGATATATTGGTATCGGCACTAAACCGATACATCGATACCAACCCGTATCATTTTTTCGAGAAATTCCAAATATCGCCGATATATCGGCGATTTTCGGACCGATATATCGGTATTTTTTGAATTAAAAAAATATTTTTTTAAAAAAAAAATTTCAAATTTTTTTTTTTTTGAAAAAAAAAACCTTTCATGTTTGTTTTCTATGCTAATATGCATATTTTGAAATTTATTCTTTGTTTAAATTAGTATAATTCATTTTAGAAGCTAGATTGTGAAAATATACGGTAAAAACTAGTTTTTAACTACCGATATTTTTTACACAATATCTCCGATATATCTCCGATATTTCATCTCTTAGGCCGACCGATATTTTACCGATATCCGATACGACATTCCATGGTATGTGCTGATAACTGGTTTGAGTTTAACTTTACATCAGGGCAGTTAATATAAATAAATTTAAAAAAAAGGAGAAAATGTTGGCAGGGACTTTTCAAGTCAAGCTGTTCCACCAGCAGCTGCACAGAGTTTTTTTATTTCTTCCACATCATCATAGCTGCCTAAAAATATTGGAGATCGCTGATGGATTTTTGTCGGAACCAAGTCAAGGGACTGTAAGAAAGTGACATTAGTTAGTTTGACACGTATAGCCAAGGAAAATGCAGTATTGAATTAATTAAATAGGTAATTTTATATTTATAATCATAATCAAGTAACGCCTTTTCCTAGTAATTTGGATAATTCCACCTTCAAAGTTACTAAAGAATTTGTTGTTGTGGACATGATCCACCATTTCTGTAAGGACATCTTGCCACAAGAATCACTATATTAATCAGTACCATTATCATTTTCCTGATAATGATAAAATAACACATTATTATTGGCTTGTCCATACCCGTTCTTTCCCCGTAAATGATTGGCCTCCCGCTTGTTCCATCAAGAATGACATAGGAAAAACCTCATAGAGAACCCTGAATTACATCATTGGACAATTTTATCATCAATAAACATTGGTTAAGGGCCATAGCAGACCAAAGTACACTTATATAATGCAAATGCAAGAGAAAGATGAGATATTTTCACTCAAGCCGACTGACACAAAAATAATTCTCAAGTTACCGTAGCTTTCCATTTGGGCTCTTCTTGTCTCCAGGGTACAAAAATATACCCCCATAGAGCAATGTGCGATGCACATCAGCAACCATACTGGGAAAAATGATTACACAGTTAATGGAGACCTTCTCAATCTAATGTGCACTAATAGCTTATCACAGAGCATGTTTGAAGACAAGCATATATGAACCTGCCAATGTATCTCAGGGATTTCGGAGATGAACCATCATTGGGAAACTTGCATCTCTCAACGTACCTGCAAGCAAAGGAATATTCAGCAACCATGCACAAAATAAGGTACATGGAAGAAATTCCAGTTGAGTGAACCATACTTTGCAGTTGGCTCATCCCAGTCCTTGGCATTTCCCTCGTTAACCGAATAAATCTTCCCCTTCTTAGGAATCTACTTCACCAGAAACAAAGACATTATTTGCTTCATATACTAGTGAAATGTTGCAACATTTAATTGCACAGCCAAACCTTGATATCTGGATGAGTCAGTATAAATTCCCCAAGAGAAGGATCTAGCGTGAAACCATTTACTCCACTTCCAGTGCTAATTACAAGCTGAAACGTATAGAAATTTTCATCAGTTAAAACCAAACATAGCAAAACAGGATGTAGTAGAGAGAAAAAACATTGACTGTCATTTTAATTTCATACATAATTAAGAAAACAAAACAGTTTTACCGTGCAAGAGCTTCCATACATGCAATAACCAGCAGCTAGCATATTCTTTCCAGGTTGCAGAACATCTTCCAGTTTTGGTTCATGAACATCTTTCAACATATAAATTCCGAAAATCTGAAAAAAATGCATTGAGAGTCAGTCTATCTAAGCTAATCCTAAACTAAAATCAAGGAACATCTTATATTAATTTCCTATTCTCAAAGTTTTTAAGGTGACATAAATTTTATAAACTTCAATAATTCTTTTACTTGTGAAAATAAATAGTAACATAGAAATCATGCATTGTTGGAAAGAAAAACACTGGGATGATGATCATACAGTCCCAATCGAAACACCACAGTCAATGTTAGAGGATCCATCCAATGGGTCAAAAACTACACAATATCTGCTATCTGCGGCAGTAAGAAAAGCAAAAGTCAGTGTCACAGCTAAATAGAGATTAGTAGGAAATGATGAAATAAAAGAGTTGAAAAATACCTTCCTCTTTTTGATGGTTCCACAAAGTGTGCCTCTTCATCTTCTTCTGAAACAAGAATACTCTGCAAAAAGATGGTATAAGCATCAGATTCCATAAAGAACATGCAAGTATTACTCATATAAAATATCCCAATTTCATAGCACTCACTGTCCGGCCACTGCTGATCAGAGCCTTGACAAATACTTCATTCGAGAGTACATCCAATTTCTTTTGCTCTTCACCCTGTACCCACACATATCATATGTTGATAGAATGTCAGCCAGAAATTAACAAATTGTCGGATAAATCAGAAACCCAAAATCCAATTCCAGAGACCAGAGAACTTGCCTGAACATTTGTTTCTCCAGCCAGCCCAATGAGTTTGGCCAAACCTGCCTGTCCAAAGTAATGATACACACTCAACCAAAATTGCGTGATAAGCATGTACATCAGAAAGAACCCTCAAAAGGACAAATCGGTTCAAAAATCATTTTCATATTTAGAACAAGGACAAGATGTTTCTATATGTAAAGGAGAGGAGTGGGGAACACATAAGAGCAGGATTTTAATCCATAGCTGGTCAATCAACAATCACTAGTATTGTCTAGTAAAATAGGTTCTCTTTTTACTCCAAATGTAAAATAGAACACCTAACTGCTATCAAGCTAGAAGGCAACAAATGCAACAAGGAAGTTCATTTCTCACAAAGCTCTTCCTACTAACGCATGCAATCAAGTTCAGAATGAACCCATGACAAAACATACCAAGCTACAAAGATCAGAAAATTTAAATTAAAAAAGAAATAATGAAATAAATCATAAGCCGAATTATTCCACTTCTAAGAAAAAACCATAGGTCCTACTGCACCTGCAACCAAAATGCAGAGAACTGACAAAAATGCAATGCAAGGCATTTATCACATTTGAATTACAGAAAGAAAGAAATTAACAAAGAAGAACACAATATCTTTGCTTCAGACATATACTCCAAAATTTTACTACTCCAAGCAATCAAAAGTCGATCGACCTAGATTAACGATAACTCCAGTGCATAAATTGGCAGAGAAACATAAAAAATGACAAATTAGACAAATAGAACTTTTCCATTACTCCAGCCTATAGAAGTACAGTGAAACCCAAATGAAAATATCAAATTCACCAAGGCAAAAATGAGAGCACCCCATTAAAATGCTCCCTCCGACTCACATTAATTGTCTGAATCGGATATTCAAAATGAAACTAGAATCAGTTCATTTCTGATATCCAATCCAGGCAATTAATATGGGACAGATGGATTATAAACAGGAAAGTCAGCCAGTTCTTCAATTCCAAAAGTTGAATCAGAATTCACATAGAAAAAAGAGTAAAAAAGGCAATGGCAATCAGAAAGAACAACCAAAACCAGTCAGACCCATATCAAATTTTCACGCAAGAAAATGGCCAACATATCACAAAGAAAAGCCGAAAATCACCTTGTTGACGGCGGGGCAGACGAACTTGCAGCCGAGGACGATATGGCTAAGAAGGATGGTGAAGTCTCCGCGAGACTCCGGGTGCTTGGACTGCTCGTTGAGCACGAACCTGGTGATGGTCATCAGGTCCGTCTTGTACACATCCGACTCATGTTCCATAGCTCCACCACCACCACCTCCAGAGACAACAACTCAAAAGCTCTGAAAACAGAGCAAGAAAAGATTGGATAGATATGGCTTTGGTTGCAGTGGAGTGAATGAAAGTAAAGCCTCCATTGGGCTTGGTCTTCTCTGCCTCCTCTCCCGCCTCTCTTCCCTTCTTGGATGATTTCAGCTTTCTTTTCTTCACTGCCTTTCTTTTGGCTGCTTTTGCGTTGAAATCACCATTCTCGCGTGAGTATGGCTATATCTCCCGCTTTTTATCACGGCCAATTTCACGTGCTAGTGTGGGGGTGAAAAGATGGGAAGATGGGACCACAGCATTGCGATGCACTGAGGTGGCCGTGAAAAAAAAGCGGGAGGACAAGGATCTTGCTGCTGGCGCTGCATATATGCTAACGTACATGGGAAGAACGGACCGGACTGGCCGGTTTGACCAAAGCTTGGCCTACCAAAATTGGCGGATCTCGATTAAAAAGAAAGAAAAAGAAAAATTATAATTTCAAGAAAATAAAAGATTAGAAAAGAAAAGAAATTATCTTTTCCTTTTTTTTTTCTGTGGTGTGTTTGGATAGAGAGAAAGAAAACTGGGCTTTTGTGATGGTTTGAGAGAATGCGAGCATCAAATCCCCGACCCTGCTTACTTCTTTCATATTATAAACTAAGTTCTAAGACTTTTGATGGTGTATTTATTGAATATGCCGAAAACAGTAGTGCTTATAGATTCTTTGTGTTAATATCAGATTGAGCGGATTATGTACCTAGATCTATTAAAGAATCTAATGATGTCATATTCTATGAAAATATTTTTCCTTAAAAGGAAAAGACAAAAGCTGTTGTGCAAGACCAACCTAGTACATCATTGAGTCCTATTGTTGAAATCATGCCTTGTACTAATAATGAGGTTAGAAGGAGTAAAAGACCTAATATAATACCCAGAAAATTTGAAACTTTAATGCGAGTTGATTGATCGATGAGAAAGCGGAAGTTGATAGGGAAGCACTTGAGGTAAGCTTTCCATTGCTGTAAAATTTGTGAAAATTTTGGAATTCAATTTAAGAAGTTTTTTATCATGAGAAATTTTGGACGCGATCGATCGCCAGTCATGACGCGATCGATCGGGTCAATTTGGTAACTGTGTGTAAGGCTGCTGCGATCAATTATCTTGTGTGGAGATGACCATTTTCTCACTTTTTCTTTCTTCGGAAGCAAGAAAAAGGTATAAATGGGTTTTCTCGAGGGACCATACGAGGAAAAACTTAAAATCCGCAGCCAAATATTTTCCCACTAACCAAATAGCCAAAAAAGAAAATATTTTAAATTTTCATTAGTTTTCTTTTCTTTTCCTGCTAACCAAACACACAAAGGGAAATGATATTTCTTATTTTTTTATTTAAATTAAAATTAAAATTTCAATGTTCATTTTTTTTAGAATTAATAATTTATATTAACCAAAAAATGGAGTTACAAAGCATGCCTTTGGAGACAGGAACTAAAAAAAACTACCTCCTAATGAAGGAGAAAATTCAGCTTGGAATGGTTAAACGATATTTAGGGCTGTTCTCGGACCGGACGGACATCGGACAGAGGTTGTCCGTTAAAATGTTGTCCGTCATTATAGTGTATGTGTCCGGTTGTCCAATGGACACGGACAGAAGAAAACCTGACTATTGAAGCCTAACTGACTACTGCTTGATGCAGCTTCTGTAACTTTCACTTGTCAGAATAACAAAGCATGTAAAGTTGGTGAAGGAACCACAACCAGCACCAACTGAACTGTCACTCATCTATGGTGAAACACCAATGAAGCAGAGCAGAGGAGAGAGTGAGAGATGGAAGGAATCGAGCACAGGACCTTGAGCGTCAATGGCATCAACATGCACATAGCCCAGATGGGACCGCCTCAAGGTGCCCCCATGATCCTCTTCCTCCACGGTTTCCCGGAGCTCTGGTACACATGGCGCCACCAGCTCGTCGCCCTCGGCGACCTTGGCTACTACTGCGTCGCCCCCGACCTTCGTGACTACGACGACACCGACGCCCCCAGGGACCAGATTTCCTACACAGTCTTCCACGTCGTCGGCGATCTGGTCGCCCTCCTCGACGCCACCCCCACCGGCCGCCGCCCTCTCTCCTCCTTCCTCCTCCTCCACCCCCGCCGTCCTCTCTCCGCCCCCGCCGTCCTCTCTCCTTCTCCACACCTGCCGCCCTCTCTCCGCCCCCCCTCTCCCACCGCCCTCCTCTCTCCTCCTTCCTCCGCCTCCACCACCGCGGCCCTCCCTTCTCCTCTCCCTCGCTGCCCTCGCTGGTCCTCGGACAGACGGCTGTCTGATCGTTTAAATATAAATCCTTGCAAGTGCAAAAGGCATTTGTATTACAGTAAGTATTAAAGGTTGTCGAACCTCAGGGACGGTGAATACTTTACCAAACTCAAGAGAAGAAAAAGATGTAGTTTAATTAATTCTAAAGAAAGCAATGAACTTTAGCTAATCTAACTAAGATTTAATCAATATGGAGAAGTATCAAGGCAATGAATCCACCACTAGATATGCAATTACTACTCTCAATTATTATTAAGCATACATTGATATGATATGGTAATTCGTGCTCTTGATCGAACACACGAATTACTAATGAATTCACTAACGTTCTTGATCGGACACGAAAGTTCATCCACTATTTTGTAATCAATTCTATCCTTGATCGGGCATAGAATCAACACAAACCTGTTATAATGTAATAAAGCTTATCCTTGATCGGGCATAAAATCAATCACAATATCTAATTCCATTCATAATCAATCAAGTCTATGGTCAAGCACTCAAATGAATATTCATGAAATCGCATTAAGCATGAATCATAATCAACTTTATAAAATTAAACTATCAAGAGTAGCAATACACATCTAGGGCTTCATTTAGCCTTGAATAAAAATTTAGTTACAGATAGAAAGAAAGAAAAGAGAAGCCTGTTTATGTAGATCCATCGTCATGAATCCTTCTTCTTCTTTGCTCTAAAAGACTCCTTCTCTTGCTCCTTTCTAGCCTCCAAAGTATGTTCTCTAGTGTCCAATACGTTCTCTCTTGAGGCCTATTTATAAGTTTGAAGAGAAACCACGAAATCCCTTCCAAATTCGAGTCTAAATAGGTCAAAATCGTGTTTTCCGTATGCGACGATCGATCGGTACTATTCATCGATTGATCGGGTACTGTTCATAAAAATTTTCCAATAGATACGATTGATCAAACGGCGACAATCGATCGCAAAAATTCAATTTTTTTTTCTCAGGCGATTGATCGCCTTATTTAGCCGATCGATCGGTTACTATTCATCCTACAGCACAATTTTCCAATGGTCATAACTTTTTGCTCCGAACTCCTAATTATGCGTGGTCGGTGGCGTTGGAAAGCTGACTTCTTGAAATTTAACATGAGCCTTAAATCAGTCCAATCAGAGATTTTCACACGAAGTTATGAAAGTTTAACCATTGAAGCCTATTTTCACCCCATTTCTATGTATTACTCTTGTTTCTTAGAAAAACCAAAAATTATATTAAAGTAGTAGAAATTCTAATCAAACACTAGCATAATCATAAGTTTAAGAGATAATAAAATGCATAATTCATGTGTAGATCACACCCCCAAACCTAGATTTTGCTAGTCCCTAGCAAAACAAAACGAAATAAAATCAAACAAACAAACAAAGGAACTAATGCAGATAAGTAAACACCACTTTCGTAGGGAACACGATTGCATTGAGCGTATGCAACAAGCCGTTAAACCTGTAGGTGTCCCTAGTAAGACGAGTGTTGTCTCGTGAGGGTTTGCAGCTATGCTACCCACAAACATGTATTTATAAACCTAATTAACCTAAGTGCAAAAACAAAGCAAAAATTAAAACATTGCAAAATAAACAAGCCTATTATCCCGACAAATGCAAACTACAATGCTTAAGAGAACTAACCACACGTACTTGGTTCATAATCAACAGGAATATAGAAGGCCTCAAGTAAGTGGTTTTATTCCACACTTTCATCTTGGAAATTTCTGCTCAATATAATATAGCATGATAATATAGATAGTAAAAAGTGTAGAACATTATAGCAATACATTCTAAATTTCTATTTTATACAGATCCAGTGTTACCCATTAACCAAAGAACATCAGAATCTACATAGTCATTGTAATCTTTAGGTTCATGATAGCATAAATCTGCGCGCCTCCTTTGGGTCCAACATTCTAGATTTGAGAGGATAATACACCATAGACTTTTTTTTTTCATAGGACTGTGTAAGGCCCAAATTCAAGATGCTTAGGTTTAGCAATGACTCAGGCCAATGACTCCCAGCCAGTTTGGCTTAGGGCATTAGGTTTTAAGTAGACCGCTTCGGGCCCGAGCATCAGCCTAAGTTAATCCTATAAAGTCAAGCAGCCCCTTTATTTCATTTTATTTTCATTTTTTTTGCATTTTCATTTCAGCATTCATTTTTTTTCCAGCACATCTTTACTCTGTCCAGGTTGTATTATACTCTCAACCTATTTCCGGTTCCAATCCCTTCCCATAGCCAAGTAAATGGTCTATCATGATCTTTTAACTTCAACAGACAACCACATATCATCCAATGACTCTGAATAAAGTCATCCTACTGAAGATTAGTATTCAACAAATTTCTAGATGGTATTACTTTATGTACTAGTATGTGTGAGTGAGTTTTATTAGCTCAAGCACATGTTCCAAGAGGACTGTAACAGAAAGGTATGCTCAATTAAGTGCATCTATCCTCCAGTATACTTACTCACACTTCCAATGCAAATTAATCTCCTAAGAATTGTAACATGCATTATTACGGGATAAACTATCAAAACCTATGAAAAATACTAACAAACAACTTAAAAATTAATTCAAATTTTATGATTTTTTTAATTTTTATTTTTATGAAAGCAATATTCCCTCCCCGAAACCTATTATGAACATTGTCCTCAATATGAGCAAAATATAAAAATGGCAATGATCATATAACAAAGAAAATGAGAAAATAAGAGAATACACCTGAATACGTGGGTTGGCTCCCACCGAGCGCTAAGTTTAATGTGCAGGGTTCGGATCCTCAAGAATTCAACCTGAGATTCTTGAACTTTAACATGAGACTTAAACCAATCTAATCAGAGATTTGTATACGAAGTTATGAAGGTTTAACCATTGAAGTCTATTTTTACCTCATTTCTGTGTATTACTCTTGTTTCCTATAAAAACAAAAAACTATATTAAAGTAGTAGAAATTCTAATCAAACACTAGCATAATCATAAGTTTAGGAGATAATAAAATGCATAATTCATGTGTAGATCATTGTCCGAGGACCCCTGACCGTGTCCATGACCGGACTCCACGGATAGCTCTCCTCGTCGTGAACACAGCCACGAACACCTCGGACATAGACGGCTTCACAGACGCGGCTGTCCGCAAACAACCCTATAAACGATGAACCCCAAAAACTTGTACTGTAGACCAATTATTTGGATTTAGGAGGTCGGCCTCTTCCTCTTCCGGTTTTGATTGAGACGTTTCATGCCCGCCTCCTCTACGAGTCTTGATTGTCCTCACACTATGCTTGTTTTGATCCCTTGAGAAGAACTAGAGCATGATGTGTGATTTTTGCCTCATTATTGACTAGATCAACAACTCTATGATCAACAAGAGTAACGAGTCTTACGGACTTCTCCATAGAATCAAGCATATCCAATGGTGCATATTTACTCGGCCAAGCATCAAAACTTCGGACTAAGATCAACAACTAATTTAATACCTTTTTTCTTACTTGATATTCATTCATCCTGCTTTGAAGAGGACGAGTCCGACGAGTTAGGAGAGACTATGTGCTTCCCAACAAGGGCAGATGGCGCACATAATTGACATGGCCTGTAGTACCTTGACTAGAACTGAGCAGAGTGCCTGGGGCTTATGTGGCATCACAACTAGCAAAAACTCGCATACGGGGGGAGGCAGTAGTCTCCACTGGGAGTTTGGTTCGTGATTAATCCAAAAATCCACAGTGAAAAATTCACTTTCACTATTCTTTTCCGGATTTTTCACCGTGGATGTCTGAAACACGTCCTTAAGTGTTTCAGCTAAAAGTGAAAAAAACAGGAAATAAATAGTGAAGTGAAACATCCACTGGAGATGTTTTGCTTTTTATCACACCCCAAACGGTTCACATGGTTGTTCAGACTCACCTCCAAAGTTGGACCAGTTGTTACAGCAATTGGTTACGATTGGAGGTTACCCCATCTCCCTTACCCACGTGCAAATCTTGGAAAACTGGATTGGAATGAATCTCCATCAAATGATCCTGATGGGGATTGCAACCAGCTAATGATATATGCTTCCATAGAGAGTGACCCTGATTTAGGAGTAGAATCCTTATCAGCTGGGAAATCTACCATATTATCACTTACTACAGGCTGAGGATCACGCATGTTATCAGAGAAAAGCTGTGAGACCTCGTTATCTTACAGGCATAACATCCTCCGCAACTCTTTCTGGTTGTTGGACCATGCAACCTTGAAGTTAGTGACCGACCCAACGTTGCTGAATTAATTTATGTAAATTATAACATGAAGTAGTAAAACCTACTTACCTTGTAAAGATACTTGTTTTATCTAGCAGACTCGAGCAAATTGCAAGGACAATTTATTTCAAAGGAGGAAAAATGTAATATCCTGATATTTTAAAACATTTTTCTATCAAGTTTTTTAATGGACTTTTTATTTAGTTGGCCACAAATAAGCAATTTTTGAAGTGGGATCCATTTGAATTTGTCTCAGTTGACAGGGAGCCACTTCAGAAAATAGAACGTGGAGGAGATGGCTTAGTTACTAGTTAGAAGAGAGGAGTGGCTCCTGCGTGAACTGAAGTTGAGATAAGCATGCAGTTGTGGGAACTCTTAAATCCCTTACAATTAGGAGGGTTGTTATTTATCAAGCAAAGAAACCCATGAACTGCAAGTCAAACACCGTTCTGCCCATTTCCCTCCATTGCACTGCACCCTGTCTGGCTCTTCATGGTCAGATGTAGCAAGAGGTGAATAGCGCAGCGGTAGTTTGTTTGGCATAGTCGTTGGGTTTTGGGGTTTGGGTAGTGAGCCCAAATTTGAATAGCGGTGTAAAACCCACTAATATAAATCTCATCTTAGGCCCACATTGATTATTTGATTGAATTAGGAATTGGAGGGAATTTTTATTTTATTTTATTTTTGTCTTTTACTAAGTTTGAAGAGAAAATTAAAGAAATATTTAAGTTGAGAGTTTTCTTTAGTCCCACATAGGAAAGACACATTGGTGTGATAGGATATATATATAAGGAAACTTTCATTCTTATTGTCTATATTATTGGTGTGGTGATTATCCTCAAACGAAGGTATACACATTCATGGGTGCACCGAGGTGCACACATGCGTGCACACGTGGCATGGGTGAATGGGAGCATTGTGGCACTTTAGTGGTGCACTTAGCAGTTTACATCTAAAGTTTTTGATTTTTTATCAAACGGCCAATTATTTTTTTGAGCTTAAGAGTCGTTGATTATGATCAAACTGTGAGACGGGTGATTGGGTAGACAATGAACCATTTTACCCATTCATTTCCCTTTATGAAAGGGTGCCCGTTCGTCTTCTTTTGAGAAAAGATTCCCGTTGGGTTCAGTTATATAAATGGTTACCTAAAACCAAAAAGAATATACACAGAAGACAGTTCATTCTGAATCTCTCCTTCTTCTTCTCTGATTTTTTTTCCTGAAAGGCAAAAATTTTCTTCCTCTGAGTTTATGTTGGAGTGCACAGCTCCTCGACCAGCGGTCCGTTGTATCTTAGGGACAGATTGCCGGAGGAAGGCTGTGCACGTAGAGGGCGGTAAGATCCATTTCAAAGTTAGCAGTGCAAACTGTGCCTCAGACAATTTTGATTGATCTACTATTTCAGGTTCAATTGCAACATAATTCAACACAGTCGGGTAAAGTACAATCCCTCCTGATTACATATTTTAAATAGTTCAAAACTGAGTGTTGTTTGTACTGTTATCATGGGTGCTGATTAGCCTCTTAAGCCTAATAAGTTTGTGAGAAAGATTTCAAGCATTGGCAAAACAAGATGAGGTTCTAGTTGACTACGTTTAAGATATTTTATGTTGTTACTAATTCTATTGAATGCTGTGAATCCTGATAAGTATGAACCTGGTAGATCTGCTAGTTCTAAATTCCAGCAAGATAATGGTTTGTGCAATGGACATATTTTAAGCGCTTCGATTAATGAACTATGTGATTTATATTATAATACTATTTTTGCCAAATCACTGTGGGAATGCACTTGAAAAGAAATTCGGGAAAGAACATGTGGGAGAAGAGAAATATGTGGTTGGTGAATATTTCGACTTTAAAATGGTTGAGGACAAATATGTGGAGACCAAGTTGTCAACGTACAAAACCTTGTGTCGAAAATTGTGGGGAAATGTATTCCCATAGATGAGAGATTATAGGTTTCAACCATGATTAATGTCACGCCCCGAATTTCAAAACCTCAAAAAATGCGCGGAAGCACTAACTCAATAAAGGTTTTGAGGTTGAAACCCGGGCCATGACCGAATACTCAATCACAACTTCCTCTCTGTCCAGAATGCTTAAACAATATCTGTTGTACAAGAATCTTAAATAATACAAACCTTAAGAGATCCACTACTCTGATACAAAACAAAAAAAACAAGACAATAACTGCCAAACATCCAGATTAAAGACAGCACGCAGGCTGCTAAAATCTCAGCACACAGAAAATAAAAACTGATAAAGAAAATCCACTTCTAGGAACTTCCATCATCGAGCTTCCAACACGAACCCTGTCAATTCTTCTCCACTTTCAAACCTGCATCGAGAGATGCATGAGTATTTCGAAAGAAATACCCAGTAGGTGCCAAGAAAAACCCACAACAGATAATAGGAAACTGACGAGATGGTATAAATATCAAGACACATTAATCAATGACAGGATGAGTAAATACAGAGTTTACCTTACTGAAACAATCATCATTATCAAGGATCATCAACGATAAAGAATAGTCAATTGATAACTCAAACTCCAAGGACCACCAACGGTAAGAATTGATGAACAATAACTCAACTCCACACGAACAGAGCAACGGAGGAAGATAATCAAGAATTCTGATTCGAAGATAACAATTTCTGCTCTCTGATCAGTCCACTTCTTCTATGGACATCAAATACCAGATCATCCTAGAGGTTCTACAGAGGAACCCGGCCATGCGTCTAGGGATGCTGGCCCCATCGGTGCTTACGGGCACAATGGGCGGAGATTGCAGACCTTCTGTAATGTCATACAATCTAAAGCGCACGCGTTGCCGTCATCGGCTGAACTACAGAGGTTCATATATCATCGGAGATCTCGCAAGATCTAGCAATGGCTCGTGAGCATACTATGATTCCACACAAAGAGCATTCATCAAAACTCTTGGTGGAGAAGCAGTTTACATGGAACTGAATCAATCTGAAATAATATGGGTTCTCCTATTCTAAAGATCTATCATCTCTTAATATCGGACTCACAGAAGAGTATCATTCAATATCTGACTCTCAAAGGAGTAATCTGACTCACAAAGGAGTAATATTCAACATCGAACTTACAAAGGAGTAATATTCAATATCTGACTCACATAAGAGTGATTAAGGAATTTCTGAATTCAATCATCGGAAGACTCATAATTGAGACTCAACAGAATGACACCTTCATCATGCATAACTCCATTCAAGACATCTGGTTTTCTAACAATACTAAGGGTTATATGTCATGAATACTGGATGGTAGGGTTTAAGGGAATAAACCCTAACCGAGAGCTTAAGATTCCAAGTTTGGTTCCAAAGAATATCAGGTTTGTAGTGCGATGCACCACAAAAGAATGACTCAATCTGACATTACTCAATTTCTGAATTAGATTAATTCAGTGACATCACAGACTCCTTTCTTCAGAGTTTTAATGAGATTATTACAATTTGTTAATAGGTATATATAGTTTTGATATAAGGTATAGTGTAAATCTTCCTGAAGTTATACCGTTATCTGCACATTAGCCCACTTCACTTGTTCACCACAGTTTGCATAGAACAAATTTTAATCTGAAATTTTTATGCCAAATAGTCTTTTGACTCTAGTTTCTAAATCATTTTACAACATAATTTTCTGAAATTTCTTCATTTAGTTACAATTTTTCGAATACAGTCTACTGGCGCAGGACTATGTCTGGCCGAGAGTATTACTTTTAAACTTACTTAATCAATACAGTATATTAATTAATTAATCACTTATTAATGCATTCTATATTTATTACATTACTCTCTTGGATTTTGATAACTCCCAATAGTTCTGTAATTACTTAGTTTCTTACCCAAGTTGTTAATCTCAAAGACGGTTGTACATATACATACGGTTTAAACTAATAACTACAAGTTAAACAATTAAATAGGGACACAACCCACTCTGACCCATGAGAGACTAAGTACAGCAATCTTCTAACTCCGGTAACTCATTTCCCTAATTATTACTTTATTAATCTTAAGATATGTGTTAGTATACAAAACAGTTTTGTACAACACATTCATTTTTAACTCGAAATCTGCAAGTGGAACAATTAATTCGGGACACAGTCAACACTGACGCATGAGACAACTAGGGTACATTAGCCTTTGAGTTCTAGTGACTCTTTTTCATTAAAGTTATTATTTTACACTTAGTGTCATAAGGTATATATCTCATTATAACAAAACAGTTTTGCACTCATAACTTCTTCTCGGCTAACATAACCCAAAATAGACAATTATCTTGAGACAGGAAAATCTGACGACCCAAAGCTAATCTGGAAGATTGGAACATCTGATCAACAGCAAGTATTAACATCAAAGATTCAAACTTTAGGGATTGAACACAACACATTTGGAATCGGGGATGACACCATATTATCATCGATTGGTTTTAATATAGAAACAAGGAAAAAGGACAGCTTTAGATGGACAGCAAATTGTACCATACAGAACAAAGTGGGATCAACTCGATTCAATCAGTGAGAATACCATATGGTCTAGTTGGAGCCATGCATGATTATGGTTTACAACATTGAAGATCGATTCAAAAATTGGATATACTCATATACCGAATATCAAAAGTGATTCATAATCTAGAACATTACCCAAAATTCATAGATCAGCATAAACACATGCACATATATATCAATCGCAGCATGATCAAAGGACACTTTCGATCTGAGGTATCAAACATTGCATCAAGGATAAGTGGGAAAAAGAAAAGCACCTACCTTGTAGACGAAAATCCAATCTCTTCCTATGCGGGTAACTCTTCTTGCACCACCACGCCGGTCGACCTTGCTTGGACCACTACGAACACCACTAGAGATGGGCTGCCGTCGGTCGAAAAAGGTAGAGGGAGAGGTCGAGCTATGAGGTGCTCATAAACTGATTTGAATGGCTTAAGCACTCAAGCAAAAACCGCCCCCTACTAGAGCCCTATTTATAGACATTTTAAATAATTCTCCACCGTTGATCATTTCCCCAACTCAATGGCCCAGATTGCAACAGAAAATTCTGGAATTTCTCTTTCCCATATGTCTCTTCGGTTTTCTACTAATTGAGTTAGTGGAGTCAATTGCATGGAATTAGTGTTAACTCTCAACTAACTCCACTAACTCATCTTGGTCTTTGCTCTTATTAAATTGTTTAGAGTTTCACCACAACTACCACCTACCCCTCTTGATTACCAAAACTAATTCCCAAATTGATTTCTAAAAAGGTAAACCATTAATGAAATTTCCAAATAGAAAGGGTCCCCACCACATGGCGCCCAAGGGTGTCCACGTCACCCATAAGGTGGCGCACCACTACAGGGTCCACGTGGCCCTCTAAAGGTTCTCACAAATTCTTAGATGAACGGTTAAGATGACTTACACGTGTGATGTGCAGTTCCAATGTACACGAGTCCTACACCTGGTAGCATGCCCATTAGGCTCCGCCACACGCAAGACTAGCCCTAGCCCTGGCACTCGAGTGGTCCTGGCATCAGGTGTATCAAACCCCTAACGTCAGACGGGTTACAGCGCCAGGCCTAGTCCTCGCGCTCGAAAAAACCTGCCTATTTTAGACCGGTTTCCTAAAATAGCAGTTTTCATAGACATACCGATTTTTCGGGCGTTACAATTAATAAACTTCCCCCATCATGTAGTGACTTTCAGGTTATCCTTAAGCATAAGTGAGAGGCTATGACTATGGATGACTTGATTGTTGCTATCCAAATTGAAGAGAAACATAAAGGTATTGTTATATCTTCTAATGAAGCAAGTGCAAATGCCAATGTTGTTGAGGGTCAGCAACCAAAATAGTTTGGTAAGAAGAGGAACAATAATAAAAACAACAACAACAACCATAACAACAACAATCACCTCAAACTTATTGCTAAGATCCAAAAGGACTAAAAGAAACAGGGCTGCTATGTGTGTGGTGTAGTTAGATACTATGCAAAGCAATCTCGAGAGTGCAAGGATAAGGAGAATGGACAGCAAAACAGATTTGGTGCAAGCTCTTCTCAGGCTAACATAGTGACATCCGGGACTGACTTTGCTGGTACTGATGATAGGTTAGTAATTGCCCATCCTGAAATTAATATGGCATGTCAACCTACGGATTGCTGGGTAGACACAGGGGCTACTATCCATATATTGTACTGATGTTTCATCCTTTTCTTTCTACCAGAAAATAAGAGGAAGAACTGTTACTATGGGCAATTCTTCGGTGGTACAAGTCTACGGAGAAGGAAGAGTGGATGTTCACTTCACTTCGGGGAACACATTGTTTCTTCATAATGTGTAACATGTGCCAGATGTTAGGAAGAACCTTGTTAGTAGTGTGTGTTTTAGTCAAGAGGGTTTTAAATTAGTGTTGGAGTGTAATAAAGTTATAATTTCTAAACATGTTGTATTTGTTGGAAAATGTTATGTATGTGATGACTTGTTTAAACTTAATATTTTGGCTTGTAATAACTTTAAGTTTAATTGTATAGATCATGTATTATTGAATGTTGAATCTCATGATTTATGACATTGTTGACTTGGGCATGTGAATTTATAAAGTATTAAAAGGATGGTGAATCTTGATTTGATTCATAAATCAGATGTGAATACTCTTGGTAAATGTAAAATTTGTGTTCAAACTAAACAACCTAGGAAACTATATAAAACTCGTCATCATGTTTCATCTCTTTTAGAACTTGTTCATAGTCATATATACGAACTGAATGGTTATATGACAAGAGGAGGCAAGAGATATTTTGAAACCTTTATAGATGATTATTCAAAATATTACTATGTTTATTTGCTTGCTACTAAAGATGAGGATTTTGATAAATTTAAGATCTATAAGAATGAGGTGGAAAATCAAACTCATAAGCAGATAAAGAGAGTGAGATCCGATCGTGGTGGGGAATATTGTTCTTTTGATTTTAACAAATTTTGCAATAATCATGGAAATATTAATGAAACTACAGTGCCTTATACACCTCAAGTTAATGGAGTGGTAGAAAGAAAGAAGAGAACTTTCAGTGATGTGATTATATATATATATGTTTTCTAGATCTGGTTTACCCAAGAACTTGTGAGGAGAAGCTTTACTTTCTGCTTGCGTGATCTTGACTTGAGTGCCTTATAAAAGTAGTGAGAAAAC
Organism: Houttuynia cordata; assembly: GCA_039654745.1. NCBI lineage: Eukaryota > Viridiplantae > Streptophyta > Magnoliopsida > Piperales > Saururaceae > Houttuynia > Houttuynia cordata. Next base: position 59,017,637 of record CM077503.1, read on the forward strand.
TCCTTTTCGAGCTAATGAAGGAAAGAAAATCAATTTTAAAGGTGTGTTTGGATACTGATAGGGAAAAGTGAAAAAAATGTCATGTTGAAAATTTTCATGGTGATTTGTAAGTGATTTTTCTGATTGTGGAAAACCCGATTGGGAACCTAAAATTAAACATATTACCAGCCTTCAAAAATCAGCCTAACTCTTGATTGGTGACTTGCGTTTGGGAACATAAAAAAAATCAGGTGTGATTTGCGTTTGACAGTGCGGTGAAATTTTTTTGTTTTGGGTGGCGGCGATGACGGCAGGTGGCGGTGGTGGGTGATGGCCGGCGGCGACGGCGGTGGTAGTGGCGGTGGTAGTGGTGGCAACGAGAGGGTAGTAATCCAGGCGGCCGCGGTGAGAGAAACCTATTTCCGCTCTCTGCCGCTGTTTCCGACCCCTATTTGGACTTAAACTCCGGCCCCCGATGGATTTTTACACGTAGAATCTAGACCCGGTGTTTGATTTCACGATTTCCCTCTCCTTTCCTCGCAATCACTCATTTTTCTTTCGATAAACCAGAACTCAAAAGCTTGATTTTTCTTGGTTTCTGGTAGATATTTTTGAAATTAGTCTCATGCATGCTCTTATATTGACTATTGCGATGAGTATGCATGAATTTCCGCTTATGATTCTCGATTTTAGGTTTTTTCCCAAATTTTTAGGATGTGCGTTCATATGGTGAACATTGTTCTTTTGAAAAAAAAATTCTGAAATTAGGCCTCCGGGATATACACCCCTCTCATGCATACTTCTGTATTGATGATTGTGATTTATTTGCATGGTGATACCTCTGATTTTTCATCAATTTTTTTTTTTATTTTTAGGATTTTCGTTCATATTTTCTGGAAAAAAAATCGAAAATGTGAAGAGGATCTGCTGTTTGTGCCATCTACTGTTACATGATTGCTGTGATGATGAAGATTAAAGTTACATGCTCGAGGAGAGGTACTTTGCCGTGATTTTCATTATTATCTTTGGTTTTCAGGTACAATGCATTAGAAGACGGTCGCTCATAAACGCCATAGGGGTGAGGCGTCTACGTCACGCCCTGTTCCGTCCACTCCTGCACTTGAGACTCGTCCACCGCCTCGACCGATTCAGTATAAGAGGCAGGTCAGCCTTAACCCCTACATTCCCGATCTGCCAATGCAAAGATGGATCGAGGAGCGGCCGGACAAGGTGCAGTATTTAACCCACATCGCTGAGAAGAGACAGAATGTACATCCAATGGTGCATGAGGATCCGATCCGAGAATTTTATGCGAATGGCATCATTGAAGATAGCGAGGATCCAGAACGAGTGGCCATCTGTAGTGTAGTATGTGACAGTCCCGTCTGGGTCCGAGTCGCCGAGATTGCGAGTCCCATGGGGTGCGAATGAGGTACTATTCATCATCCCGAGTTTGATGGGTATAAGTTTCCAATCTTCTGCACCGTCACAGATTGATTGACGGGATATGCAGTAGGGCCCGGAATCACAACATACCTCTCCTCCATCAGCATGCTACCTGAGTTTCGCTTCGCCTTCTTGATTCTACAGCATGATATATGGTCGGCCCGGAAGGAGAAAGCCGACCGAACTATGACTAATTTGCTATATGTATTCGGCGACGATACCAGGCGCCGTGATCTTGACTTACCTTCATTCGTCTTTGGTCGGATGAAGCAGATGTTGGTAGGGCAAAAAGATGAGAGGTTACCATATCCGTACATTCTAGAGTGGGTATTTCAGGCCCATGGGGTACGATTTCCAGATCATTCTAGAGTATCTCGTGGACTTGGGCACATTGGCATTGATGCCTATAACCGGATGATGGGCCATACTCGACGCCCAGCTTGGCCACGGGTACACCGTCCTAAGGAGCATGCCGAGATGGGTCAGCCCGTTCAACAACCACCTTGGGCAACTATGCAGCAGCAGATCACCGATCTCACCGGACATGTGCAGGAGATTCGCCAATCCCAGCATGAGATTTGTGCATCACAACAGGAGCTTAGGGATTCTCAGCATGCTATTACGGAATGCCTCGACTCCATAGTCGATTTTCTTCATGCATGGCGTTTTCCTCCGGGCAGTGCTGATGGTGATGACCGAGATTTCTAGTTCATTTCCTCTGGTGTTTTCCTTCCTCTTTCTCCTTTGCTTTTATGTGATCATTGTATTTTCATCTTTTGTTGTGCATTAATGCTTATATTAGGTTTGGGGGAGAGGATGTGATTCATTGTAAAATCAGAAAACGAAAATAAAAATAAAAATTTGAGTAGTTTTTAAGCTGTTTATTAGTATTTTTTTTAGGTTTTGATAGTTTATCCGGTGATAATGCATGCTTCAATTCTTAAGTGATTAATTTGCATTGGAAGTGTGCGTAAGTATACTGGAGGATAGATACACTTAACTGAGCATACATTTATGTTATAGTCTTGGAACAGGTGCAAGAGCTAAGAAAACTCACTAACACACTAGTATATAAAGTAATACCATCTAGAGATTTGTTGAATACTAATTTACAGTAGGATGTCTTTATTCAGAGTTATTAGTTGATATGTGGTTATCTATTGAGCTTAAAAGATCATGATAGACCATTTACTTGGCTATGGCAAGGGCTTGGAACCGGAAATAGGTTGAGAGTATAATACAGCCTGGATAGAATAAAAATATGATGGAAAATATGAAAGCTGAAAAAATAAAAATGCAAAAAATGAGAACAAAAAGAAAGAAAGGGGCTGCTTGACTATTATAGGATTAACTTAGGCTGATGCTCAGGCCCGAAGCAGTTTATACTTAAAACCTAATGCCCTAAGCCAAACTGTTTTTGGCTTGAATCATTGCAAAACCTAAGCATCTTGAAGTCAGGTCTTACACAGTCCTATTGAAGAAAAAAAAAGTCTATGTTGTATTATCCTCTCAAGTTTAGAATGTTGGATCCGAATGAGGCGCGCAGGCGTTTGTGCTATCATGAACCTAAATATTACGATGACTATGAAGATTCTGATGTTCTTTGGTTAATGGTTAACACTGGATCTGTGTGAAACAGAAATTTAGAATGTATAACTACAATGTTCTACACTTTTTACTATTTATATTATCATGCTATATTATTTTTGAGCAAAAATTTCAAAGATGAAAGTGTGGAATAAAACTACTTACTTGAGGGCTTCTATATTCCCGTTGATTATGAACCAAGTACGTGTAGTTGATTTTCTTAAGCATTGTGGTTTGCATTTGTCGGGATAATAGGTTTGCTTGTTTTGCAATGTTTTATTTTATTTTGTGTTTTCACTTAGGTTAATTAGGTTAATAAATACATATTTGTGGGTAGCATACCTGCAAACCCTCACTAGACACAACTCGTCCTACTAGGGACACCTAGAGGTTTAACAACTTGTTGCATACGCTGAATGCAATCGTGTTCCCGATGAAAGTGGCATTTATTTTTATGCATTAGTTCCTTAGTTTGTTTGTTCAATTCTGTTTTGTTTTGTTTTGTTAGGGACTAGCAAAATGTAGGTTTGGGGGTGTGATCTATACATGAAATATGCATTTTATTATCTCCTAAACTTATGTTTATATTAGTGTTTGATTAGAATTAAAGCTACTTTAATGTAGTTTTTGGTTTTTGTAGGAAACAAAAGTAAGATGAAGAAATGAGGTAAAAAGTGACTCAAATGGTTAAATCATCACAAATTCGTGTGCATATCTCTGATTGGATTGATTCAAGCTTCATGTTAAAGATCAAGAAGTCAGCTTTCGAATGCCACCGACCACGCCCAATTCGGAGTTCGGAGCATAAAGTTATAACCAGTTGCAAAATTATGAACAGTACTTACGATCTATCGCTTGAGCCGAAAAATAGTGTTATCAAAGGAAACGATCGATCGTCACTCACAACGATTGATTATATCTACTAGAGTTTTTGGATATGCGCAATACAGTAAACACGATCGATCGGAAATATAAGTGATCGATCAGAAGACGAGACAAAACGGACGATCGACGCGACAATGTAGAATTTAACGAAAGAAAATGATCGATCGGAAAGCGATCGATCGGTTTGTGCGGAAAAACTCAAGCCCATTTTGACTTAGATTTGAAATGGGACTTCGATGTTTCTCTTCAAACATATAAATAAACCTTAAGGGAGAATATATTGGGCATTAGAGAACCTATTTGGAGGCTAGAGAAGAGCAAGAGAAGAGTCTTTTGGAGCTAAAGAAGAAGAACTATTCATACTAATGGATCTACATAAACAAGCTTTTCTTTTCTCTCTTCCTATGTGTAACTAAATTCTTTGTCAAGGCTAGATGAAGCCCTAGATATGTGTATTGCTACTCTTTTTAGTTTTATTTAATAAAGTTGATTATGATTCATGCTTAATGCTATTTCACGAGTTTCTTTTGAGTGATTGACCATAGACTTGATAGATATGAATGAAATTAGATATTTTTAATCCCTGTGTCTAACCTAGAATAGGTTTGTGATTGATTCTATGCCTGACCAAGGATAGGATTGATTACACAATAGTGGATGAACTTTCGTGTCCGACCAAGAACGTTAGTGAATTCGTTATTGATTCGTGTGTCTGACCAAGAACACGAATTACCATATCATGTCAATCTGCATGTAATAATTATAAAGAGTAGTAATTGGATGTCTAGTGGTGGATTCATTGCCTTGATAATTCTGTACATTGATTCAAATCCTTTAGAAGTAGTTAAAGTTCTAAGCTTTATCTAGATTAGTTAAACAAATTGCAACCTTTCTCTTAAATTTGGTAAAATATTTAACCGTCCCTGAGGTTGGACAACCCTTCGTACTCACCGTAGTACACAATTGCCTTGTGCACTTGCAAGAGTTTAATTTTAAACGATCAGCCTCCACGATAAAAGGTGTCTCGCTCGGAAAGCCTAGGCTTTTAACGTGGACTCCACACCTTAATTAAATTAACCAATTATATGACTATCTCAATTAAAAATGACTGGAGGGAGGAAGAAATACTCCCTTCTTCCTGTTTTATGCTCCATCTGAAAAAAAAAGTTGGTTTTCATTGAATGGTAGAAACCCCAGCTAATGCGGGTTAGAAGAGGACCAAAATCCACATATAGTTGAACAAATGGAGCAATTGAAAAAGGATTGTCCTTTTCTACAAATGTAGTAGTATCTAAAACATAAGGGAGGGAGAGTCTTAGAGTAAATTTGGAATTTTGCTCTTGGGCTGTATAAATGCCGGTCCAGTTTGTGTAAGGCTAGCCCAATCCATGATTTGACTTCTTAAACTTCATATGATTCACTGCCCGGTTCTGGGCTGCCCACCATCATCTCAGGGGTTATTTGCATAAAAAAACCAGACCTGACCTAACCCGGATGGAACCAACCCGACATTGACCCGAGTCGGGTCGGGTTTTATCTTGGGTACGGTCGGTTCCAAGATTTAAAAATCCGTTTTGATCTTGGGTAGGGTCGGGTTTGATTTTAAAATACCTAAGAACCGATCCTACCCGAAATATACCATTTAAATCCCTAATTTCCTAATATATGCAAACTAAAATAACTTTATATTTATTTTATTATTATTATAATTATATCAATTATTTTATTAAAGTTTTTTATAATTATATTAATGTTGTGTCCCGGCATGGGACACGAACAGGGCCAGGTATCATGGCCGGAGAAAAGGGAGGAAGACAAGAAAAAGTAGAGGAAAAGTAGTTCTTTATTGCATAAACCCTAAAGGAGGAAGAAGACCTCCTTATAAAGGAAAAGGAGTGGGCTGGTCAGATGGGCCCTAATTACCCACTAACTACGCCATTACAGCCCGTTACATATTTAAATACCCAAACGGGCCTGATTACAAATATATGACTTTTATTAAGAAAGGAAAGCAATCTAATCCTAATAGATATGGCCCAGCAGATATCCGTGCGTGTGACGTATGCGTGCTGACGTCCTGGGCCTGACGTTCACAGCACTCCACCACGCTTCCGCTATCGCCTTGTCCTCAAGGCGGCCAAGAAATAAAGCGCTCCATAATGAAATCCCGTGCTAATTGTTTCCAACTGTCACATAATAATTGAGAGATATCAACAACCAAAGAAACATACTCTGCCAAATCAGGAATAACCATAAATGTGTACTGTTGCCTTTGATGTGTATTTTGGAACCAATCAGCACCATATATTGCCTCATTCAAGCTTAGAATTACTAGTTGTAACTGCGTGGCTAGCTTCATAGAAGGACAGAAGAGTGAGAAGTCATGAAACTTTTCCACACCGCGATCCATCGTAACCGGAACTATAGCCTCAGACAGCAGCGGCGCATCTCGTGCCGCATGATAAAATTCGCTGCCCACGTTCATGGATGGCACCCAAACGTCCTGTAGTATACATTGCACAGAAGCCACAAGTAGGTTTGTTGCAGATGGAATGTATTGGTCAGGCAGGTAAAACAAGTCAACCAATGCCACTGATTCCCAGTGCAATGCTTCCAAATACTTCGTAATGAACTCAAGAACTGACTTCTTGTCTCGAACAATTAGAAAACCAGTGGGCCGTAGGAGACAACCAATCTCAAGCAGCAGGCCCTCCCCACTGCTTCCGTTCTTCTCGATGTCAGAGACAACATTCCAAGAATGGAGAAGATCGTAGGTTCTGGGATATGTAGAAAAAACTTCACACCAGTCAGGGACGGTGCCAATGAGGCCTCTGTCATAAACTATTTTAAGGGTGTTTGGGCCATCTTCTGGAACAGCATTCCTCACCAAACATCGTCGTTTCTGAGAGCAGTGGCAATTGATCCCAAGTTTGCCTTCATGTCCATCAGGTTCCTCAGAGTGTTCAGCTTGATCTTGCGATGCAACAGATGCCAATAAGTAGCAACCCTCTGCCTCCACATTGCAGTATCTTTTTCAAACATGTCAGCTGAAAAGCCAAAATCAGCAAGACGATGTGAAGCAGCAGTTAATCGTGCTGGCCAAGGAACCAATCCACTTCCTGGGTCTCTCTGGTTTTGTTCAGAGTAAGGTGTGATGCAAGCCTCCATAGGAACACCCCAAACAGCATCTGGATCATCATCAGATCCGCAAAGAGGGGGCTGAGTACCAGGCTCTCTCTCCAAGTAACAGTCATTTGTGAACGGTTTTACCCAAATAACAGGTTCATTTTTCTTTGCAGCAATTTTCCAACACATTCGTTCAACCAGAACACTCATCGCTCGCCATATGCGAAGATCTTCGTCATCCTGGGCAGATGCTTCTGGAGAGGAGTAAGCAAAATATCCACCTGGTCTGCTAGGGTATGGTAATCTCTTTGTCCTCCGTACACCAAGATCTGCAGGAATTCCTCTTTCCAAAGCAAATTGAATCTGAGTTTGTTGCACGTCATTGGGTGTTATCGACATTACTGTGATACCAGATGAAATCAGATAACCACCAAAACTTGCAACTCCACAACCCACATCAATAACTGTACGGAGCCTGTCCTCATTGTTTAGATTGTTATTACAGAAGTTGAGCATATTTTCCAAAGGAGAAAATTCCATCAGCCTCTGCACAAACCAAAGTGCAATGCTTTGAGATGGCAACAGAATCAAAACCGTGGAACGAGTATATCTTTGATCACGAAATGCATCACCAAAAATAATCTCCTCATCGCCATGGCTCTTGCGCGTAGCCAATTTGGCATCATTCTTTGTCACAAGAGTTCTAGTTCGAAAAACATGAATTAGAGAATGCATGATATAAGCATCCATTATACTTGAATCCTCCACCTGGCCTCGAGCATAAGAGGACTTCTTATTGCAGTGCATTAAATCTTGATAGCTGTTGCACACTGAGAAGAAACGCCCAAGCCTGGAGGAATTGAAATCAATGTGTCCAGCACACTTTCTTAGCCAATGAGTATACAAACTTAACGAAAGACTGTGGCAATCAGTACTTTGAATCGTCTTCAAAGATGTCGCTCCTGTTCCAACCCATTTTGACTTTGGTGTGTCCATAGCAGGTGCCATGTATAACACCCAGCGCACAGGCGCCAAAGGGAGTCCCACTTCAAGTGGAGCACTAACATGAAGATCGTTAGTCATTGAAAAAAATTGATGCAGCCTGCTATGCACATAATTCGTCCAAGGGTACCAACTGGAATCAAATAAGGAAGAAGATACCTCAGCATGGTTTTTCTGATCAGGGGTCAGGCGCTTTGTTGATAATTCCTTCAAAGTGCGAAAGAGAACCATAAAAATCCTGTGGTAGGGAATAAGACAACCAGTAGCAACTATAAGAGGCCCATATTTCAGCTGCTTGCTCGAATATGGAGTCGTAGTTTGTGATTGTACATCAATCTCTGCCACGGAATCTTCAGAAAAGACTTCAATTCCATAGCATTCAGGCGTCTGCATCTCCATGTCAAGAGATCGTTGGCAATTATCATAAATGGCTTCATTGTCTAGTGGAACTGCAACATCAGTGTGCTCAAGGAGCGAACGAGTGAAAAGCACACTATTATAGGGTTCCACAACGGTTGTAGAAACCTTTTTAGCATCATTTGCTACTTGCAAGGGTGAGGCAAGAACGTCAGATTCCCACGTCACGACTTCTCCAATCCCATAATCAACCTCAGAAGGTGTTGCTCTAACAAGTTTACCTGCAATAACACAGCTTTCATCGTCAATAGAATCTGCCTCCACCATTGTAGCCGAAGGCTCATCTACATATCGAAACACATCGTGGGAAACAAAGTAGCCACCCACTTGTGGGGCGAGCAAGAAGAACTGAGCAAAATTCCTCGTTGAATAGTCGTAGCGGGCGAGAACTCCCGTCACGCGAATACGGATTCCACCCTCAGGTAACTCCTGAACATCTTCAACCTTTGTTTCTGTGCTCATGCATTCATGGTGGAAAGACCGAATTTTCGCAGCTATCCCTTGCAAAGTCGTGACGGAACTCACAGCACCATTGGGCTCAGGTCGGCTGAGCCTGCTTGAATCATGGTAGAATCTAAAAACTTCCTCCGGCTTGGTGTAAAGCATGTAATAATACTGATCCACAAAGAATTTGCAAACCTTATGCGTATAATCGGAGACAGTGGTCGAAGGAGACGGATAAAAATTATCCGTTGGCCACTCAGTCATTTCATCGAACATCTGGTGACCATCTGTTAGGGAAGAAGATCTGTGTGTTTCTGGCGCCTGAATGGGTATCGACACCGACCGGAATGAACCAGTCATCCTCGCCGGGGGTGGAGGTTCGACTGGTAGGGCCGCTGGTGCATCCGCGTGCGTCTCCACCGTCTTCGTTGTCAAACACCAAGCCGTGATCGCAGGGACAAGGTCGGGTACTCTCCTCCATCCAGCACCCCGGTGATGTGGGTCCTTCCAGTGAAGGTCCTTGACGGACTCTCCAGGCCGGAAGCACCCCTGGTTGGTCGGCCCCAGGGATCGGGCCGTCAGTTCGTAACATCTGGAAGGGTTCGCTGAGGGTCGCGGCCCCTGCGAGATTGTGTCGAAGCTCTCTGTTCCAACCACGGTCGAGGGCGGCGAGGAGACTGCCGCGGTGGTGAGGATCGAGGCATGGGTTCGCATGTCGGCCCTTGCCCTGGCCGGCGGGGCAACGGTGGTACCATCGGCTGTCCACAGCACTCCCAGATAGTCATCCCGTCGCTCGGATGTGGGGCAGGTCGGGCTCAAGGCTATGCCATGCGTGGTCCGACCCAACAATTGAGGCTGGACGGCGGTCAGCAATGCGGAACAGTGGCCGCCTGTGTTTTCATACGACGGCGGCTGTTGCGGAGCAGTCGTCCTTGTCGACTGAAAGTGGTACCAGTTGGCGGTGCCGTGAAGCTGTGTCGGCAGTGACATAGCCGTCGGAGGGATGGCCATTGGCCGAACGGCGGCGGCAGTGGATTTGGGATGCGATGCGGTAAGTCGTTCAATCCGTCGTTGGATGTCGGTTCACAAGTCGAGCACCTTGTTCCTCGTTCCTGCGGATCGGAACTGCTCTGATACCAATGTTGTGTCCCGGCATGGGACACGAACAGGGCCAGGTATCATGGCCGGAGAAAAGGGAGGAAGACAGGAAAAAGTAGAGGAAAAGTAGTTCTTTATTGCATAATCCCTAAAGGAGGAAGAAGACCTCCTTATAAAGGAAAAGGAGTGGGCTGGCCAGATGGGCCCTAATTACCCACTAACTATGCCATTACAGCCCGTTACATATTTAGATACCCAAACGGGCCTGATTACAAATATATGACTTTTATTAAGAAAGGAAAGCAATCTAATCCTAATAGATATGGCCCAGCAGATATCCGTGCGTGTGACGTATGCGTGCTGACGTCCTGGGCCTGACGTTCACAACAATTAATTATTTTATTAAAATCTCGGTTCCTATCTCGGGTATTGCCGATTCTATCTCGAGTAGAGTCGGATTCTGCTATACCTCGAGACAACCTGATCCAAGATGAAGCCTATATTTGCCAAATGCCAATGCCCTATTAAAAATTAATTAATGAGAAATACAATTTTTTATAACGATGAGAAATAAAATACTGATGGGGACTTGAGGAGGGATCCTTGAATGGGTCCTTTGTCTTTTCCAGATTAAGGGTGACCGGTCAATGAAGAGAGCAGAGCTGCCTGCTTAGCAATGAACTATGCAAGCTAAGAATACTAGTGGATCTAATCCAATTTGAAGGGGACTAGCGTGATGTAATTAAATGCCTGCTTGGTGAATATGGCAATCGTATCAAATTTGGAGAGGCTGGTGGAAGCAATGGTTATATATGGCTTCGAGGAGGATAAAAAAAGGCCCTCCTTCTGAAGGCTTACTGAGCCGTAGTAGAAGCGATTCAATCGTCCATTTGGTATTGAATTATTCCAAATTCTGATTTGATTTGGAATTCTTTTGCACTCACAAATAATAATAAAATAAAGTACAAGATTTTTAGCAATATATACGAACAAATATTTATCACATGCACAAACGAATAAAACGCAGGAATAAGTACTACTAATCTGTGGCATTTGTGCCAAAGATTATACCGTTCTTCGTAGAGAAATAAGAGTATGTGCGAGATCAACTTCTCACAACCGTTCGTGTGTGGATTTATGACTTGCTATTCTCCACGATATAGCAATATCACCTTTCTTGTGTTCATCTTAATGCTTTGCTTTGATCCAATCTCTAAGATGAATCACAATAGCCAATTGCCAAAGAAGAGGAACATCACCACCAAGAGGAGAGTGAGAGATAATAGAAGATCTAGAGAGAGAGAGAGAGAGAGAGTGCCAATCGTGCAAAATCAGGGAGAGAAGAGGGCGTCCCCACTTCTTCCCTTTTTAATACTTTTCAGTTACACAAATTGGGGTGTCAATTCCCCAATTTAATCTCCCCACGTCCTTCTTCAAATAAAATAGGAATTAGTCTTCTTTTTTTATCTCTCCTTAATTAGTTAATTATAACAAATTCAAGACTTATTTAAAACGGTTTAACAAAGGTGTTTCTTCTATTTAGGTGAGCCCACCTTAGGCCCATGGGAGCCTAACATCTCCTCATGTGCACACACCCCACATGGGAGGGCCGACTCCTCTAACCATAACAATTAATATGGGACGAACCCATATCATTATCTTACACCTTCAACCATGCATGTGCTAAGAGACGCCGAATGGAGTCGCTCACTCTTTTGGCTAATTTTGCTACCAGACAAAATCAGTCATTTGAGTGGTTAGAAGCTGCACCTGCGATTTTTTATGTGAAGCCATGTTGAAAGATTTTGTTTTTGGCTTGTTCTTCTTAAGTATGTATGTATGAGTAGTTAGTTTCACAAAAAAAAAAAAAAAATTGGTTTTATAAGGTAGGAGTAGGACTCGCACGTCAGAACCAGTGGGCCCTACCTAAAACCTTTGAGGCGCCCGCGCTTAGGCCCGTCATATACTCCCTCCGTCTAATGGTATCTGTCTGCATTAGAAAATGACCTAAAATAAAAAAAAAAATTTCTAATGCAGACAGGTACTTTTGGGACGAGGGAGTAAGCCTTTAGTCCTCCGGTTCCTGCCCCACCTTCGGCCCCGTTTGGTGAGCCCACTCGAGCATTACTTCTTTAGCCGGAGCACCGATTTTTGCCGGAGCAACTTCGACGGACTGATTCATTTGGACGATTCGGTAAAGTTCTTGGGCCAATTTTATCTCATCTTTTTTTGGTGAATAATAGGGCTTACTAGCAGTGGTGCATCAGTTCTGAATTTTTATGATTATTAAGGTTTCTCGTGCTAGAGTATGATTGAATTTTGTATTTTAGTCAAATTCTTGTGCTTTGTTGGTTTTGAGTTGAATGGAGTTTACATTTACAAAAAAAAAAAAAGGAATCGAATGGAGTTGTTATACTTGTTAGTTCACATTACTTGAAATACTTTCTGTGCGGAATTAATTGATGCCTTGGTTTTTGGAAGTTCATTTCGAACACCCAAAATCCAAGTCTATCTATTAATTCCAGACGGAGGAAGCATAGTTTTATATGCAAACAAAAGGTGTGTATCTATTACGCTTGAGGGGAGCTTTTAGCTCTGATAATACTTATTAGTTCAAATTACTTGACAACTTTTTTGGGTGAATAATACTTTCTGTCCGGAATAAATTGATACATTAGTTTTTGGAATTTCCTTTCGAACTTCTAAAATCCAAGTATATATCTATTAAATCTGGACGGAAGGTTAGAGCTCTCTCTCTCTCTCTCTCTCTCTCTCTATATATATATATATATATATATAGGGAAAAGTTTAAATGAGATCGCTCTCATATTGCTTATATGAGGCCACTTTGAATCGTAACCTTTGGATCTTGATCTGACGGCTACAAATATCCATAATGATCTCACCCACTCCTTGATGTGATACACTCACCAACCCACTGATTTGATATCCACCCTCCGATCGGAATCTAACGGCAATAAAGATTGGCCTCATGCTCCTTATATGAGAACGATCTCATGTAAACTCATCTCAATAACTCATATATATATATATATATAGATATATATCATCATCATCATCATCATCATCATCATCATCATACGCCTTATCCCAGCTATCTGTGGTCAGCGGCATGGATTATATACCACATTTGACTCTTATCGGAATCAAAATGGTACAAAATCCATACAAAGAAACATAGTGGCAAGTTTTTACGCCGGATGCCCTTCCTGACGCAACCCTCCAACCCTCCGAAGAGAGGACAATGATAAGAAGATTCAACATCATCATATTCATCACCTTTTCAAATATGTGGATTGGCTTCATGATGGTTGCACATGAAATATATATATATATATAAAGGGGGGTATAGCTTACTAGCGGTCGTTCAAGGTGGTGCCTGAGTTCTGAATTGTTTGACTATTAAGATTCCTCATAAGTCTGGTGTACTGTTTGTTTTGAGTTGAATGACGCTGTTATACTTGTTTATGATGGAAGTGATTCTTTTTCTTTTTAATTACTACTGAAAGGGAATTTTTGGCTCTGAAGATAGTTATTAGTCGCAAATAGTGCACGACAAGAACGATGACGAGTTGCTTTCTGGTTGTCTTGTAAGATATATTGAGAAAAAACGTGCAAAAGTTGTTAGCTTGGAGACAATTGTATGTGAATTTTGTACGGAGCATATGGCAAAATCCAGTAATTTTTCATTTTTGAATGATTAGATTAATACAGCTACATACAATTTGAGATGCTTTTTGGAGCTGTTCATCCACAAAAGTTGATTTTAACATTTTGATGTTAATTCATCTTTTTATGTTTTAAATTCTTTTGGCCCGTTTAAGAGTTTATGTGGCTTCATCCCAGGACAAGAAATAATAATCTTTTGAATGTTATATGCTCTCTGTGTTCCATATTAATTTTCCGGGTTACAACTAATATGATTAATTGACCAAAGGTAGCCTCTCGTAGTCTACACTCTACAGGCTACCTTGGGGTCGATGCAGAAGCACCATTGAAGCTACTCTGACTACTTGAGAGTCAGTTAGCACAGAAGTGATTGCATGTGTTCAACTGCAAGCTACCTTATCTTAGAATATTAAGTGGCATATGTTTTAGATGTAAGTCGTTGATACTCGATTGCATCTAATTGGGCTCTTAAATGTTAAAAATTCTATAGTTCTAGAAAATGTCATGTACAATTTATAGTTCTATACATACTTTAAAACTACAATGTTAGTGCTTGATGGTATCAGATAGAACTTAAATCTTAATGGATTCTGAATCTAAATTCTTGAAAATTTGAGTATTGAGGATCATAATTTTAAATCATGAGAATCCTTCTGAATCTCATCGAAGAAAGCATAAATTCTTAAATATGTGATGATTGGCCTTACAGTTAATTTGCAAACCCTCCTTGTTTTTCATTAGTTTTCTCATTAATCCCGTTAACTTACAATATTTACAATTAGCCAACAGGATTGGCATGAAGTTACTTACATGTTAATGGCAATTAATGAAGAGTCACTAATTCTACCAACAATGATAGACATAATCTTATTTTATCCAATTTTGACCATAATAAAAGTTTATCTCTGCTCCTTTGTTCATGGCTTCTTTATTGCACTCATCATTTTTATCGTAGAGCAATTATTGATAGTCTCAAAGTGTTTTAGAAGAAACTTTCAAATTTTATGAAGTAATGTTTCTATGAATTTAATTTTCAGTGACATAAAATAAATTCAATGTCAGCTCATACGGAAATTGGCCTTCGGAATCAATTTTTTGCCACTTTTTCTGCTCCCATTGTCCCTACTCAAACGAGACCCTTATGGGCCCCACATATTTACGTTTCCATAGGGGAGTCAAGGTGAATAAGACTCTAGAAGTTCACCCCCACACTCACGCTTTGGGTAGCTTGCCACTGATATACCCCTGACAGAAGGAAACTTGGTGGATATGGATACCGCTTAGATCTGCATCCTGTTTGGCTTTAAAATTGGGTTTGAAACCAGATCCAAATTCGGGTCTATTGATTTATCAAAATCCAATGCCAAATTCTGTTTTAGAATTTAAATGCCAATATTTGTTTGCAGATAATTTTATTAGAATGATCTCCTAATTTCATAGAATGGTCTGAGTGGTTTGTGGTTGCGGATCGGCTAATGCATGGTTCCAGATGCCCAGTTAATCAGATAGTATCTATGAAATGCATTTTATTGCAAAAACTCTCAGACACATGGGAGTGCTTTTAGCAGCCTAAGATCTGGACCCACTAATCATTGTTGAGACTTTTTGTCTCAGATTAGGAGTATTTCAAGGTGCAATGTGGAGGGCTTTAAGATCAAATGCTTATGTACACTATCTTATGCAACCTTAAATTTTATGGGATCACTTTTGCAAGCCTGATGATCCCTTCGTTCTTGGCAGGGTTCTCAAGAATTCCGCTCTCATCCTCTGGTCCTGTTTTCCTATTCCGGACTCCTCCATGGAAGAAGCAAAACCATTTCTAAATGGCTTCTGAAAGAATGAAGCCGATATTTCCCATCTCCAGGAGATTTCTGATATCTTTTCATGAAATGTCTGACATATCTGCAACATGAAGTGAGTTGAGGGGTCAATTCTGTTGTGAAAGCAGGAGCAATAAAAGGAGACTTCAGATATATACTTTAGTATAAATCGTTAGTTCCTTCTGTGAGTCATTAGATTGTCCTCTTCATCTCATATTTATTTCAACAAAACTTAAAACCTCAACTCTCAATGTAAAGCCACTTTCCATATGTGAGTTAGACTGTTATGTTTACTGGCTTTCTATTCATTTAAGGTAGGATTCCACTCACCACCCTTGCTAAATTGGCAGTAATTGGGATAATGAATAGTGCTGTTCAATGTAATTGATCTAAAAGTACTTTACGGGCAGTTTTGTGCTGCGTTAAAAAATATGCTGGAGGTAGTAGGGCAAGCAGCGTGGGATTCATGTCTTTTGCCTAATTTTTTAAGCTGTGTTTAGTGACTAGAAGACCATGACATCTTTTGCGAGAAGGTTTTTTAGTGTTTCCACTTATGTTCTTTTCTTCTTTATGCAGTTTACAAGAATATGGATGCATCTGCAAAGGGGAGAGAAAGGCTGAAAGCCGTCCATATGGAATCTGAGCAGGCTGGAGTTATGAATACTCTGGCCTCTTCGGTTTCACTTGATCGTCTATCTAACCCTTTTGCCAATGCTTTGGCGACCCCACCTGTAATGAATGATCCACCTACTTTACCACGTTTTGATTTCTACACAGACCCCTTATCAGCATTTTCTACTAGCAAAAGAAGGAATATTATGAACCAAGGTAATAGATCAGCTCACAGTTGGATCACAGTATCCGATTGAATGCATTTTATTGCAAAAACTCTTGCAAGTTCAACAAGTACTTTGGCAGCCTTCGATCTGGCCCCTTCAATGTAGTTTTTAGTACATTGTACTAATAATCTGAAACTGTATCATATGTAGAATCTACAGCACTTGGATGGTTTTGGGATAGGTCATACCTGTGATTCTTGTATGCGGTCATAACTGTATCATATGTAGAATTCTACGTGGAAGTTATGCGTAGTGTCTGTAGGGATTCTTGTCTAAGATACACAGATATAATGATGCTTTTTGTGGAGAGAAAAGATGAAAAAAAATTGGATTTTGTCTCTGGCTGCATATGCTAGTTCCTACTAATGAGTTATTCGAGTAATTAACTTTACGCATTTCTTCTCATTCCTTTCTATGCGGATAAAAATTCATGTGTTTGCAGGGCCTGGTGGTAATGACGTAATCTTGATGACACCTTCTCAGATCCAGATGCATTCTCCTCAAGATCAATGTCTGGCTGGTAGACCAAGTTCTTGGAGAAGTCCCATGGCGAGACCACTTCCACCACCCACAGGCATTCCTATCTCTGGTCACACTGCATGGAACCAATATGGCAGTCAACCAGGGTATGGTGTAAATTCATCTTCATCTCACTCTGTTCGTCATATGCGAATGCATTATTTGCCCGAACCTTTTGAAGGAAATATGTATGTGTCTGCCGCACAGAGTTGTTGGAGGCATTCCGTGGGAAGCCCGTTCGCATTGCCTGCAATCACTCCTGTTGCTGGTTACAATTCATGTAACACTAATGGAAGCAAACCAGGTTATGGTAGTCAATCAGGCTATGGTGTAAATTTATCTTCACCTCACCCGATTCACCAACTGGGAAATTCCCTTGTTCATCAACTAGGGAATTCCCCCAGCTATGGTTATGGGAGAGGAAGCGGGTCTAGTCCAAATTGTGGTAGTGATAGCTATAAGTCTGGTTATGGAAGAAGCAGCAGCTGCAGTTTAGGTGACGGTGGAGGAAGAGGACCTAGGCCTTTCGTACGAAGGGGATATAACAGCCAGAATGATACCTGTTCTAATTTAGGGATGGATAAAAAAAGTGAGCATAATGCACATCATGATACCTTAGGGTTGGATGAAAGAAGAGGGCATAATTCACATGATGACATCACTAGTAATACTTTAGGTGTGGGCAAAGGAAGAAGTCTGATGTTTTATGATGATACTCCCAGTCCTGATACAGGGTTGGACAAAGGAGGGTGTGAGTTGCATGGTGGCACCCCTAATACTAAATCAGGAATCAAAAGAAGGCGGCCCAAGTCTCATCATAATGTCTCACCTGAATCCAAAGCAAAACAATATTATTCTAAATCTATGTTAGAAGACCCTTGGAGGCATTTGAAACCTGTTGTTAAAGATCGAATAGGAGTCATGACTAATGCAACTGCTAAAAACTCGGAACAGCCCTGGCTTCCGAAGTCTGTTCTTATGAAAGAAGCTAAAGGTGTGAAGGAAACTTTTAAATTGCAGAACGATATAAGTCTGGCAATGTGTCTTGCTGACTCGCTCAAGGAAGCTACTAATGATAGTACAAATGTGTGAAGAATGAATCAGAACTGCAGAACCTTTTGTGTATATGTGGTGTTCATTTGTCATAGTTGACAGTTGATATGATTATAACTTTCTTTGGCTAATGTCTCATTTCTTGTTGGTTAATTTGGTTCACTATCTTGTACTGTCTGAAATGCGTCATACTGGTTTTTTGTTGGCTTCCTCAGCTTGCTTTTTTTTTTCTTTCAAAACTTACCCATTGGAATGTTTTTTATTCATAGGGATCTAAGGTGAAGTGTAGTCCTTTTAAAATCCAGCGAAGTGGGTCACATTCGGCTTGCAGCTTTGTATTTTAGCATATGAAGACAAACAACTGAGCCGGAAAGAATCCGCCAATGCATAGCCGCATTGATAGCTGGTGGTCATTCCTAAGTCTCATTGTTTGGACGCATAGTGGACGCTCGGACGGAGAGCCCGGTACTTTTCTTGTTTTGAATAAAAAATTTATACTCCTTCCGGCCAAAAACATGTGCCCTTCCGTCCAAAAGTCGTCATTAGAAATAGTTTATTTTAGATTTCTAATGAAGACAAATATTTTTTAGACGGAGGGAACAGTAAACTAACCGGGTCCCAGACAAACAAACATACTTCCAAAACGCGTAATGCTCATTCAGAGCCACTATAAACGCGTAGTGCTCATTCATGACTCCCTCTCTATTCCCGTCATGAACGAGAATGTGCTTGCACTTGGGCATGGTCTCGTCTACGGAGTTGTGGCTCTCGGAACCGGCGATCTCCGTCTCCTTCTTGGCCTTCGCCTGCCATGCCATGGCACTACTGTAGAAGTATGTGTGACTATGCTGCGGTCCAGCCGGTCCTCCTCGATCTTTTGTTGTCTACGAATACCTCCCCAATGGGCGCCTTCTCTGCAAGAACAGGACGCCACCACTATTATGGCATATTCGAATTCGCATTCTCAGCCAAGTACATGTCGCACTAATCTTCCTCCACTCTGCCCGGCCCCATGGCATAGAGATGTGAAGCCGGACAACGTCCTCCTCGATGCAACTTTGTTGCAAAACTCGGCGACTTTGGCATCTCAAGGCTGATGCGCCGAGAAGCTGGTGGCACCAGCCCTTCAGAAGGTCCTAGTTTACGAATACCTCCCCAATGGAAGTCTGGAGGAGCGCCTTCTCTGCAAGAACAGGAAGCCACCACTATGATTCGAATTCGCATTCTCAGCCAAGCACATGCCGCACTATTCTTCCTCCACTCCGCCCGACCTCATGGCATAGTTCACAGTTACCTCAAGCCGGACAACTTCCTCATCGATGGCAACTTTGTTGCAAAACTCGGCGACAGAACGGAGAGAGTATCATTTTTTCCCTTTACTTAATCACAAGCTTATAAAACTATAATTGAGTACTTTATTTCACCATGATACAATAATGTTGTCCATCTCTTCTCCTCAATGCTGTAGCCAAACTAACCATGTAAGAACAGAATTGAGAGGCCTACAATTGTGATTCGCTACACATATCATAACTGGCCTTGGCTTTCCAACCTAAGAAGTTCCTCCAGTACTACAGAAGAAGCTTGAAGGGTAGGAGCCACTGGGTCCAATGACAGTAAGATACCATGGACATGCCAGGATTGGACTGGTCCTGTTTGAGAGTTTTGGGTTTCTGTATGCTCCGGCTCCCGGCGCTCCCGCCGGAACCACCAGGAAAAGGGTCTCCGGCGGCAAAGATCATCCCAAAGCGACTGTAACTTCCGGAAACAGACAATGAAGAGAAATGTATTGAAGAAGACAGCAAACGGCAACCAACGTAGCTTGCTGGAGATGGCACTTGCCGCAAGCAAGGCTATTGCCGCCATTGTCAAAACTGCCGCGACATGGGCGAAGAACTGAGCCACGGGAAAGCACATGGTGTAGAGGACCAACGTGACGACGGAGGAGGCGATGGCAAAGAGGACAACGACGAGAGAGAGCTGGCTGAGGCTAAGGCTTATCGCGGAGCCATCACCTTCGCTGGACTGGAGGATGGCCCCCAAAACGGCCAGGGCCAATGCTAACAGGATCTCCCCCGTCCTCCGGAGTTCCGATTCCTTCATGGCCACCTGGAAACGTTCTGCGACCTGCCTCTCGAGTGGAAGAATTCGGCGCCGGGCTAAGCGACGCAAGAAGAGAATGAGCATGTTTTGCACATTATGTGTTCTCCATGGATATCTTTAAACTAGTTTTCATTGTGTGCTGCACCTGGGACAAATCGCCGGACGTCGCTGAGAAACTTCCGATATCAACATTCGCCGTAGTATCCCAGACGATCCTTTTACGCTCTTTTATTTTTTATATGTTCATCTAACTTCTTTCAAAAAAAACAAAAAATGACCTCTTCACTCTCATCTCTTCCTTGTCACTAACGTCAATGCAAACTAGCTAGCTAGCTGTTGTTTACAACAACAAAAAAATAGCAATGTCTATTTTAACTGCACGAAAAAAAAATAAACTGACATAAACAGGTCTCACTTAGAAATCAATTCGTCTAGGCCTTTCAAACGTTCCTGACCAAATGTTACATGACTAGGAAAGAGGGAGAATTCCACAACAAGAGAAAAAAAGGTGAGACGATTGAGCACCCCAGTTTTCTCAGTTACACCACATGCTCACTAGATCTCATAATATTACATTATTCTCATCCAGGATCTTGTTGGTAGGACTCCACTGTTAGACAGGGCAGTTGGACCCTACCTGTCATAGTCAATTCAATGAAACGGTTGATATCAAGTGTTACTTTTTGCCTATACAATGCCTACTATCAAATAGTGAGATTTATGGCGGTTAACATCTTCTAAATTTAACACCGGGGGCGTTATTAAGCATGCTAGAAAAAAAAAGACTTTTTTTCCCACCCTAATCATGAAAAGTGGTGTTGCTGAAAAATTTTAGGGTGCTAAAAAGTATCACCCAAGAAAAAATTGCAAACTAGATGCACCCGTAGAGCGCATCTAGCCTAACCGACGATCGTGACCAAATTCTCCGAAAGATTATGCACTATGTTAGCACATATGACTAACCTAACACATATACCTTCTACTCCCTCCACCATATAGTAGTTGGCTGAATCATGATAACATTTTTGTACACCTATGTCTCTCCCCTTCTTGGCTCCCCTAACTTCGCTCTTCCCATTGTGGAATGTAATTTGCTCCGCGGTGTAGGCAATCAGCATTAGATCAAGCGGCCAGCAGTGGCACGAGTCTGCCGTCCAGCAACATGCCGACCAGCAATCCCTGCCCCTGCCCTTCATGGAGGTGCTAGCAGGTCAGGTTATAAAAAAAGGTTTTTTTTATGGGGCTATGTTGGTAGTACCGCAGTAGTAGGGGTGTAAACCGACGGATATGGATGCAGGCCGTCCGCTCACTTTAAAACTAAGTGTTCGTCCGTCCGCCATCCGTGCGGACACTTTATGTGTCCGTTGCGGGCACGGACACGCATGGACACTGATCATTTCCTTAAAAATAATCACAGACACGGATATGGATGGCTCTGGACGCGGACGCATCCTGTCCGATCATATGCCGGACCACTAAAGCTGTCCGTGTCCGCGACAGACAATTTTTTATATCCGTTTGGACAGTAAAACGGACGGACACGAGCATCCGGATACCGTTTACACCCCTAGTCAGCAGTCCACATTGCTGGCAAGTGGCCAAGCACCTCGCACTAGAGGTGCAACTTTCAAGGGTCGGCCCAATCCCATGTCTCACAAAGGTCCCTACCCGGCCCACAAAAATTGGGTTTGGAGCCCCTATTTTAAGGCCCGCATTAAATAGGGCCGGCCCATGTTTGAGATGCAAAAAGATCGCAAGCCAAGTGTAGGAAAGCTGGAAAGGTTATTTCAAATAGTCCAACGTAGGCTAGGAATGGGAATGAAGAAAGAAGGATATTATATATATTTTAAGGATAGCGCCTTTGATCTTGCACCTAATGGGATCAACTAGTGGACCCCACTCAACGGTCAAACTATATTTTGTTGAAAATTAATTTTTCATTAAAAATAAATAGCAAAAAAATAAAAATAAAAAAAGCCCAAAGCAGCCCTAGCCCACTTATGATCGGGCTAGGGCTGAACTTTTGGAAGGCCGCCTAAGATATCGTCGGTCTAGGGCTGAGCCCTTGCCAAGCCTGCTCGATCCATGGATTGTCGTATTGGATATCGGTAAAATATCGGTAGACCAAAGAGACAAAATATCGGAGATATTGTGTAAAAAATATCGGTGGTCTAAAACAAGTTTTTACCATGTATTTTCATAATATAACTTTTAAAATGAGTAATACTAATTTAGACAAGCATAAATTTTAAAATATGCATAACAATGTGTATATAATTCAAAATATGATGAGAAACAAACCGAAAAGTTGTTTTTTTTCTTTTTTAAAAAAAAATTAAAAAATTATTTTTTTCAAAAACACCGATATATCGGACTGAAACCGATATATCGCCAATATATCAATAATATTTTAAAATTTTGAAAAAAATAATATTACTTTGTATCGTTTTATCGGGTGGGACCCGAAATCAATATATCGTTGATACGACGTTTCATGGTCCGATCAGCACGACCGGTAGAGGTCAACCCTTCTATGGGGCATGGTCTCATAGAGTGCAGTGTGCACTAAGCCTCCACAGATCCATTGTGGGCCTGTATCCCTTGCAGGAGGACAAATACTATGGGCTCTTGCACTTAACCGCTCGTAGCATCACTTGCATAGCACGTTTCCATGGCTTACTTCATCTTTTTTTGCTACAACAAAATCACCTATTTGAATTGAGTAACAAAAGATAAATGTTGTTGGTTGTCACATTTGCTAGGTGTGTATCCTCGGACGAGAGTGTGTAACTATCAATCTGATGAAGCGGAGGTCATGACTTCGAACCCTAACTCCGTTGGCCACTCCACCCACGATTATATCCCAATTTACCTAGTGGGTATGTATGATGGGTGGGCCTTGTATACACCCGAAGGGATTGGCGGCGGGTTACGGTGCTCTAGGAGATCGGTTGCCCGGCCCCTTCTAGTTGGGTCCTAAGGAGTCGTACACCCCTCGTTATCCAAAAAAAACTGTGAATCTGATCTTTTGTGCTAGAGTATTACATTATTTCTTCTTTCCTTGCCATCTAAATGCACCAGGATTATTGTGGACAATTACTTTTATATCCTCCTTGTTTTCTTTAGCACACTTGAAGTGCAAATTTTTTGTGACAAAAATCACAACCTAGACTGGGAGTAAGTAGATCGTTACAAAATCACTACAGTGTGAAGAACAGTTACCCCTTGAGCACAAATAGTAAAGTAAATTCCAACAGAAATGAAACTGAGGAGGGAGGATTTGACAATGATATTAGAGGTTCGGATTAATTATCATTGATTCATCAACTGTTGATATCCCACAGCCTCCCATTAAGGCGGCCAGTGCAAATGTGAGTTCTAAGTACCCCACAAAAAGAATAAGTTGGGGTAAACAATAAAATCTCGCACACGGACAATACACACTGGGGATGAAGAGTTCACCAACCTACGATTTAGCCACCCCACACCCCCTATACACCGTCTGAAAATACACGGACGGTGGATATCCATCGACTGTGTATTAGGACTGGCTAAACCGTGGGGTGGCTGACTACTCATCCGATAAAATGATTGCTTCTCATAGCATTCCCAAACTATTTAGCTACCATTATAAATACCAAAATCACATCGTATAGTTCAGCTAATCAAGTTTATCATGTAACTAATGCACACCAGAACGGAAGCATGAAGGGTACTTACTCCATGATTGATCTTGTTTATGTCAGCTACTTCGTCCACTCCTTCCTTTTTGGCCATTGAAATATTGTCAACATCGGTCGATCTGCATGTTGATATGTTATGAGTTGGCATTCGTCTTCTGAGAGTCAATGTGATAGTTAATTCTGATGTTGCCTTCCCTACCTATTAGACATTTAACTGACGTGCTCCAACAAAGCTTGCTGAGTGTTCCTTTCCTCGGCCCATTTCGCATGATCATTATAAAATGGAAGAACCTTTGATGCTTCAAAATCAAACTCTTCTTAGCAGAATAATACACATCACTTTTACTTGAAGCACATGATTCTTCATTGACCCACATATGAACATAAAAAAAAAAGTGGGATACAGTGCTCTAAGAGGTTGCCCTGCCCTGTCTAGTCGGGTCCTCAGGACTCGGACACCCATCATTATAAAAAAAAATAAAGTAGCCCACAATCCAAGCTACGGAGGGGACATCAACTAGTGCTGAGTGAGAATCAAAGTAACAGACAAGACACAATTTCAATCGAGAAAAGCTAAAATCATATCAAACTGTTGACAACATTTTCTGACAAGAGAACTACACATCTACGGAACAAAACAACGTATCTGTACTATCCCTCACACATTAGTGCCCGTAGCCTCCTTAAATGAGTCATCCAGACACTGTAGATTTACACAGTAATGGAATTTAACATATTCCTCCACACATTTAGCTTGGTTCATAAGAAGAGATTGTGGAAGTCACGTTGTCTAGGAGTCCAAAGAATTTGTGTTCGTCATGGCTGGTACCAAATCTTTAACAACAGGTTTCAAAAGCCTCCAAGGGTCTTCTACCATAGATTTAGTATAATACTGTCTTGCTTTTGATTCATCTGAGAAATTATTGTGATAATTATAACGTCTTCCTCTGTCTAACCCTGAATTCGATCCAGGGGCACCATTTCTGTTTCCTACAAAAGGACTACGTCCTTTACCATCACCAATATTGCAGTTGCTTCCTCCTCTTCCATTAACCCAATTATAGCTACCTCTGCTAGAAACTGAACTAGAACTACTTCCTCTCCCATGACTATAGTTGGGAATATTTCCAAGTTGACGAACAGAGGAACTTCCTAGTTGGTGAACAAAGTGAGGTGAAGTTAAATTTTCAACATACCCTGGTTGACTTCCAATCAGGGTCCATGCAGGAGTGAATGTGGGCAGTGGGAACGGGCTTGCCACAGGACTTCTCAAAGAACCCTGTGTGCCAACCGGATAGTCCAATGGTCGTTGATATGCAGAATACTGCATGTGGGTCTGATGCTTAGGGTGAGGGGAAGGGGAATTTACACCAATGCCTGGTTGATTACCGTAAGTGGTCCATGCAGTGTTGCCAGTAATAGGAGAGCCTGTGGGAGGTCGAAGAGGGCTTGTTATGGGACTTCTCCAAGAACTCTGTGGGCCAAACTGACTTTGGTCTGGAGAAGATTGTATCTTCATCTGATAAGCTGCGGACGAGCTTATTTGTTTCATGCCAGGTCCTGCATAAAAGGGGATTGTTCCAGCTTATAAGAGGATGAGGAAAGAATGCACAAAGTTTTAATTTTTTTTATATGAATGCATGCAAAAAGATATTCTAATGAGAGTCACATACATGCCAATAAATAGACCCAGTGATAGAAAGAAAAACAAATAATAAAATAGCATATGTAGCCAAAAAGAGTCCTACAAAGAAATTCCACAAAAACACAACATTTTTCTCTCCATAACAAGCATGGCTATAAATAGAATCTAACAGCCTAGAATCCACACAGAGACTATACGTGACTTCAAGGTAAATATGTTCATCACAGGTATGGCCTATCCCAAAAACATAGCACACAGAAACTGTACCTGGCTTCAAGAAAGATACGTTCATCACTGACATGTCCTATCCCAAAACCAATAGTCTTCTAGATTCTACATACTGTGACTATTGAATCAATTAGGACTCGAGTAAAATCACCAAACTTCCAAGAGATTAATCAAAATGTACTTGATAAATGATTAAATCCATGTTTGTAGGGGCCACATCCAAGGCTGCCAACAGTACTTGCCGAAATTCAAAGAGTCATGCAATAAGATGCATTCAGTGAGATGCTTTCATCCAATGGTACGCTGGTCTATTACCTTGGTTCATAGCATTCCTTCTTTTATTAGTAGAAAAGGCTGACAAGGGGTCTGTGTAGTAATCAAAACGTGGCACAGTAGTTGGATCATTCATTGCAGTTGATGTTGCCAAGGCATCATCAAAAGGGTTGGATAGACGATCAAGTGGAACCAAAGGGGCCTGACTGTCTATGACTTCAACCTGCTCAGCTTCCCTGCGCATGGCTTTCAGCCTTTCTCTCCTCTTTGCAGATTCATCCATATTCTTGTAAACTGCAGAAACAAGACAAGAAGGAACTCGGTAACAACACTTAATACCTAAGCACAAAAAATTTATTGTCTTCTAGCCACTGAACACACATAAGTGTAGGAAAATTAAGAACTTGTTATATTCTTGCAAAAGTTAGGCAAAATACATGAATCAAAAACTGTTTGGCATATTAATGAGAACACAACTGTTTATATAGAGTATTTAATCAATTTTATTAAAGAGCACTCCTCCAATTGTCCCAATTGCTGCCAATTTAGTGAGCGTATAAACTTGAAGACACAGGAAGGGGCTAAATAGACAATAATCATCATGAGAAACTAAAGATACATAGGAACTACAGATGCATATATAGATTCAGATCTCACGATGACTTGCTCCTCAGCACCTCATTTCATGTTGCAAACCAAACCAGGAAACTCAAAAACGAGAAACTTACATCAGACATTTCTTCAAGGAGATAACATACCTCCCATAAGGTCAATATATGCTTCTGGCCCATAGAAACATGTTTGCGCAATTACCCATAAAGACCAGATGAAAATTTTGAGCTTCATGTCAATTTCGCAAATGCCATATAGAAATGCGTCTGATTCTGCTATGGAGAAGTCCAAAACACCAATAACAGGACCAGAAAAAGAGAGCAAAAAACAAAACCTCAAACGATTCCTCAGAAGCCCGCTAAGAGCAAAGCATCAGGGTTTCCAGCTCCCATATAAGGTTGGATATAATTGTTCATCCATTCAGTCTCAAGACAATATAGAAAGCTTGAGGACAATTTTTGTAAGAGGGCAGGAAGCTCACCAGCCCGCCCTCATCTATGTCCACCAACGCCTTGAAAAGGAATCAAGTTTAGTAAGTTCAGGTAGTTTTGTCAATCTACTCCCTCCGTCCTGAATTATTACTAGCATATGGTTTTTCAAGATGAAGTCATTTCAGTTCATTTTGAAAAATCTTATGTTAAGAGTACTAAAGTTGTATGCTTCGTCAACTTATCAAGCAGTCAATCTACCTAACTCCATATTCAGTGTAATTTTCCGCTTTTCATTATCAAGCAGTCAATCTACCTCCTATAATCGCAATGAAAAGAAGTGCAGCAAAGACATATAAACATACAAAATAGCCTATATGCATAAACAAGTCTCAAAATAATAAGAGAACCATAAGTGGGAAAATTATAAGGATATCAGACCAGAAAATGAACTACACTAAATAAAAAGATTGGCATAAAGGATATACTTATGGTTGTTTATATACAAGTACACATTCAAACACTCATGTAGCGTATAGTATTACAGATGAAATTCTTGGTAAAATTAAAAGAGTACAGAAAAACAAGACCAAATGAGTAGAAAACCAAAACATAAACTCACTTACAGATTCAGACGCGCACAACCAACGTTCGAAAATCGACCGAATTGCAGATGCAACTGGAATTCGTGGAAGAAGGGAATGAAATTGGAAACCTGTGAAGATCAAGGTTGATCTCTGTTCGAAACGGAGGACGATGCGACAAGGAG
Organism: Houttuynia cordata; assembly: GCA_039654745.1. Classification (NCBI taxonomy): domain Eukaryota; kingdom Viridiplantae; phylum Streptophyta; class Magnoliopsida; order Piperales; family Saururaceae; genus Houttuynia; species Houttuynia cordata. The sequence continues at coordinate 59,045,283 of CM077503.1, forward strand.
GAAGCGAGAAGGGCTTTCAGATTTCAGTTTTCCATCGTTGGATCATGAATCCACAGTGCAAACAGATGGGCGAGGGAGGCGGTGACGATACCTGAATTTTTTTTTTGGGTGATACTTTTCAGCACCCTTGCAAAGTGCTCAGTAGAACCCAAGGTTTTTAACACCGCATTCATGATACGTGCTCAGTAAAACCCAAAGTTTTTAACATCACATTACGAGTATCCTGCCGGTAGGAGGTTTTCATCAAGGGTGGATCCTACCGCCAAGTTGAACTCAATTGAACGATTATCATTCATTACCGTGGAATACCAATATGAAATATTGAGATTTTTATTGGTAGATAACTACCGTCAAAATATAACATTGGGGTGTTGGTGAGCATGTTAAAAAATATGACTTTTTTTCAACCAATCTGATGAAAGTGGGGTGTGCTGAAAAGTATAACCTCTTTATTTGGGCAAGGAAAATATTTCTCATCGCCACCAGTTATCCGTCTGGATTTCTGCCGCCATATGGGGCCGTTCATCATCAAAATCAACGGTGCACATACATTTATTGGAGAGCAGAGTACATCCGCGAGTGACGTCAATCCTGATGTGCAGCGGCTCATTGTGTCGACTATGCATTATTAGATCAATATCATGAAGGGAAAAGTTTAAATGAGATCGCTCTCATATAGCTTATATGAGGCCACTTTGAATCGTAGCCCTTCGATCTTGATCTAACGGCTACATATAGCCATAATGATCTCACCCACTCTTTGATGTGACACACTCACCTACTCACTGATTTAATATCCATCCTCCGATCGGAATCCAACGGCTATAAGAATTGGCCTCATGCTCCTTATATGAGAACGATCTCATGTAAACCCCTCTCATAATATTCAAAATTGTCAATTGGGTATTATAGTGTCATAATTCTATGTTACCATATAATCAATTGTATATATAATTGTAAAATCGTTCTTTGTAATTATGTTAGTCTGTCTCATAGAAAAAAAGTTATACGTCGGTCTGATCTCCAAATCCCTTTTTGTGATCCTCTGTTATGTTAGCATATATTAATTAGATGCAACATCAAAAGTATGAAGCTCAGTTAAGGGTATCCTGTGGATGTAATAGCGGCATGCAATGATAATGGGAGTTTAGGCTTGTGAGTCCCAAACTTACTTCTTGTAACCATGGGATGAAGTGAAGAAACTGAAACAGAGGAAGTGGAGTGTGATGGAACTGAAGGAGGAGAGGATGACAAAGAAGGCTACGGAGAAGAAGCAAAAGGAGGTATGAGTAAAATGGGAGGGGAAATAAGGAAGAGTACGTAACAAAGAACAGGGGAAAGAGAGGGAGATGGACCAGGTAAAGAAAAACCATAGACTCTAGCTTGATGCAATGTTGTCTGAGTTTCATGCGCTGCTTCAACAACAAACTTGGACACTAGTTCATATTCCTGCTGACCATTCTGTCATTGGCTGTAAATGGGTTTTTAAGATCAAGAGAAATCTTGATGGTACTATGCCCTGTTATAAGGCCAGATTGGTAGCTAAATGATATAATCAGCAGGAAGGTTATGATTATTTTGAAACTTTTAGCTCTGTGGTGAAAATTCAGATTGTTCCTCTTGTGCTTAGTCTTTCAGTTTCCCAGCATTGGTCTGTTCGACAGCTTGATGTATCCAATGCGCTCTTACATGGTAATTTGCATGAAGATATTTTTTATGACACAACCACCTTATTTTTTTGATAAGCAACATCTTGATTTTGTTTGTAACTTGAAGAAGGCGCTTTATGGGTTAAAGCAAGCTCCTAGAGCTTGGTATGAACGACTCTCATCGTACATTGTTTCTCATGGTTTCACAATCTGTCATGCTGATACATTCTTATTTATTCAGAAAAGTGGAACTCGTCTTACTATAGTTTTGGTGTATGTTGATAATATATTAATCACTGGCAGTGATGCCATTTATGTTCAGCAAATAATTGATGCTCTAGGTTCTGAGTTTGCGATTAAAGATCAAGGACAAATTCATCACTTCCTTGGTTTGGAGGTTAAGCATACAGATTCTGGCCTATTTTTTACTCAAATCACATCATGCTCGAGAGATTTTGAATCATCCTTCCATGGTTGTCTGTAAACCTACTTCTTTTCCTTGTCATTCTAAACAGAAATTGAGTCCGTCTGACACAGATTTGTTTGTTGACCCAGCTTTATATCAAAGTTTGGTTGGTGCTTTGCAATATCTCACTAATACCGTACTAAATATCACTTATGCAGACAATACCATATGCCAATATATGCATTCCCCATACAGTTCCCATTTTTTGTTGTAAAAGGATTCTTTAATATGTCTATGGCACTTTCATGCCCCGAAATTCCCGGTCTTGTCAGAGTGTGGAAGATGTCCCTTATACAAGAATACTTGAAGCCAGAAACTCGGGATACGACCGAATACTCGATTATCTATTCAATTACATCATCACGAAAGGAAGTATAATTGATATCATTCGGTCTTCAAAATAACCATTATTAATATCATAAAGTGAAAATCCAAACTTCTAAAATTTTTCTACAATAAAAGTCATTAAAATATTACATGATAAAATCACTAAAAGTTTTCGACACATGCCATCACTATCACAACTGTTTAATTAAATGAAAGATAAACTTCATGTCTTTCCAACTGCAGTCTTCAAGTTTTTCCTTGAACTACAACTTTCTCCAAATTTACTCCTTATCCACTCCCACATCACAAGATGCATCAGTATTTCGAAGAAATACCCAGTAGAATGCAAAAACCCACACAAGCACAGGAGATACAATATATAGGGGCCGTTTAGGGCATAAAAAATCAGCTCCATCCACATTGAAAAATCCAGCTGGTTAGTGGATTTTTGGGATAATCTACTAACCAATCTTGCCTTCCTTAAAATTAAATTTCATGCATCCTAGTCCTACTTATTTTGAAACCTTTTGATTCTAAAGACTCCCTCCATAATTCTAATTTAGCATTCAATCCTAATTTACTCTCATCAATTAAAACTACATCATTTGTAAAAAGTATACACCAAGGTACACTATCTCACAAATGTCTAGTTAGCTCATCAATAACTAAAGCGAAAAGATAAGGACTTAATGCTGGTCCTTGATAAAAACCTACCATAACCGAAAACTCATTGGTTCCTACACTAGTCACAACCTCCTCATACATATCCTTTATGATATCTATGTAACATCTTATGACTCCCTTTTTCTTCATAACACTTCAAATGAGCTCTCTCGACACTCTATTATAGTTTATGTTTATGGTTATGATTACTATGGTATTCTACTTTAAATCATCATCAACCCAAGTTTTGGTTTTTGGAATGTGCATTTCCCATATTTCAGTTCAACCAACAAAATAGTCTTTTACTGTCCAAAAAAATTGAAGTGCAAGAAAAAAACTTGTGATTCGTAGAACTAGTAAAAATATTAGGCAAGACTTTACTACATAGATGATACTAATGGTACAAAAATGTTATTACGGAGCGATCGATCGCCGTGGGCGAAAAACAGAAATAAGACCTATTTTGACTCGGATTTGGAAGGGGACTTAGTGGTTTCTCTTCAAACTTATAAATAGGCCTTATGGGAGAACGTTTTAGGCTAAACCTTGGAGAATTTAGAGACCACCTTTGAGCTAAATTGGTGGCTAGAGCAAAGGAGAGAAGAAGATGAAGAACATGATGGTGATATCTCTTCCGATGCGAGGTTAAACACTTCTCCAAGGCGTAGATGAAGCCCAATAATCTGGTTGTGTAGTTTCTTTTCTCTCATCTTATGTTTTTACTCTAGTTGGTATATGGATTTTATTGTATAATCATTGTTAATTCATTAAAGGTTTGTTCTTTGTACTCGAGAGAGACAAGAGTGAATTCTTGTGAGTTTCAATCCGAGGAATACTTGCGTATCCGAGAGGAACATAAGTAGACTGAGGTGTTATCTATCAACAAAATTTCATTGGTTTATACTCGAGAGAGATAGATCACAATTCTATGTTTTAATTATTTTATGTGTTACATCCGAGAGGAGAGCACTATATTTTGAGTTGACAAGTGTATGTCCGAGAGGAATATGCTAGCTAATTTGAAATCTTTATTTAAAAGAGAGAGAGAAACGATACACTATGTTATTGTGGTGGATTCGATGTCTTGGTCTTCTCCATATTGATTAATTCTCACTTAATTTAGTTAAAAGTTCAATGCTTTCTTAGTCTATAATCAACACTGCTGCTTTCTTTTGAATTTGGTAAATCATTCATCCGTCCCTGAGGTTCGACAACCCTATTTATACTCGTCGTAGTACAATTGCTTTGTGCACTTGCAAGGGTTTTATATTTAAACGATCAGTGAGACTCAACACAATTAATTTCCTCTCAAACATGTACTTCTCTCATTAAGACAGGTATAATATAGAAAACAAAAGAAAACACATAAAGCATAAATATAAACATACTTCCAAGTCATAATGAAAATTGAACTTTAACACTCAAGATACCTCAAATGAGCTCAGTTTCTATAGAAATTTCATATGCAATATATATCATAAACTTAAAACATCTTAGCCATATATATTAATCGACCCATATATGCAATCTTCTCTCAAACACAGGTATGCATTTTTTCTTTGATAGCCCATCCACTAAATTTAGGTTTTTAATAAATAATGCTTAGAATAAATTCACACTAAAAATTCACCAAAATAACTTAGAAACAAGACTTTTAATTCAAAAATCATGACCTACATTTTTATTAATGAGGAAATAAGGCAATCTATCGAGTTTGACTTTTCAATTTCAGACTTTTAAAATTAAAGGAAGAGAAGTATAGCAAAACATGAAATCAGCAAGGCCTTATAAAAAAGCACAATAGCACGATTGTAATTGCTTATTGTTTAAATCCAAGACCTTGCATCTAATTGAGGAGAAGAGCATAAGAACGAGCTTTTGACGGCCAAAGAAGAAGAGGAGATTCATGCCAATGAATACACCAAATCAGGCTTTTCTTTTCTCTAATTTCATATCTAGCTAAACTTCTTTATCAAGGCTAGATGAAGCCCTAGATGTGTATTGCCACTCTTGATTATTTAATTTAATGTTGGTTGATATGATTTTCTATGCTTAATTCGATTTCAAACGTATTCATCTAATGCTTGACCATAGACTTGTGTGATTATGAATGGAATCTGATCTTGATATTCTCTGTGTCTAACCAAGAATAGGATTATGTTAGTTCTATGCCCGACCAATGATAGAGTTAATTACATTAATTTATAGCGAATGAACTTTTCGTGTCCGACCAAGAATGTGAGTGCTTTCACTGGTAATTCATGTGTCCGACCAAGAACACAAATTACCGTGTCATATCAATTTGTGTGAAATAATAATTAAGAGTGGTAATTGCATGTTTAGTGGTGGGTTCGCTGCTTGATATTTTCATCATCTTGGTACTTCTCTATATTAGTTATACTCGTTTTAAGTAGCAGAATTCAATTGCTTTCCTTAGATTAAGTTAAAACAATGAACTTTCTTCTCTTGAGTTTAGTAGATTATTCATCCGTCCTTGAGGTTCGATAACCCTAAATACTCATTGTAGTACAATTGCCTTGTGCACTTGTAAGGGTTTAATATTTAAACGATCAAGTTTTTTGCGCCGTTGCCAGGGACGATAGCCAATAGTTTGCCAAATTCTTAGCATAATTAGTTTTAGAATAGTTTAGATTTAATTTGATTCCATTTTAGTAGTTAATTTGTGTTTGGCTTTCTTGTGCAGGATTAAGAGAAAACGTGAAACTCTCGCCAATGTGGAAGGGCCAACCCTTCCCCTTGTTTGCGTTCTCTTATCCTTTCTTTTTACTTTAATTGAGTGATGGGAGTTTTTTCTTTCTTTTCTGTGACTGCCTACTCGTGCTAGTTGTGGCTATTAGGTTGCTAGTTGTGGGATATCTAGGATTGATGCGTGTTGTGGATTTTAGGACTGCTACAGGTTTTGCTTGTATGTGTGATTATGCATGCATGGTCGTCGTTCCCTGAACCCGGACCTGGCCTTTGATCCTGATCCTAAGTGCTTGTCTAGAATCCGTAGAACACATAGAAACCCGATTCCTGAGTTCCATTCCATAGCTGACAATATAAACCTTGGGGGTAGGATTGACCTTCACTAAAATCCGGTAGTACCCCATGCTCGTACCCTAGATGACTACTACCGTCACACAGCCTACACCTCCCCATCCTGCATCTTACTACCTGACAATGTGGCTAATTTTGAAATTAAGCCCAACATCATCCGAATGCTATCCACCTACCATGGCCTACTAAATGAGAACCCCTATATGCACCCACAGAACTTCTTGGAAGTCAACACTACCTTTAAGCTGACACTATCCGATGACCAGGTTCGCCTTAGGTTGTTTCCTTTCACTCTGAAAGATAAGGCCAAGGAGTGGTTGCACTCCCTAGAACATAATTTTATTACCACTTGGGAGGAACTACAGGCCGAATTCCTGAAGAAATATTTCCCTGTAGGGCGGACCAACAAGATTAAAAATGAAATTATCACCTTCACCCAGCTCCCCAACGAACAATTCCATGAGAGCTGAGAACGAATGAAAGCCCTACTCCGGTCTTGCCCACACCATGATGTGCCCAAGTGGCAACTTGTGCAGAGGTTCCATGAGGGAGTGTGTGATCAACACAAAACCCGAATTGATGCCTCATGTGGAGGCACATTCATGAAAAGGACCCCAGATGATACATGGGATCTATTAGAGGACTTGAGCGAAAATTCCTTACATAGTGCAACACTATACAGATTCGAAGGCCACATACCTGGCAGGAATGCCTCAAGGGGAGGCATGTATGATGCTAAGGCCACGACAAACCTAGAGCACCAGGTGGCATCTTTGATAGAGAGATTTGATCGATTCTTCTCGCAATCTTCACACTACACTCACCATCTCAAGATGTCTGCACCATCTGTGTAAGCCCTATGCATACCATCGTTGATTGCCCTTCAGCCTCACAGTATCCAGATTTAGTACAGGAGCATGTCAACGCTGCACAATCATTTCTCAGAGCCAACAATCCCTACTCCAATGCATACAATCCTGGGTGGCGAGATCACCCTAATTTTTCCTAGAGGCAGCCTAACCCTAGGCCCACTTTTAATCCAGCCCCAAGATAGGACTTTCTGAGCCACCCACAGCCTTACCAACCAGCCTCAGCTCCATTTGGCCAACCCAATAAGCGACCTTCCTTAGAAGAACATATGAGTCAGATGTTAGCCACCCAATCTACCATCCTTACGGCATTGACAGAGATTAAAACTAAACAGAAGGAGATGAAAGCAGAGCTATGAACCCAGGGCCAGCTTGTCCATTCACACAATCAGTCTATTGCCAAAATAGAAACACATTTAGGACAACTGGCCCATGCAATGAATAGGAGAGAAGCAGGTATCTTGCCGAGCCAACCTTAGCAAAACCCTCAAGGCCAATTTGCAGTTGAGGGTTCTAAATACCCCAACGAGCAGGTGCACGCAGTGACTACCCTGAGGAGTGGCAAGAAACTTGACAATCAGGTTAGGGACTAGTCCATAGGTACCTCGAGAGCGAAGACTTTTCTTGAAACAGATGGAGTGCCTACTCTACCCAGGCTGGTCCCGTTAGTTCTCCCACTCAGCAGGATGCCCAAACTGAACCCAAGAACAATAGATCCTATATCCCTAGGGCACCCTTCCCATAATGCCTTAGCAAACCCTCCTCGTTTAGCGAATCCCATCAAAGAATGAAGGAGATGTTCGAGGTATTCAAGCAGGTCAAGATCAATCTTCAATTGTTGGATGCTAAAAAGCAAGTGCCAGCTTATGCCAAGTTTTTAAATGACCTTTGTACCCAAAAGCGTAAAGCTAAAGCTGTGACTAAAAATGTCTTCCTTACTGACCAAGTGAGCTCTCTATTGACACATAATCTTCCATCAAAGTATAAGGACCCAGGATATCCAATAATTTCATGTGTGATAGGAAATCATACTGTGGAGAAGGCATTGTTAGATTTGGGGGCGAGTGTAAATTTGTTGCCTTATTTTGTTTATGAGCAACTTGGGTTGGGAGAGTTGAAACCTACTACCATAATACTACAACTTGCAGACCGATCCATTAAAATTCCCCGCGGTGTTATTGAGGATGTTCTTGTTCAGGTTGACAAATTTTTCTTTCCTGTAGACTTCATTGTCTTAGATACACAACCTATGCAGAATGCTGGTAGTCAAATTCCTGTGATTTTTGGACGACCATTCTTGGTGACATCCAATGCCATTATAAATTGTCAAAATCGGGTTCTAAAATTGTCTTTTGGTAATTTAAAGGTCAAACTAAATATTTTTAATGTTAAAAAACAACATCCATTGTCATTTTATATTTTTGTGCAGTTCATATGATTGACACTCTGGTGGATGATGCACCCCCATGTATTTGTTCTGATGATCTACTTGCGGTTCCTTTTATTAATCATGATGTGCATAGTAGGACCATAAGTGGACTTAATGTTGGATTGAAAGACCCAGGATAATTTGCTACAAACAAATGGCTCAGTTTGGCTGAAGACATTAAACTTAGCGCTTGGTGGGAGGCAACCCACGTATTCAAGTGTATTTTTATGTTATCATTGTCATTTTATATTTTGTGCACATTGAGGACAATGTTCATAATAGGTTTGGGGGAGAGGATATTGCACATTGATAAGAAAATAAAAATTTGATTAGTTCATAGGTTGTTTGTTAGTATTTTTTCATAGGTTTTGATAGTTTTTCCCTCGATGGTGCATATTACAATTTTTAAGAGATTAATTCAGATTGGAAGTATGAGTAAGTATACTGGAGGATAAATACACTTCACCGATAAAGAAGACCTTGCATCTAATTGAGGAGAAGAGCATAAGAACGAGTTTTTGACGGCCAAAGAAGAAGAGGAGATTCATGCCAATGAATACACCAAATCAGGCTTTTCTTTTCTCTAATTTCATATCTAGCTAAACTTCTTTATCAAGGCTAGATGAAGCCCTAGATGTGTATTGCCACTCTTGATTATTTAATTTAATGTTGGTTGATATGATTTTCTATGCTTAATTCGATTTCAAACGTATTCATCTAATGCTTGACCATAGACTTGTGTGATTATGAATGGAATCTGATCTTGATATTCTCTGTGTCTAACCAAGAATAGGATTATGTTAGTTCTATGCCCGACCAATGATAGAGTTAATTACATTAATTTATAGCGAATGAACTTTTCGTGTCCGACCAAGAATGTGAGTGCTTTCACTGGTAATTCATGTGTCCGACCAAGAACACAAATTACCGTGTCATATCAATTTGTGTGAAATAATAATTAAGAGTGGTAATTGCATGTTTAGTGGTGGGTTCGCTGCTTGATATTTTCATCATCTTGGTATTTCTCTATATTAGTTATACTCGTTTTAAGTAGCAGAATTCAATTGCTTTCCTTAGATTAAGTTAAAACAATGAACTTTCTTCTCTTGAGTTTAGTAGATTATTCATCCGTCCTTGAGGTTCGATAACCCTAAATACTCATTGTAGTACAATTGCCTTGTGCACTTGTAAGGGTTTAATATTTAAACGATCAACTTGATTCCTCTAGTTGCATCCTAGCTCATACTGTAACATCCGGAAAATTAGTAAGTATCTTAAAACTGAAATTTAACCCTCTTAACGTTTGAATTGATCGTATTGTGCCATATGCAAATTTAAGTTGGTGAGAAGAGCTTTTCAACGCCACCAATTTTGTGTGATTTGGAGTTCGGGGTAAAAAGATAAGGGAAATTGAATAAATACACCCGCAGATGCGATCGATCGCACTAAAACGATCGATCGGCATATGGAACACGATCGATCGACTTCGATCGGCTACGATCGGCTCCATCACGCAGTTGATAAACAGCGCAGGACGATCGATCGCCGTATTGGACGATCGATCGCCAGTTGCGGTTTGGCGAAATCCTAACTTATTTTGAGACGGATTTGATTGGGAAAGAGGCCATATCCTAACTAGACTTGTATTGCACGTTCCTAGGGTGATTTAAGGACTCTTCCATTGGTGGAAAGTGTCCAAGATATGGTAGAATTGGTTTGGGCAAAGATCTTCTAAAACTCTATATAAACCCATAGAGACTAGGCTTGTGCTTTTGAAAACTAAACCCTAGAACGTCCAGAGGCTTTTCTCCTCTCCTTCCCACGTTCATCCCTCTCTTAGAAGACCTCTTCTAGTGGGAATTGCTCAAGAGCTTGGATCGGGAGCTTTGAAGGAAGCGGAGGAGACGAACATCGCGTAGAAAGGCGACGTCTTTTGGTGATAAAGAGTAGGATGGTTTTTCCCTCTCTTCTTATTCTTTTCTCACATCATATCATGAGTGTTCTTACTGATTTCCTTGGAGTATTGCTTTGAATCTTGCGGGATTAATGATTTATGTCTTGTTTTCCATAAGTATTGCGATACATGCATATATGCCTTCATGCTTCATGTCTAGATGGTAAATCACATCAAAGTTGGATGCTTTATTAATTTTACAGAAGATAGAAGTTCTGATATTGCGTTGATTATCATGTCTAATGAATAAGTTTATGCCTTAATGATTGTCTTACTTAAATTGTCTTAATTGAAAGACATTATGGTCTAAGGATGTGTTGTATGGGAAGAAACATGATAAAAGGGGAATCTTTTGGTAACTCTAGTTAATTCTAGGATCTGTAATTGATCTAGGAGGGGAGTACTATCATCTATCATGAGTATATTATCATCTATGAGTGGTACGGAATAAGATAATCAAAGTTTAATCATGTGTCTCACTTTCGGCCAGAACTGTTTCTGCGCTGACAGTCGGCAGTAAATAATTCATAAGTAATTCATATGATATTAGAAAAATATAAAACTGGTGGGGTTAGAAACTAGACTCATAAGGGTACTCTCAGTAAAAATTTCAGAAGATAATCTTAACTGTACAGAGTCTGGGAGCCGCCGGAAGGGAACTGTTGTACATAAGACAGTGAGCAGAAACTAAGTGAAAATACTAAGTACTTAAGTAAAACCACTTAATATGATGTGAAGATGGTATGACGTGTTAGTAACTATTACTAGACTATGTTCTTATGATTATCACAGTAAGGTTGGGTTATGGTTAATATGATAAATGGGGTAATACTTATGTCAAGAAAACCGTAACTGTGTATTTGAAGATAAAGCGTTTGTGTCGATTTGAGGTTCCATTTGGAATCCAAATCATCTAGGACTCACTAATACCTTGTCTCTGATTTATATATTACGATAAGACCTATAAGAATTTCCATCTAGGGCTGAGCATGAACGTATGTATGGATTGTGTTATTCTCTTGTGTGACATTCCTATTTATACTCCGTATGAGAGTCTATTCCGGTGATTGATACCTTATATTGTTAGAGTGTTGCTACCTCTATTCCTTTGAAATATTATTCATCACGATTATTTGATTGATTCCTCCACTAGAGGTCTTGCGGGACTCTCTCCGGAAGTGGATTCATAGTATGCTCAAATTATGCCATTGCTTGATCTTGCGGGGTCACTAATATTTATGGGATTGCGGTTCCATACTGCCCGAAAGGAGGCAACATACGTATGTTAGATTGTTGACATTACGGAAGGTCTTCAGTCTCCGCCCATCGTGTCCGTAAGCACTGGTGGGGCCAGCATCCTAGACGCATGGCAGGGTTCCAAAAAGAGGACCCCTAGGGTGGTTCTGGTATAGTCACTTGCGGGTGATCGGTTCAGCGAGCAGAAATTGTAAACTCCTTTCACTTAGATGTCTGGAGCCATTTGAAATGATTATCATTCTCTCCTTACTCATATGTGTAGTAGGAGCCTTATTGTTGTTTTCCCTACTTGCAAGTTGGAATTATTATCGACTAACCTTTCAGGTGTATAAATCCTTGGTTTAGTCCAGATGTTGCGGCATATTCATAAACCTTTGTTATTCTTATCCTATTCATACTGTTGTTTTAGTTCAGTGGGTTTTTACATCCTACTGAGTGTTTCTATGAAATACTCATGCATCCTCTGATGCAGGCGCAAATGGAATTTGAGATCAGGAAGTTGCAGTAGTGAAGCGGTTGCAGGAGCCGTGAAGATTTAGAGCTTTTTATTATTTGCTTTGCTTATTTGATGCTTATGATATTTAATGGCAATTGTGTGCCATAGATTTATAGGTTTATTTTATTTTGACTTTCTTAAATGGATTATCATTATTAAGTAAATTTCATTTCATAGTATTCATTAATGTTTGTATACGTATTGCACTGATTATGGGCATGACCGATTACACATCCTTTTGAGATGAACGTAATTGGTGGTGAAATCGACTGTTCGGTCTCACGCCCGAGATTCTCTACCTCCAAGTGTATATCATTGATTGGCTTCCGCACTCCGATCGAGGTATGGGATTCCGGGGCGTGACACATACTAACTACTTTTTTAGCTCTATCACGAATTCACGATTGCAAAATTGATTAAAAAATAGGAGAAAGTACAGAGTATATAGTACAAACCGACTTGTCAACTTTATAAAATCTGTGGCTAGAGATTGTAGAGTAAAAGAGATGGAAGAGGTGGAAGCGTCATCTCAGTGCTGGTGGGTGTTGTAGGAGGCGCAGATTGTGGAGTGGATGATGCCTTTCACAGGGAAAAGTTTTAGAAATAAAGAACCAAAATGTTAAATAATAAAAAGCCTAAAATATAACTGATCAAGATCAAAGTGTGATAAGTTATAAAATTAAAGCCACCATTTTTTTCATTCTTTTTTCTTTTCTTTTCTAAGAGGAAGAACCTAAGGAGACCTTGGGGGAGGTCATAGGGAAGATCATCAGCAATCGAGGCTCCGTGTTTCATGCCGACGATGGGTGGAGGTAGAAACCCTTCTCCACAATCGCCCGCTCCTTGGTGGCAATGATTGCTAGATCGACGCCTCAATGCAAGTCTAGTAGAAAGAACTTTCTTATCTGCTTATGTCCTTTATCAATATCTTAACAACATGAGATAATTTGAAAGGAAGTATAAAAGTTAAATAAAATCTGCATGCCGAAGCTCCATCTATATAACCCCGTTTGGATGCGTAACTAGCTCGTGCAAGTATGAAACACCTGCCCGCGCATGCTCCATCAATTCTCAATCCCCATGTTAATAGAAGAGGTACATTTAAACTTCTTCTTTTTGTTCAAGATTTTTTGCTCAAGGATTTCAACTCTATCAAGTTCGTTTTTTAGATCTTTTCTACTAGTTCTAGCTTGCATTACATTTTTGCTCAAAAAAGTTCAAACAGTTTTTTTCATCATCATCATCATACGCCTTATCCCAGCTATCTGGGGTTGGCGGCATGGATTATATACTGCATTTGACTCTTATCGGAGTCAAAATGGTACAAAATCCATACAAAGAAACATAGTGGCAAGTTTTTTTCATATAAAAAAATGTGCTTGCAAACAATTTCATATAACTCAAACAAATCCAACAAACAATTTTTTTCATATACAAAAATCCCATAAACAGTTACCTCCTCACTTTTTCCACATCCAACGAACTCATTGAATCAAGAACAACTCACAACTTTTTGTAACCTCTATTGTTCAGTGGATACCACCACAAGTTATGAAGCAACAGAATGTATTGAAACACAAGAAGAAAAAGAAATCGGATTAGAGAATGGACTATTCAAATCATCCTCCACTAAGCCAATCAACTTCTCCTTCTAACTCTTCAAGCTCTCGTCATCTTGCAATTAGAGCACCATTTACATAACAAAAATTATGTCTTTTCCATCCTACAAAACCAATGTTTTTACATTCTAGGCAAAAAATCCTTGCAAGTTTAGATGGGCACTGTCGGATAATATAAGACGGCTTGCAATAACCCGGCATACATGCATAAGTCTAAGATTAGGGCACACATTAGCTTTTCCCATACCATAATCAGTACCATTATGCATGAGCATGTTTAGTGATTTAGGGGCTGTTTGGATAGTGAAAGAGTAATGAATGTGAAATCAAATTCAGGTGAAAAAATTCATTGACTTTCATGATGAATGTGAAATTCGTTTGGATACTGAAATTTTTAAGATGAATATAATTGGTCATGTGTTTGGATAGTGAATGTGATACAGTAAGTAATTTTTTACATTTTGACCATTTTACCCCTGCATGACCTCTTTTTTACACTCGTCCGACATTAGTAATACCATATAATTTTCCAAAATAGATTAATTTTAGTTTAATTTAAAAAACTAAATTTTGGTACAAATTTGGGATAGAGGGAGTACTGTTCATAAATCATGATGAGGGCAGAATTGTATTTTTGCAGATGAATTGAATTCACTTTCAGGTGAAAGTCCTCATGAGGACTTTCACCTGAAAGTGCTCTTTCACCCTGAATTTGTTCTTTCAGGTGAATTTTCTAATTCACCTGAAATTCACTACACAAACCTGTTTCACTCTCTTTCAGGTGAAAGAGGGCTGAATTGACAGTGAATTCAGCCCTCTTTCACTATCCAAACAGCCCCTTAGACAACCATCCATGAAATTATACACAACCTCATACACTTCTATACAATAAGTATAATGGCATTGTTTACTCAAATAGATGGAGAATTTAAGAGAGGAAAGAAAAAGGTAAAAAGAAAGAACGAAAAACCTTATCTTTATGGAACGGCTTAAAAGGAATCAACGGGTTCTAGAGACTGAATGAAGGAGACAACCCCACCATCTTCCTCCTCATCTCCATTTCAGGATTGGAGTCTTTCATCTTAAAGACTCCATCTTTGTGTGTTGGAATTCATTTATCATCTTGTAGAAGTTTAGTAATGGAAGGAGTGGGAGGAGGTGGCGGCCGCATGGGAGGGGAAGGCAATTTAAGATTTGAAATGGGCTGAAAGTAGAAAGCATTTCAAAATTGAAGTTGGGAATTCGTTTGAACTTGAGGGCATTTGGACGTCATCTCTTTAAAAAAAGGTGTGGTGATTGGAAATGCCTTTTCTCAACAAGGCCAACACAAATGCTATCATTTAAACTGGTATTATGCTTGCAAATGCCTCAATGTTGTTGCTTGTTTATTTATGGTAGGATGATGAGATGCCTAACTGCTTTTGCTTGTTGCTTGTGTATTTTAATGTTATAATCTGTGTACTGGTCTTATTGAGATTAGGGAATGCTGTTGCTTGTTCATGTTAATGTCTAGTTTTCTTAAGATGTCAAGGTATCCTATTTCACCTTTTTCTGTACGCCATTGGTATTCTTTTACTTACCCTGTTTGTCATTCTGTTTGTAATCTAGCATTCGCCATTATTATTTATATCCATTTTTTACAAAACGAAGAGACTTTTGTTAATGAAAAGTTCCTCTGTCATCTTTATTGGATAATTCTGATACCCATCAATTGTATAAATCCTTGTGTTACGAATATTATTTTCCATCAAAAATCTTTTTCACCAACATTTGTTATACATTTTTAGGCATTTGTCTTGTTTCATTTTTTCACATGTGAGGAAGAACGGAGAAGAGTAGATGATGTTGAAGCTAATGCTTGGCTGTTGCAAGCTCTACATTTCAGAAAGCCGAAGTAAGCCAGCCTTGGAGATTATCGAGAGGGCAGCCAGGCTCTACCCAGAAGCAGCTGTGGTCAACAAATTTGAAGATGAAGCTTACAATAGAGTGGGGTACACACTCGTCTCACGTCTTACTCCACCCCCATCGACTGATATGGGTTCCCTGCCGGAAGCTGCATTTGCAATGGTCAAAGCTGCATTAGAAGCTATAGATCTTAAGGCACACCACGGGACTCATCCCCGCCTAGGTGTAGTTGATCATATCTGCTTCCACCCATTGGCTCAGGCTTCTTTGGATCAAGCTGCTAGACTTGCCAAGGCGGTGGCAGTCAATATTGGAAACAAACTTCAAGGTTGTGTTGCTCTTGCTGCAGTTTTATGCCATCTTGATTTATTTCTTAATTTTTTTTATTGACGGGTTTTTTTATCATTGCAACAAAAATTCACCATGCTTTTTCTAACCTTAATGAGATAGAAGGAAAATCAAACATATTTGGTGTCTGTTTTGAATGGCCAACTTTGGATTCGAATAAATACAAGCGTGACGAAATGCACTGCTTCTTTCATGTATAGGATGTGTCTATTAGATTTTGGTGGTTGCATTCTCATATCTCATCATAGAATACAAACTTTATGCAGTTCCAACTTTTCTATATGGAGCAGCCCATGAACAAGGAAGAGGTCTTGATTCAATCAGAAGGGAGTTGGGTTACTTTAAGCCTAATGCCAAAGGAAACCAATGGGCAGGTGGACTCACATCTGGTACATTGTCACTTCAGCCTGATGTAGGTCCTAGTCAAGTGCCTCAATCTTCAGGCCTTGTTCTAATTGGTGCAACTCATTGGGTGGACAACTACAATGTGCCTGTCTTCTCTTCTGATATAGCAGTTGTTCGTAAGATTGCCAAAAAGGTTAGTGGCCGTGGTGGTGGTCTCAACTCAGTGCAGGCCATGGCTCTATTTCACAACAAAAACTTGACTGAGGTTGCTTGTAATTTAGTGGACCCTCAAAGAGTGGGAGCTGCTCAGGTGCAGCTTGAGATCGAGCAGCTTGCTAGAGAGGAAGGTATTATGGCTGGCAAGGGCTATTTTACCGATTTTTCACAGGAGTTGATCATTCAGAAATATATGAATTCAGGTTGCAGTGATGTTGGTTGAATAGGTATATATTTACCACACGCTACTAAATAAGGGTGTTATAAACAAATTGAACATTACTATTGTCAAGAGTTCGCAACTCATCCAGTACTCAAAGCTTTTTTCCCTGCAGAGGGCAGTTGAGAAGTATGAATCTGTTACTTTTTCAAAGAAGAGGTAGATTTATCTTATTTTTATCTGGAGAGAGAAATAAAGAAGACTGAGGCAGTGAGTAGTATTCAAGATTGATGATGTATACGTAGAGTTGCTTTTTTCGTGTCTGTGGACAAGAGACGAGAGTAATGAACCCTGCAGCTCTTATGGCTGGGAACAGTAACTCATGTTTAGCTGAAAACTTTCTGTGTACAACACAATCTTTTAATGAGTTATTTATGTTACTTAGATGATGTACTAACATTGTTCCTATTCATTGAATTTGTTGCATCAAGATATAGATTCCATTTGCCACTTCCCTGTTTCATATAAATTCTCCTTTTCTGAATAAAAAAAGGAGTTAAATTCTTCTTGTCTGAGTAAACAGAGTTACATTCTCCTGTCTAAAAGAGGAGTTACAATATTATCTCTCTTCAACGTATCTAAAACTTGACGTATGTTTTTATAACTGATTCCTTCATTGACTTCATTGTGTGACATCTTGACATCAATATAGAAGCAATGCTTCAATGAGATAAAACTGTGTAATTTACAGAGTATGGTACAATCAGCTACCTGAATGGACACATAAGCCAAAACTTTTACCATAGCTCCAAGCATATCTGAGAGATCTTTGTGGAATAAACATAGGAACTTTGAGATATATTGAGGAGAAACAAAGGTTTGAAGTTGAAAACTAATGGAGCTGCTCTGCCCTGAGACAGAACAAGAAGTCCTTGTGTCTTTATTTACCGAAAAATCACATTTTCTAACTGGATGCGACCTTATTTTGATTTGGGCCAAACTTATCTTAACCTGATAGTACAACTGCATCTTGAAGTGTTTTACAAAAATCTATATAACATGGTGCTAAACGAAGAGTATAACACGGAAGAATTGAATTATATCTTTCATTGTGAGAAGTTGCAAGATGTTTGCAAGAAAACCGAACTCTATATATCTAACTCTTCCAGATAAAAAAGCTCTGTAATCCGTCAATTTTTCGGCTGATGTGAAACAGTTTAAGAATGTAGGTTTATTGAGTTGCCCCTTTATATACAGCTAAGTTTGTGTTTATCGTTATTTTCTTTGCAGAGAAATCTTACAAATAATAGAAATATAACAGGCAGTATTGTGGCAACAAACGTGAGCAACCAGTTTTTCAGTAATTATGGAACACAATCATAAATGAAAGAACCAAACTGAACGGAAAACACCAAGTACGAAAAGATTGGGTAGGCAAACTTGCAGTTGGTTGATTAAGTATACTGTTGGAGTATCCCTCATTCACATGTTGCAAAAATCTCATCACCATTCTTTTTTATGTGAGATTTGTCAATAGCATGTTCCTCCCATATAATTTTGAATGATTTTATATATTCTGTTTTTATGTTAAAATATGTTTTTATTGTTAACAAATGGGCAAATACTTTTAGAAATCATTTTTGGGTCCTAATTAAGGCAAGATGTTTTATGTTTCGACTAGTGACAGTAAGATTTTGTCCCTTGTAAAATGTATGGTTAGGATGACTTATCATTTGAGATTTCGAATAAATCTTTCATTAGACTATTTTTTTCTCTGATTTTTAAGTCAAGGCTTCTTATAATAACTGTATTGTTAGGAAATAGGAACTTTATATAGAGAAGCTTGACTGTTAATCTGCAACTCAGTAACACGGATAAGGACTATGTTGAGTATGTTTCTCCATTCCTTATTGTTATACATTTCACTTGCAATCATGGAACTTCGAAAACCGAAATTACATTCCCTGTTAGGCGGCTAACCATCCTCATTGGAAGAATTTTACATCCTCCCAGTAGTACCCTCCCTTGTTTACTCTACCTATGATGGAAAGGGTAGCACTTAAGCTGGGAAAAAGCAGAATTTAAATTGGGAAAAAGCAGAAGCCGTCATTCTGTTGCTCCCTTTTCCATGAGGGTGACATGGAGGCTTCTCATAGTGGAGTACATGAGGGACTATATAATTGAAGGATGCAAAATTCACCTGAAGGCTTCTCATAGGTGGAGTATACGAGGGAGGATATAACTGGCAGCATGTAAAATTCTCCCATCGTCGTCTAGATCAGTCATACTACCAATAAAAAAACAACTTTAGCAGCATGTTTAAACATTTTCAGAAGGTAGTATGGTGGAGAATCCTTGTATGAAGTTGAAATAACGTTAGTTAATGAATACTGTTGGATCGCAATCCATCCGTTTGAAGTGTAAAAGATTGTTTATGATTGAAAAAGGTGATTTAAAGCTCGTTAATTTAGAGTGAATGAACGACCTTGATCGTGGTTGTACATCCATCATTAACTCTTGATGAGACCATTTTATAGGAGACCGGTCTCATATAATTATAATGGCATGAGACCACCCGGTTCAGTCGTTAAATTTCAATATGACGGTACTCGTCAATATAGGGGCAGACATATGCTTATCCGGAGCACCATCGGATCTCAATCCAATACCTGTGACTTAAATTGGGCTCATATAAGAAGCATGAAATCGGTCTCATTTAAATTTTTTTCATTTTTTTTTAGCATTATAAAATATTCCCTATTATACAAGTACTTTCCATACCATTTTACTGTGGTGGTAGGGCTCATATACCTATGGCAGTTGAGTAGAAAAATGGAGTAAAGAAGTGGAGTAGTAATATCATTACCCTTGTGTTGTGTTTTGGGTGGGGGGTTTAGCGAAAAAAATGAAAAACAAAAAGAAGATACCAAGGCAATGTACCAAAAAACAGGGAAAAGGGGATTAAGGATATTATCCCATAATGGTGGGCAAAATTGTAATTTGAGCTTCTCTTTTAAAGCCCCTCTAATTTTTGACCGCCGTAACTAACGGCCGTTTACTGTCGAAAGGCCGACCGTCTCTCTCCCTCTCTCTAGGGCTTCAAAGGGGTCTCCCCCTCCGGCGAGATTCTCCGATCTTCCTGCCGGAACCCTAATTATATCTCCCGAAATCCTTCCATTGATCCAAAGATCGAACCTTTTTGCCATCTCTCGGCACGACCTTGTAGCAATCCGAACAACCGGCATGATCAAAGCGGGCAATTTGATTTTGTAGCAATTCGTTTGGTGGATTTGGGGAGGGAATTGTTTTCGATGGATCAGGAAGATGAGAACCTGAAAATGGCGCTGAAGATGAGCCTATCTCCGCCGGAGCCGAAGCGGAGCAAGCCTCAGGGGGGCGGCGCGGAGGGGGAGTCGCCGGAGGCGAGGAACCGGCGTTTTCGGCGGGAGCTAATGGCTGCGGCCGCTGAGCGGAGGATGTCCGCCGTGGCGTCGCCTTTGAAGTCGCCGGCGGTTGTTCCGAAGAAGGTGGAGAAAGCGATGGTATTGCCACCTATGGCGGAAGTGGGGGCGGGAAGCGGGAAGGCGGGGATTGTTTTTTCAGCAGAGGGAAGAAAAAGGTCAAGTGTTGGTGGGGAGGAGCTGTCGCCCGTTGAGGCGGAGCAGCTGTTCTCGATGGTGTTCGGCGCTGCGGTATCAAAGGATATTTTGGCGCAGTGGAGTAATCAGGGGATCAGGTGCTTCAATCGTGCATTGAATAGGACCACAAGTTTCTTTCTTTTCATTGGATGAATTTTAACTAGGCTTGTAGATTAATGTAATTGCATTGGTGCTTAGAATTAGCAGTTAAGATTGGTTAGAATGCCTCGGATATGTGTATTTCACGTATATTTTAAGATTGAAGGTTGAGTCTTCGGCAATTCAGAGAAATTTGTAAAACACTAAACTAGGCTTGTAAATTAGTGTAATTGTATTGACGATAGGATTAGTAGTCAAGCTTGGTTTTGTTTGCCTCATCTAAATGTGTATTCTACATATGTTTTTGTATTGAAGATCGAGTGTTAAGCAGTTCAGAGAATTTTGTAAAACACTTAATACTGTTAAGGATGAAGATAGTAAAATTTGGTGATTATTAGTAAGAGTGCCAAACCCATTGTCATATAACGTTGTAAAACATTAGTGTGATTTTAATAGTTTGCTTGTGCTGTCAGCTATAGGAATATGTTGGCCTGTTTAAATGATAAATCTTCTCTTTTTCCCGTTTTTTTTAAAGCCTATTGGCTTTTGAAATGCATTTAGTTTGGGGGAATGAGGAAATTTATGTACTGGTTTATGCTTTTAACAACTGAATTTACAGCATCACGTAAATGATTCGGCATTCATTTTGATTTGTATGCTGAGATCATGACTGTTTATGACAATAATGAGCATCTTAGTTCATTGTTTATAATCATCAATTACATGTGCACTTTACAAATTGGGTACTGTAATCCTGCTATTAGTTTAGTCGATTTTTTTATTTTAAATTGATTGAATTGTTAATGAGACAATTGTGGAATGTTTTTGTCGTCCTGTTAAAATATGCTGTCAGAAAAACCTAATATAGTACTGAAGTTTTTTTGCAACAATGCCCTGAAGTAAATACATTCATGTTTCCTGAACCTGGCTGCAAAGTTGTTTTCATCCATTCATGCAGATTATTGAAATTTTGAAGTAAATAATCTGATAATTTGGTCATGAGATGATTATATGTTTGAGATAGATTTGTAACAGCCAGATAGTGGAGTAGAAACCATATAGACCTGTAAGATGCGGAAAGATGTTTTTGATGGTCTTATATGTAGTTATTTACTTACGCATGTTTGATATCTATGGTGCATGTAGTTCCCACGGTTATAGAGATAGTTGTCAAATTTTAAGGTTCGAAATGTCTGTTTTCTTTGTTAGGCCATCTCCAATCTGAACATCTTGTAAAAATGGGTTCAGCAATCTTTAGTTTTTTTATAATTTTCTAATACAGGTATGTGTAGGTCGTGCATGACCAGTTTAGTGGCGAAGTTTTGTTCAGTTCTCCTTTTTTCCAAATCATGCTAATAGTGAGTGAAAAGAAATTAAGTAGATCAAATCAACAGTTGCCTTAGCCCTTCAACTTCTTTTTTGAGAAAGCTTTTTAGGCAAAACTTCTTTGCTATATTTTTCTCCTCCTGTTTTTATTTTTTGGGGGAGTGATTGATGAGGAGAAAAAACGGAAAAGGGAATGTTCTGGAAGGTTAAAAGAAGGTAAGAGTGTGATTCTGTTGGATGATTGCTGTTTTATCCGCTCTTTCCTCAGAAAATAAGAGTCTATTGATTGTAAGGAGATAGGCTTATTCTGGCATCGCTTTTACTTTCAAATGTTGTAACATCTTTTGCTCTATTTTAAGTTGATCAGCTTGATTCTAGCCTATGTTTCCATGATATATAGTTTGCTGTTTAAAACATCACAAACTCTACTGTTTTGGGATGCAGAATTATATGGTGTATAAATATTTAGATTGTGGATATAAATCATAATATTATAGGAGAAAATATGTATTATCTAGTTCGTTGGAACTTTAAATTGGCAATCATTCTTTTTGTATGTGCTTTGGCACATTGCTTTTGAAGTGAGCATTTGTCATGTGATAAAATTTTCAGTTTTTTTTGGAACTACGTGTCATTTAAAATGCCTCAGTTTTACCAAATGATAAAATCCTGAGTAATTTTCTAAACTTGAACTAGGAAAGGGCAACTAGTACTGCAACAAACTGGAAAAGTATTTAGCAATTGAAGGAAAATTCAGCAATAATATTATTTGTTTATTGAGAGTACTAATTCGAAATCTTTGTGAAAATTGATTGTAGGTTGAGTTCTTGTTCTTCTCCCCGTTTTTTTTGGCTTAATATATGTAATTCAATTATCCAAAAAAAGAAATTATTGGAATCTCCTGAATGAGCATTTGTCATGTGATAAAATTTTCAGGTTTTTTTTTTAAACTACATTTATGCCTCAGTTTTACCTAATGACAAGATCCTGAGTTATTTTCTAAACTTGAACTAGGAAATGTGACAAATAGTACTGCAATAAACTGAAAGGGTATTTAGCAGTTTGTCAAAAAAAATAACGAATTTCGCTATTGAAGGAAATTCTCCAGTAATATTCTTTGTTTATTGAGAAAACTTGCTGAGTAACTTTGCTAGTGATAATATTTAGTTTCCCATTGCTCTTGCTTTTTAGGAGCCAAACCTATTTTCTTCTGGAAGTTATTCAGTATTTTCAATTTGCAATTTTTTATCTTTGATACTCCATTCTTCTATAGCTTATGCTGCTGCTTTGTGTACATAGGTTTAGCTCTGATCCAGAAACATGCATGGGTCTGGTGCAGCATGAAGGGGGGCCTTGTGGTGTGTTAGCTACCATACAGGTAATGTAATGGGAAACTGTTTTTATCCTATCACTAGGATCTTAACTTTGCTTACATTACCCTGTTAATTTCTGGTTTGCCAGAAGGTAGTGATTATTTCCTAGTCTGAGGTGCGAGTATTTCTGTTATATAGTTGAACCAAAAACAAATATGAGCAACACTACTATTGGATAAATAAGTTTTACATTTCAGGAAATTGCTAGTTCTTTTTACAATAATATGGACTGGGCAGTAGTTTTTTAATTAGTAGATGCACTGCAATCTAGGTTTTGTGCAGAGAGTACACTGGGCGATTAAAGTAATAAACCAGTCTTGGGGGAATTGTCATTCCCTTTGTTTTAATAGGAGTGAGTTTATCGGCCTGTTTAATTTCCTTGAAAGGATCATATTGCCATTTGTTATAATTGTCACTGTATGAGACATAGGTTGATGATGTATGACAGCGGTACCTTTTTTTCTTCTCTTTTTTAGAAATTTCATTCGTTTTCTTTCCTCTTAAGTTCGGTTTCATTTATTTCATCTGAAGGACAAGCTGTTTTTTGGACAGAGTAGAGATATTTTTCTTTGCATTATGTAGTAAATGCTCATCAAATGATAGCAATAGAAAGGAATTCTGAACAGGGTTTTGTTATGAGATAATCTGGTGAATAGCTACGTAGTGACTTAATTTTTCTACGAAATGGTAATATGGTCATCTGATGATTGCTGCATTGAAAGCTATGGTTTGTACTTGAGTTCAACAATCTTCTATGGCCCTTGCACATGAGGAGACTGGGTGGATTTGAGAGTGCATGAAGTTTTCTGTTCTTTTTTGCATTATACATGGTTATGAGGCAGAAAACTTTATTGGTTTTTTATTGGTTTCTCATTATCACTTTTTTACTAATGTATTACTCTGATTCTGCAGGCATTTGTCCTCAAGTATCTTTTATTTTCTCCCGATGATTTGAATATAGCAAAAACACCAATGCGAAGTTGTAGCCTGGGAAGGCTTTCTCAAGGTGCATTTGCTACAGTGGGTGATTTTTCTTCCCTAACTGAAGATGGAAAAACAAAGTATTCATTCTTCCCTAACTGAAGACAAATAAGTTATTTTTCCTTGTGAGCTGTCCTTTGCAGTTCAAGGGAGATTTTTTAATTTTGTTTGAAAAATCTCCCTACTTTTACTGTATCAGAGCCTTGGTACTTGGCATGCTGGAGATACTATTCATGTGTGGAAATAACAAAAGGGCTGTAATCTCAACTTTAAGTGTTTTTAGTAATTGGCCCGAAGATGGTGAATCAGATGGCCAAAAAGATGAGGTAAGGGCCTGTATTGAAACACTGCTCCTGCTCCCTCCCTCCTCTTTTTTCTCTCATTTTGTTACTGCATGTGACCTCTTGTTTGATTTTTGTGGAGATAACTTATGCAAAAAATTTTAACAGAAGATTGGGAAAGTGCTGGAAGGTCTCTTAATCGAGTCAGGATCGGATTTGCAAAAGGTCTTAAGAGTAAATTTATACGCATCAAGAAATGATGCTCTTAATCAGCTTAAAGTGATACTTCCAATCTTCCAAAGTCGTTTGGGAGCGATACTTTTCCTCATTTCAGCTTTACTTTCAAGAGGACTGGTAAGTGGGCAAATGACTGTTGTTGCATGCATGAATTTGTTTTTGTCAATACATTGTTTAAAGATTTTTGTGGTATAGACTCTTGTTGTGCAACTGTAGGTTCTCTTCATGTGTTTGGCGAGTAATTGCCCAGTTAGCATTTAACTACATTTAGCTGTATTGTTCAGGCTATTTTTTTTTATGCAGGAGGCAGTTCAATCTGACAGAGACGATCCTAGCCTTCCGTTAGTCACTGCCCCATTTGGGCATGCCTCACAGGTATGATTAGCACACCTTTTGTATGAAGATAAAACTGGAAAGTGTGTTTCTCATTGTTAGTTTTTGGTGATAATAACGTTGATATGATATATTTGCGGAATCTAACATTTATATTAATCTGATAGGAAATTGTAAATCTCCTGCTTTGTGGGCAAGCAGTGCCCAATGTGTTTGATGGTCGGATGGATCTAGGAGGTGGAATGTCCTTGAAGGGCATTCCTACAAGTGTTGAAGTTGGGTTTCTCAGTCTCTTGGAGTCTCTAAATTTTTGCAAGGTGGGGCAGCATTTAAAGTGTCCCAAGTGGCCAATCTGGGTGGTAGGAAGCGAGTCCCACTATACTGTCCTCTTTGCCCTTGATACTACTGTTCAAGATGAGAATAAACTGGAGCAGAGGGAATCACTTATTAGGAGATCCTTTGATGCACAAGACAAGAGTGACGGAGGTGGTTTCATCAGTGAGGAAGGTCTTCACCAAGTATTGAGAGAAACTAACATAAATTTGCCAGCTGTGAAGCTCAATGATTTATGCAGCTCCGGTTTCATAGTGTGGAGTGAGTTTTGGCAAGTTTTACTGGATCTGGATGAGAATTTGGGTGGGATGAAGGATTCTACTGGTTTAATGGGTAAAAAGCAGTTTGACCTCTATCATTTTAATGGAATTGCAAAAGCTGTAATGAACGGGAACCAAGTGGCAGGAGGTGAGAGTCCTATTCAGAGACCAAGACTTTCAAAACTTAGAGTTTCAGTCCCGCCAAAGTGGACGCCTGAGGAGTTTATGGCAAATATAGGATCAAATTTTGGAAATGGTCCTAGCTGCGATGTAATTGAGGTGGATCAGCCTGAGCGCTCTCAGCATGCTCCATTGGTG
This sequence comes from Houttuynia cordata, assembly GCA_039654745.1. Taxonomy (NCBI): domain Eukaryota; kingdom Viridiplantae; phylum Streptophyta; class Magnoliopsida; order Piperales; family Saururaceae; genus Houttuynia; species Houttuynia cordata. The sequence continues at coordinate 59,071,225 of CM077503.1, forward strand.
GATTGTATTAGAACACGATGGCTGCGAGCCATTTGTAGCTGGGAGGGGGATCCTCCCAGTATAGTATGAAGAGTTGATGTGCCTTTCGTGACAAACTGACTGTTATTGGAGAAACTCCTTGATTGAAGATTCGGAGATTGGAGTCTTCAATAAAGCAGACAGTGGTTGACATTAAATTATTCTCCAGTATTGCTACTTATATTTGTTGCAGATTGAATATATCAGCGTAAGTGGGGAAGGATTGTTCCTTTGAGATTGTGTGCTTCATATGAGGCTTCTCATTGTTTTTAGACGGAGAAAAAAAAAAGAAAGCTTAATTTGAAATTGGACAACCAGATTATTGGTTACCCCTCTTGCAGCAGGTGTAATATGGCTTTATCGATGGAAAATGGGCAGCCACCTTGTCGTTCTTCTTTTTTCTTGTATCTGTTGTAGTGTACTTCATAATTTAAAGTGAGATATTTAAAAAGATATAGGTTGGATCCTTTGGGAGCTGAGTTACCCCTCGAAGTCTGTAGGTAAGGTAAACAAGGTCCCATTCATGTTCTTTTACAGCATTGTGTATTAAATTAACTCTCTGCTTTAACATTGTTTATATCATTTTGTTTGTGTGTGTGGTGGGTGGGTTATCTACGTATTGTGAGTTGAACAATGTGTACTGTAATGGCCCTGTTTATCATGCAGCTTCTTGCTCTACTCGGAAATTAATGGCCAAGTCTGGTTGATTAAGCGGGTCAGCCTAACTTTGTGCATGATTTGCCATCTCACATTTCGGTCTCGTCTCGATTTACCAAATAGACGAGAGATTATGTAAAATGATCTCACCATCTTGGTAATCCCAGAAATTCTTCACATGTTCTTGACAGCCCAAGTGTGCAACAACAATGAAACATACTAGTAATGCCAACAGACTCCCTCCGGGCACTTTTAATAGATTCAGTTAATTTTCAATTTTCAAATGACCTAAAAATTAGTTCATTTTCAATTAAAAGTGTCAAGAGGGAGTATATAACGAGGCCAACATGCTAATTATAATTAAACTAACTTGCTAAGTTGTCAATTATAAATCCCATTTGGCTGATGCAGACTGGGCGGTTAGATTGTCAGATCGTCATCTGAGGGCCACAATGAAACTACAACCGCTATAGTAGCTTTGAGCTGCAGGGCTGGCTATCCACCACCACCAGTACATCTTTCCTTTCAAAAAAGAAAAGAAAAAGAAGGCGCGAGGATCTAGCGGGCAAGGCCTAGATTCTACATATCATGGCGAGAGCTTGTCAGGACCTCGCAGAGACTGGATTTTCCCACATCTTCAATCTCGGCAAATCCACAGAGACAGAGATCTCGCCGAGACTAAGAACCATGACTGTATGTGCCAATGTGATGAGTCTCAGACATGGTTTTATATTAATATTATAGGTCTCATTGAAGCTAATTACACATAAGCCAACCGGATCGCGTTGCTAGTGCAATAATAACGGTTTCAAAGCAGCTTGTAGTTGCACTGTGACACCCCCAAATGCTCACATCAATGGTATGGATCCCTATTTTCCCACCAGGGCCCAAGCATTTTTGGTTCACGTAGAGGATGTCCATTAAAACGAGCTTTCGATCATTAGCTGTTTGCCAGCATCTGCATGTTAGGGTTATTAGCATTAAGTTTCTTTCCCGGACAGGATTTGGTTCAGATTACATGTCAAACACTCTTAACCCAAAAACCTGAATATGGCCGAGTTGGGTCAATAACTAAGGCCCCAACCGTCCAAGTAAAACGTTCAGTGGCTCACAGTGAAAGTACTCAAGCTTCAGTTATCTCTCCTCTGCCAGTGCAGAAGGAACAGAGCTAGGGAGACAAACAACCATGTCTTGTTCTTCTCTCTCCTTCTCTGATCCTCGCTCTCTTCTAGTTAAGCCTCCTATTTCCAAAGTCTCTAGAATACCAAAAAATTCACATAAAGTAACTAAAATGGCTGTGCAGTGCAGTGCAAAAGTGCACTTACTGTCATCTCAGGTTCTTCAGAAGTCCATTTCTCTAGCTGCTTCCATGTCCATTCTTCTCTGCTCCTTCCCAGGTAAAAATAAAAACCCTTATCTTTTTTTCTCCTTTTTTTCCTGATTTTAATGCGCTTGGAGCATACCCTTTTAGCTGTAATTTAGAATGGGAGTGTTTTAGGTGATTTAGTATGTTTAATTGAATGTGGTCTATACTATGTGTTTGCTGCAGCTGATGCTGGAATCTTGTCTGGATTCCCGGGCTTGGAGTCTGTCCCTGGCCCTGAATTGCCTGAGATTGAATTCCTTAAGAAATTCAATGGTTAGATACATAACTTGTTTTTTACTTCATGTTAGCTCAAATGATGGTTTCCTTGATACCATTGGATGTTGTTGCTCTATTTGGGTGTGCAGATGAGAACCAAAAGAAGTATGCTGAAAATGATGCACGATTTCAGTCATCCCCTATTGTGAAGGAATTACTGGAAAGATCCAAAAAGAACAAAGAAAAGTAAGGGTTTATAGTTGTTTAGGTCTAGATCTTCAGAGACAAAAATTCTGCTAAAGTACAATACTCCCTCCGTTCCAAAATATGGTATACATTTGAGAAAATTTTTATTTTTATTGGACTATGAAAACCACAAGGAAGTCACATGACTCCTTCTTTTGATATCCCGTCCAACTTGTATGCTCGTTCACAAACCAAGTTCAAGTCAATCCTTCCAAGTCTCCTCTAATTTTGGAAAGAGGAAGTCACTTCATTTGGCAAAATGTACACAGTATTTTGGAACAGTGAATATTTCTAAATGTACATAGTATTTTGGAACGGAGGGAGTATATGTTTTCTGCTTAGCAAAAAAAAAAAGATATGTATGGTTTCCTATATAAACCTTTCAATGAGTAGTATTTTGTGCCATGAAAATTAGGAATTTTCTTCTAGAGCCTGTAATGTTGTCTAAGACTCTAAATTGAATCATCTTTTAAGCTTTTAGGCTTCAGCTTAATTTCTTTTTTGACTTCGCAGAGATTGAACTGTGATGTCCTCAAAATTGAACACTTCATTCACCTCACTTGAACATTGAACTGTGATTTCCTCAAAAAAAGAAGAAAGAACATTGAACTGTTGTCATTTTAAACTAGCCACGCTTTAAGTGTCGAGGAACACTTTCATTAATTTATTCCATTCTAGCCAATTTTATAACATGTTCCACAAAATGGCTGATGTTCAATTGGTGTGGCATTTTAAGGAACCAACGAGAGATTCAGGACAAGTATTGCATCCGAGGGGCAGAGTGGGGTGTTGGTGACTGTTCGACTGATGGCATGTCTGCAGAAGAACGCGACAACTTCATTGCCATGCTCAAGAAGAGATCGGAAGAAAGCCAGCAGAACCCATGACCAAAGTTGTCTAAAAAATGTGATGTTGGTGGCCACCATTTTTGCACAATTTTGTCTCATCGGACGCATATTGTGATATGATTCCTCTTCTCTGCGAGAAACTTGGAACCTGGGTGGAGGTCTAGAAAGGACATCACCCCTTGTTTGATTGAACATTAAGCTTCTGGTCTTAAATTTGATTGTGTTTGTAGATGATTTTGCCTAAAATTACAGGGAAAATGCTGCCACAGCCAAAATATGTATGTGGCAAATAATTGGAGAACTTGCATGAATGCAGATTGCAAAGCGAAAATCATGTGATACAAATGTGAATTGCATGTTAAAGGTCTTATTCCCAGGGGAAAAAATGTGAGATACCTTTCACGGCCTTCCATCTTTTCAAATGTATTCGGCTTTGCAGTTATGTGCAGAGGCATAACTGCATAAGCACACCATTTTTTCCATTGAACAACATAACTTGAAGTCCAAATCATAAATAGTTTCTCATCTTATATGTTGATCATTTCCGATAACATTTGAAATATTTTGTTAAATAACTGATTACATTCTATAACCTGTTTCAGTAAACGAATTTTAAACTTTCCATCAATTAAAGCTATTTGAATTTTTGGGAGAAGAAGCTTTTTATTTTCTAGCTTTCTAGCAAAAAGCTTATCCAGTTGTAATTTGTTTGAGTACAAGTATTATTTCAGTGTGTACTGTTCATGGCAGCTTTCAGAGTGGCAGAGTTGCAGTCAGGCAAGTTCCATAAGACATTTTTTTACTTCATTAACTTCTTCCCATACATAAGAATTTACAAGTCATCTCCTTACTCTCCGGCCTAATTACTGCCAAAAATTTGCATTAACTATGAATTCATGAAGTCTCTTCCATTTTACTAGTTGCACTAGGTAGATTTCCCAGTTTCCCTCCTACGAGGTGATCCGTTCCATAGGCTATGCCTCCTTGAATAAATCCTGAAGAACATCTAGCCCCTAAAAATTCCTATGACTAAAATTTTGATGTGCAGGACTACGCTTAAAAGTCTTGTAGGAGCTCGATAGAAGTAGTTGCATCTTTAATATTAATAAGAGTAATTGGTCTCCCTTAAGCAAGTATTTCAACACAGTTTAGGCTTTAAAGCACTCTTTCAACTTTTACATTCTTTGTATCAGATGGTATGGTTACTGTTTATGAGCTTATTACGGAAGCTAACTTTCCTTGTCGCCTACTCAAATTGTTGAAAAAATGCGCTACTTAATTATAATGACGGTGAATACAAAGCTAACTTTGCCACTAAGCAAAGAGATTGGCGGACATGTTTTAATATTGATCTCCTCTTCTGCTATCTCTTCCCTCTTCCTCCCAGCTCGGCCTGGTCTTTGAAAAATGTGAAGGACTCGATTGCTCAAATAAGGCTACCAGGTCTGGTTTTTATCACTTCGATAGGTCAAGTCTGGGTTTTAAAACATTGCTGTCAAGGAGAAGAGTATGAACAATCGACAACTGTGTATCCAAGAAGAAAAAATTACTCCCTCCATCCTAAAATATGTGTCCTCATTAGAAAACGTTTGGCTTTAGAATGAGGACCCATATTTTTGGACGGAGGGAGTAGATGCATGCAGACTGACTCAACTTACGCCCACTCTGGTTAAACGGCCTAGTGATGGATTAGTCCAACTTTTAACTATGGAGTGCAAATTGAGCAACCAATCTTGACAAGAAATGCCAATGTTTCAGAAACATTTATAATCTGGAGGATTGGTGGCCATAAAAAAGCCATTTTATATGAAAGGATAAAAACATCTGGTCATTGCCAAAAGTAAACACTATCTTAGAGGTTCGGCATTCCATTTGTCTTCTTGGATATCGCCTTCCATTTTGGTCAAATACTTCCCTCATTCTCTTTGCCCTCTTGAATATCACCATCCGTTCTGGCGATATACTTCCGCCACTTCTTCGCAGCGCTGATGCAGACTCTGCTTTCAATTCTTCCAAACAAAGTTGCGTTGAATGAGTAATGTTAAACCCTGTGCCCTATAATCCGTGTTTTTTTCCGTTCTCAGGGTTGGTGACCATCAGCTCACTTTGATCTAATGGCTATCACCCTGGGAAAAAAACACGAGTTTTAGGGCACGAGGTTTGTCAATTTCCGAGTTTTAGGGTTTTTATTCATTTAAAAGATATCAATGAATAAAAACCCAGTTTAACAAATATGCAAAAGGAAGAAACAAAAATATCAATTTATGACTCAAGCCACACCCCAGACAAACATTCTGAACAAATTCCACAAATTTGAAAACGCAAACAAAAGTCTAAAAGTAGAAGCAAGGTGATAGTGATATCGATCAATAACAACAGAATCAGTAAGTGGGTCTCACCTATCTTCTCTAAAACAAGAAGATTCCCACGGTCTACGTTTATACCATCGTATTTACCTTATGAAGATATCAGCTATCTAAGGGCAAAAAAACATGAAAACAAAAAGAAAACAAGATCAGATCACAAACCCAGATGCATCCTAAGAATCAGTGTACATATATCCTACATCACATCAATAGATCCACAGAAGTGCAAACAAGAAGAGGAAAAAAACAAAACACTATGGTAGATGAGCTGTGGTATACAAGAATTAGACATCCTAAACAAACAAAATAAAGCAAAACAGGTTGTAATACAATGAATATCGTATCCCTGCCAGATCTCTATTTATTTTAGTAGCCGCCACCATAGGATTCCTGCTTGTTGGCCTTTCCGTAGCAGACGTAGTAGAGCTCGGAGATGATGGCAGTGAAGAAGACGAAGGCAGCCCCTGCACCAAACACGCCCTTCCTCAGTGTCTCGCAGGAGATGTCCTCCACAAAAATCTTTCTGTACTTGGTGTGGTAGGCATTTCTCACTGAACCGGCCAGCAGACAAGCCTCAGCTATCAGGAACGTCAACCTGTGAAGTGGAATAAACAAACAAAAGATCCAGCTTTCATCAGCCCCGATGATATCAATTTTTTTCAACATAGGAACTATGATCAATGGTTTTCATCATATCATAAGTGGTAAATCAGGTACAAGATGTGAAGATATTAACAGAAACAAGTCTGATTTTTCATCAGCCCCACTATCAAACTTTACTTGAATTAGTAGGAACTAAATTGCCATTCATCATCCTAAGTGGAGAGATCCCAGTACAAGATGTCAAGACTAACAAAAAAAAGTTCCATTTTGACCAGATACCAAGATCAATTAATCATAGAATCGGGTATAATCATCACATTTGCAGGTTTGCAGGATTTTCCATGAATCAGTAAGTGAAACGAGAATGAACATAGGGAAGAATATGATACCAGCAAGCCATATGCACAATACCCAATTTTATCAACAACCAGAGCCACTTGATGAGGCAGAGAAATCTACACATCAACATGGTATTACATTTTTTGCCATAGCACGATATGTTAGCTTATGAAAGAGTAAAGACCAATCAATGAAATAGGAGTGCAAAATTGGCATAATGATACCAGTAACTTAGATACACAAATACCAATTCATAAACAATCAGAACTACTCGATCAGACATAGATTTTTCAACATTACATGATATGTTAGCTTATAATACAACAAAGATCACTCAATGAAAAAGGAACGTAAAATTGGGCACAATATGCTACCACCTGTATAGAGAACTACCCAATTTCATCAAACAACCAGGACTACTCAATCGGACATAGAAGTCTACAGATCAAGATTATACTACATTTGTCACCATTATTAGAAACGTCAGCTTATGAAACAGCGCAAAGATCCAATTTTATTGAAGAAAAAAACATGATTCATGGGTAGGAGCCAAATCTATCAGCTTATGAAACAGCAAAGATCCAATTTTACCAAAAAATCAAGATTAACGCATAGCGGACAAAACAAATAACTTTCATTTTTTAACAAAAGCCAATTCTTAAAACAAAACAGGTGAAGCAGCTAAAGATCATTTAGTGAAACAGGAGGAGAAAATTTGCACAATATGCTACAAAGCTCAACTTTATCAAACTATTTGATATGTATCCACAATACCCAATTCATCAAACAACCATAACTACTCAATCAGACATAGAAGTCTAGAGATCAAAATTTCCTTACATTTATTGCCATAATATAATATGTTAACTTATGAAACAGCAAAGATCCAATTTTCATTTTTTTTTAAAAAAAAAACTTCTAAAAGATTACCAGCAGATCATGAAGAGAATGACCGCCCAGGCCCGTGCGCCGCCGGGCTTGAGCCCGCGGCCGCAGCAGAAGCACTTTGTGGAAATCATCACAATAGCCTGGCTGACCATCAAGAACAGAAAGGCCCCCACTCCAAGCCCAGTAGAAATGTCTGAATCATAAACGCAGTAGTTGTAGTTCACCTCCTTGTCTTGCACCACCTTCGCCTGCCACAGAAATCACCATTTTCCAAATGTTACTAGTACTGGCGGACGGAGGGAGTAACATGAAATGGAGCATTAGAAGATAAAAGACGAAATGGGTTGGTGAGATCCGGTAAGAAGAAGGGAAAGAGTGGAAGGGAAGGAAGGACTGACGGTGCTGCGCCTCTGCTCGGCGGCGACGGCGAGGCCGAAGGCGATGAGGTCGAGGATGAAGACGAGGGCGAGGACCAGCTTGGAGGCCATGGCGGTGGCGGCTCTGGTGGGATCCTCCGGCGGCTTATCGGTGGAGATCCCGATCTGAATCCGACCAAGTCTGAAGTTCAAGGAAGAAGCAGCAGAAGACGAACAGTCTACTCTACACCGACAACGGAATTAATTAATTTATAATGGATTTTTTTAATGTTTTATTTTTTGGTTAAACTGAGACATACCTGACTGTGGGGCCCACGTGAGCGATCATTTGGGTCGGGGTCAGATGGGGCTTGTGTCGTTTGTTTGTTTGTCGGCACCGCACCCGGCTGAGAACGGGTCTTGATGAGTTTTGTAACTGGCTGCGAATAGAAGAGGCATGGAAGATAATAGGAGTATATTATATGAGTGAGGCAAGGAAGAGAGTTCTCTTGTTTGAAGAAGTGCTCTCAGCGCAGATCGACAAGGAAGCAAATTGCATTGCTGAGCGATTAGCACTCTACTACTCTTTTTTAGTGTCGTCGGCGATTAGGCATCTCCGGTTCATCACTTACATAATTCTTTCTAATTGTCTTCATGTGTTATTCATGTTTATTAGCTGTGTTTTTAGCCCTTGGAGAAAAAAAACTTTCAGTGTAGATAGAGTTTCCCCCGCGGCTCCCTGCCCCGTCGAGCAACCAGCGGAGTGAACGATTGAGCTTCGGTTTGTGGCGAGGAAGTGTGTGAAAGGCGCCTACAAGGAAATACACACATACACACCACTAAACCGCGGTAAGTTAGAACAATCCTTCCTGATTTTAATTCCAGAAGCTCAGAATTTAGGATTTCTAATTTTTAAGATGAAGTATAAAGTCGTGTCATATACAACATGTCTGTATATTTAGTCGTGTATGCGACAACACGACTATTATGTTTTCGTGTTTTTCTGACACGACTGTTCTACTGACCACTCTACCTATCTTCTTGCAGATGGATTCAAAAAAAGATGACTATATGGAGGAAATACCATCGGAAGAGGAGGAAGATCAGGAATTCTTGGTTGCACCTCGGGAGCGAAGTCAGAGGGGCAGGAAGAGGAAGGCTCCGATGGACCCATCAGACAAGAGAACATGCAATCTATGACTGGCGCTTTGGTCGTTTTGTCAACTGGGGGCAATGAAAAAGTGTACGACCCTCCTACGGCATCACCAAAGATGTTGCCAACTGATCAGAGAAGCTGGGTTCTCTGTCATCTTTGAAGGTAAGGACGTAGTTGTTTCTTGGATCCTCATTGACCATTTGGTCAGGTACTGGGATGAGTTGGCGAAGGTCTTCAATATCAAGGGGAGAACGCTACATTTCTCAGAGCAAGAAGTTGCTCTTATCATTGGATTGCCCGCAAAGGGCGAAACAGTTGAGGTCCTCCCCTCCGTGCCACACCGAATGGAAGGTGAATTCTTCAAAAAGTACTTCACTGTCAGGAAACCGGATATTCCACATATTGAAGAAATCGTTGAGAAGCTTAGCGAGGGTGAAATGAAGATGGCAGAGGAGGACATGGCGAGGATGATCATCTGTCTCCTCTTCTGCACAGTGCTGTTTCCACACAGCACGTGAGTGGTACATCCCTCTTTGTACCCTTACATTGAAGACCTCCCAAGAATGAGTTCATACAATTGGGCTGAGGCTATACATACAATGTTGGTTTCTGGTATAATCCACACCAGCAGACTAGTGGGTGGGAGAAGTAAACGACTAGGAGGTGGATAACTAAACGGCGCCTCATATGTCATTCAGGTATGTCGTGTACTATGCAACACGCCTTTATTTATAGTCGTGTATTATGCAATACGACTTTATTTATAGTCGTGTATTATGCAACACGACTAATTATATAGTCGTGTTGCATAAGACATGACTAAATTTCTAGTCGTGTACTATTATAGTCGACTATAATGGTACACGACTTGATTGTATCCGCGCCTCCCCTTCTTATGTTTTCATCTGTTCACTATGCAGATTTGGTTTTTTGAGCACACAACAATCTTCCATGTTGTATTCGGCCCTACCAGTCTGAGGGCGAAAAGATGGCCAGGCAGTGGGGCCCTAATTACATAGGTCAAGAAGGGTGCACAGAAGAAGCACCGTATGGCCGACTACTGGAAGGGTCTATTCGATAATCTCGACGTATGGGAAGAAGTCGTCGATGTCATCATCCCCATGGCCAAAGAGGCATCTCTCATTCCTTCGCCTCCCTCAGTGGACCCTCCTCCGCGACGACATAAGACGGAGAGGCCGGAAATGAAGAGGAATCCCAAACAACCTACCCCCTCTTCCTCGAGGACGGCTACTCAGTCTACTGCCCTGGGGCGATTGGAGGGTTCGCTTCAGGGCATACAGTCACTAATTGAGATCTCTCTGTCGTCGTATGAGGAGATGGGAAGGAGTGTCGGATCTCTGCGAGAGGTTCTTCACTCTATCAAAGCATCTGTCGCCACAGCGTCAACGCTGTTAGAGGGTCACAACTTTGAGCATCCCAAGGAGGAGAAGAGTGAAGAGCCGAAGAAGGAGACGAAGGAATCAGAGAAGAAGGAGAGGATAAAGAAGTCATCGGTTCATCACATGGAGGAGGCAAAGAAGCGGCCCGATGACAAGGAGCACATGAAGAAAACTCCGATGGGTATGCGAATGAAGGAGATGGCAAAGAAGTTAGCCGCCGATTCATTAAAATGGGGTAAAGGTAAGTTTTAGACGATTATTTGTTTTCTCGTGTCATAGGGTACATGACTAGCTAATTTTTCGTGTTGCATTCTATACGACTATATAATTTTTCGTGTTGGATTCTCCACGACTATGTAATTTTTCGTGTTGTATTCTACACGACTATATAATTCTTCGTGTTGCATTCTACACGACTATGTTATATTTCGTGCTGCCACTAACATGAATATTGAAAATGTCATTTTAGCTCTCATCAAGCAAGTGGATGTGGAAGAGAAGATTGAACGGGCTACAAAGAGATCCTCCACGAAGTTATTTTTGAAGAAGCTCCAACCAGAATTCGACGAACATATGGAGCATGCAGAAGTCGAGTCCCATCCGACGTACGAACGGGACAGATCCCCCCTAGGTGTAGTGGTAAGGAAGAGAATGAGGACCGTCTCCACGAGGGAATTGCAGAGGATTAGGGAACATGACCATATACGGAGAATGGCGGAGGAGAGGGCGAGGAAGAATTTGGTGGAAGAGCCGAAAGCCAACTCTAAAGATATTGTATCCGATCGACAAACGACCTCTATCATCGATGAGGTGATCTCTTTTTTATAGCATTCAGACATCCAAATGGCGAAGGAGGATGAATTGGCGAAGGAGGAGGCGGAGAAGAAGGACGAGGATGAGGCAAAGGAGGAGGAGATGAAGGAGGGCACAGGCTTAACATCATCCCAGCCTCTTGACATTGATGTCCTCCAAACCCCCCAAAAGGCTACAGTTGAACTCCCAGAAAATTATGGCAATTTGGAAAACCATGGCAATTTGGAGTTATGCTTCGACATGGAGGTATTGTTAGAGCGGGATAGAGTGGAAATAGAAGGATGGATCACCAATCCGAGGAAGGCTTATCCAATCCCAAGTTCCCAACGCTATGTGATGACGACTACGTATCCCTCCTGCAAACCACAGAAATTAACACCAATGTAAGTATCTCTTGCGGTTGAAGACACGAGACACGACTAGTTGTGTAGTGAAATAGTCTTCTTATTTGAATAGTTGTATCGTCGCTAACACGACTATATCAGTAGTCGTGTCTCACACGACACGACTATTCTGGAATTGAATTATCAGAAACCATTACAGAATGAATTCTTACCACATGGTATAAAGATGTGACTTCAAACTACCGTAATGATAGCGATTGCACTCTGACTATTCCTCATTGTGTTCCTTCATCTTCTGCATGATTTCATCGAATTCTGGTCTCTGGAAGCATTTTGCAGCTCGGAATAGAAGGTCCTTCAGGTACTTATCCTTCCATTGATTAAGCATATTGGCGGCCATATGCCTCAGGCAAAACCCATGGTGAGTGATCGTTTAAATATAAACCCTTGCAAGTGCACAAGGCAATTGTACTACAGTGAGTATTAAAAGGTTGTCGAACCTCAGGGACGAACTAATATTTTACCAAATTCAAGTGAAAGCAAATTTTGTTTTAATTAATCTAGAGAAAGCAATAAAATTTAACTACTTTAAATCGGATTTTAATTAATATGGAGAAGATAACAAGGCAAAGAATCCACCACTGGACATGCAATTACTACTCTCAATTATTATTACGCTCAAATTGACATGATACGGTAATTTGTGTTCATGGTCAGACACACAAATCACAATGAATTCACTCACGTTCTTGGTCGGACACGAGAGTTCATCCATTATAAATTATTGTAGCTAATTCTATCCTTGGTCGGGCATAGAATTATCATTTGGGCTAATGATCCTATCCTTGGTCGGGCATAGAATTAACACCAGCCTACTTTTAGCTAAGCATAGGAATTAAAAAGATCGAATTTAATGCATATCAATCAAGTCTATGGTCAAGCACTCAAAAGAAACTCATGAAATAGCATTAAGTATAATCATATCAACTGTATTAAATAAAATAATAAAGAGTAATAACACAAATCTAGGGCTTCATCTACGCCTTGGACGCGAATTTAGCCGGCCATTGGAAGAGGAAAACGCTGTTGATTCGATGGAGTCATTTTGCACTATTCACCGGAAAACACTGTTCACTGTAGCAAATTACTGTTCAAGCGCGGGGGCACTATTCATCGTCTTCTCCAACGAGCAGGGGTGCTGTAGCTTACGGCTGGTTACTGTAGCAGTTCCAAATCACCTCCTTTCTTTCGGCCCTGTCTTCCTCGCCTCCGGTCGCTCCTCCTCCCTCTCTCTCTTCCGGCCGAAACCCCGCCGGAAAGCTCTATTTTTCCGGCGGCTTTTTTCTCTGTTCAAGCTCTATTTTTTCGGCCAAAAATCCTCTATTCAGCTCCCTTTTCTAGCGGCTTTTGCTCTCTCCTTTTCTCTGTTAAAGCCCCTGTTTTTATAGGCCTCGAATGAGAGTCCTAATTCGACTCTTCATCGATTCCTATTCAAAGAAGGAATCTAAATCGAAGCTTTCCTAATCAAGGCCGGATCTGCTCTCGAAGTTCTGATTTTTTTTTTCGATTGAGCACGAGCTGCTTCTCGCCGCCGCCGTCTTGTCCGTTGTCAGCGCCGCCGTCGCCTCACGGAGCTCAGCTCAGCCCCGCCGGGGTCTCAACCGGTCACAGTCCTCGCCGGCGCTCGAGCGCCTCTGTTCTGGAATGAAGGGCCCGAGCTTTGGTTTTTTTTCCTTTTTTTTTCTTTTTCTTTTAACTGAACCGGACCAGACTCTGAACCGGTTCATATTTCTTTTTTTTATTAAATTAAAAATCTGTTGTATCGATTTCATTCATCTAATCTCATCTTGACGGTTCTTCTCTTTAATCGTGTCTCTTTCGCGTGCGATATTTCGAATGATCATAACTTTTTGCTCAGAACTCCGAATTGCGAACAGTCAGTGGCGTTGAAAAGCTGACTTCGTGTACTTTAACATGAAGCTTAAATCAGTCCCATCAGAGATGCAATCGAAGTAATTAATATTCAATCATTAGAGTCGCATTTCACCTCATTTCTGCGTTTTACTCTTGTTTCCTACAAAAACCAAAAACTATATTAAAGTAGCATAAATTCTAATCGAATAGTAGCATAAACATAAGTTTAGGAGATAATAAAATGTATATTTCATGTATAGATCAGTGAGCCTCAAGAAAGACATTAGCAACCGCTCTCAGAAGTCCCTTCTGTCTATCCGAGACAATTGTATCCAGAGATGCCGGGGGGTCCGTAAAGAGGGTGGTTTTCAGTAGGCTGAGGAACCACTTCCTGCAAGTCAGCAATCAGAGTGAAAGCATATTCAAGAAAGAAGATATAGGGGTTAGACAGTCGTATAAGAAATAACACGACTGTATGAGTAGTTGTGTTGCTCGAAGACACGACTACTCATACAGTCTTCTTCGCATACCATCTCCCAATCTGCGAGAACAACATTGTAAGAATGGAATGCATATTGTCCATAAACGTCTAAACGACTTGATTATTTTTCGTGTAGTCGACAACACAACTTGAATTCCAGTCGCGTCATATACAACACGACTATATCATTACAGTCACGTCATATACAACACGACTTGAATTATAGTCGTCATATACAACATGACTTGAATTCCAGTCGTATCATATACAACACGACTTTAATTCATGTCATCTTGTCAATAACACTACTTTAAGTCATGTCTACTCGTTAATTTCAACCCTTACCTCACAGCTTCAAGTGAACAATTTTCATCTCTTCCTCCTTCAATTGCTGGTGCGGATGACTTATTGCCCGGGCTGGACGGCCTCTCATGTGGTGTCTTACTGACCGGCCTTCCTTCTGGAGGCATTGAATTTTTGTCGTCCTTATCTGCACTGGAAACCATTTGCTTATTGCCAGTGGAATTCTTCATGTTATTTCTAGCAGAAGTCCACTCCACGTATAGATTGAGTGGTCCATCTGTGCATCGCCTCTTGTTGTGAAGGACAAATATTGTCTGCACGTCTTTATCATCTTCAAGGACGTATCGGGTGCCAGGATTAACAAGATATGACAAAGACAATGTACCGGATGGAGACTTCAGCGGTTATTTTCTTCCACTTGCTGCAACAGTCCCAGGTACTTTACTTGTGTATCAATAGTCATGAGCTTCAGTTTCCCGCCTACATACCCATCAGAATTTGTGAACATTCCATCGTAGTGTAAGCACGTAGGTATCAATTCCATCCTTACCTGACATTACAATAAAGAAATGGGTAAAAAAACTATGATTGAAAATAGTCGTGTAATAGTCATGTTGTGAAATATACGACTATTGTTATTATCGTGTCAGGGAAGACACGATATTACAAAAAAGTTGAAAACTCTGTAATTTTTCAACTTTCATCTCTGGATCAAATTTATATTATATAAAATATAGAATTTCAACTTGACGTACTATTTTTGAATGAACGATGACTCTGTGACAGTTGTTTTTGCGTATCCACCGCTTTTCCGCTCGTTTTCCGTGTTTTTGCAGCAAGACGACTTTTCCCAGTTTGGACGGCACCGGCGCCGGCTATGATATGGCCGGAGCGGCTGGACGGAACTTCTCCGGAACGCCTTCTTCTCTGGACCGCCTTTTCCTTCTTCTCCGAAACGCCTCCTCCAAAAATGCCTGCTGCCATGCTTATACATGAAGACGGGGGTATTTTGGGCAGTTTCCAGGTCATATAGAAGGAACGACCATTTTCCAGGTCATATGAAAAAAAAAGAAGTTGGCGTCAGGTAATATGTAAAAAACCCGTGTAGATACAATACCAAGCTGGCATGCTAGCATGGTGTCAACCACCAATTAAAAAGAGACGCAACTTTCTTATGGGCCCCAGCTAACAATCAAAATTAAAACGTAAGGGGTTAGCCTCTGCCATACAGTTTTTAACGAATTTAACAGGGGCTCACAAGAGAGTTGCGTGTCTCTTGTTGATACGAGTTTAACGCTAGCATACTAGCTTGGTGTCATATCTACACCGAAAAATTTTCTCCCTTGGAGAAGGCATCTCCAAACGAGAAAAAAAATGGATTGTCGAAATTGGATCCGGGCAGGGGAATTTGGGTTCGGATCAAAGTCCCTGTGGTTTGGGTGCTGGACGGATCCGTTTCACAGTCTCAAATGGGCGTTATCCGGATCCGGACAGTTTGCGTGAAGTGATGGGAATGAAGGATGTCAACTGCCAGTGACGGAGCCGTTTCGTCTAACGGCAGATGAGCCATCCCTTTCCTTCGCTTCCCATCCCCGCCGGTCCGGTTCACTGTTCCATTAATTAATTAAGATTCCCTTAGCCACATTAAAAGCCAATCGAACATAGTCAGACACTTAACCACTCAGGACTGGCTCGGCTGCTAAGTGCATTTGGTTTTCTTATATCTCTCCGTTCAATAAAATCTGTCTGCATTTGAAAAAGAGATGAGTTTACATGAGATCGTTCTCATATAAGGAGCATGAGGCCAATCTTTATTGCCGTTAGATTCCGATCGGAGGGTGGATATCAAATCAGTAGGTAGGTGAGTGTGTCACATCAAGGAGTGGGTGAGATCATTATGGATATTTGTAGCCGTTAGATCAAGATCTAACAGCTATGATTCAAAGTGGCCTCATATAAGCAATATGAGAGCGATCTCATTTAAACTTTTCCCTTTGAAAAATGCGTGAAATTTATCACTCTTAAGGCCCGCATAAAAAAAATTCCCTTTCCCCACCCTCACCCTCATGAGCAAAAAGTCAGCCATCTAATGATGGACCCTTTTTTATCAAATGCAGATAGGTTTTATTGGACCAATGGAGTAAGAAAAATAAAGGCAAAAAAGTTACCTTCTGTTCAAGGAAGCCCGTCAGTATTGCAAACAAAAAACATGGTTCCATTGTTACACAGCTGAATTTGCTCCCCCCTCTAAATAAATTCGAACTCTTTTTCAAATGCAGACATGCTTCGTTGTACAAAAATGAACATGGAAAAAGACTGGCCGGCCAATGTGACGGGAACCGAACCAGTTCATCTGTGTGATGGATTAGACAGAGAGAAGGAAGGGACATGACACGTGATGGACGACAAATGTCTAATTAAACAAATAGGCCAAAGCTTGACTTTCGAGTTTGGACTTTAATTTAGAGGCAAAGAGGTGAAGTTATGAGGATATTGTACTAGTAAACAACCAAATGAAATGGAAACATCATAATTTGTGTTAGGGCAGTGATAACCCTACAGCAGATTCCTACACATTTCCATACACAGCTGATGTGTATGGAAATGAGTGGTTCAGCTGATGTGACATCATAATTTGTGTTAGGGCAGTGATAACCCTACACACATTTCCATACACATCAGCTGAATCTGCTGTACAAATATCATTTCCCTTTGTGTTAAGTAATATGTTGACCATCCATCTTTAGGTCTATTAAGTTTAAGGTTGCTAGAGATCTGTAAGATTACAGGGGCCTCTGGCTTGGTATTCAAATTAGCTAGTGAAACTTCACTAGTGACTGTGGATCGTAGGAATCGGGAAATGATATTTGTACAGCAGATTCCTACATATTTTCCGTACACAGCTGATGTGTATGAAAATGAGTGAGTGAGCTCATGTGACCCCACATCACCCCACATCACTTCACCTATTCATTTCCATACACATCAGCTGTGTATGGAAATGTGTAAGAAGCTGTTGTAGGGTTATCACTACCCGTAGGAATCCGACAGTGCATCCATTAGCGCACTAGTCTATCATAAAATCCATATGTGAGGCGTGCGCACTCATTGAGCATGCTCAAAGCCTCAAACCGTTGCGTGCGCCTCAGGTCTGCAGCATCCAATTGAGAAAACGCCAGATGGCCATACTGGGCCTTTTTTGGCTTTTCTTTACCGGGAAGTTGGCCAAACTTGGCAGAATGGGCGGAGAAGTTCAAAAGAAAGCCAGAACAAGGAAGCCCAACTTCTCCAAAATCTTGCTTGCCGATTTCTCTCACTGCAGTGTAATATGTAAGTAAATATGGGTTCTTGTCCCATTTTACTTGTCTTGATTGAGAGGAGTCGGCTCTCTCATGCAAGTGTAGGCATGTGGAGTAGTTAGGCTTCCGTGGGCCCGGTCCACACAAAATTGGAAGAGACACTGTAATCATCACCGATCCGGAAATCACTTATTTGGAATTAGCTGTTTTGGTACGACCAAAATGGAATTGTCAAATAAGAGTCATCATCCTGGGAAATCTGTTGAGCCAATTCGGGAAACCGAAAAGGCAAGATTTTGTAACTGATTTTCGCCCCTTTTAAGGGCAATGGAGGGGACGCCCTCCATGCCAATGAGAAAGGCGTCTTTTGGTTGAAATTGCATTGATTTTGGTGATCTTGATTTCGTTGGGTGAAAAGCTAATTCGGGGAATATAGCTTTTCACAAGGTTCTACACTCGATCGGTGAAGGATTTGGTGTTCTCGGACATAATCTAATCCGTGGAGTGATTCGTAGGCACAAAGGCCGAAGGTTGGTGTTTCTAATTTCATAATCTTTGAGTTTTATATGTTGATTTAAGGAAAACACCCAAATTTGAGAACCCACATCAAACGGATTAAAATCCTAAATTCGCTTCCGTTGAGGCACAGTTACCCTTCAGTGGTATCGGAGCCTTGATTCCGTGGTGGTGTGAGGGTTCCAAGAAATTTGTGGGAATTTTCCTCGCGGTTTTTGCCGATTGAAAATCTCGTTTTTTACAGTCGCGATCGATCGGCGTCAAGAGCGATCGATCGCGCTAAGGTAAAATCGGAGAAGACGACTGGTCACGATCGACAGGCATCGTTCGGCATCGATCGTTAAGTCTCTTGAAAAGGGAAAACGATCGATCGGGTTCGATCGGGTTCGATCGGCATCGATCGCCATCGTTCGGCATCGTTCGGCTTCGATCGCCATCGTTCGGCTTCGATCGGCATCGATCGCCATCGTTCGGCATCGTTCGGCATCGATCGGCGTCGGTCATTGATTTGCTTTGAAAAAGGGAAACGATCGATCGGCACGAATTGCGATCGATCGTATCTACTGGAAGTTGAACAAAATTGACAGCGGAAAGCTGCGATCGATCGGGTATTTGACACGATCGATCGGCGGGATAAAATTTGAAAAACTAATTAATATTGAAGCAGTATTTGTGCCACTTGATTATATAATTGTTGATAGTAATTAGTGATTCAAACTGTGCTATTTTTACACTGATTGTCCTGTTCCATTGGTTGTAGATTTTTATCTTCAATTTGATTGGAATAATTGCTTGGTTTCATAAAAGTTGCAATGGCTTCCCGCATGGTCTCCAGTGAGTTGGCAAAGACTGAAAAGTTGAATGCCACCAATTTTGTTACCTGGAAGAGGCGCATCCGTCACATTCTGTTCCTTGATGACTTGGGTCATGTGCTAGACCAAGTTGTTGAACCTAGGGGTGAACAGAGTACTACTGCTCAAAAGAGAGAGTACGAGAAGTTCCGGATGGAGGATGCACGTGCAAGGACCACGATGCTTACCTTTATGGAGCCTACCATGGAGTTGCTTTTTGAGAAGCACAAAACGGCCAAAGAAATGTATGAGGCCATTGAGAGGAGGTATGGAGAGCATACTGAGGCACACATCAGGTTGCTCCACACTCGCTATACCAACATGAGGATGGAGGAGGGCAAAAATGTGCTTGATCACATAAATGCCATGACCATTATTGCTAGTGAGTTGGAGATGCTTGGAGATCCAATTTCATTGGGGGTCCAAGTGTCTACGATACTCACTAGCCTCCCTCCATCATGGGAAGCAGTTGTGGTTGCGTTGAACCTGAGTGACAAGAAACTCACTCTCGATGACCTTACTGCCAAGCTGGGCTTGGAGCAGGAAAGGAGAGAGCATATGAGGGCCTCTAATGCATCTGCCAACCTTGCTCACCATGTTGGCTCTAAGAAAGGTGGGTCCTATGCTGGCACTTCAAAGAAGAACTTCAAGAGGAAAGGAAAGAAGCCTCAATTCCAGGGTGGAGACAAGGCCAAGAACAAGAAGAAGGGAGCCTGCTTTACTTGTGGCCAGATGGGTCACTTTAGCAGGAACTGTCCTAATGGCTCCCAGGGCAACGAGAAAAAGAAACAGCAGGGTGGAGGAAAGGACATTGTTTGTATGATTTCTGAGGCACTGATTGTGAACACTAACACTAGAGGTTGGTGGCTTGACTCGGCTGCAACCCGTCATGTGGCAATGACAAAGGAGTCTTTTGCTGAGATGAAAGAGATTAGTCCTGGAGAGCACAAGATCTACATGGGGAATAACACCTATTGTGACGTGCTGGGGATTGGCTCTGTTCGTGTTCCTCTCTTAGGAGGAAACACCCTGGTCCTCACAGATGTCTTGTATGCACCTACTATTCGTAGGAATCTGATTTCAATCCCTCTTCTGACTCAAAAGGGATTTGAAGTCAGGTTCAAGGGTGGCAAGGGAACTGTGGGGGCAGAAGAATAATATTTTATTTACTGCTTCTTTAGTTGATGGTTTATTCAAACTTGATGTATCCAATGATTTTGCTAATAATGAAATGATTGATTCTGAGTATGTTGCTTGTGTTGCTGTTGATAATGCATTGTTATGGCATTTACGCCTTTGTCATGTGAATGCGACAAAATTACACCGAATGTCGGGTAGTGGGTTACTACCTAGAATAAGTGATAATTTGCGCACGTGTGAGGATTGCCTATCTGGCAAAATGACTAGGCTACCCTTTCCGAAAGGACAACGAGCAATTGACCTTTTAGAGGTCATTCACTCAGATATTTGTGGGCCTATAAACGTCAAGACTCAAAGGGGTATGATGTATTTTATTACATTTATAGATGACTATTCAAGATATGGTTATGTGTACTTGTTATCGAGAAAGTCCGATGCCTTAGAAAAATTCAAGGAATTTAAGGCTGAGGTTGAGAACCAATTAGGACGGAAGATTAAAGTTCTGAGAACAGACAGAGGTGGTGAGTACACATCTGATTTGTTCAAGGACTATTGTACAAACCAAGGAATAGTGCATCAGTATACTTTACCGTATACCCCTCAGCAGAATGGAGTCGCTGAAAGACGTAATAGGACATTGTTGGACATGGTAAGGTCCATGTTAAACCACTCTGAACTAGGAACGCAGTTTTGGGGTGAAGCACTAGACACTGCTGTTTATGTACTAAATCGGATACCTTCTAAGTCGATCAAATTGACCCCATATGAGTTATGGACGGGAAGACGTCCAAACTTTTCGAACTTGAAAGTGTGGGGGTCAAAGGCCCATGTGAGGGTACCTGATCAACTAAGAACTAAGTTGGATCCCAAGACCATAAAATGTAATTTTATAGGTTATTGTGACCATTCGAAAGGGTATCGATTTGTAGTACACCATGATGATGGGACAGTGGGGGTTATAGAGTCTAGAGATGCTTATTTTCTTGAGGAAGATATGGATCTTAAAACTCCTAGTCAGAAAGTGGAACTCTTTGAAATTGAGAAAGAGAAAGTTACTGTCACTAGTAATGAACAAGTGATAGGTAACACATCCAATGGGGATGTTGAAAATCGAACATCAAGAGAGCGTAGACCTTCAATTTTGTTGAAAGATTACTATGCCATGCTTGGTGAAGATGAGATATCGATAGATGAACCTGTACTTAGTGATCCAGTCACATTTGAGCAGGCGATGTGTAGTCCAGATTCCAAGGAATGGCGGAAGGCTGTTCAAGAGGAAATGGATTCAATCTTGAAGAACAAAGTCTGGGAGATTGTTGACTTACCAGACGAACGGAAACCCATTGGGTGTAAGTGGATTTTCAAGAAGAAGCTCAAAGTTGATGGATCAATAGAGAAGTACAAAGCTAGACTTGTGGCGAAAGGTTTCACACAAGTAGAGGGCATAGACTTCAAGGAGACTTATTCTCCAGTGTCCAGGTTCATCTCGATCCGATGTTTGTTGGCAATTGTGTCATACTTAGATTTAGAGTTGCACCAGATGGATGTAAAGACTGCCTTCCTAAATGGTGATTTAGAGGAGGAGATTTACATGGAACAACCCGAGGGGTTTGTTGTTTCCGGAGAGGAAACTAAAGTGTGCAAACTTATTAAATCATTGTATGGACTGAAACAATCGCCAAGACAATGGTATTTCACTTTTCACAAGGTGATAAGTGAATATGGTTTTGTGGCCAATGATTATGACCATTGTGTTTACTCCTTTAAAGATGGGAGTAGATTTATGATATTGTCACTATATGTAGATGACATATTATTGATGGGGAATGACACTAGTATGATTCTCAGTCTTAAAGAATGGCTCAAGACCCAATTTGAAATGAAAGACATGGGTGAAGCATCTTACATCCTCGGGATGAAGATTGAGAGAGATAGAAAAGCGAGGAGGCTAAGTATATCTCAAGAATCGTACATTGAGAGTGTTTTGAAACGCTTTGACGTGATTGGTTGGAAGACCATAGATTCACCCATTTATAAAGGGACAGTTTTGTCTGAAAGAATGACACCTGCATCAGACGAGGAACGTCTGAAGATGCAATCTGTACCATATGCGCAGGCTATTGGCAGCTTGATGTATGCCATGAACTGCACTCGACCTGATTTGGCTTTTGTAGTAAGCCTTGTGAGTCGATATCAGGCTAACCCAGGTATGCAACACTGGCAAGCTATAAAGCGGGTGTTCAGATACTTGTTGGGTACCAAGGATATGAAACTCACATATCAGGCTGAGAACCTGTCATTGGAAGGCTATAGTGATTCGGACTATGCCGGGTGTAAGGATGACAGAAAATCCACTGCCGGTTATGTTTTTATGCTTAGTGGCGGCGCCGTGGCTTGGGCTAGTAAGAAGCAGAAATGTGTTACTAAGTCCACGATGGAAGCTGAGTTTGTTGCATGCAGTTTAGCAGCTTCCGAGGCAGTTTGGATTAAAGAGTTTCTAGCTGGGTTACAGCTAGAACAGTGGACTGATGCTCCTGTCCAAATTTATTGTGATAATTTGGCAACTGTGTCGACACTCCGTAATGGGGAGATCAGTTCAAGAGCTAAGCACATAGAGGTGCATTACTTTTATGTGTTTGACATGCTACAACGAGGAAAGTTGACAGTGAGTCATCTTCCTACGGTTGAGATGTTAGCTGATCCGTTAACGAAGGCCTTAACGACGAATCTATTTGTAAAACATGTTCATAGTTTTGGGTTACGACAGGACTAGTGCACGAGTTACTGTGGATCGCAAATATGAACAAAGAACCCATAGTGGGGGATGTAAGTAAATATGGGTTCTTGTCCCATTTTACTTGTCTTGATTGAGAGGAGTCGGCTCTCTCATGCAAGTGTAGGCATGTGGAGTAGTTAGGCTTCCGTGGGCCCGGTCCACACAAAATTGGAAGAGACACTGTAATCATCACCGATCCGGAAATCACTTATTTGGAATTAGCTGTTTTGGTACGACCAAAATGGAATTGTCAAATAAGAGTCATCATCTTGGGAAATCTGTTGAGCCAATTCGGGAAACCGAAAAGGCAAGATTTTGTAACTGATTTTCGCCCCTTTTAAGGGCAATGGAGGGGACGCCCTCCATGCCAATGAGAAAGGCGTCTTTTGGTTGAAATTGCATTGATTTTGGTGATCTTGATTTCGTTGGGTGAAAAGCTAATTCGGGGAATATAGCTTTTCACAAGGTTCTACACTCGATCGGTGAAGGATTTGGTGTTCTCGGACATAATCTAATCCGTGGAGTGATTCGTAGGCACAAAGGCCGAAGGTTGGTGTTTCTAATTTCATAATCTTTGAGTTTTATATGTTGATTTAAGGAAAACACCCAAATTTGAGAACCCACATCAAACGGATTAAAATCCTAAATTCGCTTCCGTTGAGGCACAATTACCCTTCATAATATTTTCCCATTCTTGTTTAAATGCTCATTTAATTGTCTGTTATAGGTTTTTTTCTTGATAATTTTGATCAACTGTCTCTAGTTGCATCTACCAATTTTTTAGTACATTGCGAGGACCTCATGGTGTGTTACTCTTGTCAAATTATCGAAGAACAGGCTATTTTCTTAGTTGAGTCTAAATTTGTTTACATGAACTTCTGTCTAAGGGTTTTCGTCAATCATCTCATGTATTTTGTTAAAAATACAGTAAAAAGGTTTGCATGTGCTGTGTGTATAGGACTTTCTCTGTGTCTTTTTCTTATCTTTGTTATATAAGCACAGTAATAATAAAAGAAATGCAAGCTTCAGCCCCATTTTAGCTCCTTCATATATCTCCATTAGCATATATAAGGAGCTTGAATTGGAATTTAGAATTATTAGTATAGGGTTTAGCATGCATTTTGGGGTTTACAAAAAATTTCTTTCTTTTTCTTGGGGTTGGCATGCATTTCGTACACGGAATAGTCTCAAAGATGGAGACATTTGTGTATTCGAAATGCGAGATGTGTCAATGTTTCGGAGTCTTTCTAGAGGTTTAAAGGGAAAAGACATGGAATGAATGAAATTAAGAAGCATTTTGATTGTCACTCTCAGATATCCATGAAGTGCACGAGGGTACAAGTCGAACCAGGTTAATGCTTTGAACACTGTATGCTTCATTTCTTGTCGTCTTCAAGTAAACACAATTTAAATGATTGAAGAATGTGTTCTTGTCCAGGTCAATGTGAGCCTTCTACTCAAAAGGTTGAAATGAAGCACAAGCAAAAGTTCCATCAACCAATTCCAACAATAAATAGCCCAAATTCATTTACTTCAGGATTTCCATTTTCCAAAAAACTCATAACGAAAACTTACATGAACCTACCCAAAAATTAAAGACTAACATGAAGCAGGCTGGAATGATGGTAAGTGTGTGCATTGCAGCTACACTTTTCTTTTTCCATAGAGTTTGTTGCTCTTTTATCTGTTTCATCTGCAACTTATTTTTTTTGGCTTGGCTGTTTCACCTGTTACTGTCTTTACTTTGCATCATGGGTGTTTAGATGTTTGGGATCTCATGGCAATAACATCTATGTAGGAACCTACATAATCCGTTCTTAAGATAAGGAGTACCATACGGACTATCTCATTGGATAGAGTCACAAAATATGGGACCCTTTTAGAAGGAAAAAGCCTTTACGATGATGGCTAGTATCTGTTCAAGTCATTATTCTACTCTTTTTTTGGCAATAGGTCATTATCCTACTTATTCCACCTCTTTTGCTTGAGCTTTCTATGTGGCATTAATTCCTATGTTTAAGCTTCTGTTCTGACCACGTACCATGTGCAGCATATCCTCAAGAACTTTCATGGTTACCTTCCAAAGGAAAGGATCAAGTTTATTCTTCAAGACCCAAGCGGCAAAAACTGGGAAATTTTAATCGGAGGCCGGGTGGAACGAAAACTTCTGAGGTATTGATAAGCATAAAATATACATATTTATATGCCTTATTTACCTATATGCTGGTGTAGTTTTTATGATAAAATATAAATAAAACAGGTTATTTGTGGTTAGGATAGTAATTAGGGGATTAATAATTAAATTACTCTAATTAACTATTTTAGATGCATTAAAGAATTTAAGGAATCATATTTTTATTATGCGTCTAATTTTAGTTTGGTTTTGTTATTGCAGGTTTAAAAATGCGAATTGCAGATCGGTAGCAGATGAGCGCATTAGACGTATTTTGAAGTACCAAAGTGACCCAAGAGTTGATATCACGCGTATTGAAAATTCATAGTGTCATTTCCTTTTGCCATTCAGAGGCTTGTGGTGGTCATTTTTCCGCTAGAAAAATTGCTGTTAAAATTTTACAATGTGGATTTTATTGGCCTACCCTATTTAAAGATACTCATGATTATTATTGTACTTGTGGACGTTGTCAACAGCTTGGTGGAATAACTTGTCGGAATATGATGCCTTTAAACCCCATTTTAGTGATTGAAGTATTTGATTGTTAGGGTATCGATTTTATGGGTCCATTTCCACCTTCGTTTGGCTATTTGTACATCCTAGTGGCTGTTGAATATGTTTCCAAGTGGGTAGAGGCCATCCCTTGTAGAAATAATGATCATAAAACTGTTATACACTTTTTGAAAGAAAATGTTCTATCAAGGTTTGGTATACCCCGTGCAATCATAAGTGATGGGGGTTCTCACTTCTGCAATAAACATTTTGAGGCATTAATGAAATAATATGGAATTACACATAAGGTGGCTTCCCCTTATCACCCACAAACAAGTGGGCAAGCTGAACTTGCCAACAAAGAGATTAAACATATTTTAGAGAAAACGGTTAACCCAAATCGCAAAGATTGGTCTTTGCGGTTAACAGATGCACTTTGGGCATTACGTACAGCATTTAAATCTCATATTAGTATGTCTCCTTTTAGACTTGTTTATGGAAAAGCTTGCCACTTGCTTGTGGAGTTGGAGCACAAGGCATATTGGGCTATAAAAATATTTAATTTTAATTTGGATGATGCCAGTTTTGTGCGTAAGCTTCAACTAAATGAATTGGACGAAATAAGGAATGATGCATATATGAATTCAAAAATTTACAAAGAACGAATGAAGGTTTTGCATGATCAACACATTCATCGAAAAACTTTTGAACCTTCACAAAAAGTTCTTTTGTATAACTCTAGATTGCATTTATTTCCTGGCAAGCTCCGTTCTAGATGGACTGGTCCATTTATTGTTAAAACTGTTTATCCTCACTACAGCAAATTTGGCTTTTAACGGCGGATTTTTTTTGACATAAAAGAATATGTTGATAATATCTATCATTGGCGACGGAACTTAATCTGTCGTAAAAGGAATGACATTAGCGGCGGATTTTTTTCGGCGGATCTCTATCCGTCGGCATTGATATTTATTACGACGGATATTTACGACGGAAAATGGTCTGTCTGTATACTTTTTGACAGTTTTTTCGGCAGTAAAAATTCTGTCGAAAAGAAAAACATGAAGGCTGACGGGCTTCTTCACTTCACTCTCCTTCTCCCTTTGCTCCCTTCTCTTCCGCTCTTGGCCGCCACCTTCTCGTAGGGTTTCTTCATCAAGGCTGACGGCCTTTAAAGCCGCGCCCCTCCTCATCATGGTCCAATCCTCCTCGTCGGGACCTAGGCCGTTGCCTGCGGACTCGTCATCGTGTTCCCGGTGAGAATCCCTCTCTTCTTATTATGGTCAATCAACCCCATCTTATTTGAAAATCCTAGATGAATTTCAGAGCCGAATCGCCTAATTCCGCCACCATGGCCTCCTCAGACCCAAACCCTAGCTCACCATTGTTTCCAATTCGAAAAATTCCCCAAATTCCTGTACACGACGTAACCCTAGGCGGCGGGCAATCGTTGGCGAGCACTGAGAGTCGTGATTGGCAGCATCGGTGTATGGGGAGGAGGGACGGCATGACGGTGGAGGAGTATGCTGCGGCGAAGCTGTCGGTGTGGTGGACCAGATGGCTCTCTGTATCGGTGGATAGGCTCTCTTTAGACTGTAAGTCTCCTCGTCCTTCTTCTTCTTGGTTTTGTGTTTAGTTTATTTAATTTCTTCAGGAGGCTAGGCTTAGGAAATTGCCGAGTGTGGAAGTGCAATGCGCTGGTTAGGAAATTGCCAAGTGTGGAGACATTGGGTTGCACAACTGTATTTGTTCTCTTAAAACAGGAACCTTGACCACAAACAAACAGTCTGTGGCAAAACTTGTGGCAATGCAATCCTCATCCGGTTTTCTTCGGACATTTAAAGTAGAAGGGAGTTCTTATGATCCTCATGAGGGGATAATACAGAATTGGCCAAGTCTTGTGGATGTGAATCTTTAGACAATTGCAAAGGTGGCAGCAGTCTATAATGATGCAGATGTTACCCAATCTGCTCATCAGTTTATAACTACAGGCATGCCCACTGAGGCCGCGTTAAAGGTAATGGGTAAAGCAGACATTACCATAGTAGAATAATGTATGCAATTTACTATCACAAAATCGGAAGATATAATCTAGTAACTGCACATCTTTGGTCATTGAATTTAGCAATTCAGTTGACTAACTGCTCTGTTTTATGTTATAACTTTCTTTCATCTTATGCTCTATTTGCAGGTTCTAGTTGAGAAAATGGGTCCTCCTACAGGGTTTGATCGTGTATCACTGGGATCTTCTGCATTACATATGTGAATTTAAGATTTTTTTAATGTAACTTACTTCTTTTATGTAAACATAAGAGGTCACATTCTTTCTGCTTGATATTTTGTTGGACCTATTGAAGCTTGCTATCAATATTGGAACAATAAAGAAAAAAGAATTGCTACCCTTGAATTTGACCGTATTCGAAAGTTCATGGGAGATATGTCAAGTCAAGAACAGGAAGAAATGAATTACTCGTTAAGGTGTGTCTCTCGTTTATGCAGTATTTTGTCCTTGCTGTCTAGCTTCAGATCCTTTATTTTTTGTCATAGCCCTTCTTTATATTGTGTGTAAAGCTTTTGCCGTGTAGAAAGGCCTTTAAGCTTCGAACAATTGGATTATTTTTGCAGGGAGCAGTAGAGAATTTACTAGAAAGAAGCGTGTATGTACAATTGTCTGATGGTTCAATTGCAACTTTGGACGCAGCTTCAAAAGATGCAATTGGTAGTGCTCTTCATGAAATGTCTTCACAAGTTTTGCATTGTTTAGGTTATGCTTACAAAGGGGATCTATCAGACTTTGCAACCTATGATGGCGAGAACCATCCAGCTCACAGGTTCTTATGTGATCCATCAAATAACCCATCAATTGAGAGTGATCTTTTGTCGGCATGGTGGGATTGAGGGTAAGGGTGACACCATACTTCTAAGTCCAACGGCTGTTAAACTATCTAGTGTTTATGTTATGTTTATGTTAGTGAGGTTCATCTCTTTTAGCACCTTTTTTTCTCCTCAATGAATATAGATTAACATTTTTAATTGGATGATTTATCATAGGGATTTTTTATGCTCACTTATTGCTTGTTTTTACCCTTTCCTTGTCAGGCGAAACATGACTGCATGTCTCACTATCTAATTAATGTCTTTTATTCCTGCCAGGTTGCAAAAGAAGCATCTGACATGGTTTTGGCAGATGATAATTTTAGTACAATAGTTGCCATAGTTGTGAAGGCAGATCTATTTACAATAACATGAAAGCACTTATCAGGTAGTTTACCTTTACAAGATGAAATTGTCTTTTTTTGAGAGGTTGAAATTTCAGATTCCGGGATGTAATATAATAGTCACAGTAGCATGAGATTTGATGTGGAGATGGCAAGGAAGAAACGTCCAAGTTAGAATAAGATCAATATAAGCAAGATTGATATCTGCTGATGTTGTTTTTCTCCAATTGACATGCTATAAAAATTTTTAGAGCTACAGTTGGCATTTTCTTTACTTTTTATTCATAGTAAATTTTTCTGTATGCGTCTTGCTTTCATGTTGCTTCAGGTATATGATATCTTCAAATATTGGCAAAGTTGCCTCTATATTTCTAACAGCGGCACTCGGCATTACTGAAGGGCTTTATACCTCTTCAGCTTTTGTGGGTTAACCTGGTCACAGATTCATCCCTCTTGACTGGGATATAATGAAGAAACCTCCTCTAAGAAGTGATGACTCATTGATTGGCACATGGATGTGCAAACTATTGGGAGAAAGAGGAAATACCAGGAGGCTAGGCTTGTTGGCTGATTGCTAAAAAAGCCCTCTAAGCTTCATCTAGCTTCCATTCCTTCTGGGGGCGCTCTTTTCACAATTCCTCCCATATGTGAAACACGTCTTGATGTAGTACAAGTTGCAACATGTCTGCTTCCATGTTCCACCAACATATATGTAAAATGATGTTTGTCTCATTTTCATAAGCTAAGGAGGGCTTTTTACATATTACCTGGCACGAAGTTTGCTTTTTCCATATCACCTGGTTTTTCTTGTGTTATCTCATATCCCCTGGAATCTATACTTGGAGTACCAAAAATGCCCCTCTTGTATATTTATCGTGTTATTACTGGGCGAATAGGGCGTGTTGGATACGATACGAAAAAAAAGAAGGTTTTCGGCGATTTCTAGACGTGACGCCGCTAGCGAGTCTTTCGACGATTTCCAGCTGCACCAAGGTTTTCGAAGATCCGATTTAACGTCCCCCCTACTCGATTTCTCCGGCGCTCCCTGTTGGATTTCGACGACACGACTGACGGAGAGTGCGGTTTGGGCGGCGATTTGTCGCGTAAAACTCTTGGGATTTCGGGGACAAACAAGTTGAGTTTCTCCTGTGGCTCCCCGCGCCTTCAAGCAACCGGCGGAGTGTATGATTGAGGTTCGGTTTGCGACGAGGAAGCGTTTGAAAGACGCGTACGAGGAAATACACACATAAACACCACTAAACCACGGTGCGTTAGAAAAATCCTTACTTATTTTAGTTCCAGAAGCTCAGAATTTAAGATTTCTAATTTTTAAGATGAAGCATAAAGTCGTATTATATACAACACGACTTGAGCGTTAGTCGTGTACTATGCAACACGACTATTATGATTGCCTGTGTTTCCAACACGACTGTTCTACTGACCACTCTACCTATCTCATTGCAGATGGATACAAAAGAAGATGAGTATATGAAGGAAATACCATCAGAAGAGGAGGAAGATCATAAATTCTTCGTTGCACCTCGGGAGCGAAGACAGAAGGGCAGGAAGAGGAAGGCTCCGATGGACCGATTAGGCAAGAAAACATGCAATCCGCGACTGGCGGTTAAGACGTTTTGTCAACCGGGGGTGATGAAAAAGTGTGCGGCCCTCTTACGGCGTCACCAAAGATGTTGCCAACTGATCAGAGAAGCTGGGTTCTCTGTCATCTTTGAAGGTGAGGACGTAGTTGTTTCTCGAAACCTCATCGACCATTTGGTTAGGTATTGGGATGAGGAGGCGAAGGTCTTCAATATCAAGGGGAGAACGGTGCATTTCACAGAGCAAGAAGTTGCTCTTATCACTGGATTGCCCGCTAAGGGCGAAAGAGTTGAGGTCCTTCCCTTTGTGCCACGGCGAACGGAATGTGAATTCTTCAGAAAGTACTTCACCGTAAGGAAACCGGATATTCCACATATTGAAGAAATCATTGAGAAGCTTAGCGAGGACGAAATAAAGATGCCAGAGGAGGACATGGCGAGGATGATCATCTGCCTCCTCATCTCCACGGTGCTGTTTCCACATAGCACGAGAGTGGTGCATCCCTCTTTCTACCCTTATATTGAAGACCTCCCAAGAATGAGCTCATACAATTGGGCTGAGGTTATTCATACGATGTTGGTTTCTGGTATAACCCACACCAGCAGACTAGTGGGTGGGAGAAGTAAAGGGCTGGGAGGTGGATACCTAAACGGCGCCTCATATGTCCTTCAGGTATGTAGTATTTGTATGTTTTTACAGTCTTCGAAAGGCTCTAAGTGTTGTGTATTATGCAACACGTCTTTTATTAATGTCATTTATTATGCAACACGACTTTATTTATAGTCGTCTATTATACAATGCGACTTGATATATAGTCGTCTACTAGACAACACGTCTAATTATGTAGTTGTGTTGCATACGACATGACTAAATTTCTAGTCGTGTACTATTATAGTCGACTATAATAGCACACGACTTGACTGTATCCACGACTTTTACTAATGTCTTCATCTGATTACTATGCAGATTTGTTTTTTTGAGCACACGACAATCTTCCATTCTGCGTTCGGCCCTACCAGTCCGAGGGCAAAAAGGTGGCCAGGAAGTGGGGCCCTAATTACAGAGGTGAAGATGGGTGCACAGAAGAAGCACCGTATGACCGACTACTGGAAGGGTCTATTCGATAATCTCGACGTATGGGAAGACGTCGTCGATGTCATCGTCCCCATGGCCAAAGAGGCATCTCTCATTCCTTCGCCTCCCCTAGTGGACCCTGATCCGTGACCACATAAGACGGAGAGGCCGGAAATGAAGAGGAATCCTAAACAACCTACCCGCTCTTCCTCGAGGACGGCTGCTCAGTCTACTGCCCTGGCACGATTGGAGGGTTCGCTTCAGGGCATACAGTCACTAATTGAGATCTCTCTGTTGTCGTATGAGGAGATGGGAAGGGCCGTCAGACCTCTGCGAGAGGTTCTTCACTGTATCAAGGCATCTACCGCCACAGCGTCAACGCTGTTAGAGGGTCACAACTTTGAGCATCCCAAGGAGGAGAAGAGTGAAGAGCTGGAGAAGGAGATGAAGGAATCACAGAAGAAGGAGAGGATAACGAAGTCATCAGTCCATCACAACGAGGAGGCAAAGAAGCGGCCCGATGACAAGGACCACGTGAAGCAAACTCTGATGGCCATGCGCAGAAAGGAGCTGGCGCACAAGTCAGCCAGCGATTCATTAAACTGGGGTAAAGGTAAGTTGTAACACGATTATTTAATTTTTTATGTTGCATGCAACACGACTAGCCAATTTTCGTGTCACATTTAACACGACTAGCTAATTTTTTGTCTTGCATTCAACCCGACTTGCTAATTTTTTGTGATGCATTGTACACGACTATTCCTTCTTTTGTGTTGAATTCTACACGACTATGTTATATTTCTTGCTGCTACTAACATGAATATTTAAAATGTCATTTTAGCTCCCATAAAGCAGGCAGATGTGGAAGATAAGATTCAACGGGCTACAAAGAGAGCCGCCGCGAAGTTGTTTTTGAAGAAGCTCCAACCAGAATTTGACGAACAAATGGAGCGTGCAGAAGAGGAGTCCCGTCCGACATACGGCCAGGACAGATTCCCCCCTGGTGTAGTGGTAAGGAGGAGAATGAGGACTGTCTCTGCGACGGAATTGCAGAGGCTTAGGGAAGATGACCATATACGGAGAATGGCGGAGGAGAAGGCGAGGAAGAATTTGGCAGAAGATCCAAACGCCGACTCTGAAGATACCTTATCCGACCGACGAACAACCTCTATCATCGATGAGGTGATCTCTTCCCTACAGCAGTCGGATATCCAAACGGCCAAGGAGGATGAATGGGCAAAGGAGGAGGTCGAGAAGAAGGACGAGGATGCATTGGCAAAGGAGGAGAAGGAGAAGAAGGAGGAGGATGAGGCAACGGAGGAGGTGAAGGAGGAGGAGGTGAAGGAGGCAACTGGCTTAACGTCATCCCAGGCTGTTGACGTTGATGTCCTGCAAACCCCAGAAAAGGCTAAGCATAAAGTTGAACTCCTAGAAAACTATGGAAATTTGGAGTTATGCTTCGACATGGGGGTGTTGTTAGAGCGGGATAGAGTGGAATTATCAAGATGGATAGCCAATCCAAGGAAGGCTTATCCTATCCCAACGCTATGTGATGATGACTACGTATCCCTCCTGCAAACAACAGAAATTAACACCAATGTAAGTATACATACTCGACTATTCCTAAAGTCGTATATACAATACTCGACTATTCTTAAAGTCGTATATAACATACTCGACTATTCATAAAATCGTATATAAAGTACTCGACTTTACGCATAGTCGTGTATGTCGAAGACACGACTATTCCTAAAGTCGATTATTGTTTGAATATTGCCAATTTCTAAATATGTTGTTGGTTTATACAGGTTATAGATGAATTTTTTGGTCTATTACGGGAGCGTAATGACAGAGAACGGCCGAAGTATCCGTTCAGTTTTTTTGGATGTCACGCATTCAGAGAAATATTCGACAACGTAAGTTTTTTCTGCATCACGAGCGCTAATTTAACGTTTCCAGTTCGTGATTTTCTTATTCTATTGCGATTTTGCAGGAATACATAGAAGGGGGCAATAATACAAAATTGATAAAAAAAACTTGGGAGGATGCTCAAGGGATTGAACAGGAACATGTTCTACGCCTTTTTCCCAATCCGCACTGGTTCCCATTTCTGCCTCGTATATGTATACTTCCCAGTTGGTGTATGGCATTTCTACAACCCCCTATCCGGCAAACCCCAGTTGTATCCACATCACAGGGTCGCAGCTGAGAAATTCACGAACTTTATGAACCTTGTCATGGCACACACACTGGGACTCATCCGTTGCATCGACTGGAAGATGACTCAGATCGCCAAAGCGCCCTGCCAAGAGAACTCAAAAGACTGTGGCATCTTCATCATGATGTACGTGGCGCACTTGGCGTCCAATGTCAACCCACCTGAGTTTGATCAGTCAAAAATTACACGAAAGTGGCGCCCAATAATTACTGCAACTATGATTCGCGGGGTTATCGACAACGAGTTTGACGACGATTCAATCGAAAAGCAAAATCAGGCTGTCACAATTGCGGGGTTTTTGAGGATGTCGGATGAAGACTAATATTCTTTTTGGAGCTTTTTTTGTACATGTATAATATTACAGTCGACACTTTTTTGTGGTTTTCTGAATCTTCTTCCATGTACATACAGTATGCTTTCAATAAATTCAAATTCATTTTTTTCATGTCTACAGTGTATTGGAAAGCCGCTTAGTGTCGACTCTTATGAAACACGACATCTGATATAGTCGTGTTGTATCATATACGACTAGCTATATAGTCGGGTTGTATCATATACGACTATCTATATAGTCGTGTTGCATAAGACACGACTGTATTATTAGTCATACATTATTATAGTCGACAATTATATTCCTCTTATGTCGACTCTGCGCTGACTATGATGGAGTCTAATTTATTTTTCTTTCATGTATGTGAGGAAACAAAGAATGATCGACGTCTTTCAACCACGGGAGGGCGCTTATACAACACGACACTTATTCAACACGACACTTGCATTCAAAGAAATATTCGACTACATGCATACATTGCGGTAGAGTAATATTTGTTATACATGAATTTGTGATCGACTTAAGTGAAGAAGGGTGGAGCCTTAGGTAAGCCAGAGGGTCGTCTCGGCACTGAATCATCCGTTCCCAGATTGCCTTGTTGCGGGAGTCTTCGATATCTGCGCTTCCTTGCTTCTTTCGCAACCATTGGGTTAGTACACCTTTTACGGTTGTGACCAACTTGTCGACAGTTGCCACATCTCACCCTCAACCTCTCTGGCGGGTCAGGCTGTGACTCGATTCTCTTTGTCTGTCTCCTACCCCTCTTTGGAGCATCAAGCATGGGCGGTTCGCATTTGAATAAAACCCCGTAATCCCCCCACTGACTCCTGTCTAAAGTAGGGAAAACTACTTCTTCATACGTTGTGCGGTACAGACATGCATGGTACCACTTTTCACAATATTCCACCGGGTCGAAACTCCTCTCATCGATACATGCAATGGCGTGCTTGCAAGGAAGTCTCATGCTCTGGAAGAACCCACATGTGCAGGTTCTCTTCGTTAGGTCAACAACATCCTGAGGAAAAAATATGACAACAACATGAATATTCTTATTGTGAAATAGTTTTCTTATTTTAATAGTCGTGTCGTCGCTAAGACGACTATATCACTAGTCGTGTCGTGGCTAACACGACTATATCATTAGTCGTATAGGCGACAACACGACTATATCATTAGTCGTGTATTGCACGACACGACTATTCCGGAATTGAATTATCAGAAACCATTGCGGAATGAATTCTTACCACATGGTATAAAGATGTGACTTCAAACTGCCATAATGATAGCGGTTGCACTCTGACTGTACCAGCACTCTTATTCCTCATTTCGTTGATATGATTGTGTGCATACTTGGTTAATGATGTTGTTAGCCGTTCTGCTTCCATGCGGCGTCTCTGGAAATGGGAGGTCGTGGTCGCACGAGTTTGCTCGATCAAACAAGTTATTGGCCAAAATCTAGCCTTCAATAGCATATTATTTGCACTTTCTGATATGCTTGATGTGAGCATACCATATCTTTTACCCGGATACTCCACATTAACCCAATTTTTTTATTAATCTTTTGAACATATTTCCATGCCTCCTCATTGTGGTCCTTCATCTTGTGCATGATTTCATCAAATTCTGTTATCCGGAAGCATTTTGCAGCTCGGAATAGAAGGTCTTTCGAGTATTTATCCTTCCATTGATTAAGCATATTGGCGGCCATATGCCTTAAGCAAAACCCATGGTGAGCCTCAGGAAATACATCAGCAACCGCTCTCAGAAGTCCCTTCTGTCTATCCGAGACAATTGTATCCAGAGACGCCGGGGGGTCCGTAAAGAGGGTGGCTTTGAGTAGGCTGAGAAACCACTTCCTGCAAGGCAGCAATCAGAGTGAAAGCAGATTCAAGAAGAGATAGGGGCTACACAGTCGTATACGAAACAACACGACTATATGAGAAGTCGTGTTGCTCGAAGACACGACTACTCATACAATCTTCTTAGCATACGTACCACGAATTTATAGTCTCTTTGTCAACAACTTCAAATGCAACGCACATTAATTGTTGGTTCCCCTCGACTGTTGTTGCAACCAATAACACTCCGGGGTACTTTCCTTTCAGGAATGTTCCATCAACTATGAGTAGCGGCCTAAGTGATCTTTGGAATGCTCTTGCGACCGGGCCGAAGATCCAAAAGACACGTCTGAACTCGTCTCTGGCTTCCTCATTTTCAATTTCCGGAATATCACAACATCTTTCAATCACCACATATGTACCTGGATTAGACCGCTCTAATTCCTTTCCATAATGGGGCAAAATACGATATGCGTCTT
Source organism: Houttuynia cordata (assembly GCA_039654745.1). Taxonomy (NCBI): domain Eukaryota; kingdom Viridiplantae; phylum Streptophyta; class Magnoliopsida; order Piperales; family Saururaceae; genus Houttuynia; species Houttuynia cordata. Next base: position 59,107,543 of record CM077503.1, read on the forward strand.
TCGGGTTGCCATCGATCAATCGTATCAATTCCTCTTTCGCCCTCCATGCCCTTTGATAGTTCACTTTGACGCCCCAATGTTTCTCAATGTACTGTTGGATATTAGCCGTTTTTATGGAGTTTGAATCCTTGTGGAGGCCATGACACTTCCGTGCAATCCATAAGTGTGAGGCCAATGGATGATCTTTAGAACTTATCAAAATGTCGCATGTATGCTTTCCTTCACTCCTTGTCACAGTGACTCCGTCAACTAGATTCGAAGCCCGTATGTACCACTTGCACCCTGTAATCTTGCACTTTGAGCAAAGGTGTCCTTGTTCTCGTCCGCCACTTTGAACATGAATTTCCTCTTGATTGCCAAATCAGTAAGAACCATTTTGAACTGTTTTATACTTTCGAATCCAGCCCCTAAGGCAAGTTGTGCCTCATAGTCGTCTCCTTGCAAACTGCCGGTCAACATCGTCTCCTCCTCATATTTTTTTGCAGGACTGGCCCGCGGTGAAGAGGTACCCCAATCCCAACCACCTTCACCATCAATATTGTTGTACTCATTGTCGTTCAAGTCTTCTGCCCCCGACGCGACAGTGAATGCTCTCACTGCTTGTTGGAGTTCTATACCTGACACAGAGTGGTCTCCTCCCGTGGGATGCGGCCCGGGAAAAATTGGTAGTGTGAGAGGCTCATCCTAGTCATCTACAGACCACGGTATTTGTTCATCTTCATCTTCGTCTTCATTTTCATCTTTTTCTTCATCCTCGTCTTGATCCTCATCTTCATCTTCACCATTGAACCCATTCATCTGAAACTGGTTATCGACTTCATTCGGAAATTCATCCTTTATATTTTTATTATCATCTCCCAATCTGCGATAACAACATGGTAAGAATGGCATGCATATTGTACAAAAACGTCTAAACGACTTGATTATTTAGTCGTGTTGTCGACAACACGACTTCAATTCCAGTCGTATTGTATACAATACGACTGTAATTCTAGTCGCATCATATACAACATGACTTGAATTCCAGTCGTGTCGTATGCAACACGACTTTAAGATATGTCCACTCGTTAATTTCACCCCTTACCTCAAAGTTTCAAGAGAACAATTTTCATCTTTTCCTCCTTCAACTGCTGGTGCAGGTGACTTATTCCCCGGGCTGGACGGCCTCTCCTGTGGTGTCTTACTGGCCGGCCTCCCATGTGGAGGCATTGAATTCTCGCCGTCCTTATCCACAGTGGAAACTATTTGCTTATTGGCAATGGAATTCTCCGTGTTGTTATTTCCAGCAGAAGTCCACTCCACGTATAGATCGAGTGGTCCATCTGTGCATCGCCTCTTGTTGTGAAGGACGAATATTGTCTTCACGTCTTCATCGTCTTCAAGGACGTATCGGGTTCCACAATGAACAAGATATGACAAAGACAATGTACCGGATGGAGACTTCAGCGGTAATCTTTCTTCCACTTGTTGCAACAGTCCCATGTACATTACTTGTGTATCAATAGACATGAGCTTCAGTTTCCGCCCACATACCCATCAGAATTTGTGAACATTCCATCGTAGTGTAAGCACAAAGGTATCAAATCCATCCTTACCTGGCATTACAATAACGAAATTAATTAATAAACCTTGATTGAAAATAGTCGTGCAATAGTCGTGTTGTAAAATATACGACTATTGTTATTGTCGTGTTAGGGAATACACGACAGTAGGAAAAAGTAGAAAACTCTGCAAATTTTCAACTTTCATCTCTCGATAAGATTTACATTATATCAAACGTTGAATTTCAAGTTGACGTACCGTTTTTGAATGGACGATTACTCTTTCGCAGTTGTGTTTGCGTATCAACTGCTTTCCCGCTCTTTTTTCGTGTTTTGGCAGCAAGATACTTTTCCTGGTTTGGACGGCGCCGGCGACGTTATGGCCGGAGCTGCTGCACGGAACTTCTCCGAAACACCTTCTTCTCCGGACCGCCTTTTCCTTCTTCTCCGGAACCCCTTCTCAAAAAATTGCAAAAGCCCCTGCTGCCGTATATAGAAGACAAGGGTATTTTGGGTAGCTTCCAGGTCATATGAAAGGAACTATCTTTTTCCAGGTGATATGATAAAACCAAACCTGGCGCCAGGTAATATGTAAAAAGCCCAAGAATGTTGTATACGGTGGGTGGGGTATTATATGTATTTTATATCACATGCCAATAAGATATCTTCTAATTGGCCATTTTTGCTTCTGACATAAATTTGTGAAAGCATTTTTTTGGTCAGCTAAGCAAGGTAACTTCAGATACTATTTTATGAATAAATACTTGTTATCCATATTAGCAGCATAAAGCGGCTATTTTTTTCTTTACCGACGGATACAATCTGTCACAAATGACATAAAACCGTCGCAATAAGCATTTAACGGAGGTTATAGTCCGTCTTCAAACCTGTCGTTAAAAGTTTCTATCGACGGCAGAAAAACGTCGCTAATATACATTTGCGACAGAAATTAATCTGTCGCAAAAACTGTTGGTACAGTGACAGATTGGCATTTTTCCGTCGAAATGTCATTAGCGGCGCCACTTATAACAACAGAGCTGTCGGCGGAAAAAATCCGTCGCTTTAAAGCTGTAGCGACAGATTGATGACTTGTAGCGACGGATTTTGCCGTCGCTAAAGGCAATTTTTGTTGTAGTGCCTCATGGAGCTGTAGAAATTGAAAATCCATTGAATGGTAATGTATTTAAAGTAAATGGTCAAAGACTTAAGCCATTCCTGGAAATGATTCCCTCAGAAGTGGAGAGTATTCCTCTGTCTGATCCCACTTATCATGATTGAATACTCTTACACTCAGTCTGGCTGAAGACAAGAAACTTAGCGCTCTTGGGAGGCAGCCCAGGTTTTTCTTTATTTTTAGGTTATTTATTTGTTAGATGATGTTTTCTTGTTGGATATTGTGATTGCTCTTATCTTTTTATTTGTTGATGTTTTTCACTCGCATGGGATTTTAGCAATTTGCAGTTCTCCAGGTAACATCTTTCCTTGATTTTATTTTATTTATTTATTTATTTTATCCTTCATTTCATTCTTAACATGGAGGACAATGTTTAGTTTAGGTTTGGGAGTATATAGGAATAACATTGTTTATTTAAAAAAAATAGAAAAAGAAAAACAAATAAAAATTTGATTAGTTTTTAGGTTGTTTGTTAGTATTTTTTATAGGTTTTGATAGTTTATCCCTTCTTGATGTATATTCCAATTTTTAAGAAATTAATTTACATTAAAAGTGTGAGTAAGTATACTGGATGATAGAAACACTTAACTGAGCATATCTTTCTGTTACAGTCCTCTTGGATCATGTGCTTGAGCTAATAAAACTCACTCACACACACTAGTACATAAAGTAATACCCTCTAGAGATTTGTTGAATACTAATCTTCAGTGGGATGTCTTTAGTCATCGTCGTTGGATGCTATGTGGTTGTCTGTTGAGCTTAAAAGATCATGATAGACCATTTACTTGGCTATGGCAAGGGCTTGGAACCGGAAATAGGTTGAGAGTATAATACAACCTGGACATGATCAGATTGCTGGAAAATATGAATGTTGATGAAAAAAAAGAAAAAAAAATGAAAGAAAGGGGCTGCTTGACTTTATAGGATTAACTTAGGTTGATGCTCGGGCCCGAAGCGGTCTCTTAAAACCTAATGCCCTAAGCCAACTGTGCTGGGAGTCATTGCTAAACCTAAGCATATTGAAGTTAGGCTTTACACAGTCCTGCTGAAAATGAAATAAAAAGAAAAAGAAAAAAAAGTCTATGGTGTATTATCCTCTCAAATCTAGAATGTTGGACCCGAAGGAGGCGCGCAGATTTGTGCTATCATGAACCTAAAGATTACGATGACTATGTTAATTCTGATGTTCTTTGGTTAATGGGTAACACTGGATATGTGTAAAACAGAAATTCAGGGTGTATTGCTATAATGTTCTACACTTTTACTATTATATTATCATTTCATATTATATTGAGCGAAATTTCCAAGATGAAGGTGTAGAATAAAACCACTTACTTGAGGGCTTCTATATTCCAGTTGATTATAAATGCAAGTACATGTGGTTGATTTTCTTAAAACATTGTGATTTGTATTTGAAGGGATAATAGGATTGTTTGTTTTTGAAGTGTTTATTTTGTTTTTTGCACTTAGATTAATAAGGTTAATTTCATAAGTACATGTTTGTGGGTAACATGGCTGTAAACCCTCATGAGACAAAACTCGTCCTACTAGGGACACCTAGAGGTTTAACGGCTTGTTGCATACGCTCAATGCAATCGTGTTCCCTACGAAAGTGGCATTTATTTTTCTAGTTTAATTTACTTTAGTTTTATTTTGTGTGACTTTGTTTTGTTTGTTTTACTCAGGGACTAGCAAAATATAGGTTTGGGGGTATTTGATAAGCATAAAATATACATATTTATATGCCTTATTTACCTATATGCTGGTGTAGTTTTTATGATAAAATATAAATAAAACAGGTTATTTATGGTTAGGATAGTAATTAGGGGATTAATAATTAAATTACTCTAATTAACTATTTTAAATGCATTAAAGAATTTAAGGAATCATATTTTTATTATGCGTCTAATTTTAGTTTGGTTTGTTATTGCAGGTTTAAAAATATGAATTGCAGATCGGTAGCAGACGAGCGCATTAGACGTATTTTGAAGTGCCAAAGTGACCCAAGAGCTGATATCACGCGTATTGAAGATCTGAACCGTTGATGAGTCACTTAAGAGAAGACTGACGCAAAATTAAAGTACGGACGTGTAGATTTGAATCGGCGGTTGAGATTGCATGGACGGGTTTTATTTGAATTCAAAAAGAAAAAAAAAAGGAAATTGAACCGGCTGGTCCGGTTTGGGTTGAAAAGAAAAAAAAATAAAAAAACGAAACAACTCGAGCCATCGGCTAGGGTGTCAAACAGAGCAGCTGCTCGAGCGCCGGCAAGATCGGGCGGGCTGGTGGTACGAGGGCAGAGCCCGACGGAAGAAGCCGACGGAGCAATGACACCGGCGATGGGTCAAGCTCGACGGCGGCACTCGAAGCGGCGGTTATGGTGACCATCGGCGTGACAGAGGAGCACCGGCAGATGAAGAGGACGATTGGCCTGGGCTCGAACACGGAAGTGATGACCGGCGATTTTGATAGGACGGCGAATCGGCGGCAGTCGTGGCGGAATAGGATTTCAGAGGACATGCATGTACTCCGAAGCACCCTAAGCCATTGGATCAAGAACCAGTAGCATGCGTTAAACCATGGGGCAGGCAGGTAGTTCAAACCTAGAAGAGGAGAGAGACCTAGGAGCAAATTATAGTGCATGGTAGACACAAAGGAGCTGAAATAACTTACCATCAAATCTGTACTTGTTGAAACAGTCAATGCTGCATTTAACTTCAAAGTCGTCTACCGCCTTGAAGGTGGCCGCGGCTGCCTTCTTGGCGACGACACAGAAAAGTAGCATCACAAGCAATACACCGGTCTTCTTCATCTTTCTTTTCAGCTTACAACGCCATCTTGGTTGGACAAGTTGTGCTTTATATAGATAGTGGGGTCTTCATTTACGACAATGCTTCTTTGATGACCATGTAACGACAATGCTTCTTTGATGACCATGTTTCACGTACATGGTCATCATCCATTGTTTGACTGCTAATTTGGAGCATGCCCTCCAATATATATATATATGTTCGGGAGGGCAATGGTTGATAGAGAGCGTCTCTAGGGAAGCAAATGTTTTAGGAGCACAAGTGTCTGGTTGTGGTGAGCCATCAATTGTTGCATCTGATGGAAATTGCCACCTAGTAAGGGATTTGATAGAACAATACAATCGATAGATTTTTGTATCAGTTGTGACTTAAATAAAAAGCTACTCTAGGTTAAGCAAATGGAGACCCGTTACCCTACGCCTTGGCTCAGTCCCGTCGCATCAGCCAGAGGCAACGTAGGCCGCTGATTTCTATCGGACAATTGATACGGGGGAGGTGATGATTCAGGACACGTTATACAGGGGGGCAGGGGGTTATACTCTAACATGAATCACCCTACCTATATGTATATATATAGGAAAAGTTTAAATGAGATCGCTCTCATATAGTTTATATGAAGTCACTTTAAATCTTAGTCATTGGATCTTGATCTGGCGGCTACAAATTACTATAAAGAAATCACCTACCTACTGATTTGACACACTCAATTACCTACTGATTTGATACCTACCCTCGGATCGGAATTCAATGACGCAAAAAATTAGCCTCATGCTCGTAATATGAGAACAATCTCATGTAAATTGTCCTATCTATCTATCTATCTATATATATATATATATATATATGGGAAGGGTTTACATGAGATCGTTCTCATATAAGGAGCATGAGGCCAATCTTTATAGGCGTTGGATTTCGATCGGAAGATGGATATTAAATCAGTGGGTAGGTGAGTGTGTCACATCAGGGAGTGGGTGAGATCATTATGGCTATTTGTAGCCGTTAGATCAAGATCCAAGGGCTATGATTTAAAGTGGCCTCAAATAAGCTATATGAGAGCGATCTCATTTAAACTTTTCCCTATATATATATATATATATATATATATATATATATCAGCATTGAGTCCCCTTATGCATATATGCACCTCGGCTCAGTCAGTGCCGGCATTCCCCAAGGTTGCCGATTTTCAATTTGCATGTTGATACAGGGGCTAGGCGGGTGATTCGGTGCATAATGCAGGGGGCAATTTGTCGAAAAAAAGTACAAAAGGTGAGGGTGTATACCCTAATATGAATTACCCACCAAGCTCTCTATCAAAGCATCTCAACACATGCCTAGCTAGCGCATGCCTATGTATGTGAGCAGGGGCGAATGATAACTTTTTCCTTACAACAATAATTAGAAGTTGGTGCCAAAATTTATGAAGTAATACTCACACCATCTACTTCTAGAGAAGGTTAAGTATTTAATGATTCCAAATTTTATCTAGGAGTATCTCCTATTCCCCTGCCTTTAAACAATAATACAGATAACTATGGCTTAGCTAATGCTTTCATTATCAATTCAGATGAAAATTGTATCTAGAAGCAATCACTTGATTCATTTTGTTATCGAAGTATGTGTTTCTTTATCAGTCGATTCAATTGGTACCTCGACAAGAAAAGCCTGGAAGTGGATAAATTTTCTAGCTACTTCATTTTCTATTTAGGTGTTTAATGTAAACTTGTACGAACACCATTTGTTTAAAAAATGTAAAATGTAAATCTACACAGGATCCAAAATCATAGAAGTCATAAATGTTTGGTCCATTTTAGAAGTCATAGATTGTAAAACACATTGCTAATGACAATCATTATAGCTTCAACAATCTTTTTTCCTGGCTTTCAATTGTAGTTGCATATTTATAGAGGATTGCTTCCTAATTTAAAATATGTGAATTGTTCATCTTAACTACACTTAACAATGTTCAACTGCCATATTTTTTATTCAGAAAGGAGGTGTCACGGCCCGAAATTTCCGGCCTCGTCAAGTGCAGAAGACGTCTCTTTTCATGAGTAAGTTTGAGGCCAGAAACCCCGAGACATGACCGAATACTTGATCGATCCCGTCAATTACATCATCTCAAAAGGATGTGTAATCGACACAATGCTTTCATTCATTCAATTACATCATCGTGAAAGGATGTGTAATTGATACCGTTCAGTCTTAAGAATCAACATCATTAATAATATGAAATAAGAATCCTTAAAAGTCATTACAATATCTCACACTTAAACTTATTTAAATTTTTTGGTGCATATGTCGTAAGTACCACAACTGATTAAATAAAGATAAAAGATAACTTTAAGCCTTTCCAACTGCAGCCTTCAAGATGTCTAATCTTCTTTCACACCTGCATCAGAGGATGCTTGAGTATTCTAAAAAAATACCCAGTAGGATGCAAAAACCCACACAGAATACAATACACAATATAGGACAAGGAATAGGGTTTAAAAAAGACAGTTGAATAATCAAAAATATTTGAACTGAGCATCAAGAATTCCATTACTAGAGGAATAACATCATTCATAAAGACTCCCAAACATCAAAAGTATAAGGAGAGAAGTTACCATATTTCAAAACTCTTAACATCAAAAAGTGTATGGAGGAGACATCAACCAATATTACTGACTCCAGACATCCATAGCGTAAGGAGATTTCAATTTTTACTCGCTGATCTTACCACTCTTAAGTGGCTACATACCAGAATCACCCTAGAGGTTCTCCCTTCAGAACCCGGCCATGCGTCTACGATGCTGGCCCCATCAGTGCTTACGGACATAATGGGCAGAGACTGCAGACCTTCCGTAATATCTCACAGTCTAAACGTCCATATATGCCTCCCTTCAGAAGGGAACACTAGGTTCCAAAATAGTCGAAGATCACACTGGATCTAGTAATGGCTCTCTGAGCATACTATGATTCCACCTCAGCGAGATCCTTTAAGGACTCTTGTGGAGAAACAATCAATATATATATAAGCAGTATTTCTCAAGACAGAGGTATCACACACTTTGGAATTTAATACATCATTTCTAATAGTTGATTCGCGAAAGGAGTATCAATGAGATTTCAATATCTCTTATCAACATATGGCTCACAAAAGGAGTACCAATGAGATTTCAATATCTCTAACAACATATGACTCACGAAAGGAGTACCAATGAGATTTCAATATCTCTAACAACATATGACTCACGAAAAGAGTACTAATAAAATTTTAATAACAGCTATGTTACACATGTATAGCCCTAGATAAGAACTCATGGAGAAAGGCTTGATCAAGAACTGTCTTTCAAGACTAAGAAAATCTGAGTTAGGTCGTGAGGAGTATTAAGTTCCCGTTTCAAAAGAAGACTTGAATCAAACAGACTCAATAACAAGTTAACTGAAGTTTTTCAAACGAATGGAAGACTATCGGTCAAACACTTGATGAAAGGACTTGTGACTTAGACAAACTTTGCTGAAATTATTATCTAGAGTTTACTATCATTCAATAGATATGTCATATACTTAATTATACACAACTTGTGTTCAAGAGACACATGTTCAAATTCAAAAGATTAGAATACAAAATAATAAGGATTGAGGGTTTGGATTCCAAATGGAAGCTTGAACCAGATCAACAATACAGGTGGAGCTCAAGGGGCTCATTAGATATTGACGCACCCTTATTTAACCCGTGATACTACTTATAACTTCATTGATTCTACTGTATTTCTTTACTGACATGTCTTATAAGATGCTTAGGATACATAATGTACTTATATAATAATATAATATCTTATATTAGTCACTTATTAGCACATTGTAGCCTAGTTGCAATGTTCTGTCTTTTACATATCAGTTGGCTTCCAACTATTTCCACTGTCAACATAGTTCATCTTTCACTCTTAAATTTTTACTGTGATTACTCCTATGTGTCTAGTTTCCAACCCAACAGACAGGATATTGTTAGGATTTTTTTAGAATTAGATATATATGTTTTAGTACAAGTCGTCAGTGCAAAAATAGTCCTAGCTGTGAACACTGTTTGATTCCAATTTAATTAGTGAGCCTAATTAATCATCTACTCTGTTTAATTCCTAACACTTAGTGATTCCATATGCTTAATAATAGTATATCATTCCATTATTACAACACTTTGTTCATCCAAATTTTTGGAAATCTTAGTTGAATTTGGTTCCTTTTATCACATAACCCTTAAAGCATTGTTATTACTCTTGAATTAGACCCACATACAATTGGAGAATAAATCCTTGACACTCCAGAATGTACCAGCGCTTGATTAAGGTGGATATGACTCTCCTCTCCACTGATCAGTAAACCACATGATCAAAATACAACTCTAGGGTGACAATAAATCCAATACAACGCAATATTGGATAGTAGATCACATAACCAAGGTATTATCCTTAACTTAGAACTCCCAAATTTGGAACAATCAATTTTGGACAGAACTGACATCAGTCAAAAATGCATCAAAAAAGGCTTCAAATTAAGAAATTTCTTATCTAGGTCTCGCATATGTAACATAGAGATTGAACAAATACATAATCATAGTAGACATCAATTGATTCCATGCATCTTCACATATAAGAGCACGACCATAAATAGCTCATGAATAGGAATAACACTCACATTAATTCCAGAACAAGGTCAACATATTTGACATCCGAATTTGAATCATAAAGCATTTATATGATCGAAAGAAATCATAAAGAATAGTGTGAAAAATCATCCTACCTAAGTCAAACTTAGTCTTCAATCACTTCCTCGCAAAGGCCCTTGCTTTCTCCTTGCAACACCGCCCTTAACGCATGAAAAGAGAGACAAGAAAAGAGAGAAGAAAGGTGTTGGTTTTGGTGGAGAAGGAGAGGAGAAGAAGAAACCCTAACTCACACTTAAGGGAAGGTCGGCCAAGTGGAGAGACTGGCCTTTAATTTGAGTTTTTATAGGTGATTTCTTAATCCAAGTTGGCTTAACTTTCCTCCCTTTATACACCACCCCTTCTAATCTCGGCTGTTGATCCAAAACTCACTCTCAATTAGCCACAGACATTCTCCCATAAAGAATCCTAAATCAATTGGGATTTGGAATCAAATCTAGAACCAAATATCTCTATATATTCCATCACCTGATTAGGAAACTACCTAACCCTTTCCTTGCTTCACTTAGATGTCCCAAACAATTGCTTTCATGTTTTTGATTGGCTGATGTTGATCTCCATAATCTTCTTTCTTCTTCTAAGATTATCTCATAATATTCTCACCAACCGATTAGGTAAGTTTCCTGATTTACTATCAGTTACTCCTTAATTACCCTGGGTAAATCCCATCTTTCACTACAATTAATCCCAACCATCTTAATATACACTCTCCAATTTTGTATGGACGTCAACCCCATTGGTTTCCCTATTTAGTTAGGATTTCAAATCTCTAATAAGATTCATTCACCATCTTAACCCTAGTTACAGCACACTGTCATACACATAACAGTCCAATTCCGACTGCTCTCACAGTCAGTACATTTGGACTTAGACTAAAATTTTTATTGAAGTTAGATCTATGAGTCTAGTGTCTAACCCCACTAACGGTTCATTTTTCTGAACCTGAGTTACCATTAGGAGTCCAAATCTCATTTTTCACCAAGATTTTCTCTAACTTCCAAAACTAACCACAAGTGACATGTCACCCACGTGCATGACACCCTAGGCCCTGTGTCCACATGGATCTGGCGCCCAGGTGCTCCTGCATTTGGTTCAACTCTTGTAGTTGAGTGACTTTGATGTCCCGCATGCATGTCACGCTACTCTGACTCGCGTAGACCATGAACTGAAGGTCTTAGTCAACTCGTATCGCATACTCATGACCCCATATGAGCCACGTATCCCTCTCTGGTGCCTGGTTCTTCGTCGATTTTTTCTCAGTTTTGAATCTGGCCCAATCAATAGCGTATTGTCTGGTGATCGATCGCATACTAAAGTGATCCTAACTTTTTACTCAGAACTCCAAATTGCGAACGGTCGGTGGCATTTGAAAGCTTTCTTCATGAACTTTAATACCAACTCCCGTCTTCTTATTGATCTGAAATTCACATATTTGGTACAATTTTTTGTGTGTTACAGGAGTTTTTAAGATTTTGAGCGAATTTAACAAAATCCTAATTCTAGTATTTTTATCATCATCATCATCATACGCCTTATCCCAGCTATTTGGGGTCGGAGGCATGGTTTATATACCACATCTGACTCTTATCCGGATCAAGATAGTGGCAAGTTTTTATGCCGGATGCCCTTCCTGACGCAACCCTCCGAAGAGGGGACAATGATAAGAAGATTCAACATCATCATATTCATTATACACCTTTCCAAATATGTCGATTGGCTTCATGACATGATGGTTGCACATGAAATTTTAATCTAGCCATCTTCCATCACAAAGCTGGTAACAATGAAAACCATGACTGGACCAAAGCTTTGTATGAATCTACTTAATAACTCTAAAAGTTTCCAAAGTCGAATTTTAATTTTGTGTCCAAATAGCTCATAAATTTTGTGAAAGTTCATTTTGAGCAGGAAATTTGTATTTTTTCGAAACTTGAAATTCATTTTGAACTTAATTTCTAATTGTTTACTGACAACAACGTCAGTTCATCTTTAAGATACATAATTGAAAGAGTAAGGCTAGCCTGCGCTACGTTGCTAGTACGCTGCAGGGCAGGCAGCCGTCATATCATGTGGCTAGGTATTTCCTAATTGACAAGGTAAGCTCATAGATATCTACCTCTGCAAATAACAGAGTACGTTTAGTTCAAGCGCTCAAATATTAAGTAATGAAATGAGAATGGGCGAGTTAAACCTTATACTCCATGCGTCCGAAAAAGCTGAGCTGCATTTGAAAATGTGTTAAAATTATTGGCCTATAGGGCCCACAACATTTCAAGCCTCTGCTTATCTTGCGCATGCAAGTTGATGAGGATCTATTAGCCGGTAGGGCGAATCCAGCCACCTAATGCTGGATTTGTAATTTTTCAAATGCAGCCAGTGTTTTTGGACAGAGGGAGTATATGATGGCAACAGAAGAATGACCTTGACGATATACATATGCGCACCTCTCCCATATCAATAATCTTGTTTGATTTTTCGAGATGAACTAAAATGAGGGAAGAGCGGGTACAACACAGCCAAACAGCATAGGAACTGAAAGAAATGGCAACTGACTACCACATTTTGAGGAATGGCGGGACACTTTATGAAGGCTGCAAGAAAACGTGAGACCTGAAATACATGAGTTTTTTCCATATTACTTGGCGCCACTACCCAATTTTCCATATTACTAGATTTTTCCAAAGAAATCCCATATACCCTGGAATTGACACCTAGACTACTGAAAATGCCCTTATTCGCCGCAGGGTCATGTGTTTATCTCTCAGCTCATGCATTTGACCACTCAAGGGTAATTTTCCCTCAGCTCGTGCATGCGACCCCCTCTGCTCATGCATTCGACCCCCTCGGCAGTGATTTTCCCTCGGTTCATGCATGCGACCCCCTCGGCGGTGAATCGAAGTCTCGCACGTCCCCCAACGGCTCCCTATACATGCGTACTAAGCGATTTCGAGCAATTTTTGGCTAGAGTTTCCATCAAGCAGAAGGCGAAAGAGTAATTTGGTGGCAGAAACGTCTGGCCAGTGGAAAATGTCCTTGTGTCTCCTGCGAGCAAAGGCAAAAATCAGCGACGACGGCTCATCGGAAGTGAAATACAGCTGGAGAATGATATAAAATCAATGATAAGGTACAATCTATACTGATTTTTCACTAAGAAGCTCCATTTTTTTATTTTTGTATTTGGATTAGGGCGTGCAAGCGCATACATGACGTTTTCCCAGGTCGTGTATGCGCGTACACAACTGTATCTTAGGGCATGTGTGCGCATAAACGAAGTTACTTTAGTGTTTGTGTTACAGTCCTCTTGTTCACATTGAGGACAATGTTCATAATACGTTTGAGGGAGGGAATATTGCTTGCATAAAAAAATTGAAAAAAAAATAATAAAAATTTTTTTGATTAGTTTTTAGGTTGTTTGTTAGTACTTTTTATAGGTTTTGATAATTTATCCCGTGATAATGCATGCTTCAATTCTTAAGTGATTAATTTGCATTGGAAGTGTGAGTAAGTATACTAGAGGATATAAATACTTAAGTGAGAATATCTTTCTGTTACGGTCCTCTTGGAACAGGTGCTTGAGCTAAGAAAACTCACTCACACACACTAGTACATAAAGTAATGTCATCTAGAGATTTGTTGAATGCTAATCTTCAGTGGGATGTCTTTGGTCATAGTCATTAGTTGATATGTGGTCGTCTATTGAGCTTAAAAGATCATAATAGACAATTTACTTGGCAATGGCAAGGGCTTGGAACCGGAAATAGGTTGAGAGTATAATACAGCCTGGAGAGAATAAAGATACTTGAAATATATATGCTAAAAAAAATGAGAAAACAAAAAAATGAGAAAATAAAAATGAAAGAAAGGGGTTGCTTGACGATTATAGGATTAACTTAGGCTCATGCTCAGGCCCGAAGCGGTCTATACTTAAAACCTAATGCCCTAAGCCAAACTAGTTGGGAGTCATTGGCCTGAGTCATTGCTAAACCTAAGCATCTTGTAGTCAGGCCTTACACAGTCCTTTTGAAAAAAAAATTATGGTGTATTATATCTTGAATGTTGGACCCGAATGAGGTGTGCAAGCATTTGTGCTATCATGAACCTAAAGATTTCGATGACTATGTAGATTCTGATATTCTTTGGTTAATGAGTAACACTGGATCTATTTGAAATAGAGATTTAGATTGTATTACTAAAATATTCTACACTTTTACTATCTATATTATCATGCTATATCATATTTGACCAAAAATTTCCAAGATGAAGGTGTGGAATAAAACCACTTACTTGAGGGCTTCTATATTCCCATTGATTATGAACAAAGTACGTGTGGTTGATTTTCTTAAGCATTGTGGTTTGCATTTGAAGGGGTAATAGGTTTGCTTGTTTTGCAATGTTTCATTTTTATTTTATTTCTGCACTTAGGTTAATTAGGTTAATAAATACATGTTTGTGGGTAACATGGTTGCAAACCCTTACGAGACACAACTCGTCCTACTAGGGACACCTAGAGGTTTAACGGCTTGTTGCATACGCTCAATGCAATTGTGTTCCCTACGAAAGTGGCATTTACTTTTGTGCATTAGTTCCTAGGATTGTAAGTGTTGGAGTATGGATTGTTTGTGGCTCTTGGGAAGGTTTGTGCAGCACGTCAACGCTGTACAAACCTTCCCAAGAGCCACAAACAATCCATACTCCAACACTTATAATCCTAGGTGGCGTGATCACCCTAATTTTTCTTGAGGCAATCTAATCCTGGACATACTTTTAATCCGGCCCCAAGACAGGAGTTCCAAAGCCAACCCCAGCCCTACCAACCTGCTTCAGCTCCCTTTGGCCAATCCAATAGGTGACCTTCCATCGAAGACCAGCTGAGCCAAATAATAGCCACCCAATCCACCATGCTTACGGCTTTAACTGAGCTAACAACTGAACAAAAATCTCAGGCCTAGCTTGTTCATTCTCATACACAATCCATTGTCAAGATAAAGACTCAATTAGGACAGCTGGTCCAATCCATGAGCTGGAGAGAAGCAGGAACCTTGCCTAGCCAACCCCAACAAATCCCTAGAGGCCAATATGCAGTTCAGCCCTCCCAATACCCTCCTGAGCAAGTTCAAGCCATAACTACCCTGAGGAGTGGGAGGCAAATCGACAATAGGGTTAAGGACTTGTCCCAAGGTACCTTGAGTGAGAACATTGCTCTTACGCTAGAAAGAGAACCCAATTCAATCAAAGCTATACCTGTTAGTTCTAAAACTCAGCAGGATGACCAACCCGAGGCCCAGAAAGAGAGATCTTATATTCCCATGGCCCCATACCCACAATGCTTGGACAAACCCTCCCCGTTTAGTAAGTCCCACCAAAAGATGGAGGAGTTGTTCGAGGTGTTCAAGTAGGTTAAGGCCAATCTCCCTTTGTTAGATGCAATAAAACAAGTGCCTGCTTATGCTAAATTCATGAAAGACCTTTGTACCCAAAAGCGCAAAGCTAAATCAAATGTGACTAAAAAGATCTTCCTTACTAAGCAAGTGAGTTCCCTATTGATGCATAATATTCCACCGAAATATAAGGACCCCGAATGTCCAACAATTTCATGTGTGATAGGGAACCATGCTGTGGAAAAGGCATTGTTAGATTTAGGGGCGAGTGTTAATTTGTTGCCTTACTATGTGTTTGAGCAACTAGGGTTGGGAGAGTTGAAACCGATTACCATAACACTACAACTTACAGACCGATCCATTAAAGTTCTACGTGGTGTTATTGAGGATGTTCTGGTACAGGTTGATAAATTTTTCTTTCCTGTGGACTTTATTGTCCTAGATACACAACCTGTGCAGAACATTTGTAGTCATATTCCTGTGATTTTGGGATGTCCATTCTTGGCGACGTCCAATGCTATTATAAATTGTCGGGATGGCGTGCTAAAATTGTCTTTTAGAAATTTGAATGTCAAACTGAATGTTTTTAATGCCCAAAAACATCCACCATCAGATGACTCTTATGCAGTTCATGTGATTGACAATCTGGTGGATGGTGCATCTCCATGGATTTGTTCTTATGGTCCACTTGCGATTTCTTTCATTATCTCATATGTGTGCAGTAAGACCACAAGTGGACTGAACATTGGATTGAAAGACTCTGGATAAATTGGACTCATGGAGTTTCGTCTGGCTGAAGACATTAAACTTAGCGCTTGGTGGGAGGCAACCCACGTATTCAGGTGTATTCTCTCCTTTTCTTCTTTTCCTTGTTATGTTATCATTGTAGTTTTATCATGTTCATATTGAGGACAATGTTCATAATAGGTTTGGGAGAGGGAATATTGCTTGCATAAAAAAATTAAAAATAATAATAAAAAAATTGATTAGTTTTTAGGTTGTTTGTTATTACCTTTTATAAGTTTTGATAGTTTATCCTGTCATAATGCATGCTTCAATTCTTAAGTGATTAATTTGCATTGGAAGTGTGAATAAGTATACTAGAGTATAGAAATACTTAAGTGAGAATATCTTTCTGTTACGGTCCTCTTGGAACAGGTGCTTGAGCTAAGAAAACTCACTCACACACACTAGTACATAAAGTAATGCCATCTAGAGATTTGTTAAATGCTAATCTTCAGTGGGATGTCTTTGGTCATAGTCATTAGTTGATATGTGGTCGTCTATTGAGCTTAAAAGATCATAATAGACAATTTACTTGGCAATGGCAAGGGCTTGGAACCGGAAATAGGTTGAGAGTATAATACAGTCTAGACAGAATAAAGATACTTGAAATATATATGCTAAAAAAAAATGAGAAAACAAAAAAATGAGAAAACAAAAATGAAAGAAAGGGGTTGCTTGACTATTATATGATTAACTTAGGCTCATGCTCAGGCCCGAAGCGGTCTATACTTAAAACCTAATGCCCTAAGCCAAACTAGTTGGGAGTCATTGGCCTGAGTCATTGCTAAACCTAAGCATCTTGTAGTCATGCCTTACACAGTCCTTTTGAAAAAAAAATTATGGTGTATTATCCTCTCAAATCTAGAATGTTGGACCTGAATGAGGCGTGCAGGCATTTGTGCTATCATGAACCTAAAGATTTCGATAACTATGTAGATTCTGATGTTCTTTGGTTAATGGGTAACACTGGATCTGTCTAAAATAGAGATTTAGATTGTATTGCTAAAATGTTCTACACTTTTACTATCTATATTATTATGCTATATCATATTTAACCAGAAATTTCCAAGATGAAAGTATGGAATAAAACCACTTACTTGAAGGCTTCTATATTCCCGCTGATTATGAACCAAGTACGTGTGGTTGATTTTCTTAAGCATTGTGGTTTGCATTTGAAGGGATAATAGGTTTGCTTGTTTTGCAATGTTTCATTTTTATTTTATTTCTGCACTTAGGTTAATTAGGTTAATAAATACATGTTTGTGGGTAACATAGTTGCAAACCCACACGAGACACAACTCGTCCTACTAGGGACACCTAGAGGTTTAACGGCTTGTTGCATACGCTCAATGCAATCGTGTTTCCTACGAAAGTGGCATTTACTTTTGTGCATTAGTTCATATAGAAAAAAAAAGAATAGAACTGAACCGGTTCCATTTCGGTTCGTTTCGGTTCAAGTAAAAGAAAAAAAAAAGAGGGAAGACCCGAGCCGAAGCTCGGGCCGTTCAGAAATAGAGGCGAGCACTCTATCCGGGCGCCGGTGAAGGGCGAGGACTGTGACCGGCAGCCTGAGACTCCGACGGGACTGGATTCGAACGGTATGGCTTGGGTTCGAGATCGACAGCGAGGCTGGTGACGAAGAACGGCACGACTGCGACGGCAGAGAGGTCGATGAGTGGAGGAACAGTCATGCTCAATTGGGTAAGCAAAAACAGTCGGTGCCGGATTTGGAAAGTGCCGGATTTGAGTTTCGATTAGACTTCAACTCGGACTTGGATTGTGCTCAATTTGGGACAGGATTGGCGTCTATAAAAACAGAGAACTTTGGCCGGAAAAACAGAATTTTGAGGGAGGCGACTTTCGGCAAGAAAAAGGACAGAACTTCGAGAGCATAAACCGCCGGATTCCAGCGTGATTTCGGCCGGAAGAAGGAGAGGAAGAAGAGAAGAGTCGGCCGAATGGAGAAGGAGGAAGAAAGGGAGTATTTTGGGACTGATTTGGGTTCTTTTCATCACTGCTACAGTAAATTGCAATTCGGAGAAGACGATGAACAGTAACCGCGCATGAACAGGGTTCTGTGAACAGTAACCGTGGATAGTATTTTGTGAATGGTGTTTTCCGGTGAATAGTGAATGATGACTCCGACAAATCAGTAGCGTTCTCGTCTGATGGCCGGTTAAATTCGCGTCCAAGGTGTAGATGAAACCCGAGTAAATTGGTTGTATCGTTTTCTTTCTCTCATCTTAACTTTTACCATAATTTGTGTATGGATCTTATTATAGAATCACTGTTAATTTATTTGGGAGTTATTCTTTGTGCTCGAGAGAGGCGAGAGTGATTCTTGTAAATTTCAATCTGAGGAATACTTGCATGTCCGAGAGGAACGTAAGTAGACTGAGGTGTTATATATTAATAAGGTTTCATTGATTTATGCTTGAGAGAGATAGATCACAGTTCAATGTTTTAATTGATTTAGGTATTACGTCCGAGAGGAGAACACGATATTTTGAATGGACAAGTATATGTCTGAGAGGAATATACTAGCAAATTAGGAATTTATTCAAAAGAGAGAGAGAGAGAGAGAGATAATAAGCTGGTTTATTTTGTGATAGATTCGAAGCCTTGGCACTTCTCTATATTCGTTTAATTAGTTAAAGTTTACTGGTTTCTTAAATTAAATAAAAAACTACAACTTTCTCTCACTTGAATTTGGTAAGATTATTCATCTGTCCCTGAGGTTCGACAACCCTAATACTCATTGTAGTAGAATTTCTTGTGCACATGCAAGGGTTTAAATATTATACCAATTAGGTAGGATACCAGGGCGCGAGGACTAGCCCAAGCGCTAGAGACTGGTCTGGCGCCATAGGCTATGTACACCTGACGCTAGGAGTGGGGTGATCATTTCAATATAAGAACCCTTGCAAGTGCATAAGAAAATTATACTACGGCGAGTATTAAAGGGTTGTCAAATCTTAGGGATGGTTAAATACTTTACCAAACTCAAGAGAAAGTTGCAGTTTTGATTTAATCTAGGAAAGCAATGAACTTTAACTAAATTAAATGAGTATAACCAATGTAGAAAAATATCAAGGCAGTGAATCCACCACTAGATATGCAATTACTACTCTCAATTATTATTAGGCACAAATTTATATGATATGGTAACTTATATTCATGGTCGGACACACAAATCACAATGAATTCACTCACATTCTTGGTCGGACACGAAAGTTCATCCACTATAATGTAATTAATTCTATCCTTCATCGGGCATAGAACCAATCACAATCATGTTCTTGGTTGGACACATGGATTAAAAAACTCATGAAACTCATGAAATAACATTAAGCATGAATCATATCAACTCTATTAAATTAAACAAGAAAGAATAGCAATACATATCTAGGGCTTCATCTAGCCTTGACAAAGAATTTAGCTAGACATAGAAAGAGAGAAAAGAAAAGCCTGATTTGATAGATCCATTGGCATGAATCACTTCTTCTTCTTTGGCTCCAAAAGACTCCTTCTTGCTCCTCTCTAGCCTCCAAGATCTATTCTTTAATGCTCAAAACGTCCCCCCTTAAAGCATATATATATATATGGGTGAAGGAAAACTACGAAGTCCCCTTCTAAATCCGAGTCAAAATAGGCCAAATTTTAGTTTTGCGTATACAGCGATCGATCACACTGCTCACCAATCAATCTCTTTTGCAGTCTCATGCATATCAAAAAAATCCTGCAACTACGATCGATCGCATTGATTGCAGATAGATCGTTTTCTTGGTTCACTCTACAGCACAATTTTCTAATGGTCATAACTTTTCGTTTCGAACTCCAAATTGCGCGCAGTCGATGGCATTGGAAAGATGACTTCTTAAAATTTAATATTAAGCTTGAATCAGTCCAATAAGATATATGCACATGAAGTTATGAAGATTCAACTATTATAGTCACTTTTTACCGCATTTCTGCATCTTACAGTTATTTTCCTACAAAAACCAAAAACTACATTAAAGTATCACTAAATCTAATCAAATACTAACATAAATATAAGTTTAGGAACTAATAAAATGTATATTTCATATATAGATCATGGGGCCAGGTGCCAGGGTACGAGTTCAGAGTGTCTAGACTCTTATGAGCAGTATGATAGAATATGGTAATGTGAGAAGTTATGTTAATTATACGTCGATCAGCAGACGGAGGAACACGTGCCTCTGAGACATGCACCTCTGAGACACGTGCCAAGATGCAGAGTCACCTGGATGTCAGGACCACATGGGCACAGGTCTAGGGATGACTTGCTCACGTGGGTGATGTAGCACATAGTGGTGATCAAGATGGTTAGAGAGAATCTTGGTAAAAAGATTAAATTTGATCTCCTAGTGGTAACTAAGGAAAGTCTATGGTAAATCAGGAAATTACACGAATTGGTTAGGATCAATTAAAAGAGTCAATCAGTAATTGGAGGAGGATATTATGTAAATCTCCATCAGCCAATCAAAAGAAAGAAAATAATTGGTATGGGACGTCCAAGTGAATCAAGATAGGGTTAGGCAGTTTCCTAATCGGGTGATTGAATAAATTGAGAGATTTGTTTCTAGATTTGATTCTAAATTCAAACTGATTTGGGACTCAATAAGGGAGGGATGTTCTTGCCCAAATTTGGAATGTGATTTGATCAACGGCTGGGATTAGAAGATAGGTGTATCAAGGGTGAAAATTAGAGTCAAAGGAGATTAGGAAACCTCATATATATAACCCCAATTGGAGGGCTGGCCCATGCACTTGGCCGACCTCTCTTCTTGCCTTGAGATTAGGGTTTCTTTTCTTCTTCTTCTCCTCTCCCTACTCCAAACCAGCAACTCTTCAACCTTCTCTTTCGATTCAAACCTCTTCCGATTCAAGGAACGAAGGCAGCATTGCGAAGAGGAGGCATAGACCTGCGCGAGGAAGCAAGAAATACTCGTATTCAAGTTTGGTAGGATGGTTTTTCCTACATCTTCCTTCTAAATTTCTTTGATTATGAAATTCATTCTTATGAATAATATATGATTGATATCTTGCTTCATATCGGTTATTGATGTTGAGTAATTGCTTTGCTTGAAGGAATTTCTATAATACTATGATTATGAGTTGTATATGTTGACAATCATGTTCTATATTTCTTCTAGACTTTCATGCTAGTACCTAGATGGGAACTCCAATCAGTTTGGAGCATCTCTTGGTCTTGTTTCTTACTATATGAACTCAATTATGTTTTGTCCATGGTATGTTGTCATGATGATAAGTCATGTTACATCAATTCTTAAGTAAACTAAGTCCAATAATGGAAGTGATGCTTATTGTGCTTAGGAAGTAAACTATTAATAAGAGATATATCGACCTTGTCGATTCTGAATCGTTTGAGCAACAAAAAGGTTCTGTAGTGATCTGTAAATCTTCTGGTTGGTACGTTCTAGGGTCTGGAAATAGTTGTCTTATTGTTTAATGTATCTATTATCAAAAGGGTAATAGCAAAAACAGGTTCGGGTGGAAGAATACACCTTAAGATGTGTAAGGGTTCTGTAATGTACTTAAGAAGTGAGTAATTAAGGTAAAAAAAGTTGTATTAATCAAAATAGAGGAAGATTAGTACTATTAAGCACATGGGATTAAGATTACTGCTCTCATTTCTAGCCAATGACATGTGGTTAAATAATGATAACTAATTACAAAAAAATTAGAAAAATAAGCCATTAGTGGGGTTAAAAACTAGACTCATATGCTCCAATAAAACTTTCAAAGCTTAATTCGAACAGATCTAATGGTGGGGACCGTCGAAATTGGACTGATATGCATAAGATAGTTTACTATAATTATGGTGTAAGACACTAATACTTGCTTATACTAAAGGATGTGATATGATAAGGGCATATCAACATCATTATACATTATAAGACATGATATGGATTGTTACAGTAAGGATAATCAGTAAAAAGATTGATATCATGGGGCAATTTAAGGTGACCTAGAATTCATTGCTCATAGCTTTGGTTTGAGTTTCTAGTTGGAGACCAAACTCTCAAAATCCAATTATCATGGCTTGAATTTAGATTCGTGAAGTGTGAACTCAGATAATTTCGGGGTTGTTCCAATCTAGGGCTATGCATGATGTAAGTCGTCAAAAGAATTGAAGATCTATTGACACTCTTGTGGCGAGTCATCTGCTATTTGAGATATTGGCATCTCATTAATACTCTTGTGGTGAGTCATATTCTAATAAGAAATAATGATGTTTCATTTGTACTCCTAGAGTGAGTCAACTATGGATAAATGATACCTTGAATTCCAGAGAGTTGCGACCTCTGTCTTTTGAGAACTCGCTCAGTTCGATATTGATTGCTTCTCCACTAGAGACCTTACGAGGATCTCTCCAAGGTGGAATCATAGTATGCTCAGAGAGCCATTGCTAGATCCAATATGATCTCCGATTATTTTTTGAACCTAGTTGTTCCTTCCCGAAGGGAGGCATATACATATGTTTAGATTGTATGATATTACAGAAGGTCTACAGTCTCCCCCTATTGTGTCCGTAAGCACTAATGGGGCCAGCATCCTAGATGCATGGCTGGGTTCCGAAGGGAGAACCTCTAGGGTGATTCTGGTTATTAGCTACTTACAAGTGGTAAGTTCAGCGAGCAGAAATTGAAATCTCCTTACACTATGGATGTCTGGAGGTATTATTGTTTGACTATCTTCTCCCTACACTTTTGATGTTCGAAGTCTCAATTATGGTAAATTCTCTCCTTACACTGGTGGTTGTTCGGAGTCATCTTGATTTATATTTTTTCCCTGTACTTGCGAGTTGGGATTGTATTGACTGACATTTTCACTCAGGTAAAGTAAACTATGAATTCAGCCCTAATGTTATTAAATACTTCACTTTTCTTTTGCTAAGCCTTTCTTCATGTTATTCATTGTACCCTTGGTGGGTTTTTATATCTAACTGAGTAGTTCTACGAAGTACTCATGCTTCCTCTAATGCAGGTGTTGTTGTTTTAATTAATCTCTTAATTTTACTCGCAAGTGTTCGAATCGTATTTGGAGTACAGTCGCACAATTTTACGAGGTCGAACCCACAAGGACTTGTATTTATGGAACTCTAATTCGAAGATCAGATTACTACCCTTGTTGAAGAATTAAATTGATTCGATTAACTAGAGCTACGACTAATCAAAGACTCAATGCAATTAAACCACTTTAAATATCCAATTAATATAAAAGTAATTAATTAATTTACTGAAAAGAAACTAATTTAACAAATTAAAATTAAAATTTTTAATCAAATAATTAAAATACTAGGGCATAAGAATCAGCAGATGACAATCATAGGAATAATTATCCACAATCAGCAATTGTTCTCATATTTATCTCGTAGGCAATTCGACTTCAATCTATTCTCCTACGGAAAGTATCAGCCTAAAAGCATACAAATTTTCAAAATAGAATTTATCTTCTCTTGCGTATCAATAGATGAAATTCAAATCATTAATTATATCCATCATTTGATAAATCATAACTAATATTCAAACAACATATTAAACTCACGATTCAATCAATTGATTCGAGAATAACAATCGTTAAAATGCATTAATTTAGAGAACAATTACGTCATATGAATCCTACTACAACAAAAATCAGCATTTAGCGACGGTTTTATTTCTGTCGTTAAAAGAACCGTGCACAAAATTATTTTTTTACGACAGAAAATGATCCGTGGATAACGGTATCGCATTTGCTACAGTTCTTTACGACAGGGAAAAAAATAGTCGATAATAGTAGCTATTCTCTGCGGTATATTTATCCACGGTTTTTGGATCCGTCGTTAAACTGTCCGTTGGCAAATCCTGGGCTTTTGGATTAAAAAAAAAATAAAAGGGAGGAGAAATGTGGAAGGGCATCGGTCTGCCCTAGCTCCCACCCGCCGCCGTACATTCCTCCGTCTCTCTCGTCCCCCTCCTCCGGCCACCGACGATGGACTCCCCAGCGAAGCAGAGCTCCGGAGAATCCCAATCCTTCGTTCTTGGACAATAACCCCAACCCTTAAAGGTTCGTTTCTTTCTTGGATAGAAATTTGCGGCTTTTTTTTTCGGTCAATTTGGCGGGTATGAGGTGAAGATGGGGAAGGAGGAGCCGCCGTCGTTGGTGCTGCCGCCGAACTTTGCGATGGTGGATGCGGGGGTGTATCGCTCCGGGTTCCCGACTGAGAAGAACTTCTCCTTCCTTGAGTCTCTCAAGCTCCACTCCATCATGTAATTTGCTTTTTAAGTTTTCTGTTTCTTTCGTTTCGTTACGTGACTGAGTTGTTGATCGCATCTGCGGTTATCTGGTTTTGTTGGATGACTGATATCAATTTCGTTGATAATGAGTAGATATTTGTGTCTGGAACCGTACCCTGATTCTAATGCTGAGTTCATCGAATCACATGGAATTCGCCTGTTCCAGTTTGGAATAGAAGGGTCGAAGGTGATCTTATAATTCTATCGATCATTTTCTTGTGTCATGGAATTCGGCTTTTTTTTCCTTCTATATGCATGCTTATTGGATGATAATTTGTGCTATTCTTCTTAGTAACGGAAGGATGATTAGTCTTTATTGTTCAATCTATGCTGCTGCCATAGATTACAGGTTTATTGATATCTTTAAATTCATTAAATAAATTTAAGCTCGTTTCCTGCTATTTCAAACATGAAAATTTAAAGACTTGTGTTAGTACGCACCTGGCACATGCCGATGCACATAGGCCTAGTGTTCACAAGCTAACGGGTGGTGTGCGTTATGGGTTTAAATCACAGGCCCTCTTGTATAAACGCACAGCGTCGAGATTATGACGGATGCTCGTTTTTTTTCTTTTCAATGGTATGGACATGTTCATTAAATGGTCCAGTGGCTTGCTTCCTTTTCAGTGTAGATTTGAGAATATCAATACTTAAGCTTATACAAGAATTTGGTCTCTTTCTAGATTGGGAAATGGTTAAATATCTTGATCTCATATCATATTGTATATTCACTCACAGGAGGTGTTTTCATGTATACCAAAGGATCAGATCTTGGAGGCTCTCCAAGTCTTACTTGGTACTGTTTATTACCTTAGCTACTAAATTAAGCACAATAATCTCACATTTTTTAGATATTCAGTTGGTTCCAGTAAATTAAGCACAATAATTAAATACACAATAATTTAAGTATTTTATACCGAATATTAAAAGTATGATATCATCCTTAAACTGCTGTCTAGCTTCTTTGGCATGTGGGTGCAGCACCGGACAGGTAGCCTAGTTGGGTGTTTAAGAAAATTGCAAAATTGGTGCTTGTCATCTGTGTTTGAGGAGTACCAACGATTTGCAACTTGCAGAAACAAGGGTGTCTGATTTGAGGTTTATTGAGCTGTTTGACATCTCGTGTCTGGAGGACCATGTGTACAGCATCATATACCATTACCAAGGATGCGCATCCCGCTCCAGGCACCTCAAAATAAAAATGGTTTCATGATATTATTTTTATCATGGTCTGCGTGGATTTCAGTTTGCCTGGGGCTGCCATTTGTTCTTGAAGGAAATTGGAATTGCTCGTATTGTAAAAGTAATGGTGCTGTTGAGCCCTTGGCTAGTGCTTCACGGCCAATTACCATAAGATTGAGACGCATTGTCAAGGCACCAGTGGTTGAGTTGGTGGTTGTGTCATCTGCAGGTAAGCTACCAAAAGTTTTTTGTTGAAGTGTTTAACTGATTTTTTTTAATTTCTTGGATTTGCAATGATTCAAAGTTCTCTGTTGATTGATTTCCCTTCAGAGACCGTGGCTTCAGCCCATCTGCTTCCGTTGCTCACACTGTTTTGCTGTGTGATCAAGTAGGCTTTCTTCATTCTGTAGTTTATATTGTAGGTTTTGATATTTGAGTTCATTAAATTCAGAAAGCTGAAATTGTATTCACATGTTCCTTTTTTCTGTATGTTCAGTGTGAAAAGGAGTACTACATTGACTGTTTGAGTGAACATGGCCTATACAATATGAAGGTAACAAACGTTTGCCTACTTCATGAGTCTAATATGCAAATTTTGTTGGATACTTGTTAAATTTATTGTATTCAGGAAATTCCTCGGGGCAAGTGGTTTTGTTCTTCTGACTGCAGTAGGATTTATGCTCTTCTTCTGAAATTCAAGCCATTTCTGTTGTAGTGTGATTTGTAAGGGCTGAGAGGAGTCAAGCACATTGGCTGAGCTACATGGATGATTCTTTTTCTTTCTTATTTATCCCAGAACACAAGTCATTGGCTAAAATTTTTTGTAATGCAAGTACTAATTTAATGATGAGAGGAGTCAAGCATGTCGGCTGAGCTATAGGGACGATTCTTTTTCTTTTTTATTTGTCAGAGAAAATAATAAAGCTAATTATATCAATAATATATTAGAATATCTTTTGCATTTATGAATAATGCTTATTATCCATATTTAGCATTAGCTGCTATTTTTTTTATTTTTTCGAGGTCTTTACCGACAGATAAAATCTGTCACAAATGAGCTAAAACCGTCGCAATAATATATTTTTAACGGAATTTATCCATCACTTAATAACTTTTTATTCCACGGTTTAAAATCCGTCACTATTATTCATCCCTAGATGGTTAATTCCAGTTCATGTATGTCATTTTTTAGCAGTTGCGAAGCAATTTTTTTACGGATTGAGCGATAGAGAATGTCTCTACATTTCGCGACAGATTTTCCCGTCTCTAAAGCCTTATCTTTTGTAGTGATATATCATGGCTTCATCTCGGCATTAGATAGGAAATTAATTACTCATGCTATGGAATTTAATTACAAAATCAAAGGAATTCATCTAAATTAAAAATCAAAATCACTTACAAGAATTTTGAGATAATAAATAAAGTACAGCTCAGTGTTCCTCTTCTCTTTTGGTCGTTCAGTACAACTGAGAAAGATTGAAAGGCAATGCAGCGAACTAGTAACTGAAATGATAAGAAAATAGAGGAAATGAAAAAGAACTGAATTTTTTTGAACTAAAATGAAAAAAAAATTGCTCTGTTCGTCTTCTCCACTCTTCGATTTTTTTCTCTGTTCTGCTTATATAGACTACAACAATCCTCCTCTTCCTCCCAAATCCAGATTGAGGATGAGCCCGAATCCGAATCCGTTTCTGTTTTGGACTCCAACTCTGGCCAACTCTCAGTCAAGCACGCCTCTTTCAGTTCTTAAATCGAGCCGGAATCAGGGACTTTTCTAATCGAGCACGACTCCTTCCATGGCCGCCACAGTCCGCCATTGTCATCGTCAAACTCGAGCCCAAACCTCGTCCAGGCTGCCACCGAGCTCTTCTTCCTCATGAGCATGCTCCTTCGCTCCCATGGCCGCCATTGCTTCACCATCGTCCTTGAGTGCTCTCTGTCAGCCTCACCGATCGTGACCGTCGAGCTCGAGCCCCAGCCGCCGACCTTCACCCATGGCCTTCAGAACCTCTGCCGTCATCGCTCCTCTCGATCGTGCTCTGCTAGTTCGCTGCCTTCATGCCATCACTTTGACTGACCGATACCCGCCGTCTGATTTCGCCGGGAAACTCATGGCAGCTGAGCAGAACCCAAGCTCTGCTCTCTGTCTTCGACTGGAACACCCGACGGTTCGAGCGGAAGCTTGGGCCTCTGTTTCTTTTTTTTTCTTTCTCATTGAACCGGACCATTGAACCGGTTCAGTTCAATCTTTTCTTTCTTTTTTTTTCTTTTTTTTCTTTCGATCAAACAAAACCCGTTATACCAATCTCATTCGTCAGATCAAATCTGAACGCCCATCCTTTAATTCTGCGCACCTATTTTCTTCATCAGTGAACGGTTCAGATCTTCTCTGCGCTTAATCTAGCTCTTGGGTCACTTTGGCACTTTAAAACCCGTCTAATGGTTTCACTTTGGCTGTTCTGCAGTTCGAGCACTTAAACCTATACAGAATAAAATATGTCCCAACTTAGACGCACCAAATATTCATACACATTTAAATTGAGCCATTTAAAGCAAATTAGTTATTTAATTCTTAATTATTAAACTAATTCAGGACAGTTTGCGGTTGAAGGAAGGTGCCGCTGACTGCGTTAGAAAAGAAATCAAATTATTTATTACTTTACTTATTTGATGAACTTTTATGAATGTGTGGCAAGTGTGCCCAGAATTTTTATTTTCACTTGTTGACTATTTTTTTTATAGTTTTGTTAAAATTTAATTAGAAACCCTAGACTTTCATTTCTTTTATGTAACAATGTTTGTTTTTAGACTGAATGAATGTGTATTGTCGGTTACACATCCTTTTGAGATGGCGTAATTGGTGGTTTATTCGAGTATTCGGTCACGCGACCCGGAGTTTCGGCCTCAAGAACATTAGTATTATTGTTGGCTTCTGCACTCTGATCAAGGTTTAAAATCTCGGGGCGTGACAAATATGGTAATCTGCTTCAGGTTAATTCCCTTAGGAGATACCTTTTGTTCTCAATTGTGTTTGATATTTAAAACTATCATCTCTATCTCTTTTGTGTCAGTGATTTTTAATTCCTTGTTAGGTCATTAACTTGGAATTATGTGCGGTATAGTCCATGAAAAGACAAGATTTAAGGTAAAATCCTTTCTGAAGAGCTTCATGAATAAGTGTTGAATATTCTCTTTTCTTTGTCATAAGATGAGATATTCATAGTATGCCTAATAAAAGTCACGACTGAAACATACTCATATTGCCTTTGTATTTTGTGGAAGGCTGTTCTCAGCCCTTTTGTGGTACCGTGCACGCTTAATTAGATTGTTATGCATCATAAAAGGCGTATACAATCTCCGACCATTGTGTCTACGAAACCCGATGGTACCCACATCACTAGAACTCATCTCAGGGTTATAAAAGAACCACTAGAGGCGTATAGGCTAAGTTGACCGTATGACAGCTAAATTATCTGAGAGCAAAAATTCATTACTCCATACATCATTCTAAAAGGTTCATGTTTTGAAGTTTAATTGTTTCACCCAGGTGTCGTATTCCCCTAGCACTGGAATTGATTTTGACTGTGTTACTACACCTAATCTTTCTGATGAATCTCATTCTATCATTTATTGCATAATTGATCATCATGCTTCTTTCTTGTTGCAATTTTTTGCTCTACTGAGTATTTAGAAGAATATTCACACATTCTTTGATGCAGGGTTAGCATAAGATAACAAGTATTGCATATTAGAGTGGGGTGCAACAAAGTTCATTGCTTAAATTTCTAAATTTTTAGTATATTTTGAAACTCATGTAAATAACTTTGAACCATTGTAACATATCAGGTTATTATTATTATTTTTTTTATTATTAATTTTATTTATCTTATGTGTAATTGTCATTCATAATCATAATCAATTAGCGCATTTTCCCAACTATTTGGGGTCGGCGACACGGATCTTACTCCTTCATTCCAGCCTATTTTGGGCTACCTCTTTTGTAAGAGATAATAAAGTCAAATCCTTTCTTATTAACTCCATCCAAGTTCTCTTAGGTCTCCCTCTCCCTCTTTTAGCATCGTCTTCTCACAGGGGCATCTAAAGGTCTTCTTTGTATATGCCCATACCAACGTAACCTACATTCTCTCAGCTTCTCCCCTACAAAAAATATAATTGTCATTATACATTTTTTGTTATATTGGTGTGAATGATAGCATATCTACGACACCTCCGGTCTTCAACAATAAAAAAAATACAGCACCTCCTGTCTTTAACAATAAAAAAAATATATACTCCCATTTGAAGTTGAAAATTTGGGGCGTGACAACAGCAACAACACACAAGGACATAATAAGCTCAGCATAATAATGCAACACCGTGAAAGCCCTAAGATATGAAAAGAGCTTCTGTCTAATCTTCATAGGTCAGCCCTACCTGACAAGTTTGGGTCCCAAAAACTTAAAAGAGAATACTGAAAAATACAATAGCAAGACCTCAAATAAAATTTTGTTGGGTTATCAAATAAAATAGACCCCAACATTTGTCTAGAAAAAGAAATACAACACGGAGAGAAGTTTTGTCACCTGGGTCAATAGAGGATGGACTTCACTGTACAGGCAAGAGAGTTGTACAAACAGATGATGAACTCTCATGGCAAGAATCAGATAGCCTCAGATAACAAACCTTTAGGCAGTCCGTTATATCCTTGCTCGATGGAATTTCAGCTACTGCAGAAACATGGCAATTTGATTCATATGAACAGAGGTTTGTACTTTTCAATTTGAAAATGATGGTAAGGCATATAAGCAATGAGTATTGCAGGGAAATATTGAATCTCCATTCCAAAAGCATGCATCATGCTGCAGATATACGTTAATCATCTAACTCCACAAGCTTTGCTCTCTTTTCAGCTGCCTGCTTCCTGATAAATATGCCCCATCTGAGAACTGCTTTGAGCTTAAGCCAGCCAACAACTGCTTTGCCAGATGACGGGCTGCGGTCCTCATCAAAGCTAAAGTTTGGAGTTGGTGCTGACATGAATGATGGAAATGCATAACCATCAACAGAGACGTTAACAGCAGAACCACCCACGCTGAAGAAGCGAAGCAGGTTCTGCATGTCTTCATTTTCCAGCATCTCATGACTCCTCGTACGAATTTCCTCCTCAGATATGCAGTCGTCAATCCCTCTGCCATCACGCTGTCGGGACCATTCATCATAAGAGTGGAGGTTGGTTAATGGTTGACCAGAAGAGCCAGCAACTGACTGAATATTCAAGCTGGATGACTGTGGCTGGCCCAGTGCTAGGCTCATATTATCATTTCTTGTCATCTGATCTAAATTGGAAGACGTAAGCAGTTGGCTCTGAGGAGTAAATGAAGATATTTCATATTGAAGTTGGGCATTTGGAGCCACATGCTGAGCACTAGCTTGACATCTGACTGCTGAGTTTTCTACATACCCAGAAGGCAAGGAGTTACCTTTAGAAGACATAACAATATGTCAATAAGATTAATAATATACCACAGGACCACACAAATGGTTTTAGACTAGGAAATAAGCACCACATACTTCATAAATAGTTTTAAACTAAGAAATAAGCAAAAGGATATAAGCAAGTGCAATCAATCGTTTCCAAATTTCAACAATTTTTGTTAAAGATGTTCAGGCGTGTAGGAAAGTCGATAGTGATGTACTAACTTTGGGTGGAAATGTGGAATTCGGGAAGGAAAAGATGAGAGCAGGAGAGGAGAAGAAGGGTGTAGCCCTTGGAATCCACCAAGGGTTTCTGACCGGAGTCCACTGGCAGGGTGTGGTCGCAGTCAGCAACGAGGATTTCTCCTTCAGCAGAGAAGATCTTGGAAAAACTCAAATTTGTAACTCCATCTCATTGAAGACTTAGCCTTTTGAATAGACATTACAAACACTTTTTTTTTCTGATGAGGGACATTATATAGACTTAAAATAGAAATAAAACACCCATCAACAATCTCTTTCAGAACTTAGGATAATAAGATCAAATCTAAGTCCTAATTAAATAAAATCTCTATTCTTAAATAAAGGACTAATTAATAAAAATTAAAATTTCAAGTTTCCTTTGTAACCCTGGATCACTTGTCCGTAAAAAAAGAACAAAAAATCCAAGCCTGCTGAATCCATTTATTCAGGTCAGGATTGCACACAGAAAAGAGTAAGAATGTGAACCTAAGAGTTTGAGGCAAATAGATGAATATGAAGGTTTTCCTCCAATAATTAACAAGCACTATGTTTTCGGACTCATAAACTATCATAACCATGGCCTTTCATCATGCTCCAAAAAGAAACAGTTTCTCCCACAAATAAAACACGCAAAAATGGAAGTTACCTTCAACATTATGCTGTAAATAGCCTGAAGCTTGTTCAGGGGAAACTGAGAGTGGCAGTTGAGGAAGCGAAACCTGCTGATTAAAAGAAGGTGTATAATCCACCATAGTGACTGGATCTGCACTCCGTAAAGAACTTGTTCTTCTGCAGTCTCTCAAATTAACAAGTTCCCGCCCATCATATTCAACAACATGCATCCAATTGTCATATGCCTTCTTCACCAACGTATCAACATAGACCTGCATCACAGAAATGAAAAGGACAACGGTTAGTTAACAGCTTTTCTGAATATATTAAGCAAAAATTTCATCACAAAACAAAAAGTAGAGTCTCAAGTCTTTTATGGCAAAGCATAGCATGGTAGAACAGGGAGAGGATAACCTTCTGACTTTCATTTAGAGTTTCCACTGAATAGTATTGTTCATCAGCTATTAAACCTCTCAGTTCATATATATTGTTAAAAACAACACCTATATTCCTTGCATCACCCTGATAGTAAACATAGAGCTTTCCACTTAACACACAAGTCTTTGCATGCTCCACAAGGATCTCCCACATCTTATTTGACATCCCACTCCCAAGAACCTGACATCATAAAATAAATATAACTATATACTAGAGCAGCCAAGAATTAATAAACAAGAATTTTTAACAAAACAGTAGCCATCTCACATTACGAAGTCTCCGGGGATCCCTCACAACAAGTCGGAGGAACTCTTCAACTGTGTAAATTCCAGCCTTATTCAATCTTTTATGGAACGACCCATCCTTTCCTATTTTCTCCAATCTCCACACTTCATCAGTTAAAGCAGGTGGGTAGTGTTTCTTATATACTGCACATTGTGTAGAAAAGGCATACAAATTACAACCACTAACAGAGAAGGAAAAAATACTTTAATACTAAACAATTGGGAGGTGCATACATTCGCCTCTATGATCTTTAACAGTAAAAGCATCCGTTTTTGCTTCACGGATCCGCATTCCATCACAATAGCCTTCTGTAACTTTTAAGCCAAGCCTAAATTTCCTACTACGTATCCAGCTTGAATTGTCAGTAAAAGTGAGGCCTCCTAATGTCCCAACACCCTCCTTCAGTGACACCTGAAGATCACCCGTCAAAAGTGGTCTTTTCCCTTCTCGTTCTTTTACAACATGGCTTTCAAAGTCTTCTTGAGTCCAGCCCTCATCATCTTCATTGTTGAAGTCACCTTCAAGGACCACAACAACTAGTTTGGCAGATGACTCAGGTCCTGTTGTAACAACACAACCAGTGTTTGCATCAACCAGGACCACATGAATTGCGGCTCCCCGTTCCCCTTCAACCTTGCCACCCGTAAAGATATGAACAGATAAGCGAGAGCAAAACTGCAGCTTCAAGTTCCTTTGATTGGGTCCTTGTAATTTTTTCGGAGAAGTCCTGCTTTTACTCGACACAATCATCTTTTATACACGTAAATCTTACTAACAGAAAAGTAAAAGACTTTATGAGAACAGATTTTCTTCCTATAAAAATTATTCTAAGAAAGAAAGAGGAACTGTTTAATGACAATGTGTTGCCACATTCCTTTTACAACTCTTTACATAATTAAGGCACTTTCTGAAACCACAAAGTAAGCAAACCATTTGATCTCAAAGTGGAGAAGGTTCATTGGGTAAATATGCATCAAGAGGTGACAAAAATAGGGTTTTTTTTGGAAGAGCTTATGAAGCAGCAGTGAAGACAGCCATACTTTTAAATTTTTGTTTAATACGTGGCTCAACAATGGGATATCAATTTTTCAGGGCTGACACTACATAAAAATGGACAGCCTGGTCTATTTATCGGATCCTTTGAGCTTTAAAAACCTCACCACATGTAATCAAAGTGCAAAACCTCATATTCATGGAGGAAACTACCATGAAATCGGTAGCATGTGCTTAGTGCAACTAAGAAGCAAAAGCAAGTTACAGATAGACAAATTATGCCTACCCACCTTCCAGTAAGCTTAGCAGAACCCATCTTTGCCAAAGCACGTTCAACTTCTTCGCTGACCTGTAATCACCAGAGAAGAACTTCACCCAGAGAGCAGAAACATGTTCATCCATCAGATGAAATGGGTAAGGTGATGATAAAAAACTATGCAGCACCTAAATAAGGAAAATAAATATAGAAGCAAATATTCTCATCCCAATCTTTTTAGAAATGATGACTGAATGCTGTTAAATCTAACAAGATAAAAAGAACTCTGCGAATCAAACAACAGAAATTTTCCTTTAACATATGCATGTAAAACTTATGCAGGAACAAACAAATGTACTGAAACAGGTACTAATAATATCAACTTCAAATAATTTTTACATATGCGCATAAGATCGTGCCACTATGTTTCTTTGTGTGGATTTTGTAACATTTTGATTCTGATAAGAGTCAAACATGGTATATCATCCATGCCGCCGATCCCAGATAGCTGGGATAAGGCGTATGATGATGATATGCCCATAAGAAGGAACTTTTGTCCATGTAGCTTTTCTTGCTGTGACATGCAGCATCCAGTGGTGGAACTACGTTGAAGATTGGATGGTCTAATGACCACCCTAGCTTTTGAGCATTACTTGAACCACCCTTACTAGTTAGTTACCTCTGAGTTGGGCCAGGTAATTCTGAACCCAGTGAGCAGACCACTCTTAGAAAAAGCTATGACCACAATGGATCCAAACCCTCTTTCTCACTTTCTACAACAAAAACCATCTTTCTTCCTTGTAATAGAATATTTCGTTGCTCTTTTATGGAAATTTGACATTTATATAATACCTTCATGTTCATACAATTTAATCTCTCCTTTGTCAAAGAAACAGTAATTAATTTTTTCTGATTAATTCCAACATCCAATCAACTAATTTCGAACTTCGACGAGGTTTTGATTAGTCTCTCATTTCTAAATTTTAGAAATTTCGCGTTCTCACTCAATTCATGCCTTCCAAGTAGATAGAATTTGACTAACTAGGAGCCAGCTGCTAAGCATGTGCAGGGGGTTGTTTGATCTTTGTCAACGAATCAGCTCTTCAGCATGGACTTTATATCAATATGAAAGGTTCCGCCTAAGAAGGCCAACACCAAAGTGTGCCCAGTGAAGGTCATAATGGTATTAAAAAGAAAAAATTGATCGGCTTCTTTAAGAAAACATTTTATCATATGTTCTTTTCATTAAGAAAATGTTAGTTGTATGTTTCTTTCATCAAAATACATTAAGTGCTAATGTACATAGAATATAATTATTTTAATAGTCACTTATTGAAAAACTATTTCTGACAAATTTATTACTTGACCACTATTTATGAAAATCCTGCATCTGCCACTGTTAGCATCTAATATTGCATCACAGTGATTGCCACACATCTCTTGAACGTGACGGGGAAAAAGAAAATATTGGTGCAAACACTCGATTTCCAGACCATACACGGCACCCTAGGCCTCTATTCAATTGACTCAGTCATGATACAAGATACTTTACATACTGAACAGTGTTGTCAACTCACATGGCCCACCGACCTTTTAGGCCCCCGGGGGGAGAGCGGATCGGCTGCACGTACATCCAGAGGATTTACCTCTGGACGTACGCTCATTTGCTGCCGTGTGTCCCTTACAAATGAGAGTGAGCCGGTTTGGTTTGAAAACGAGAAACCAAACCGGCAAATGAGCGTACGTCCAGAGGTAAATCCTCTGGACGCTCATGCAGCCGATCCGCTCTCCCTGGGGGAAGGGTGTAAAGAGTTCTAATCTAAGTAACGAAAGCAACTAAAAATCTACCTTTAACATATGAAACAACTAGAAAACTAATTAAGGAAAACTCTAAAATTATGCACCAAGTAAGAAATTGTGAGACAAGTGGGCCCCCCAGTCGGTGGGCCAGTTGGTTCGCAACAAACACTCATGCTAAGATATAATAATCCAGCAGAGAAAATGATCTTAAGATGTAATTGACAATTCTGGATCATCATAAGCGTGCCAATTGAGTTATAGAAGATCCGAAAAAAAAAACCACATTTAATAAAAAACTAAGCCCACCAGTGAACCATAATTTAAAGAACAGCAACAAGGTAGATGTGAAGTATCTTACAACTCTTCGAAGAATAGGCTCAAATGATGAGCAAAGTCTCTGCAAACTATCCATTTTAAGAGCTTCCACAATTACACTGCAGATATATGCAAGTCGTCAAATTGAATGGTCTCGTACACATCGAACTATGGGAGAAATACATCTTATTATTCTTAGCACCCACACAAACCACATACCTTTCAAAGACTACAGCATATGAAGAACATGTGATTAAAAAATTTATGCAGCATAACATTAAACTGAACTCGAAGTAATTATTAAGTTCTACACTTAAGTTTGCCTACATACTTTGCGGTGTGGTAGAGAGAAGTCAAATTTATCACCCAGGTATATGAACCAAATAGACAAAGATAAATTTTCAGCAGCCCAAACATGCATCACAACAAAATAAGCTAAAAAATGGGATAGAGGGATCACGGGAGCATTGCAATCCTGGAGTAAAAATAAAATTTTCCTCGTTGCTCAGTTCAGACATTCCACTGAATTTCTCCCTCAAAAGTTCTTCCTCTTGTACTAAAAGTTGCCTAAAACTACCTAAATGCTTCTGCATACATTGTTCTATTTTTGGATGTGCTATTTTGAGTAAAATATGATGCTGACAACTCAAACCATTACAAAATGAACTCAGTCAAGTCAATTTTTCTTTTAATACCCAGTTTAAGATTACTGGGCATAGCCAGAAGCAGTGAATTTAATAACACTCTGAAGGAAAGCAAACGAACCAGGCTAGAGCTGGAACTAAATCTTTTTCAAGCCATGCTCAGTTTAAGATTACTGGTTTACTATCAGAGTGACAAAGAGCATGCAGTTTCACTAAAACAAGATACTTTTTTTATGTACAACTTAAACAAGATACTTAAAACTCAATCAATCAAACCAATTCCTCTCAAAACGCACCAAAATTAAATAACACTCTGAAGGAAAGCAAACAAACCTGGCTAAAGCTGGAACTTTAGGCCTCTTCCGATTCGGCTGCCCATCTTCAACACTCCTTGGTTCTAAACCCCTCTTTTCCTTACTCATTTTAAACTCACAAAAGCTCCACCCAAAAAACCAACGAATCAGAAGCCCAACAGTCAATCAAAACATATAAATTACACTAAAAAACCACAAATCACAACATGTCTTCACTGTAATAGTCAACTACAACACCCTCCAAATCTTGACATACAAAATAAAAAATAAAAACTGAAAAAGACCGTCAAGATTCCAAGATAGAAGGTGCGGAAGCTTACTGAATTTGCAGAATCAAATTCGGAGCAGGAATGGTAAGAGCATCAGATGAGTCTGGAAGACATGACGGGGAGAGGAGGGGCTTTAGGCATTTTATGCGTTTCCTGGTCTTTCGATGTTTGTTGTTTGGAGAAGCTCTAATCTCTAGAATTTCTGCACCAGAAGATCTGAGAGATTAGAAAGAGAGAGTGGGCGGCTTTTGCAAGTTTGCCGCCTATCCTGACACTCCTAGAATAATGTTTGAATACTGACTCCTGAAACACCTGCCCTGAAAAGTGAAAACTACATGTCATTTGAGTCGCTTTAGAGTCTTATTGAAGTCAACAGAGAGTCCTTATCAATATAAATGTGGTAGAAAAAAAAAGCAAAAAAATTAATCGAAGTCATGAAGTAGTTAAAATCTAACACATTCTGTATATTATTAGTATAGAGACAGTAACATCTGCGACAAGGATGACACTTTTCAGCACCCAATAATAAACAGTATATAAACTATATATTCCAGGGTTATTGGGTGCTGAAAAGTTTATATCCTTTCCGTCTTGTTTTAGATGACGTGTGGAAAAAAGTTGATTTTTATTGATGGTGGAAACTCCAAAATGTGTGTCAAGCAATCTAAATAACATTGAAGATAAGCTCATACTCCCTCTGTTCAAGCAAGTATGTCTGCATCGGGTTGACTTTGATCCCTGGCGATCAAAAACATGGGAGGAGTTGCCGATTTGAGGAGGGTTCTGCTTTTAGAGTCTAATAAACTTAACTCAATTTCAAAAATAGACAGGCTTCATGGGGCGGAGTAATAGCTAAAGAGTCTGATGATGTTTGAACTTGAGGGGTGCCCTCTCGCCAATGGTACCTTCTTTTTAAAACCATAAAAAATTATTTATAATCCCTCCCTTCAATTAAGGTTGTCTGAGAAAGACTGGTCTCAAATTCAACCAAACATTACATGGTTGGGTTTGCTCTCTCAAATACCAAAAAAACACGGGGAGAGGGAGACGGGCCTAACAATCCCAATAAATTTTACTCATTTTATTTGTAGTGTAGACAAACTTCATTGGATGGAGAAAGTAACGCTTTATACTACCCAACTCGATAAAGAATACCCAAAAGCAAGTGGAACAAGTACAAATAAACAATCTCTTATTATTTTTTTAAAAAATAACAAACCTCTTACAGCTATGGTTGTAATCATAGTGGAAAAATTCGGCGAACTTCTCCAAATTCTGCCGAATTGGTCCTTCCCGCAGTTAGGCTAGGAGATAAGCCATTTTGCCTAAAATTCAGAGAAATTTTTGAATTCGGCAATTCTGCCAAATTCGGCGGTTCACAGCGGTTTGGACCATTTTTTTTCATTTTAAGCCCAGGGGTGGGTTTGTGATTCTTTTATAACCCATTCCTCCATATTGCCCTCTTTCTGATATAATGTGGGAGTGGGACTAAACAACAGGACGTTGGCTGGAACCTAAGAAGCACGGATACGAAAACGGCGACACGATACGACACGATATAGACATGGCGACACGCCATTTTTTCAGAAAGTAAGATACGACACGGCTAATAAAAAAATATTTATTATTATTTATAAAATATTATTATAAATTTATAATTCAAAAATTAGTTTCATTCATAATTTTTTATATTTTTATATTTTTTAATAAAAATTTCTTATATTATGAACTCTTATATTATGGCAAAAAAATATTATTTTAGTTTCCTGTACATTAATAGTCAATGTATATGTTGCATTCAAGACAGGTTACTGGTGACGAAAGCTGGGAGTGACAGGAGTGACAAGTAGATAGCAGGACAGTCTAGGCATGTGGTACTACACTGACACTTATCCAGGCGATCCATTCATTCCTCATCTGCTCCATGCTGGCTGTAACACATACTGCCCTTTTTGACACGGCCAAATTCCCGTGTCCTGTGTCTACAAGTATCCTCTTTTTTTTTTTTTGGAAGAAAAACCGGCACGGACACGCAGGCAGCCGTATCGCCAGCGTATCCATATCGGATACGTGTGGGATACGAACACGGCTGCCATTTTGCCGTGTCCGTGCTTCATAGGCTGGGACTTATTTCTTTTATTTCATTTGCTAACAGAAGATGGGACTAACAATAAGTTACATGTATTTGAAGTGTTTCTAATTAGTTTGCCTACTTACAAAAACCCACTTACGTAACTTCCTCTCCTTATATATGAAAAATCACTGGAATAATAAAATTTTTCACTATGGGTATAAAAACTATGCCAAATTGTCGCAGAATTTCCCATACCGAACCGAATTTACCCCTTGCCGAATTGGAGCCGAGTTGTTGACTTGTCACTATGGTGGTAATTGGATCAAAATAAAATTCTCGCCCAAGGCCCAGGCCAAAAGATCTTAATGTATAGCCGACCCATTTGCCTCAATTTTATACATGATGCTCCTCATTTCACATATCATTTGGATGATTAGTTCACCACCCACGTTTTAGACAACCCACCCATTCACATGGTCGGTGACTGTCCGCCCTTTGTATATTTTCAGATGGTGGAAATTTTCAGATGGTGGAAATACATTGGGTGCGTTTGTTTGCACCTTTCAGGGTGAAAAAAAGCATATTTCAGCCCTGAAAGGTGAAAATTTTCACCTTTCAGGGTGAAAAGTGTTTGGAAGCTGAAATGGTGAAAAATGGTCGGTGACGGTGATAGGTGAAAATTTTCACTCTTTCACCTTTCAGCCCTGAAAAGTGTTTGTTTGCTAAAAGGCCGAAAATTGGCCCTGAAAGGTGAAAGGTGACAAATTTTCACCTTTCACCCTGAAAAGCTGATTCTCACCAAAGTGAGCATCAGGTTGACGAATCGATCGTCGCACCTCTTCGACGAAAAAAAAATCAACTCTCTCACAAGGTTCGTCCCCCCGGTGAGTACCCCCACCCCGATGGTGCCCCGTTGAGCTGAGAGAGGTTGTGCCCCCCGTCCCCGCCGCTCATTGAGCCCCCCTCCCCTCCGATTGCCGCCGCCGCTGATTGAGGCCCCCACCTCGTCGCTGCCGCCCCGTTGAGCTGAGGGAACCCGTGCCCACCCCTCCCGGGCAACTGCTCGGGTCGTCCAAAGCCGGTCACCCCGGTATTTACCCCGACACCTCCGCTGCCGCACCGTTAAGCCAAGGGACCCCCCCCTCCCCGTCATATCTCCCTCATTTTTAATCCGTTTTGGACATTTTTTTCATCATTATAAGAAAGAACACTAAAAATGAGGAAGAATGAAAAAAAAATGGGCCAAAACGGATTAGAAATGAGTAAGATATGCATCGGTGAAGTTTGCCCATTAAAAAAGTTATCGCGTAATCAATTACTCGATATGCAGTACTATAGTGTATCTAATTACTCGATATGCATTACTATAGTACTATAGTGTATCAAATTACTCGATATGCAGTACTATAGTGTATCAAATTACTCGATATGCAGTACTATAGTGTAACCAGTTACTCGATATGCAGTACTATAGTGTATCAAATTACTCGATATGCAGTACTATAGTGTAACCAGTTACTCGATATGCAGTACTATAGTGTATCAAATTACTCGCTATGCAGTACTATAGTGTATCAAATTACTCGATATACAGTATAGTGTAACCAGTTACTCGATATGCAGTACTATAGTGTATCAAATTACTCGATATGCAGTACTATAGTGTAACCAGTTACTCGATATGCAGTACTATAGTGTATCAAATTACTCGATATGCAGTACTATAGTGTAACCAGTTACTCGATATGCAGTACTATAGTGTATCAAATTACTCGATATGCTGACGAATATTCCTATCAGTGTGACTTATTTTCAGTTCCCAAACATATTTCACCTTTCACAAATTAGGCGTGAAAATTTTCACCCTGACGCCGAATTACTTTCAGCTTCCAAACGAGCTGTCACCAATCAGGAAAAACACCCTTGATTATTTTCAGGCTGACATAAATTTTCACCTTTCACCATGTCAGCTTCCAAACGCACCCATTGTCTGCATATAGGTGGGATGGGCTGGCTTGACTGTGGGGTGGTGAACTACTCATCCGATCAACTTTCCTATTTGGTTTGTCTTATTTGTTTTTTCGAAAGGTAAAAGTTTATGTGAGCCTGCGCTCACACACATCATTGCTCTAGTCCGTCAAATTGAGGTTTGATGGTGTGCAAGGTGGGCAGTGATTCAAACCTTTTACAGGTTGAAATCTGATGGACCAGATCGTCTTGGGACATGTAGACTCGTGAGTCCTGGCTCATATGAACAGGATTCTTTTCGAAATTAATTTAATATATAATTTATTTTAAAAAGATAAAGTAGAATACTTAATTTTATTATGATTTTGGAGTAACACAACAACCGCTTTCTCCATTTGACCTACATCATGTTTTGCACGCTGAATGCCTGGACACTAATCATGTTCCTTCTTCATGGAATATGTTTCGCATTTCAGGCAAGCAGTCGTAAAATTTTCACAATTTTGATGGTAGCCTGGTAAGCCGAACACTCATCCCAAGGTGCTTCAGAGAAAAAAAAAAGGCTATTGACAGAAAATCAAATATATATTCATAGATTGAAATGTTAATAGAATATTATCAAGATTATTTACAAATGCTAAAATAATTTGTGTTTCTTAATTACAAAAGAAAAGCCACATGACATATAAGTAGTCCTTTGTTCCAGAAGTCCAGGTCCAAATTACTGTCTGACCATTTAGCGTAGGACCCACATTCGCTACTTTAAATATCTGCAAATGTAATGC
This sequence comes from Houttuynia cordata, assembly GCA_039654745.1. Classification (NCBI taxonomy): domain Eukaryota; kingdom Viridiplantae; phylum Streptophyta; class Magnoliopsida; order Piperales; family Saururaceae; genus Houttuynia; species Houttuynia cordata. Next base: position 59,149,917 of record CM077503.1, read on the forward strand.
ATGATAATGTTTTATGTGACATGCATAGGGGCGGACGCAGGAATTTTTGTCAATGGAGTCATAAGCTAGCGCAAGTCTAAAGCATTCTTCTCTATAACAAAATAATTAGGCTAACAATAAAGGTATACCAAAGTATAACACAAAAAAACTAGGTACATATAAGTAATTATGATAGATTACTAAAGTGAAGATTACATGCACTAAATGTAATACCATTCTGCATCTTATTGACATAACCTGCAAAAATTTCCACAAAAGATGTACCTCTTCGCCAAAAATATCAATTGCCTCATGTTAAAAAAAAAATTGATAGAGGAAAAGAAAAAAAGATAATGATTCATCAACATATCAAATAAATTTGCCTTAACAAATAAAAAATTACATTAATGCAACGCAAAATTAGAAAATGGATTCATACAACTAAGAATAACAATTAACAATATAAGGAGAATAGGAAGAAGAGAATTATATACCAATTAGATGGCAATTATCCTCAATGAGATTTCATATTTTGGAAGCGTTTAATGATCTTCTCATTGCCAATCTCTTTGAAGATGTCATTTTCAATGTATGTGATTAGAGAATCACTCATCAACTCATCTCCCATTCAATTCCATAGCTTGTTCTTCATAATATTCATTGCAAAAAATGTTCTCTCAACTGTTGAAGTGTTAATGCCAACTTTAGAAGCAAATAAACCAACAAAAATCGTAAGTACTTTTTCTTCTCCACCAATTTTTTTGCAAGATTAGAAATCTCAATCAAGTTGGAGAATTCACTATCTGACTGCATGTCCACAATATAAACATCTAGTTGATCGTGAAGCCTTGAGATATCAATTGTAGAAAACTCACGTGGATAACTTTGAGCAAGGCTTAATAATCTTTATTTGTCATAGGCTGAGAAAGAATCATTTGGATCAAGACATGCTATACATAAAAAGCAACTTTGTACTCTCTTTCGTGAAACAACTATTTAGCTCTCAGAGTTGCATATCAATAGCAGTGAAAAACAAGTCAACACGATAATAATGGAGGTTCGTAATTTGTTCTCCACGTCGTGGCCTTCCTAGCCCTATATACTTGTCATCCATAAAAGAAACATCTATATCATGTTTGTTACAAAATATAGAAATTTATGTCATTATAGAGTCCCATCCATTGTTTCTTAGTTCTTGAAATGTTTCCCTAGATGATTTAACTAAATTCATTGCATTCACAATATCTCGATCCTTTCATTGCAATGCTTTTGATAAATCATTGGTATCCCCCAAAATCTTCTTCATAATGTGCAAAGTGACAACAAATTCAAAAAGATTGCATAAGATATATTAAAGAATTTGCTTTGGCTCTCAATTGAGGATCTCTAGCATCCTCATCAATAATATGTAGCACTTGAATCACATCAGAAAACATGGTTAGAAAACTTTGCAATGTACCATAATACGAGCCCCAATGAGTGTCACATGGCCTCCTCAAGCTAGTATCATGATTAAGTCTTTTTGCAATTGCTAAGTCACCACTCTCAACTGCTTTGGTAATAATACTAGGTTGTTGTTCTCTAAGATTATCTATCTCTACGCTTATATGATGCTCCAACGACATTCATTATAATGGAGAGCAAGTGAAAAAAATTACTTATTTGCTTGTGATTTTGTGATATGGCAACAAGTGTCAATTGGAGACGATGTGCAAAACAATGAATGTAGTGTGCATATTCATTCTCATCTAAAATTAATTTTTTTAATCCATTAAACTCACCTTGCATATTACTTGCCCCATCGTAGCCTTGTCCACGCAATCTTTGTAAACTTAATCCATGCTTGGAAAATAGTTTTTCAACGGCCTTTTTAAATGTTATAGCTATTGTTTCTTTAACATGTATAAAACCAATAATCCGCTCCATCACACAACCTCGTTTATCCACATAACGTATAGCAACAACCAGTTGTTCCTTTATAGATATATCAAAAGACTCATCAACTAAAATAGAGAAGAAACCATCATCAAGGTCATTAATGATGCTTGCTAGAATCTCCAGTGCAAATGAATTTATAATATCCCTTTGAATACTTGGTGTTATCACTATGTTAGTCTGAAGAGCATTTTTTATCACAACCTGCCTCACATCTACATTTTATGTGCAAGCCATTGTTGAAGTTCGAGAAAATTCCCTTGATTATTTGAACCTTTTGATTCATCCCAACTACGAAAAGGTAAGCCTTGGTTTAGAAGATGTCGAATACATTCAATTGATGCCTCCAACCAAGTAAGATATTCAAGCTTCTCTTGCTCTTCTTGCTTCTTTATAAATGTCCTAATGTGTTGTTGTTGATTTATTAAGTCTTGACCCATCTGGTAACCCTTATTATGAGAGTTATCCACTCCTCCAACATGAGCATCAAATCTTTCATCCTTCCAATTTCTAAATCATTTGGCTACAAAAGCATCATTTCCTCTTGATTCTCCAAAAAGGTAACAGTACAAACAAAATTGATCTATACATGAATTATATATTTTATTAGCCATAAATTTATGTTTATGTTAGTGATTGATTAGATTTGGTGATGTTTTAATGAGTTTTTGATCTTTTGTAGGAAATGAAGACTTGCACTCCTTTTGGCTTAAGAAGAGAAAAGAAGCAAAATAATTTGGCAAATGAACAGTAACCGATCGATCGCCACATGTACGCGATCGATTGCCTGACCCAAAGAAGAGACCGCAAGAAGGAAAAACGATCATCACTGTTTCAATCGATCGTATCTACTGGAGTTTTGGGCATCTTAGTGATTGATCGGCGTATAAAGAAGAGTACTGAACGATCGCGAGGAACAGAGAAAAGACGAAGGAATGCATAGATCGATCGGGAAGCGATCGATCGCCGTATTCGCAGAACCTAAAACAAGACCCATTTTGAGACGGATTTGAAAGGGAGTTTCGTGGTCTTTCTTCACTCTTATATATATGCCTTGAAGGGGAACGTTTTGGGGCATCTAATTCATGAGAGGAGCAAAATGAGGAGTTTTTTAACGGCCAAAGAAGAAGAGGAGATTCAACTTACGTTAGCATCTTTCTTGTTTGGAGAGTGGTTGTTCTTCTATATACATAGGCCAGCTAGGGTTTCGGACAAGACAATGGTGATCAATGGCTCAAAGCTAGTATGGCATATATACAAGGTTGACTGCTTGTTTGGAGCAGGTCCCCAGCTGCCTAGCAATCGCCGCCGTGAAATCCGCTGTCAGGAGGCTGCACCACCTCCCAACTGTTCGGGACAAGAATCACCAAGAAAAGCCCACTATTTCAGAATTTGGGCCAAAAATTGATTATCATCAAATCCCAAGCCTGAGATTACTAAAAAGGACGGGAGGTCCATTCGCATCAATGACTTAATGCCTCAGTGAATTTTTGAAATATGTGTCAGGCAAGTTAAAAAAAATGAGAACGGTTTACATGAGATCGTTCTCATACAAGGAGCATGAGGTCAATCTTTTGGGTCGTTAGATTCCGATCCGAGGGCAGGTATTAAATCAATGAGTAGGTGAGTGTGTCAAATCAATGGATAAGTGAATTCCTTGTAGCTGTTTATAACTGTGATCGTTCTACGAATTGAATTGACATCATATAAACTATATGAGAGCGATCTTATTTAAACTTTTCCCTAAAAAAATTTCATATTTCTTTGCTTCTATAGTTAATTGAACAGTAACTTAAAGACCATAAGCAAGATGATTTACATCCAGAAGCAAAGAGAGGCTAGTACTTTTTTATAATCAAGGGAAGCTACACGACATATGAGTGATTCATACACTTATATTTGTGTAATTGAACTAATGGGTTGTTTACAGAATATCCTCAACATGGTTTACATCCATAAGAAAAGAGAAGCTACTCTTTTTTATATATAACAAAGAGAAGGTATACATACGAGTGATTAGTACGTACGTAATTTAATTGAACGATAGTTTGTAGAACATTCTCAACATGACTTACATCCAAAACAAAAGAGGAGCTACTTTCTTTATGCAAAGCTACTACTTTTTCTTGATAACAAAAAGAAGCTAGCTCACATGAGTAATCACAAACTCACTGTTAGCCTCCTCTGGGACCGATTGTCCGAAATCCGGGTCCAAATAGGCAAAGCTATCTGAGCATTTAGTCTAGATCCGCATCTGCTGCCGCAAAGCCTGCATGCACCATGTTGATATTCCATCACTTCTTAGATTCCCACACGTAATTTAAATAATATACATGATGTTAACTGCAAAGATGTTAGCTCCTGTTCTTTATTCTAAAGTCTTTGTGCAATTCTGTCATCATAAAGAAAAAAAAGTCTGGTGCAATTCCCTTTTGCAATTAGAATTACATCAAAGGTTGGTGCTAGATTGATGAAAGGATGGGCACAGGGTTGTTTCTAGGGAATATTGTGTACTTTATGACTCCACATGTTTTCTAGGAAAATTTCCTTAAACCTTTTATAAGCTTACTCTTCCTTTTAACAAGAAGATAGTTGGCAAGGAAGAGTGTTTTCTGACCATGCTCCATGACTAGAGTCCATAACATGGTGCATAAGGATCCCTGTATAGTACATGGAGGCCTAAAATGGTACATAGCTACCGAGCGATTAAGCAACGTAGCTGTGTACCATGTTAAGCCTCCATATACCATGCTAGGATCCATATGTACTATAATCATAGACAAGATTTGAAAATCTGCAAGTAGTTCTTGAAAAGCTAGACGAAATCTAATTTGGTATAGAATAGTTGCAATTTTGTGGCAATATCTACAAAAAGATGTACAGTAACTTATAATAGAACTTTTATTTTCCAGAAAACAAAAAAAATAGCAGCAATTCTGTCAAATTCTTGGCTTCTAATGTAAAAGAATTCCATTAGGATGATTTTCGAAATCCAATAATCCAGATCTGAAAAATAAATACTATGAGAATTGGCTCAAATCTAGAGGGCACCTACCCAGATAATCATTTGAACCTATTCACCCGTTTTGAATGAGGAATTAATTCTTGATAGCAATTTTCTTGAAACAAATTGAAATTTAATCTAACTTAATTGAAAATAAGAGTGGAACAAAAGAACCAATAACTCACCAGAACTGCACCTGATCTGGCACTTGCGGTCACACCTCAGCATCAGCCTTGCTGCATCACAAAGGAGAATCAACCATGTAAAATCATAATGCGATAGACAAACTTTTAAGTAAAAACAATCAAAATTAATGCCCTGGCATAGAACATTGACATTCTCATCCTGAGGGGGCAACAAGGCAGACATAGGAGGAAGATAACATACTGTCCCTATTGACACAGCCGGTGGAGCAGCGGTCGTAGCACTCGGGGTCATCGGCCTTGAGAACGGTGGCTTTCTCCGCGACGACATAGAGAAGGAGTAGCATGAGAAGTACAGCACCATTCTTCTTCATTTTCTCTTTCAGCTTTACAATTCACACTTCCCTCACCTTACCATCTTGTGTGGCAAGCATTTTATGAAGCCTGACGCGTTAGGACAAGAACAGCCTACCATGGTAAGTTGGCACTTGGCAGTGATATATTAGAATATTACTAAAATATCCCTCCACTGCCATCCAAGGTTGACTGACGGCTTAATTTTGACCTGGGCGGCTGGTTGCATCTCCCCCACTCACATTGCATCAAGGCCAGGTGAGGCCCACTTACACCAACACATTTACCAATGACAAAGTTGGTATAGAAAGTCGAACAAAAATAAGGCAAAATCTGGTGATGGTAAATGTTACCGAAAGCCGATGAGAAAAAGTCACAAGTGCGCGATCGGTCACACTGATTTGCCTATGTGTCGCTGAAGAACATTGATGCAGAATTTACCAAAATTTCATGAAGGAGAACCCAAATTTCTTATTAGGGATCATCCCAATCTGCAACTAATAAATCACTAGCAAACACAAAGGGTGCGTTTGGAAATTGATAGTGAAAAGTGAAAAAAAAAATCAGGCTGAAAATAATCAAGGTGATTTGTAGGTGATTTTTCTGATTGTAGAAAACCCGTTTGGGAACCTAAAATTAATCATATTTTCAGTCTTTTCACCATCAGCCTAATTCTTGATTGGTAACTTGCGTTTGGAAACTTAAAAAAAAATCAGGTGTGATTTGTGTTTGGTAAAGTCGGTGAAAAATATATGTTTTGGACGGCGGGTGGCAGCCATGGGCGGCGGCGTTGGTGGTGGGTGGTGCCGGAAATGGCGGCAATGGTGGTGGTGGGTGGTGGCCGGTGGCTAGCGACGGCGGCGATGGGTAGTGGCCGGTGGCCGGCGATGGTGGTGGGCGGAGGGTGGCGGCGGTGATGGTGGTGGGCGGTGGTGGTGGTCGGCGGCGGTTAGGCAGTGGGTGGTGGCGACTGCGGTGGCCGGCGATGGACGGTGGGCGGTGCCGACGGCAGTAGAAGGTGGCTGGCGATGGTGGTGTGCAGTGGGTGGCGATGGCCGACGGGTAGTGCCGACGACAGTGGGCGATGGCCGGCGATGGTGGTGGGCGGTGGGTGGCGATGGCGGTAGGCAGTGGTAGTGGTGGTAGGTGGTGGGTAATGCCGATCGTGGGCGGTGGCGATGGCGGAGGTGACGAGGAAAAAATTTTCAGGAATGAGAATCAGTAAAATCACCTCTTTCAGGGGTGATTTGCTGATTTTTTTCAGTTTTCTCCGTCAGGAGTGAAAATTGAACAAATCAGTAACCAAACACACTATCAGCTGATAGGTGAAAATATGTGATTTTTTTCACCTATCACCATCAACAGCTCCTATCAGTAAAATTGGTAAACAAACGGCAATCAGAAGAATCAGGCCGAATCAGCCTGATTTTTTTTCAGATAATCAGTAAACAAACGCACCCAAAGTCTGACTGTCTTAGGCATCTTACAAAGTACATCTTGTAGCTTGTTTGTACTCCCTCCTATCAATTTAGGGGCCGTTTGGGGCGTGATTAAAAGCAAAACATCCAGATGGGATGTTTTGCTACACTGTAGCATCTGGATATTTTATATATCCAGCTGGATGTAAAAATCCACATGGATGCTACAGTATATATCCAATATCCAGTCTGGATATTTTTGCAATAATCACGCCCCAAACGGCCCCTAATAGATACATTTTTTGCAAATGAACTAAAAAACTGAATCTATTAAAAGTAACCGGATAGAGTAATTTATTTCCGACTACATGTCTCCTAAGCCTACGATGGTAGGTGGTGGAATTGATGCTTCTTGTCCACAATCAGTTTTAGAAATAAAATAAAACTAATTCATTTCCGAAAATCAAATGTATTATTGATTCCGGATGGAGTAGCATATAGACATAATAAGGGGCAGAAAGATGTTATTTTCTGTATGACATGTTTATGACAAGTAATTATTTCCATAATATCTCCCTAACCTACGATTTACCCTTGCACCCATACCAGTTGAACGAAACCTAAATCTTCCATTTTTCACACAATTACAATCTTTTACATTCTCTACCTAAGGTAGTCTTCACATCTCCCACATCTTCCCACTAGCATATACTTGAATGTCGACTTGCTTTCTTGACGACACTTCTTTTGGCATGACCCAATATCTCCTGTAAATAGAGCAAAGAGAATCAACCAAATCAGATGATACTCGACCATCAATTTTCAAGCATTGTTCAGCCAACTTATATGCCAACTGTACTACTTGTAAGCGCCAACTGTAAATGGAAGGAGTCAATTATAGTTTGAAGTGATCAAGACATGAGAATTTCTAAATCTAGTCACCAGGGACACTATCTGCTCAGAGCTATGTTTTTATTGCAACATATTCATTACTGAACCCACCAGCTGCAACCATCACCTCCTAAAATTAGTCACTCACAGACTACACATGAAAACCAGCATTATCAAGGGAATGATGAATTCGTGTCAATTACAATAGACAAAATGAATGCTTCACATATCAAAACTCATTCTACTTTTACATCCAAATTTCTCCTTGCATTGAGTGAGCAAGACTATCTTTATTGACAATTTACGCATTCACAACTTTATAACTGCTTTGAACAAAGGTTTCAATGTTTAAGGGCAGAAGCATCGCATTAGGAATTTTTGTGATTTTGTTAGGAATTATAACATTAAGAAAACCGTACCATCAAGAATTTGTCCTTCTGTCCAGGTAGGTGTCAAGCTACCTCACTGAAGATAATGAGAACCTGAATAACATTGACTTGGAGCACGTAAATTGCACAGTTGCAATCAAGCATAACTATCCATTGCTAGGAGTTGAAGTTGTAGATTTACCTGATCTTGCTTAAGCCTACATCTATTCTTCTTTTCTTTGGCACCAAACCTATCCGTACTGACCTAAATCTTAGCTATGAGCACATCAATGCAAGTAGTCTGTCCGGTCCTACTAGTGGCCAATCCAGTATTGACTTGTCAAGTGCATTTCTTCACGAGTCAATTCTCATTCTGTCTTCCACCAATGTTTGAAGACCTGACATAGGCTTTCCACTTAAACAGTTAAAGGATCATAACGCCTAGAGCATATAAATCTGAATTAAGGTGCTCATTCTGTCTTCCACCAATGTTCCAAGATTCTCGTCCTATTAATAACCACTCCCATTAAGGTTCATGGTTGGCATTCCATTCGCATCATAAGAATCGGGTCTGTTAGTTCCGTATGCAAATAGAAATAACAAACAAAACTGTGGAAGATACTCTTGTCCACTTCGTCAAAGATCCAGCAGCTGTTTCAGCATGGATCATCTAAGAAGATACACATACTGATGTATAGTCAGTACACTAGTGCAAGTCACTATACATGCTTGACTAATCAAATCTCTCAAAGTCTGGATGAACTTTCTCCAGCAGAGACTTTGTTTATTGAAAATGCTCTCAAGCTCCACTAACAGAAGAAATGAAAATATTGTGCAAACATCTTCATTAAACTAGGCACAGCACATTCAATGTGACACAATCTACAGGACTCCTTGGTTCACAAGAATTGAATCGGACAATGTTCTTAAAACCTATATTTCAATGAACTTTCACATCAAACTATCTGAATTACCTTTCTGTTTCAAATTTTTCCAGGGCGTTATCCAACATGTTCTTGACATCCGACGCCACACTGTTAGTGAAGTCTTCCAGCAGTCAGTACCAGGCAGACATGCAACAACAATCAGACAACAATTTTATTCAATGTACGTTGATTGGAGATCTGCCATAAAATACAGGAGATCAGTAAATAGAAGCCACGTATCAAATGCACGAGAAACCAGTTTTCACATTTTCTATTGGTGACTGAATAAACAAAAGGCAAACAAAAAAAACAAGGAGATGCAAGAATTTTTCTGCTCTTATCAGCTAAACACAGAAATTAATATCATGACAAAGAAGTATGCAACAAGTTGCATCTTCTATTCAACAATGAACATCAAACTTACTACCAAAAATTGCAGAAACAAACAAATACCACTTACAGTTCTACACAAACCGCAAACCAGAAATTGCAGACGGAAGAACTCCAAGATCAATTTACTACCTCCCGATAATCTAGTCATTCTTCTTTTATCTGTCCTTCTAAGCTTTCTCGTTGATCTGACACAGAGACATGATATGTGCATCTGAAGTCACTGAAAGACACAAACCAAGCAAAATTAAAACCATCAGAAAAATATCAAATGTCTCAGACAGAAGCCCGAGTCAAATCAATTAACTCCCACTTTTCATCAGGACTTGAACAAAATCAGGACGAAAAGAGGTAGAATACTCAAGGAGCACAGACATATAGCCTAGGAAGCACCGATACGGATACGGCGATACGATACGATACGATACGGGTACGGCGATACGGCAATTTTCAAAAAGTCCCGATACGATACGTCGGGGATACGTTTTTGAAAAAATATTTTATATATTTTTAAAACACATTTTAGATTGGTCCTAGTGTCAAAACAAACAATAAACATAATAAAGAAAAAAAATTTAAACCTAGCACCCTAATAGCCACCTATAGTAACTTCCATGATTTTGATAGAATTACACTATAATGACAACACAAACAATAATAATTATAAGTTATGAAATTAAACATTATAACTTATAATAGTTCCCCCTTTATGTATAGGAAACTGTTTTTTTTTTTTTTTTTTTTTTTTTTAAGACAATACGCCATCGATACGCATGCAGCGTATCGGTGGCGTATCCGGATACGATACGTATCGGATACGGGTACGGGGGCAAATTTGGCGTATCGGTGCTTCCTAGCATATAGCACAACCCGACCATGAGCTACACTTGTTTCTCTCCAAACTCATAGATATTTATAAAAAGAACAAGAAAGTATACATTACAACGTCACAAAAAAAAATCATGTGGCAGAAGATTCCCAATTCATCTGAAGCAGGCACAGACATTAGAAATCCCAAATTCAATACTAATACATGCCATGAATACAGCAAAGAACCTACAAAGATCACATCGAAGAACGGCAATCATCAACATCTTCATCACCCGAAAAGAAAACCCACAAAGTGAGCAGAATCAGAACTAAAAAGTAGAGATTCACACCTGGAAAGTTTGAATATATCATCAATGAAGATACAGTAAAAAATGTATGGTCAGTATACTAGTGTAAACCACGAAACAATTGCTTAACAAATCTTAATGTCTGTATGAGTCTCTTTCTTAGTATTTCTTTCAAGCTCTTCTAGGCTGACAGAAAAATGGAGAAGGCAAATAAAGAGCTTGGGGTCATGATTGTCATGATGATAGGAATTCTTTCAAGCTCCTCTTGCACTGACAGAAAAATGGAGAAGGCAAATAAGAAGCTTGGGGTCAAAATTGCCACTGATGATATTTGAAGTCAGGTTGCAAAAAACATTGTTAGAATATTTCTACAAGAAGGCTTTATTGAAAACGTTAGGAAACATCGAGAAAATAATACAAATTTCTTGATTTCAACCCTATGACTTGTCAGCAAATTGTCAACAAAAATTCTTTACGAAACATATTCAATTAATATGTTGCAAACTAAAATCATTGTCATTCAAAATATATCAATGAAATCTGACTATGTATAACATCGTTTTATTTCAACGGATTTCGAGATCCAATTTTGTCAGTTACCTTCCTTTTTTTGTCTGTCATATAATATGCTCTTGACATCCGACACCACATTGTTAGTTAAAACTTCTCAGAAGTAGCAGTAAGAGATCATATGCAACAATTAGGCAACTGCATTTTCCAATATCATAACTAAATATCAGCCGTCAATTACAGGGATACAGATAAAATGTACCAGAAATCAGTTCTGATTTTCCATTGATGCTAAAAATAACTATTATAACAATGAAGCAATACAAACAAACATTGGTACAAACAAACCAAAAAGGACCTGAGAGATGTGAGAACTTTTCTTTTTTTTCCTAGCAAATTCATCAATTAATTTTGTATCTTTGATTCAATAATGAACACCAATATTGCCACTTAAAATTGCCAAAACAGACACACCTGTTACCGCCTTACACCAACCTCAATTCAATTCTTCACCCAAAACTAAGGCTGCTCACGAGCCGAGCTGAGTCGAGTTTTGACTCAGCTCGACTCGAGCTCGATAGTTAAAACTCGGGCTCGAGCTCGACTCGGCTCGAGTCGAGCCCGGGATTTAATAACTCGAGCTCGGCTCGTCATATAATTTGACAGCTCGAGCTCGGGCTCGCGAGCCGGAGCTCGATTCAGCACTTGAGCTCGGCTCGAGCTCGAGCCTAGCTTGGCCGGCTCGAGGCAAAAATCTAAATTGGGTTTGAGTAGGATTCGAACCCAAACCAAAGTGAACATCCACAATACACTCTAACCACCTAGGCTACAATTTTTTTATACATCTTATCTACAAAAAAAATATTTATTACATATTTGAGGTGGACTTCACCCCGCCATCGCTTATCACCCATCGCCTCCTACCATCGTCTATCGCCTCCCACCGCAGTCCGTCGACACCGCCCACCTCTGCCCTCTGCCTCCCCCACCACCCCTTGGACCCGCCACGCCGCCGTTGCCTCCCACCACCGCCCGCTGTCGTCGCTCCCCGCCGCTGTAGCCCCTCGCCGCCCACCACAACCCCCACCACTGCCCAACACCCCCGTTGTCGTCGCTCCCCACCACCCCCTCTGTCGTCACCTCCCACCGTCGCCCATTGCCTCCCTATCGCCGCTTGCCGACACTACCCCCCCCGCTGACACCGCCCCCCCCGCCACCACCCATCGCCCCTTGCCGCCCACCACCCATTGCCCCTTGCCGACTGCCACCCCCGCTGCTATCACCCACCACAGTGGGGCGGCGGGGGGCGATAGGTGGTGGGCAGCAGCGGTGACGGTGGCGGTCGGCAAGGGGCAATGGGTGGTGGGCGACAGCGGTGGCGATGGGTGGTGGGCGGGGGCGGGGGGCAGGGGGCGGTGTCAGCCGGGGGCAGTGTCGACATTCGGCAAGCGGCGGTGTCGGTAGGCGGCGATGGGGATGCAATGGGCGACAGTGGGAGGTGACGACGGAGGGGGTGGTGGGCAATGGCAGTGGTGGGCGGCAAGGGGCAGTGGCTAAAGGTAGGAGGCGGGGGGCGGCAACGATGGCGGGCTATGGGGGCAGCAGCAGTGGACGATAGGGGTCATGAATTAATATGAGAGTTTCATATCGTCTAACAGTATGAATCTAAGGCTATACATGCTCTATAAAAAGGAAAGAAATTGTAGTCCTTTAATTTAATTAAAGGGAAACCAAAATGGGTTAAGCATATAGGCCTTTTTTAGAAAAGAAAGTCGAGTCGAGCTCGAGCTGATTCTCGAGTCGAGCTTCGAGCTAATTCGAGTCGAGCTTTTTCGAGTCGAGCCGAGTCGAGCTGTAGGTTGGCTCGAGCTCGAGCTCGAAGAAATCGAGCTCGAGTTGAGTTGGACTCGAGTCGAGCTGAAAATCGAGCCGAGTCGAGCCGAGCCAAAAAAACTCACGAGCTGGCTCGGCTCGTGAGCACCCCTACCCAAAACAATTAAAATCCAGATGAATTTAGCAAAAAGAAGAGCCCCAAGTTCAATGGTTTACCTCCCAATCATTTCCTCCATATTTTGTCTATCCTTTTAAAGAGCTTTTGCTTTGGTGTGTCAGATTCATGATTGTACATTCGAAGTCACTGAAACACAGGAACCGAACGCAATTAGGACCATCTAAATACTGATGGAGAGCCATAACCATTAAATAATTAACGAACACTTTCATCTCCTAAAGATCCTGAAAATATCAAATGTCACGAAACGGCAACACCAGTCATGGCAAAACAAGGATCATCTATCATGTTGAAAGAGAGTCACAACCATCAAAACACTGGACAATGTTTTAGTTCCTTAAGATATCAAATTCTCCAACAGCTGCACAAGTCATGGCAATTGAATGAATAAAAAATAGCTATTTCTTTCTTCAAAATGGAGACGAAAGATGATAGAAATAAACATACTAATCTATCTATGAGCTACATTCGATTTGATCCAAATTTATAGAAATATTCATCAAAGAAAAGATGTAGAATGTTCAAAGCGCCTAGATATTCATGACAATCCAACCATGAGCTACAACTAATTCTCTCCAAATTCACGAATTCATAAACAGACCAATCAGTAACCATCATAACAATCTCAAAGGTATCAAAAAATTCAAGTGGCAGAAAGACTCAAAAATTCAACTGAATCAGATGCATACATTAGACATCACAAATGCAATATAAATTTACATCTCATTCGAATCTCTCCAAACAATTCATGAATTTATAAACAGAACAATCAGTAACTAGTAACATAGCAACATCACGTTGCTAGAAAATCCACAAATCCATCTCAACCACGAGCATACGTCAAACATCACAAAATTAATACAAATTTACATCTCATTCATCCAGCAAACAACATACAAAACAATCAACAACCGCGTCCATCAATTTGCTTTCATGCCCCACACAAACTAAAACATCCCACAAACTCAGCAGAATCAGAGCTCCAAAACTAGAAATTCCGACCTAAATAAAGAAAGTCAAGAAGCTCCACAAAATAAGGAGGATCCATTACCATCGTTGCTTTTCACGTCCAGCCGCCAGACCTCCGACCCCCTCGCCAACATCAAGACCGAAATGGATGCCTTCTCCGCCTCAGGCCTCCGGCTGCCGGCCCACCGCCGGGGTGTTTGGACACTTCTAGCGAAGGGGAAAAGGAAACACATGCAGGAAATGCCAAGTGGGCTCCACGCCACCCAGACTGAGAGATATTTCGTACGAGTGCAAATCTGCTGCGGCGGGCTAAATCCCACCGCAGCGTTAGCCACCACTAATATGCTGCCACGTTAGCTACCGACCAGAAACCACTAACCCCTCCCATTAACGATCGTTTCCTGTTCAGGGGGCTAAAATCCGAGCCCCTCTACACTCGATAGACTATCCTTTTTTTTTTCAACATTGCTAGACTGGCGGATTAAGATGCAATGCATATTCAAAATATAAGCTAATTATGTTGAAAGTAACTCTTCTAGCTCACATGTGTTGGTGTGCACCAAAGCACTGCAAGCCGTCAATCTACACTCGATAGACTATCCTTTTTTTTCAACATTGCTAGACTGTCGGATTAAGATGCAATGCATATTCAAAATATAAGCTAATTATGTTGAAAGTAACTCTTCCAGCTCACATATGTTGGTGTGCACCAAAGCACAGCGAGCCGTCAATCCAAATCCAACAATGTGTGTTAGTCGGAGGGCCAGGTGATTCAAACCTGCCTTGCCCTTGTACTAACGCACATCGCCGATTAAAATCTGAGGAGTCAAGGCATCTTCATGCTCGTGACTCATACAAAAGGGTCTTGCAGTATAAATAGATTACACAAACATGAAGGTTTTTCTTTTTCTTTTCTTGACATACTGAAGGCTTTGATTTGAAAGTGGTAATAGTAAAGTCCTAGTGATTTTTATTTTAAAAAACAACAGGGCGTGAAAGGGAAAAAGCCAACGAGGGAAGTTCGTGCATTTTTTATAGAAGCTAGTCACTGTGTGAAGGTGGTTTTCCCACACTACGCCAAACCTTGTCAAACATGCTTTCCGTGGACACCATATCTGTTACATGCTGACAAGATTGTAAAGCTTTAAAATGAAGCTTTGGTAAGCACAACAATTTCGACCATCCTCTTTAGCAAATCCCTTAGTAGAACAAAAAAATCACCACAAACCACTGCTGGATGGGGTTGTAGTGCCACTGGAGCATCAATAACACAGTCCTAACATACCCAACAATCCATTCAAATTCCTTCTTATTCTTAATTAGATGCTATAAAGGAGTACGAAAAGCAGTCGCAACAATACTGGGAACGGCTGAAACACTACCAAGATGGAGATAGAATTTGAAACATGGCATTGCCCTAGTTCAAAGAAATGAAGTACAGCTACACCCAAGCAAACTTTATTCTACTAAAGATTACTAGGTGCTTCAACCACTAACAGCTCGCCAAGAAGGTCGATATTTTTTTTATCTTTGTTTGAAGCCAATTACAGTTCCTTAATTTTACACATACGGACCGTTATAAAGCAATATTGTACAGTGAGAGGACAAACAAGTGAAACAAACAAAAAAAGTGCAGCAAAAAAAAGTCAATCAAAGACATTTGCAATCAGACTTACTTGACTCTCTTTAGTGGCTCCGGTAATAACCGAGGAAACATTAGGATTTGAAGCCCATCAAGCAAGGGCAAGTTGAGATAAGAGCACATCTAACTCATCGGCAATGGGTGCCAGCCCCTTCACCTTCTTCAGCACATCGTCCACCAGTGATCGGGTCGCCAGATTTTACAGAGACAACAACAAATTCCTAAACAAAACCATACTATACAAATGCATAGGATCATATTGTATAAACACAATCAATGAATTAAACCAGAGCGAGATAAAGCTTTTGAGTCTACTCAAAAGCAAGACGAGCAACTCCAACAACAGCGGGCGGAGATCTGGGTGGTGGGCGGCGACGTTCTTCTGGACCCAACTCTAGAAGAACAAGGGCGGTGGTGGTCAAGGCGAGGGCGAAACCGGAGGAGGTGGCGCAGAGGGAGGAGAGAGGGGGCTGGACGGGCTGGGAGGGCAACGTGGCAGCATATTAGTGGTGGCTAACGCTGCGTTGGGATTTCGCCCGCCGCAGCAGATTTGATCTCCCGTACGTACGAGGGGTTGCCTTGATTAGAATCTGGGTTAATTAGATTATTTTATTAGATCATCAAAAAGACAAATTATTTTATTACAGCTAATTGGAAGGATTAAGGCATCTTTCCATACTTAGAAAAATCTAACAAAATCTTCTTAATTAGAGGCTGACTCATATATTAGCAGCGAGTTCTTGCATTATTTGTGCTGGTCTGAGGCACAAGGAAGAAGGGGGAAAGTTGCAGTCTTTCTCCTTGAGGTTATGTTCCCTTTTTTGCTATATGTTAAGACTGAGGGGGTTTTAGATGTTGTTAATCTTTATTATTTCCATGTTTATCTCCTGTCCCATCATGTATGCATTCTCATGTTGCTTTCTTTTTCCACAAGAGTAATTAGAGGGGACTTTACATGTTACACTCGTTGCTGTTTCCCTGTTTGTTTCTTTTCACAACTATGCATTCTCAATGAAAAACTAAGATTTTTCTACATAGGTTTCTTTTCTATAAGAGGAGCAATCAGAGGGTTGTACATGTTGCTACTCTTTATTATTTCTGATTTATCTTCTTTTCCATATATGTATTTTACATATAGAACCACGGATAACTAAGCTAGATTGAATTCTTTTCTTATAAGAGTAGGGGGGGGGGGGGGGTAAGATTTTCTGTTTACTTTATCTTCTTTTCCATATATATATTGTTTACATATAAAGCTTAGCCAATGAATTGAACAGTGGTCAAAGTAGTTATTTGACTTGATGTAGTTATGCTAATTAATTCTCTATTCATGGTAGAAGGGTTCAGTATGAACTTTTGTATAAGATTAAAGTACCAATCTTAGGGTTGGAGTTATTATATATTTTGAAGTTGATCATAGTTTAGGATTATAATATGACGAATTAGGGTCTGATAATTCTCTTCGTTGTCACTGTTAGCAGTTTTAAAGTGGTGAAGTGAAGAGACATGGGTCGTGCTAAACTGCCAATTAAAAGGATTGGGCTTGACAAGAATAGAAGAATAACCTTCAAGAAGAGAAGCCAAGGACTGAAGAAGAAGGCCTCTGAGTTTGCAACACTATGTGATGTGACCATGTGCATGATATGCCTCGGGCCGGCTGGGCAGCCTCATTTCTCGCCCGTGACATGGCCGGAGGAGCCGGAGCAACTGCAGCAAGTCATTGACGAGTACCAAAATCGGAGTGTCGAGGAAAGGAGGAAGCGCATGGCAGGGCTCTCGGACTACTTGATGGAGCAGATGACAAGGGCCAAACAAGAGCTCGACCAGTGCAAGAAGCAGAACAAGGAGCTCATGTACCCGTCGTGGGACCGCCGCCTCGACGACTCATCGGAAGAGTTTTTAAGGGAATTGGAGCGAAATTTGGACATCAAGTTGGACATGGTGAAGAAGAAGATTAATTCAATGGGAAAGCAAATTGTTCAAGCTGACATTAGCAATCCAGCATGGCCCCATCAGAGACAAATGAACTACTTGGTAGACATGGACCTGGGCATTGGCATGCTTGAAAACAAGGCTGAAATTGAATTTCCAAATCCTATTTCATATGTGGAGCCTAATTTCTCCTACACATCCATGATTGCCAATCAATCAATAGATCCTGATATTAGCTCAATTGCCAATCTCTCCAACTGTGTCAACATGCCAAATATACCAAATTCTACGAACATGAACAAGTTCAGAGACATCTCCTTGCCCCCACTAGAGGGGCCACACAATAACAGTTACAATGTCTATGGGACTGCTATCAACTACAACTTGAGTTATCAGAACTACAATGTAAGGCCACTACATGGGAGCTCCGGCCATCAAATGTTCTCCACGAGTGGTGGCGCTCCATCACCGCCGTCAGGGTTCTTGCCTCAACAATGGCCCGGATATCTACAGTCGGTCAATCAATTTCCACCAATTAATCAGTTAGATGATAGGTCATATACTTGGAATCCTGCTGATGTCAAGTACTTGCGAGGAGTTTGATCTAACTATTACATGCCAAATATTTATTTCATAATTTTGTAGATGTAGATAGGCATAAGAATTGCTCATTCATATGGAAGTAAACTAATCAGGAATTAGATTTATTACTTTGCCATCAGTCAGATTTGGTATTATATTTTGGACTTGCTGAACAGAAAGTGGATTTTGTTTTGATTATTCTTTTCTCGTTTTTTCCATATACCAGTACAGTTCAATTTGGTTAAGATACTAAATACTCCCTCCGTCCTAAAATAAGTGACACATCCTAAACTCTTCCTCTGCCATTGTCACATCTATTTTGTCTGAGACAATCAGAAGGCTGGTTTCTGCCCCTGCGACAAATCCGACCATCAATGATGTGTAATGCTTCTGGCGCACGCACGCTGATGCTTTTGGGCCATGCAATTTCAATCGTACAGTGCACTTTAGTACACAGGGCAGGTGGTTTGCCTACTGCTCCCGCCTAGCCTACTTGCAAGCCATTGGATCAAGATCAGCGCATATTTTCAAATATACCACCTGAACTATTTCCTTTAGGGGCCGTTTGGGGCGTGATTATTGCAAAACATCCAGACTGGATTCTGGATATCTACTGTAGCATTCAGGTGGATTTTTACATCCAGCTGAAACACGTCCTGAGGTGTTTCAGCTGGATATATAAAATATCCAGATGCTACAGTGTAACAAAACATCCCATCTGGATGTTTTGCTTTTAATCACGCCCCAAACGGCCCCTTAGTAGCAAAACTGTCTAGATCTTGTTTATATTCATAGTCCTGCAATGTTTAGAATTCAATTCTTTGATTTTTGAGAAAATTGCATTCTATGGTTTCTTTTTTATTACAAGAAGATCATTTCCTTTTTGTTTCTTCCAAGTTTTTACAAGAAGCTAGTTTTTTCCTTTAGATTATGATGATCTCTATTCACGTCTATAATAGATTCCTATCATTAGATGGAAAATTTTTCCTTCATATCAATTTTAATCTAAATTTGATCACTTTCTTTAAGCTGAATGGATGGCTCTTTGAGGGCTCCAGAATGAACAGAGGCCAATGATTCCTTCAGCTAGTATCAGCATCACTGATCAAAGATAAATGGAGGGCCATAAAACAAATCATTCTTTTTTTGGCACTGCCATAAAACTAACCATGAGACCGAGCATTGTTCAAAATAACCATGTTGCTACTTTCAGACATAAAATTCACATCACATGTAACATGTAACATATAGTATATCCACAAAAACCACAAAACAAAATAATCCCTAGTCATTAAATTTGGTGGCTACACCAAGAAACCCATAAAAAGAATCAACCAAAAAATCAAGACTCAAAAGAAGACATAAATCCAGCACCATCATCACTACTGCTTCAAAACCCATGCTCCCAATTTTGCACAACTGACCCAACAAAGAAAAAGAATAGAAAAGAAAAACCATCTCACTTGTCCTCTATAACTTCTTTCTCAACAACCTCTATTGTAGAAGAGGCTGGCAAAGTAGCAACAGCTTCTTCCTTCATGGGAAAATGACCTCCTTGGATATTACCTCCTCCTTGGCCACAACAGGTTCAATGACTTGCTTGGATATGGCCTCTTCCTCCTTGTCCAGTACAGGTTCGATGACCTCCTTGGATATCATCACTTCCTCCTTGACCACAATAGATTCAATGAACTCCTCAACCCCTACTACCTCAGGTGGTTGTATTCCATTTTTACTCTCAGGGTCTGCTACAACTGTAACAGTTTCTTGAACTACTGCTACCTCAGGTGTCTCTGTTTCATTTTTGCTCTCAAGCTCTGCTACAACTGTTACAGTTTCTTGAACCACTGCTACCTCAGGTGTCTCTGTCTCATTTTTGCTCTCAGGCTCTTCTATAATTGTAACAGTTTCTTGAACCACTATTACCTCAGGTGTCTCTATTTCATTTTTGCTCTCAGGTTCTTCTACAATTGTAACAGTTTTTTGAACCACTACTACCTCAGGAGTCTGTGCTTCACTTTTGCACGCAGGTTCTTTTACAATGGAAACAGTTTCTTGAACCACTACTACCTCAGGTGTCTCTGTTTCATTTTTGCTCTCAGATTCTTCTACAATTGTAACAGTTTCTTGAACCACTACTACCTCAGGAGTCTGTGCTTCACTTTTGCGCGCAGGTTCTTTTACAATGGAAACAGTTTCTTGAACCACTACTACCTCAGTTTGTGCTTCTTTCTTCTCAATTGGCACTTTCAGTTTTTCATCCCCCTCTACCTTTACAACCTCTTCACTCATGTCTTCTTTCTTCTCTTCTTTTGTGGGCATTTCAAGTTTGTCATCCTCTTGTACTACTACAACCTCATCTTTTGGTTCTGATGAAGCTGCCACCTCAGTTACTTCCACTGCACCTATTTCTTTCTTTTCTTCTGTTGACACTACCAATTTCTCAGCCCCTAGCACCTCTAAAACTTCACTTTCTGTCTCAGCTATATTTTCATGCATTTCTTTTTCTAATAGTTTGGCTTCATGCAACTCTGCCTTGGGCTCTGATGGAGCTTCTATTACTTCACATAACTCCACAGCTGCTGCTGCTGCTTCAGTGGGGACCTGAACTTCTGCAGTGGGCTTCTCTGGCACGTCAGCCTTCTGCACCACTACAACTTCAGGTTGAGGTTCAGGCTTCTCTACTTCAGTGATTTTGGCTTTAAGTGGTGCCTCTTCCTTGGGCTCTGATGGAGGAGTGACTTCGTGTATCTCTTTTGCATCTTCAGCTTCCTTCTTGGGTTCTTCCTCTGCTTCAGTTGATCTCTTCACTTCTTCACTCTGTAAATACTAGAAAATAAAATTCAGTTGCTCCATTTATTAAACAAAAAAGTCGGCACATCTTCTAGTCACATATAATGATCAATTTGTTGGAAAAAAAATTTATGATCAATAAAGCTAAATCAGTTTTCATTTATCTACGTTGCATTTTCCGAAATCTACCTTCTACAACCCATCAAGTTCACGCAAAATTGGATGATTAAGATCCAACTGAACCTATTCGTCTGTCAACTTACCCTAAAATTAACGAAAATGTTCAAAATAAGATGACTGGGATAGTTCTCATACATAGTTATCAATCCAGTAAATGCAATCAAACACAATACAAGCTAACATAAAATCTACAATTAAGTTTGATTTCATCCTACTTGAACGATAGATTAAACTTCAAAGAGGAGGAATATAAGATGAAGTCATAGCAAGCCATATCTACTTCTCTTGAATACTATGAAAAGTGAGATGCTCAAGTTTTACAATCTTGCCAAATAAAGGGTTTTATAAATGTGGCTCTGGCCAGTGTGATTTTTCCTACTCTGCAACTGGTGTTCAAAATTATTATGTCTTAGCATCAGACCAGTTTCATGAGAACCGGTAAACTATTGTACATATGCATGCACCAAAGTCCAAACAATTATGGTGTCTGTGATGTCTTTTGTGGACCATAAAATAAGCGCAAGGTTAACAGGCAAATGCCATGCAACATGGTCTAGGCAGGTGCACATGCTGATGGACCCCATTTCTACAGATAAAGGAGATGAATGTGCACATGGAAACAATTGGAATTCTTTTTGCCACCAATTTTAGCATAAAGCCAACAAACAATATGGATCTTCATCATGATGCCAGAGTTGGATACAACATTAACCCAGATTTTCCACATGGGGGAGCCATTTATAAATATGGTCCCTTATGGACTAGTGACTAGTGATATTCATCCATTTGTATCACCAAAGTAGCTACAGGCACAATTAAATAGGCTGGAATGAAATAGGCACAATCTGACGGCTCGTGACTGCCGTCAATTTCGATCCAATGGCAGGCATTAAATTAATGGGTAGGCAGGTTTAAATCACCTGTTCCGCCCCTGATTGACACGCGCTGCAGATCAAAATTCAACGGGTTGCGATGGGACTGTGGGCCCCACGGGAACCACATCTCTTTGTTGGCTTGCGCGTTATGCTCTTGGCAAGTTCGGTGATTCAGGATGGAATATCTCGGACAAGGAAAATTAGAGACAAAAGATCTTGACTAGGCTAGACTTCTGAAATAGAAAAATCAAAGCAATTGCTTTGTTTTCATTACAAAAGCTGATAAAAATTTATGAACAACATAGAATTAATTGAACAAAAGTGAAATTTCTTGAAAGTTTATCTCAAAAACTGCACCCTTAAACCACAATGTTTTTTTATAATAATATAATCTCAGTATTGACAGTGTTTAGTCAATATGGAAGTTCAATTTTCCAAAGCAAGTGCTACAGATTTGTATGAAATATGAAAGCTGAAGGAAAATACTTGAAACAATTGAAACACCCATGTTGGAAGATCAAATCAATGATCCATAATTATCAAAATAAAAACATCAATGATCCGTAATTATGTAATAAATAAAAATCACAAGATTCCAATGAGTATAAGCATAAGAAATGTTAATCTACTCTTAAATAGAGTTTATAAAAAAATATAACATGAAGAAGAAAAGAAAAGAAGTGAACAAACAAAGGCGAATACCTCTGTGAACAAATTTCCAAGTGATCTAGGCTTGCTGTCATCTTCCCCTTCTTGCTCCACCACCTTATCCTCCTCCATTTGTTTCTCCTCACTAGTCACTTTCTCACCACCCTCAACCTTGACAACCTCCTCCACCTTCGACTCTCGGACCACCACCGCAGCCGTCTTCTCCTCCGGAGGAGGCGGCGCAGCCTCCATCTTCTCTGCCTTCAGCACCTTGGGCTTGCTTGCACAGCCTCCCATATCCTACAACTTCTTCTCTCCAACAAAAACAAGAAGACAATGAAGAAGAGAGCTCAAGTCTTAGAGAGAGAAAGATCAAGTGAGACTAAAGAGGGAAGAAATAAAGAAAAAGGAACAAAAGGGTGAGAAGACTTAGAGTTGGATGACTATACAAGCCAAGATTCTCAAAATTCACATGATCTCAAAGGGGCGGAGGAAGATTCGGAGAAGGGAAGCAAAAGGAATGGAACTACAAGGACTGGTGAACCAGTTGACGGGTTCTCGCCTTTTCAATATTCATTTTTTTAATTTTGTGATTTCATCTTCGTTTCCACATATTTGTTTAATCATAATCTTGCAATTATGCCTTTTAATCCCGAGTGGGTTTTGGAATAATCGAGAGGTTTGGACTTAGTGAGTATTATTGAGGAAGTTTTTACATTAGTATATGCTTTGTGCATTGCATCATATTTTCATGGATGCCATTTGTCTACTGTGCATGCTATGCTGTTATTGCTGTACGGATTGGATGGCTCATGGCTGGAAGGTTTCAGACCGTTCCTTGCAGGGTTATCAGCTGGGACCCACTATGGAGAAATTAGGGTTAGGGTTACTTTTATCATAAAGTCATCACCATCAGTGTAATCTTTGTCATTGGAGGCTGCGCATGCAGTGTTGGACTTGTGTGTACAAAATTTTATACTACTACGCTTTCAAAGTGGTAATGTCTCTATCATCAAACGACATGGTCCCAAGTAAAAAAAAGGTGCTGAATACCCATGATGTTATATAGGTTGATTATTTTTAGGGAAAAGTTTAACTAAATGTTTTGTTGTTAAGTGCTTGTTGTTTGATGATGGATCATTGCATCAATGCGGTGGACATATATACTGTGTGGATTACCCCTAAAAATTAGAAGCTCTCGTGTTGGCAATCATAGCTTCCACATTCAAGTGTGGAATTTTTGGACAACGAACCAGCTAAATGAATGGAAATTTGACGATACACAATATGGTGTCTGTTTTCATTTGATATGGTCTCTATTTTCATTTGATGTGAGTATGCGCCTCAGCTCATGTGTTTCGCACAAGGCATCACAAGTCGTTGGATACCAATCCGATGGCACATATTAATGGAGATGGCAGGCGGCTTTGAAGTATCCACGTGGCGCATGTCCCCTTCATTAACGCGTTCCATCAATCTCAATCAACAGCCTACATCGCTCCCGTGCATGCCAAGCTCAGATCAACCGTTTCCATTTTATATAGGGTATTACTGTAGAATTGATACATCCTTTTCATATGCCCTCCTCTAGTTGGCTGCTCTGTTGGCTGCTCTGCCGTGGGAGGAATGACCCTTTACTGGTATAGCTAGAGCTCCCTTTCCAGGTGGTCCAGTAATCAATTCCAGCCAGTACATCACTCCCTCTTTGCATGGATATGGATATATTAAAAGTCATACAGTGTGTTGGGTGGGGAGTTGGTCTCACATATGGTTATAAACTTATAATTGAGACATGTTTCGATGTTTGTGAATTGTGTCTATGAAATCCCAGACGAACCCTAAAATGAGCACTTCCAATCTTCTGAACTTAATGCTAATTTTGTTGAATCCCAAAGGTTACTTTGCTACCATTTCATGGCCTGCGGCCCTGCGCCGTATGAGACCACTAAACAGCTTCAGTGCTTATGTTCTCAGTTTTATGTCATTGCTATTTACAAAATAGTAGTGAGCACTTCATGTTGTCTAGTATTCAACGTAAATAGTATTAAGCTTTGTGTTTAATATGATTAATTGTATTTTCCCATTGGGCCTTTTCATCCCTTTGAAAAACACATCTTCCCCGGTTGCTTGTTTATGTAAGCGTGTGGATCCCACTTTCCATTCATATTCATGCAATGAGAAGGAAGGGGGACACTTCGTCAAAATAGACAGCGGAGAGTGGAGACTTGACTTTTCCAGCCCAGTTTGTGATGACTTGGTTCTTTCCTCAGCATTGGAGCAGTTGAGCTCTGTTGGGTCGGAGTCGGACCATGGTTTTAAAAACCGGACCCGACCGGCCGGTTCGACCCGGTCCGACCGGAGCCGGCTCCTGCTTCGATCCGAGTTGGCCGGGTCAGCCGGGTAGGTTGACCCGGTCGGGTCAGTTCAACCCGGCCGGCCGAACCGGTGACCCGGCCGACCGGTTCGGTCCGAGTTTTATGTCGCCTCCCCATGCGTGTTCGGCCCTCCGGCGAGCTCCCCCCGGTGCCGCCGCGTCGAGCCAGAGCCCCCGACACCTCAACGAGGCGGCGGCGCCCCGTCGAACCAGATGGAGGCGGGACCCCCCCGGGGAGTCCTGGTTTGACGCGGTGGCGCCGGTGTGGGGCTCTGGCTCGATGGGACTGCCCTGTGAGGCAGACCCCCGGCCAGAGGGAGCCCTCCCTTCCACCTCGATAGCTACGGAGGAGGATAAGCCGAAGGCGCAGGAGCAGCAATCGTGGGCCGATGATATGGAAGATGAACAGTCTGCGGCTCCTCCTCCTGCTTCCGAGCCAGACGTGATATGGAGAGCTTGTCTATTGATGAACGGGGCAAGAGAAGTGAGGAGCTGGAAGAACCCGAAGATTCCGCCATCCAAACTGTGAGCACCAAATCTGAATTTCTGCGATGTCTTGGTTCTGCAACTTGGTTATGTTGTGCCGTGGAGCTAGGTCACGACGGGCGATAGCCTCTACAGCTTGGCGGTAACTTTCGAGATCTGAATCTGTCATTCAAGGGGCCGAGCAAAATCCAGGGAAGTCTACAATGATCTTGTCATCTCCCCACAAGAATATGGTGGCTCAGGCTCATAATGGTCTGGAAAGCTCATAATGGGTCTTTGAAGCTCATAATGCTTTGTACTTGGCATATTGAGTAGGGTCGACCCAAGGCGACAGGTGCCGCAAGCATTTGTCCCACACGAGAACTGCCCCACCCTCGTTTTTTTTTAATGACCGGGTCAACCCGGGTTGACCCCCGGTTGAACCCGGTTGGACCTACCCGGCAAGAATTCCGGGTTGGTCACCGGTTCGGTTTTTAAAACCTTGGGTCGGACTGCATTGCCCTTTCTCCTGGAAAAGTAGCTAAAGGGGCCCTCTCTTTAGGCTTTGTCCTAAAAGGAACCAACCAACTTTCCTGCTTTCTCACTAAAAGCTATTCCCAACAAGGAAAAAGTAATCTAAATGCATACGCTATGACCAATAGCAGAGACTTTTTGCTCCATTGAATTTGTTTCCCCTCTTAATTAGGCTAAGTTGGGTTAAGTGCTGGCTTAGAGGCTAATTTGCACATTCAAAGAACTAAAGTTCGTTTGGAACGAGACGATTAACTAGGACAAAAGCCATTGTTTTCTCATTATCTCGTATAATGAAATACACGAGAGGTAATCAGCTGGCTGGTGAAGCTTCACTAGCAAGGATCGGGCACCTGTTAGCGCACACGCCTCATGCAAAATCAAGGTTTGGGTATACAGTGCAGTGCGTTAGCAGCTGCATCATCGATCTCTTTTGATCGATGACTGGTGAAGCTCACTACCGACTATGCTCGTGATTACATTAATTACATCTCAAATACTATGCACGGAAAATTTTATTTTCTTATGAAGATCATGTTGGGTTTTTGTTGTGGTCATCAGTAGATAGGACTAGTTAATTGATGGGTTATGGTTTCAGTAGATAATTGAGAATCAACACATGACTAGTTAATTGAGAGATTTGTTTAGTCCCACGTAGGAAGCACACATGAGTGTGATAGGGTATATATGAGGAAAAAAATCTTCTTCTTTATATATCTTAGGGAAATTTATATAATAAGTTATGAAAAAAAAATTTAAAATGACATACTGTAGCAAATATTTGCAAAAGAGGGTATTTGACAAGCAACGCAGGCGCCTGCGTGGCATTTTTTTTAAACTGACACGAAGAAATACTAAAGGGGCTTTGGCTTGAGGCGTCAGTTGAACCAATGCCTTTCTGGCACTTAGGCTTCTTTTTCCCACAATGGAGGCATCGGTTCAACCGACGCCTCTCAACTACATCATCTCTATTAACATCCTCCTCCGGATGAAATCTACAATTTTTCAAAACCTGATAACACATCCATAAACATTACACAAAACATATACAAAAACATATACAAACATATTACACAACATTAAACTATTACAAAGTTATACAAAGTATTACAAATGTACTTATAAAATTACAAGTGTTTAATCAATTCTCCTCAACCTATTCCTACCCCGTCCTCATGCTCAAATTGGAATTTCCTCAGGCTCAACGTCAGGTATAGCATCTGAAGAAGAAGGCGCTTGACGTAGAGCACAGAGTGCACGCTGTCGCCGGGTATACACTTTCGAAGAAAGGGGCCTCTCAACTTGATCGACCGAGGCGTCTGGAATAACTAGTGATGGGGTAAAACCCGTCGTGTCGGCTGATGATGTCACAATGTCTCATGAAGCTGATAAAGGATCTGGAACAACCTCCACTCCTGGAATCTCAGTCATAACTGACCGAAGCAATGGCAAACTCGCAAGAACATGACCAGAGATATCGTGTATCGCCTGATATGCCGCTACAAAGCTATCGTAGGATCGGTCTACCAAAGCACTATGAGACTGAGCGTGCACTTGTCTCACACAAGTAAGCTACAAAGGAACAAGAATATATGTTATCTACTCATATAATGGTGAATTAAATCAAATATGAAGTCGGAGATACTCATCAACGCCTGCTCAGTGTCGCCCCTCGGTTGATATAACATCTCCGCCTCATGCACATGTGGCATGATAAGTCTCCTCGTAATCGTGAAGTACCATCTCATATATGCATTATATGCATCTCGCTCCGTCATAGCAGGCTCCCCTTGAACGAGAGTGGTCGTCCGGTCATCCCATCTAGTAATATAGGCCGCATGATGCGACCTCCAATCAAAACTCCCTCGGCCTTGACGCGATGATCGTTCAATGAACACACCAAGAGGGGGGAAAATCTGCTCAAATCCGAATTGCAACATAACCCGATCTGGAACATGCATCTCACGATATCTACACATATAAGTGGCGTCCTAGATAGCCCACACATACGGTCCATCCGTACATACTCCAGGTAACTACGCTAACAGATCATCATAATATGGCTGCCATGTTACCTACACAACATATGAAAATGGTATTCGTGTCACTTCTATTTACATTCATTATATTCATAACATGTACAATAAGAATGATAATACTTGGCCGGATCGCTGATAATCTAATTCAGATCTATACATCAAGAGGACATTGTGAAGATTTACAGTTTTATTCTTTTTAGCATTCCACCTAACATAAAGAATATGAAAAATACATTAGTTAAAATGCCAATAGAAGATCACAAAATAACTTAGATAGATAATACATACCGAACTCCTAAGTGGAGTGTTTTGAATGTTTGGAAGGCCAATATGCAATCTCTCCCACGACCATAGCTGTTCAACACATACACACCTAGCATGAATCAAATATTATAATTGAAATAAAGATAGTAGCATGAATCAGATTATTGATGGTTTACTTGGATCAGGGTGACGCAACCGGCAATCCCGAATGTGCTAGGTTGGCAAGCTTTTGCCAACTCTCTGTACAGGTAGGCAAGGGTGGCACTGCCCCATGCATACTGTCCCGCAATGTATAAATCCTCTAACAAAAGGAGATACATGGGGTGCACATGGCTACTGCTGCTATCGGCAAATATAGTGCTACCAAGCAAATAGAGTAAATATGCTCGTGCATGTTGCGCGACGTCAATCTCTGTGGCATCTTCCAACAGGCATCTCTGTGGCATCTTCCAACAGGCAACTGAACTGCTCTCCCAACCACAACAGACTTACCCTAGTTCGTGTCACGCCCCAAATTTTATTAAACCCAAAATACGCGGAAGCGATAATCCAATAAAGGTTGTTGGGTATAAAATCTGGGACGGACCGAATACTCGAATCATCACATACCCATTTCCATACATAGGTTTTGCAGGATCGTTGACTTAAATAACATTCATTGTACCCGAATTATAAATAACAAAGCTGTAACACTAATAGTTTAAATTATTACAGAAAATAAATAATCTTCAATCAATACAATAATAAAAAGCCATGCACACAGGCCACAAGTAACAAAGTTCAACAACTAAAACACTAAAATAAAAATCTTCATTTCCAAATCTGCAGTCATCCTCCACTTCCTCCTGCTCAGCATCATTCTTTCTTAATTCATGCATCGAGGGATGCATGAGTATTTCGTATGAAATACCCAGTAGGATACCAAAAACCCAACTGATAAAGGATTAACAAATTCCAAAGGAAAAGAAGATCGAATACCAAAAGTATTATGGATATAAGGAATCAATAATCAGGTTTTGGAAAAATCAACAAACCAAGCTATCACCAAACAGCGGAAAACTCATATGTACCGGTAGAATCAGCAACTGAGTTAGACTCCAACATACTGCTATGTGTAAAGAGTCAACAACTTCTGCTCACAGGTCAGTCCACTTCCCCTATGGACATCTATACCAGAACATCCTAGAGGTTCTTCAGAGGAACCCGGCTATGCGTCTAGAGATGCTGGACCCATCGGTGCTTACAGACACAATGGGCGGTGCAGACCTTCCGTAATGTCATACAGCCTAAGCGCATGCGTTGCCGTCAGCGGCTGAACTACAGAGGTTCATAAAATCTGAGATCATAGAGGATCTTGCAATGGCTCTCGAGCATACTAGGATTTCCACTTGAAGAGTTCTATCACCGACTCTTGTGGAAGAAACAGTTTTCAAAGGTTTAAAGATCACTGTACGACAACAGAGGTTGTATGGAAAATAATCGAAGATTTCACCTTGAGAATAAACTCTTATAGGAATACCGACGAGATGACAATATCTCGAGGCAACCAAACAATGGGGACTCAAGTGTCCGAACTGGTCATCAACACATGACTCACTAAAGAAGTAGTTGTAGCGCTCGTCCTCCCAAGCTCCACCCGTCTTTGGGGTTAAAATAGTAATTTTACTCATCTAAGATATTCGATATGCAAGGCCCTAGGTATGAATCCCAAATACAGAATGTAAACTCGAGAGTTTATGAAGAAAATGATTAACTAGGGTTTAGAGTAAAACCCTAATTAATGATTTCTATACCGACCACTACAGTGAGCCGCAAACTAAAAGGGAAAGACACTAAGGTTAGGACTCGAACCCTTGTTCTCTCTCTTATAGAAAAATTGTACTATTATAATAGTCGTAGTTCTGTCATTTCGAATTTATTTGTATTTAAATTAAATTTATAATTCAATTAGTCCCGTGATAATAATACTAGTGAATTACCCTTAATTCATTGCACTGCCTTATGCAGAGCAGTACAGTTTCAGCACTGGCTACGGTTTTTGCTGAGTGAATCTGAATCTGTAATTTTTACTGTAGTTTCCCTGATGACTCTATTTTACATCCCAACATAGAATGCATTTTTCTGAATTTAATAAAATTAGTTATGTATTTTCTACTACTGACTGTCTGTGCAAGAAATTTCAGACCGAGGCTTAATTAAGTCTTCAGTTTTCCCTTTATTATGTTAATTAATCACATCTACTAATCACTTATGATATTACTAATCATGTCTTTGTTCCTCCTAGGCATGATATCTATAATAATTAATAGCAAGTAAATTTTTAATATAATACTATATCTTTATCACTTCTACAAATGTTTTTATGCCTAATCATGATTATCATCTACTCAATAATTAAGACCCTTAATTGGGACAAAAAGGAACACAAATAACACCAAAAAGCAGAGGCCTTTACCTCTGGTCAGAAGGGTATCGTCTTGTATTTTCAATATTTTTGACATTCAAACTTTTGTCTTCTTAATTCTCATATATATCATTACCCGATATAGAGAATACTACAATTAAGATAACAATTAAAGACCGGATAATAAGACAGAAATTGCTGGACAGCAAGGAGTCAGATCCATAGAGAAATGAACGATCTAATTACATGCTGACTATGGAATGAGGAGTTCATATCTAGGACTTTGCATGTCGAAATATGCATTTAAGCATTCAAATGGATCATGCATACACCGGATATAAATAAAGATATGATTTTTTTTAATTCACAAGCATCATCCTCATACACGAATGAACAACAGACATAAACATGCATGAAATATCATCAAGACATGCTATTCAAGCCAAGGAAATTGGGTAAAAATGCATCCTACCTAATTTGAAGAGAATCGATACGTTATGCGCGTAAATCAGTTCTTCGGGTAGACTACGCTTCCCTTCTCCACGAAACCACTCCACAAACCACCGGAGAGCTCCTTGAACATGGTGTGCAAGGCTGCACAGTGCTGCTCTTCTGTTGGCATGCCTCCCAAGGATTGCAAAGGAGAATGTCGACCCCTCTAATAGCATATATATATATATAGGACATACACAAGTCCTAGTTGATTCTCCACCGTCCATCTCACCACGATCCAAGGGCTACCAAAAGGTCCAGCCACTCTACAACAGCCAGGACGCCCTTCCCTTTAATTTGCTTCAGTTACAAATCCCTTGATTAAGGGGAATTAACTCAATTCCTTTAATTACCTAATTAAGACCTTAAGAAATTTTCAATTAGCAAGATCGGACCATCTTGATAAAGGGTGCCAAGCTTGATTAGAATATGCCCTCAGCATCTTCCATAACTCACCTTGAATGCCAAATATAACCTCCCTAATTAATCCGAAATTAAATCCCAATTTAACTAAATTACCAATTAGCTATCAATTAGGGTTTTTAAATTCAAATTATCTCCCAAATTTAGATCCCTTGATTAGGGCTAATTAGGTAAGACACATCCTCCAAAGATCCCCTAAAATCAGCCCAAGAGGTTCCCCAATGGATTTGCCTCGAAAATCACAAAATTAACGGCGATCGATCGTCCGGCGATCGATCAGATACAACAGCGATCGATCGGATTCCGCAAAATAGAAAATCAACGAAATTCAAATTGTCCAGTAGATACAATCGATTGTACCAAACCGCGATCGATCGTGTCTCCCGATCGATCGACCATAAAAGTGATCGATCGGTCTGTCGGAAAATAAAATTTTTAAATTTATTTTTAATGAATTTTCAAGAACTCAAAATTACTCCCTTAAGTACTAAAATTCCACTTTATTAATATAAAATTTACGGTCATTACAGTTCGTCCTTTCAATGATTCACGTGGAAGTACCTGATCTACACATGAAATATGTATTTTATTATCTCCTAAACTTATGATTATACTAGTGTTTGATTAGAATAACTGCTACTTTAATATAGTTTTTGGTTTTTGTAGGAAACAAGAGTAATACACAGAAATGAGGTAAAAATAGACTTCAATGGTTAAATCATCATAACTTCGTGTACAAATATCGGATTGGACTGATTCAAGCTTTATTAAAGTTCAAGAAATCAGCCTTCCAACGCCACCAACTATGCGCAATTCGGAGTTTGGGACAGAAAGTTAGAGTCATTTGAAGATTGTGAACAGTAACTAAGATCGATCGGCTATCAATGCGATCGATCGCCTCAGCCGCAAAAGCAATGTATTGAAGGAAACGATCGATCGTATCTACTGGAATTTCTGATCTGTGCAAGACAGTAACTACAATCGATCGGCATTATACGGCATCGATCGACAAAGCAATCGATCGGGGGAAAATAACGAAGGAATTGCAATCGATCGGTAGGCAAACGATTGGCAATACGGAGCGATCGATCGCTGTATGCGGAAAACCGGAAATAAGTCCTATTTCGACTCGGATTTGGAAGGGGACTTCGTAGTTTCTCTTCAAACTTATAAATAGGCCTTATGGAAGAACGATTTGGGCACCACATATTCAACCCTTGGAGATTTTTGAGTTAAATTGGAGGCTAGAGCAAAGGAGAGAAGAAGATGAAGAACATGAAGAACACGATGGTGATTTCTCTTCCAATGCGAGGCTAAACAGTTTTCCAAGGCGTAGATGAAGCCCAATAATCTGGTTGTGTAGTTTCTTTTCTCTCATCTTATGTTTTTACTCTAGTTGGTGTTTGGATTTTATTGTGTAATCACCGTTAATTCAATAAAGGTTTGTTCTTTGTACTCGAGAGAGACAAGAGTGAATTCTTATGAGTTTCAATCCGAAGAATACTTGCGTATCCAAGAGGAACGTGAGTAGACTGAGGTGTTATATTTCAATAAAGTTTCATTGGTTTATAATCGAGAGAGATAGATCACAATTCCATGTTTTAATTGTTTTATGTGTTACATCAGAGAGGAGAGCACTATATTTTGAGTTGATAAGTATATGTCCGAGAGGAATATGCTAGCCAATTGGAAATCTTTATTCAAAAGAGAGAGAGAGAAACGATATACTACTTTATTATGGTGGATTCGAAGTCTTAGTCTTCTCCACATTGATTAATTCTCACTTAGTTTAGTTAAAAATTTATTAAAAATTTATTACTTTCTTACTCTAGAATCAACATTGCTATTTTATCTTGAATTTGGTAAAATATTAATCCGTCCCTGAGGTTCGACAACCCTTTTATGCTCACTGTAGTACAATTGCCTTGTGCACTTGCAAGGGTTTTATATTTAAACGATCAGTACCTGTCCAAGAAGGTGCTCGTATATTTCATTCCAGTCAATGCTCACAGTCGAGCAACTCACCGCAATGCCATCCACTCGCAATACGAGTAGTACAGTAACATCTTGTAATGTTATAGTCATTTCCCCAAATGCAAGTGAAACGTTTGCGCCTCCCTCCGCCATCTCTCAACTAGGGGCAGTGATGAGAGCCCTATCAATCCTGATATACTGTAACCGTGTAAAGTGGCCAAAAACCTGCCATCTCTATGTACGGCAACATGCGCGGATCAACTACCCAATGGCGCACGTTTTGCCAGTGCTCGGTGCATTCAATGCACCCAGGATCCTATACACATGAAAAGTAAATAGAAATGGAAAAATAGTTAAATTTATGCAATATCCAAAACTAAGGAGATAATGCACCTCTCCGTTCCATATGCCATTAGATCTGTGCGAGTTCTGCTCTATGAGGACGGAGTGATCAATCGGTCCTGGGTCCATAATATCTACAAAGAAACCAACAATTAATTGTAACTTCAAAGAATGTATAAACCAACCTACTTTAAATATAAAGACCATTGTAAGAACATGTACCAATCCGCTGAAGGTGTGTTTTGGCAATGACGCATATTATGTCCAAGTTGGTTACAATTCTCACAATGGTAGTGTGATCGACCATTTGTCGTCATGGCCGCACTATCCATCGCATTACGTATTCTCCTAGTGCGTGGACGACCGGGTTTTCGTGTCACTCTTGGGGGCTTCATCACATACATAGGTGACTTTTCCTCCCAAGATCGTCGATCAGGAGGAGGAAAGAATTCGACTGCATACACCGATCTATATGCATCAGATGTATACCAATGTCCAACTAAATCGCCGATGGGTCGCCTTCGCTTCGAATGGACAACAAGTAGATGACAACATGGATGTTTGTACACCTGAGGATAATTGCAAGAACATGTATGATCGCTGTCATCTACCACATATTTTCTACCATGCATTGTTCTCACTTCATACATGTGAGAATTGATTTGATCAACGAACATGCTGCCAATATGGCGCGTTTGTTCTTTAATCTTCCACCTTATAGTAGGGGTGTATGGGGTTGCCATGACCAATCCGGCCGAATGTCGCTTCACAAAGAATTTGACGATCCGGTAGAATGTGGCTGACACTAGGGCTTGCACGGGTAATAATCAAGCCCTTTTTAACATGCTATTTAGACTTTCAGCTATATTTGTTGTGGTCATTCCAAATCTTGTAAAACCATCGTGAGCAAAAAACCGCAATTGAGGTGATAATCCACCTTCCTCACTGAGTAGCCATTTTGCTTTTGGACTTTCTGCACCGATAAGTTTCATCTTCTCATCAAACTCGTCTATGGTAAGTACAGATGCAGCTTCCCCTATCAACCTCGTCAATACATCATTTTTAAACTTCTTATGATAGTTTGCCTTTATGTATCGCATACAATATCGGTGATAAAAATGCAGATGTGGAAACACCTATGGCACAGCCTTTTGCAACCCTTTATGTCGATCAAATATGATAGTGATACAGATCCTATCAAGGACAACATGCTCCTTCAACATATGCAAGAACCATCTCCAGTTAGAGTAATCCTCACCTGAAACAAGGCCAAATGCAAGAGGAAACAAACCCTTGTGCCCGTTGTTAGCAGTCGCCGCCAAAAAGGCTCCTCCATACTTACCAGATCGGAAAGTAGCATCAACACTTATGACTGGGAGACAATGTTTAAAACCCTCAATACATAGCCCAAATGCCCAAAACGCCTTCTCAAACCGTCGACACCTAGCATCTTCCATTGGGGTCATCACCAACCTACAAATGGTTCCCGGATTGGCATTAACTATTGCCTCCAAGTACATTAGAAACAATCGATAGGACTCAACCCAATCACCATACACTGCTTTGATGGCCATATTCCTTGCCCTCCATGCTTTTGTGTATGAAAAATCCACGTGAAACGTCTCCTTAATCCTCTCTTGAATAACCACTGGTGGGATATCCACTTCCGCTCTAATAGAGGGTAATATATGCTGACAAACAAACGCCGCAGTACATTATCTATGACCAGTGTCTAGCTGAGTATTTCTACAAGTGTGTTCGCCACCATACGTCTTCACTTTAAAATGATTCATCCCCTTCATCAATGATGCATGTACTCTACATGGGCAGTGATCAAACCCCAAAATAAGTTGACAAATTGTAATATATACTCAGTAAGTCCAAGTGTCGAACCACAGGGAATGATGTAGGGTTATTCTACTCCAAACTAATCCAAATACTACTTAGCTTAACAAATTAAGATTCTTATCAAGAAATTTTGTAGAGAGATTATAATTTAATTAACTACTAAAATTGACAATTAAAAATTTAATTAAAATTATCTAGAGATAGGAAAGATAATCGATGGGAGATATCAAAGCTTCAAGGATCAATTATTTAATCAATACTTCTATGTCTATTTGATTTCTCAATTAGATTCAAATAATGATTTGACCTAATCGGAAGATATTTCATTCACGTTCATAATAACCATTAACATAAAGATTTCGATTGAAATTTAATCATTAACAAACTTAGTCTACTAATCACAGGGAATTATAAGCATTCGCCGTACCTTACGTTAACGACAAATCAAATAATTATATAGATTATGACTTATCAAAACATCGCATTCAACCAAATAAGCAATAAGTACTTCTTTCATAGACATAAAAATACTAATCAAATAATATCACCTCTAACTTTGACAAATAATTTAGCTATTCATATTCATGAGAAAAGAAAAACCAGATTTAGAAGAAATTACATCAAGAACAACACTGTAGCAATTTTACTATTCATAGGGTACTGTAGCAGAAACACTGTTCACAGCAAAGTACTGTTCATCGTCTTCCCAAACACAACGGTATTGTAGCAAATGTGAGACACTGTAGCAGTTCTGAAATCAATGCAAAAACTTCCCTTTTTTTCCTCCTTTCTATTCCTCTTCTTTCCCGATCGATTCTCTACCTTTTCCTTCTAGTTTTCCTGCCGAAATCACCACCCAAATCCCAAGAACTAGTTCCGCCAAAGCTCTGTTTTTTTTCAAAGCAGAACACCCAGTTCGTCCCCTTCCGTTTCGATTCTTCTCGATTTTTATAGGCAATTCAAAAATAGTCTCCTATTCAACATTTTTCTGATTTTTAGATAATCCCAAATCCATCTTAAAAAAATCCAATCTTTCCTATCCTTTTTGGTTTCTGTTTCAGTTCGAGACTCCTGGATGATCACACCTTCACAGTCCAAATCGAGCACTATTTCCCTCTTTAGTTTCCGAGTTGAAGACACCCTCAAAATCCGCCGTTGAGGTCGACATTGCCATCAGCCTCACCTGATTTCTCCTCCGCCGCTATGGCCACCATAGCCACTGTCGATTCAAGCTCCTCTTTGTCCGCCATGAGTGCCTTCGAGCTCGACCCAATCGTCATCGCCGCTGCTTGCACCATCGCCATGAAATCATCGCTGCCGAAAACCAGGGCCTCCGTCGAGTTCCGCCGTGAAAGCATCGCCGCCCATCACCTTCCGTCGGGCTCTGCCCTCGTACCACCGGCACTCGAGCAGACGCTCGAGCTCTGTTGTTATACACCCGAGCCAGCGGCTCGGGTTGTCTTTGTTTTTTTTTAATTATTTCCTTTCTTCGGACCAAACCAGTTCATTTCAGTTTCTTTTTTTCTTTTCTTTCAATCAAATAAAACCCGTCCAAGCAATCTCAACTGCCGGATTGAGTCTAAACGCCCTTCCTTCGATTCTATGCGCTCGTCTTCTCTTAAGTGCATCATCAATAGTTCAAATCTTCGATACGCGTGATATCAGCTCTTGGGTCACTTTGGCACTTCAAAACACGTCTAGTGCGCTCTTCTGCTACCGATTTGCAATTCGTATTTTTGAACCTACAACAATAAAACCAAACGAAAATTAAACATATAATAAAAATATGATTCCTTAAATTCTTTAATGCATCTAAAATAGTTAATTAGAGTAAATTAATTATTAATCCCCTAATTATTATCCTAATCACAAATAATCCATTTTATTGATATTTTATCTTTAAAACTACACTAGCAAATAGGTAAACAAGGCATATAAATGTGTATATTTTATGCGTATCAAATACCCCCAAACCTATATTTTGCTAGTCCCCGAGCAAAACAAACAAAACAAAATCACACAAAATAAAATTAAAGTAAATTAAACTAGAAAAGTAAATACCACTTTCGTAGGGAACACGATTGCATTGAGCGTATGCAACAAGCTGATCGTTTAAAATTAAACCCTTGCAAGTGCACAAGGCAATTGTACTACGGCGAGTATTAAAGAGTTGTCGAACCTCAGGGACGGACTAATCTTTTACCAAATTTAAGAGAAGAAAGTTGCAGTTTTTGTTTAATCTAAATAAAGCTATAAACTTTAACTACTAAGCTGAGTTTTAATCAATGCAGAGAATTATCAAGGTAATGAATCCACCACTAGACATGCAATTACTACTCTAAATTATTATTAGGCATACATTGACATGATATTGTAATTCGTGTTCTTGATCGGACACACGAATTACTAATGAATTCACTAACGTTCTCGATCGAACACGAAAGTTCATCCACTATAGTGTAATCAATCCTATCCTTGATCGGGCATAGAATCAATCACAACTCTATTATAATGCAATTAATCTTATCCTTGATCGGGCATAAAATCAATCACAATATCTAATTTCATTCATAATCAATCAAATCTATGATCAAGCACTCAAAAGAAACTCGTGAAATCGCATTAAGCATTAATCATAATCAACTTTATAGAATTAAACTATCAAGAGTAGCAATACACATCTAGGGCTTCATCAAGCCTTGAATAAAAGTTTAGTTACACATAGAAAAGGAGAAAAGAAAAGCCTGTTTATGTAGATCCATCGTCATGAATCCTTCTTCTTCTTTGCTCAAAAAGAGCTCTTCTCTTCCTCCTCTCTAACCTCCAATAAAGCTCTGGTTCACCAAGGTTGAATACCCAAAATGTTCTCCCATAAGGCCTATTTATAAGTTTGAAGAGAAACTACGAAGTCCCCTTCCAAATCCGAGTCGAAATAGGTCAAAATTGCATTTTTCGTATACGGCGATCGATCGGCACTATTCACCGATCGATCGGTACTATTCATGAAAAATTTTCAGTAGATACGATCGATCAAACGGCGACGATCGATCGCAAAAATTTTGATTTTTTTCTCAGGCGATCGATCGCCTCATTTAGCCGATCGATCGGTTACTATTCATCCTGCAGCATAATTTCCCAATGGTCATAACTTTTTTATCCGAACTCCGAATTATGCATGGTTGGTGGCGTTAGAAAGCTGACTTCTTGAACTTTAATATGAGACTTGAATCAGTGCAATCAGAAATATATAAAAGAAGTTATGAAGGTTTAACCATTGAAGTCTTATTTCACCATATTTTTGCATCTTTCCTCTCATTTTCCTACAAAACCAAAAACTATATTAAAGTAGGAATAATTCTAATCAAACACTAGCATAAATATAAATTTAGAAGATAATAAAATGCATATTTTATGTGTAGATTACAAGCCGTTAAACCTCTAGGTGTCCCTAGTAGGACGAGTTTTGTCTCGTGAGGGTTTATAGCCATGCTACCCACAAACATGTACTTATGAAATTAACTTTATTAATCTAAGTACAAAAACAAAATAAACACTTCAAAACAATCAAACCTATTATCCCTTCAAATGCAAACCACAATGTTTAAGAAAATCAACTATATGTACTTGTATTTATAATCAACTGGAATATAGAAGCCCTCAAGTAAGTGGTTTTATTCTACACCTTCATCTTGAAAATTTCTGCTCAATATGATATGAAATGAGAATTTAATAGTAAAAGTATAGAACATTGTAGTAATAAACCCTAAATTTCTGTTTTACACATATTCAGTATTACCCATTAACCAAAGAACATCAGAATCTACATAGTCATCGTAATCTTTAGGTTCATGATAGCACAAATCTGCGCGCCTCCTTCGGGTCCAACATTCTAGATTTGAAAGGATAATACACCATAGACTTTTTTTTTCAATAGGACTGTGTAAGGCCTGACTTCAAGATGCTTAAGTTTAGCAATGACTCAGGCCAATGACTCCCAGCACAGTTGGCTTAGGGCATTAGATTTTAAGAGACCGCTTCGGGCCTGAGCATCAGCCTAAGTTAATCCTATAAAGTCAAGCAGCCCCTTTCTTTCTTTATGTTTTCACATTTTTTTTTCATCATTTTTTTCATCAGCATTCATATTTTCCAGCAATCTTATCATGTCCGGTTCCAAGCCCTTGCCATAGCCAAGCAAATGGTCTATCATGATCTTTTAAGCTCAACAGACAACCACATATCATCCAATGACTATGACTAAAAACATCCCACTGAAAATTAGCATTCAACAAATCTCTAGAGGGTATTACTTTATGTACTAGTATGTGTGAGTGAGTTTTATTAGCTCAAGCACATAATCCAAGAGGACTGTAACAGAAAGATATGCTTAGTTAAGTGTTTCTATCCTCCAGTATACTTACTCACACTTCCAATGTAAATTAATCTCTTAAAAATTGGAGTATGCATCATCACGGGATAAACTATCAAAACCTATGAAAAATACTAACAAACAACCTAAAAACGAATCAAATTTTTATTTTTTTTTCTTTTTTTCTTTTTTCTTTTTTATTTTTTTATTTTTGTTTTGATGGATTTTTTTAAAAAAATAAACAATGTTATTCTTATATACCGCCAAACCTAAACTAAACATTGTCCTTAATGTTAAGAATGAAATGAAGGATAAATAAATAAAAACAAGGATAGATGTTACCTCGAGAACTGCAAATTGCTAGAATCCAATGCGAGTGAAAAACATCAACTAAGAAGAAGATGAGAGCAATCACAATATCCAACCAGAAAACATCATCGAACAAATAAATAACATAAAACAAAGAAAAAGCTGGGCTACCCCCAGGAACGCTAAGTTTCCTGTCTTCAGCTAGACTGAGTGTAAGAGAATTCAATCATGATAAGTGGGATCAGACAGAGGAATACTCTCCACTTCTAAGGGAATCAATTTCAGGAATGGCTTAAGTCTTTGACCATTTACTTTAAACACATTGCCATTCAATGGATTTTCAATTTTTACAACTCCATGAGGATAAACAGTTGTAACAATAAATGGGCTAGTCCATCTAGACCGGAGCTTACCAGGAAATAAATGCAATCTAGAGTTATACAAAAGAACTTTTTGTGAAGGTTCAAAAGTTTTTCGATGAATGTGTTGATCATGCAAAACCTTCATTCATTATTTGTAAATTTTTGAATTCATATATGCATCATTCCTTATTTCTTCCAATTCATTTATTTGAAGCTTACGCACAGAACTGGCATTATCCAAACTAAAATTAAATATTTTTATAGCCCAATATGCCTTGTGCTCCAACTCCACAGGCAAATGGCAAGCTTTTCCAAAAACAAGTCTATAAGGAGACATACCAATAGGAGATTTAAATGCTGTACGGTATGCCCAAAGTGCATCAGTTAACCGAAGAGACCAATCTTTGTGATTTGGGTTAACTGTTTTCTCTAAAATGTGTTTAATCTCTCTGTTGGCAAGTTCAGCTTGCCCACTTGTTTGTTGGTGATAAGGGGTAGCCACCTTATGAGTGATTCCACATTTTTTTATTAATGCCTCAAAAGGTTTATTGCATAAATGATGAGTAATCTCCATCACTTATGATTGCACGGGGTATACCAAACCTTGATAGAACATTCTCTTTTAAAAAACGTATAACAGTTTTATGATCATTATTTCTACAAGGGATGGCCTCTACCCACTTGGAAACATAGTCAACAGCCACTAGGATGTACAAATAGCCAAAAGAAGGTGAAAATGGACCCATAAAATCAATACCCCAACAATCAAATACTTCAATCACTAAAATGTGGTTTAAATGCATCATATTCCGACGGGTTATTCCACCAATCTGTTGACAACGCCCACAAGTACGACAATAATCATGAGTATCTTTAAATAGGGTAGGCCAATAAAATCCACATTGTAAAATTTTAGTAGTAGTTTTTCTAGCAGAAAAATGGCCGCCACAAGCTTCTGAATGGCAAAAGGAAATGACACAACGAACTTCCTCATTTGGTACACATCTCCTAATAATTTGATCCGGACAATATTTGAAAAGATATGGATCATCCCAAAAGAAATTTCTTACCTCCACCATGAACTTTTTCTTTTCTTGTGTTGTCCAATGAGAAGGAGTTTGACCGGTGACAAGAAAATTAACAATATCAGCAAACTATGGTAAATCAGAAAGAACAAAAAGTTGTTCATTTGGGAAGGTGTCTTTAATTGGCACTGCCTCATTGGAATCATCCACAGTCAACCTAAATAAATGATCGGCCACCACATTTTCAACTCCATTCTTATCTTTAATAGTAATATCAAATTCTTGTTGTAGGAGTATCCAGCAAATCAACCTAAGTTTTGCATCTTTCTTTGATAAAAGATATTTCAAGGCAGCATGATCAGTAAATATAATAATAGGATATCCGGTCAAATAAGCCCAAAATTTATCCAAAGCAAATACTATAGCAAGTAATTCCTTTTCTGTTGTTGAATAATTCATCTGAGCATTGTCTAAGGTCTTACTTGCATAGTAAATAACATAAGGCTTCTTATCCTTCCTTTGCCCCAAAACAGCCTCCACAGCAAAGTCACTAGCATCACACATTATCTCGAATGGTAAAGTCCAATCTGGGGGTTGCATAATAGGGGCTGAAGTAAGCATTCCCTTCAGTTGAGCAAAAACTTTTCACAATCAGCATTCCATTCAAAAACAGTATCTTTAGATAGGAGATTACACAATGGTTTAGAAATAGAACTAAAATCTTTGATGAACCTCCTGTAGAACCCTGCATGACCCAAAAATGATCTAATATCTTTAACAGTCTTAAGTGTAGGCACATGGGTAATTAAATCAATTTTTTACTTATCAACTTCAATTCCCTTAGAGGAAACAATATGACCCAGAACAATTCCTTTAGAGACCATGAAATGACATTTTTTTCGATTAAGCACAAGGTTCTTCTCTTCACACCTGCTCAAAACTTTCTGTAAATTAGACAAACAGTCATCAAATGAATCACCAAATACAGAAAAGTCATCCATAAACACTTCAAGATAGCGTTCAACCATATCACTAAAAATACTCAGCATGCATCTTTGAAATGTTGCAGGTGCATTGCATAAGCCAAAAGACATTCTCCTATAAGCCAAAGTGTCAAAAGGACATGTGAATGTAGTTTTCTCCTGGTCTTCTAATGCAATTTCAATTTGGTTGTAACTGGAGTAGCCATCTAAGAAACAGTAATATGTGTGGCCAGCTACCCTCTCCAGAACCTGATCTAAAAACAACAATGGGAAATGGTCTTTCCTAGTGACTGAGTTTAGCTTCCTGTAATCAATACACATTCTCCAGCCAGATTTAACTCTAGTGGGTATTAATTCATTATTATCATTCTTGACAACTATTACACCAGATTTCTTAGGCACTACTTGTGTAGGACTAACCCACTTGCTATCAGAAATGGGGTAGATTATCTCCGCATCCAAGAGCTTAAAAACTTCAGCTCTAACCGCCTCTTTTATGTTTGGATTTAACCTACGTTGCATCTCCCTAGACGGTTTGGCATTGTCCTCCAAATAAATCCGATGAGTGCATATTAAAGGGCTTATTCCTTTTAAATCAGCAATTGTCCATCCTATTGCACTTTTATATTTTCTCAAAATATCAAGCAACTTACCCTCTTCGATAAAATTAAGATGAGACGATATTACCACCGGAAGAGTTTCACCATCACCCAAAAATGCATATTTAAGTTCAGTTAGTAACTTCTTCAACTCCAATTTGGGTGCTTGAATGCTTGATGGTGTAGGCAATTTGTATGTCAATGGTAGCTCCTCA
Source organism: Houttuynia cordata (assembly GCA_039654745.1). Classification (NCBI taxonomy): domain Eukaryota; kingdom Viridiplantae; phylum Streptophyta; class Magnoliopsida; order Piperales; family Saururaceae; genus Houttuynia; species Houttuynia cordata. The sequence goes on from CM077503.1 coordinate 59,193,600, forward strand.
AACTTGGGTTTCCATCCATTCACTTCCAATACCTGTAGAGAATTCAGCAAAAAACAAATCTTAGCCTCTTCAAAATCCACTTTAGATTCATCATATAAAGAATTAAATAAGCAAGATTTTAATGGATCAGAAAGAGATGAAACATGAAATTAATCTCTAACAACGGTATCAACCCAATTCAATTCTTGAATATCAGTATCATCCCCTGGTTGTTTGCAAACATTAAATATGTTCAATTCTAAAGTCATATTGCCAAATGAAAGTTTCATTACACCATTTCTACAATTAATCAAATCATTTGTAGTAGCAAGAAATGGGCGACCTAATATGACAGGAATATTTGCACTTACATTTATAACAGGGTGTGTGTCCAAAATAATAAAATCAACAGGAAAGTAAAATTTGTCTACTTGAACAAGCACATCTTCCACCACTCCTCTTCGGATTTTAATAGAACGATCAGCAAGTTGAAGAGTAATGGTGGTGGGTTTAAGTTCCCCAAGACCTAACTGAGTGTATACTGAATAAGGCAAAAGATTAACACTATCCCCAAGATCAAGCAAGGCTTGGTCTACCCTAAAGTTCCCGATCACACATGAAATAGTTGGACATCCGGGATCCTTATATTTGGGCGGGCTTTTGTGTTGAATTATAGAACTTACTTGTTCAGTTAAAAAGACTTTTTTCTACACATTCAACTTATGCTTAATAGTACACAAATCTTTCAAGAATTTAGCATAACAAGGTACCTGTTTGATTGCATCTAACAAGGGAATGTTAATTTTCACCTGCTTAAAAAGTTCAAAAATTTCAGCATTTTGGTTCAACTTTTGAGGTGGTTTCAACCTCTGTGGAAATTGAGCTGGAATAGGACATCTCATATCTTCACTTGACCCAGACTTATCAATTTCCTCATTATCATGTTTTGATTCATCATTCACAGAAGATTTTTGGGCCTTAAGTGGAATTGTTTTATCAATTTCTTTTCCAATACGATGAGTGGTAAAAGACTTAGCATGTTCCAATTGTGAATCAGAAGATTGTTTGTCCATTATGTGAACTTGTCCCTGCGGGTTGGGTTAGGGTTGAGCAGGAAATCTACCTTTCTCTTGAACAGCTAGAGAAGCTGTCAATTTAGTGAGAGAGCTCTTTATATCATTAATAGCTTGTGAGGTTTGTTGATTAATAGTAGCTTGCCCTTGCGTGAAAGTTTGTAGTGTCTCCTCAAGTGTCTTCCTGTGAGGTGGAACATATGAAGTATAATTAGAAGATGCCTGAGGAGGTGGTGTTTGTGCAGCATTTTCATTCCTCCAACTAAAGTTGGGGTGATTCCTCCATCCTGGGTTGTACATGTCTCCATAAGGAGATTGCCTCTTGAAAGGGGTCATGGAATTTGCTTGGTCATGCAACACCTCCTTGAAAGCAGGAATGGTAGGGCACTCATTAGTAGGGTGTCCCATGACATCACAAATTCCACAGGCCTCTTCTGTAGCAACAGACTTAACAACGTTAATTTTCCCTAATTCCATGGCCTCTACCTTCCTAGCCAAAGAGGCTAGCCTAGCACTCAAATTATCCTCCTCCCTAAGATAATGCAAACCCCTACTAGAAGCGGAAGACTTCGGCTTATTAGAAACATCATAGGGATCGGTTGAATCCCAAGAATCTGAGTCTTCAGCTATTTGATCTAGAAAATCAAGGGCTTCATTAGGGTCTTTATCAAAGAATTCCCCATTACACATTGTTTGAACAAATTGTTTCATTGAAGGCATCATCCCATCATAGAAGAATTTGATGGTGCGCCACTTCTCATACCCATGATGTGGACAAGAATTTAACAAATCTTTATATCGCTCCCAACATTGATAAAATGATTCATTTTGTTTTTGAGCAAAATTTGTTATTTGTCTTTTCGAAGCATTTGTCCTATGAACTGGGAAAAACTTTTTAAGGAATTCAGTTTATAGTTCTTTCTAAGTTCCTACAGATCTAGGCTTAAGAGAATTTAGCCAAGTTTTGGCTTTATCCTTCAAGGAAAACAGAAACAATTTTAGCCTGATAATTTCTTCACTACAAGCCTGCTCAAAAGTTGCGCATACTTCTTCAAATTCTTTTAAATGCAAATAAGGGTTTTCAGAATCTATACCATGGAATTTGGGAAGCAAGTTTATCATTTCAGGCTTAAAAGTGAAGTGATGTGCTTGTAGAGGCAATATAATACAAGAGGGTGTGCTAGTGCGTGCAGGTTGCAGATAATCACGCAAGGGCCGCATTGGTGCATCATGTTCAATCTCATTTTCATTAATATCATGGTTACTACCCTGATCAGCCATATTGTGTGGTGTGTGTGATTGAACAGAAAATTCAAACAAAGGATTTTCAATCAAAATAGCAGAATTATTTCTAACCAATTGTCCACTAGTATCTTTATTCCACGAGTGCATGCAAAAGCAACAAAAAATTCAGAGAGATATGGAACGAAGTTACCAAATTTGAAGGAAAATCCAATGAAAAGCTTTTTGTTCCAGATCAGCCTCAGAATACCCCAAATGTCCTACAAAATAACAAGCTAAATTAAACTAAGAATAATTAAAATTAACAAAATTATGCTAGAAAGAAAGAAACTAATTGGAAGATTAATCTTAAACTTCACTCCCCGGCAACGGCGCCAAAATTTGATCAAACCCCAAAATAGGTTGACAAATTGTAATATATACTCGGTAAGTCCAAGTGTCGAACCACAGGGAATGATGTAGGATTATTCTGCTCCAAACTAATCCAAATACTACTTAGCTTAACAAATTAAGATTCTTATTAGGAAATTTTGTAGAGAGATTGTAATTTAATTAACTACTAAAAGTGACGATTAAAAATTTAATTAAAATTATTTAGAGATAGGAAAGATGATCGATGGGAGATATCAAAGCTTCAAGGATCAATTATTTAATCAATACTTCTATGTCTATATAATTTCTTAATTAGATTCAAATAATATCACCTCTAGCTTTGACAAATAATTTAGCTATTCATATTCATGAGAAAAGAAAAATCAAATTTAGAAGAAATTGCATCGAGAAAAACACTGTAGCAATTTTACTATTCACATGGTACTGTAGCAGAAACACTGTTCACAGCAAAGTACTATTCATCGTCTTCCCAAACACGACGGTATTGTAGCAAATGCGAGACACTGTAGCAGTTCTGAAATCAATGCAAAAACTTCCCTTTTTTTTCCTCCTTTCTCTTCCTCTTCTTTCCTGATCGATTCTCTACCTATTCCTTCTAGTTTTCCGGAGGAAATCACCACCCAAATCTCAAGAACTAGTTCCGCCAAAGCTCTGTTTTTTTTCAAAACAGAACACCCAGTTCGTCCCCCTCCGTCTCGATTCTTCTCGGTTTTTATAAGCAATTCGAAATAGTCTCCAATTCCACATCTTTCTGACTTTATGAGATAATCCCAAATCCATCTAAAAAAAATCCAATCTTTCCTATCCTTTTTGGTTTCTGTTTCAGTTCGAGACTCCTGGATGAACACACCTTCACAGTCCAAATCGAGCACTATTTCCCTCTTTAGTTTCCGAGTTGAAGACACCCTCGAAATCCGCCGTCGAGGTCAACATTGCCATCAGCCTCACCTGATTTCTCCTCTGTCGCCATGGCCATCATAGCCGCTGTCGATTCAAGCTCCTCTTTGTCCGCCATGATTGCCTTCGAGCTCAACCCAGTCGTCATCGCCGCTGCTCGCACCATCGCCATGAAATCATCACCGCCAGAAACCAGGGCCTCCGTCGAGTTCCGCCGTGAAAGCATCGCAGCCCATCACCTTCCGTCGGGCTCTGCCCTCGTACCATCGGCACTCGAGCAGACGCTCAAGCTCTGTTGTTATACACCCGAGCCAGCGGCTCGGGTTGTCTTTTTTTTTTATTATTTCCTTTCTTCAGACCAAACCGGTTCATTTCAGTTTCTTTTTTTTTTCTTTTCTTTCAATCAAATAAAACCCGTCCAAGTAATCTCAATCGCCGGATTGAGTCTGAACGCCCTTCCTTTGATTCCACGCGCTCATCTTCTCTTAAGTGCATCATCAATGGTTCAGATCTTCGATACACGTGATATCAGCTCTTGGGTCACTTTGGCACTTCAAAACACGTCTAATGCGCTCTTCTGCTACCGATATGTAATTCGTATTTTTGAACCTACAATAATAAAACCAAATCAAAATTAAACGTATAATAAAAATATGATTCTTTAAATTCTTTAATGCATATAAAATAGTTAATTAGTGTAAATTAATTATTAATCCCTTAATTACTATCCTAATCACAAATAATCTGTTTTATTCATATTTTATCATTAAAACTACACTAGCAAATAGGCATATAAATGTGTATATTTTATGCATATCAAGCAGGCAGGGTATTGATATTTTGTTGTGTACTGTGTCGGACATGTACGCAACACATAATATCGAACATCATGCGCTATTGAAAACTCCCTCAATGCATGTACAAATTCATCTTTATTAGGGAATATTTGCCCCACATATATTGCTTCCTCATGATATGTCTCCTCATGCAAACCCCGATTAATTGCCTCATCTATTTCCTCATCGGTTAGTCGCGCCCATGGGGGCTCCTCCTCATATGGCAACTCCTCCTCAAAATCATCCAAGTTATCCGTAGCAATTGTGATGTCCACCAATTCATCTCCCTCATTATCAACCATCTCTTGCACACTATCCTCTCCTCGTATATCTTCAACATCAATAACCGGTGAATTCGGCATTTGTTCATCATTTTCCCCATCCTCTTCCTCATTCTCCCCTTCGTCTTTATCATCATCATTCATATTTCCCTCTTGCATACCACTTGAACCAGTGTAAATATAGGGGTTATGAAATGATGTTTGTGTGCCAAACTGTTCACTACCTCGTGCCATGCCAATATTCATCGCTTCATGAGCATGAGATGTGTGCCTACATTATACATTATAAACAATTCATAATACTGTAAGTTTAATGGTATTCAATACATATTTTAAATAAACTTACCTCAAACTATGCGAAATTTGGGGTTCTTTGCACGCTAGTGATATAACAAATCATCTTCTTCATTATCTTCCACACGCCTTCCTCTAGAGTGTCCACTTGACCTATTTCTGCGAGCACTCCTACTTCCGCCTTCACCATCATTTCCAAACCTGGGCATGCGCGCCTCTTTTTCTACGCATAGCTCAAAGCTAAGCACATGATGTGCAAAATAGAATATTTATTGCATAGAATTGTCATCGTTAATTAGTATTACGGTAGTCCTTCCTCCATAAACAGGCATCTTGTACTTCATACGAATTTTCCACAATCTTTGATCCCATCCCAGTTTGTTTACCACTTGCATCTCTAGTTCCTCGTAAGTACTTGGCTTATTAATAAATAATCCTACACTTTCACCGCCTTCGTATTCACCTCTATCAATTCTGCCACCATACATTAAGACAAAGGAACCATTTCTCCCGCCATCTCTTCTCAGAAAACTTTTAAGAAAGAAACACTATCAAATACTACACAAATATAACATACTTAATTTCATACGATGCAGCTACATTCATACGTATTTCTAACATATATTAAACATATATATTACCTATAAAGACTTGCGCAACGAGGCGATGAGGTGGCCGGGGCGAGGAGGCGAGCCGAGCAATGGCCGGGGCGAGGACGGGGAGGCAGAGCTGGCTGAGACAGTGCTGATGACGTTACGGTGGCCGAGACGGTGGCGATGAGGTGGAGCTGGCCGGGACAATGACCAGGGTGAGGCTCGACGGTGGCGATGAGGCGTAGCTGGCCGGGACAAGGGCGAGGCGCGACAGTGGCCGGGGTGAGCGCAGGGCGAGGAAGGTGGAGATGGGGCGAGCGCAGGGACGGTGGCGGGGCAAGTACGGGGCGAGGAAGGTGGAGATGGAGTCGCCGCTTAGGCGGTGGCCGGAGGCGAGCGCGGGGAGGCGGAGGCAAAGCCGACGAGTCGCCGGAGAGAAAAAACAATCTTTAGGGCTCAGTGCGGCCGAGCCCGAGCCCGAAATCTAAAAAGATCATTGGAGGCGTCGACTCCATTGTGCGAAAAAAAAATAGTTCCAGAAAAGAACTGACGCCTTTAGTATTTCTTCGAAAGGCGTCGGTTCAGATACCATTGTGCCTGCGTGGCTTGTCAGATACCCTCTTTTACAAATATTTGCTACAGTATGTCATTTTTAAATATTTTTTTATAACTTATTATATAAATTTCTCTATATCTTATGGTTGTAGAGACTCTCCCCAATTGATGGTGTACACATTCGTTGGTGTACCTAAAAGTACACACATGCATACGCGCGTACGCCACGCGCGAATGGGTGCATTGTGGCGCTTTAGTGGTGCACTTAGCACTTTGCATCTAGAGCCTTTGATTTTTTATCAAACGGCTAATTATTTTTTGGAGATTAGGAGCCAATCATATCTACTGTGATTTCGCAAATCTGAGACCGTGATCGATTGGTCTTATCGTGATCGATCATATCTACTGGAATAACGCTACAATATCCGAGGCAATAGATCGCCTACGATAACAATCGATTGCCCTGACGGTTACAGTCGGTATTTTGCCGTTTTTCTTTTAAAAGTTGCATCTTTTCTTTACAAAATGACCCCAATTGAGTCCTTCTATAAAGTATGAACAAAAAAACACAAATATAACATATAGAACACAATTTGTTCTTGATTTTTCTCTCCTCTTTTTGATCGGTGATTCTTCTTCCAAAAAGGCAACGATATCTTTTCTATGAGTTCAAGTTTGACGAATTGAAGTGCACCGCTTGTCAACTAGTCCGTTATATATTGGGAATAGATTACCGGATAAAATCCGTGCATGAGAGGGCGACAATATCTATTTCGAAGTCAGCAGTGTAAAATCGCTGTGCCTCAGACGATTGGATTTTAATATGTTATTTCAGGTTCTATTTGAGTACAATTCAACAAAGATGGGTAAAGTACAATCCCTCTTGAGTACTATATTATTCAACATATCAGAATTAATCTCACGTCAAAAGTATTCAGCCTCCCTAAGATGATTGTTACAAAGAAGGAAAATTGATTTGGTTATAACTAATCACGTACTTGCTCTGTCTTCACATTTTAATTAATTTTGAAATGCCAAATTGGACTATTAAAAGGGGATGGCGTATGTCCATATATAACAAAAATGTTGCAGCCATAGTGACTACTAATGCTTTGTGAGTGACTTTTTTTTGCTAAAAAAAGAGAACATTTATTTAACTAAGACAGATATTACAAACAAGGAGGCCTCCTCATTTATAACAACACCAGGGAAGAGACTCCAGACACACAAATAATATTACGAACAACATTGACCAATATTTTTTCATAAAATTCAAATAAAAAATATTCAATATATACACCATAGACAAAGGCACAATGTCGAGCCCGAATCCAATATGAAGAGCCTCGAACTCATGCATCCTGTGCTATTTCCAAAGGGTCGGTAAATTAATGTCAATTATCCAATAATATACATCTCCACATTGGAGCCAGAGAAACATACAGTGGAGCTACTAGGTTGTGAGCTATAGGCAGCAACATCACAAGTAGTAGTTCCGAAGATAATCGCCCAACTGTGAGGTGTCAACTACAAAGCCGAATAATTAAACGCATGCTCATCACAACGGAGGTTAGTTTCTCACCCCATAGACCTCTACCCAGTTGATCACCACTTCACTGAAGCACGCCCATAGTAGAAACCAACAAGTTATATCCAAGGGGAATGAGATCCGATGGCAAGAAAACCGATCGGAGCAAATGCCCCAAGAGGGCAACCACCAAAGGATTTGTCTTTATCCATAGAGTCATCCACTGAATCCACCTGTGCTTCCATATGAAGGGCAGGGGAAGAGGACCAATGGAACAGGAGGTAGGGAGGAGGAGAAGCAAGGTTTCCCTATCACCCCCTCCCCCCCCCCCCCCCCCCCCGGACCACCCAAAGACCCATAAAAACAAAACAAAAACCGCATAGAAGTCTTCAGGTAGCGCACCTCCAAGCAAACACCGACAAGGTTAGATTGCGTAGCAGTCGCAGGCGGGGAGGGGAGGTCAGGGCAAGAGAAGCTAGGGGGTAGGAGACTTTGAAGTTTGCCACCCTACCCATGGTTCTTTGCCCCTCTCCCGCCCTACCAATTGTCCCATTACCACAGTAGCTATCTGACCCTGGCGGATGGCCGGCCAAGGCGGGGATGGAAGACCAAAAAAAAGGGGGGGAATGGATGGGGAAAAGGGGCTTTTTAGTGGAGTGGAAAAGATGAGAGAGGGGAGAGCTTCTCTCTCCTCCCCATTCTATGTGCTTCCTCCCCTGACTATACACAGATGATCTTAAGGGGTTGTTGCTTTGTGAGTGACTTACATGAATTCTGCACTGTTAAAGTTGTGTAAAGAGGGTGAACCTGCTGGTGCAGAATCAAACTTTCCTATCTCGGAGCAAGTTCATTTTTGAAAATGATAATTATAATCCTGCACCGAATCTCTACATCAAGCACATACACCCGTTTTTCCGAACCTTCAGTGGCTTGGGTCTCCTTGGCTCTGCCCATGGCTGCTTCAAAAGCTGACCTGAAATTGATTTGGCTAGGCCAGATCATGTCAGGGGAGTTAGACATATTACGCAGCACATTCACAGCGATGCACTGGTCTATATGGGCCAAGGAGCTGGGCCAGACTTGAGCCCAAGTATAACTGCAAGTACGATGTTCGTTCCAGTATGTGAGCCCACATAGCATTTTCCATTTCCGGGCGAGTGATTTAGGTGACTCTCTTTGTATATATTCATAAATAGGGGGTGTACCCCCATTTTTTCAGCTAATGTTGTATGCATATCTTTAATCCGATTGCCACTTTGCTGAAAGAATAGAGGACCTCAAAATTAGGTAGCATCCACGTTTCTAGTGTTTCTAACAAAGAATTGACTCATACTGTAACATCCGGAAAATTAGTATCTTAAAACCGAAATTTGACCCTCTTAACGTTTGATTTAGTCGTGATGTACTTGTGCAAATTAAAGTTGGTGAGAAGAGCTTTCCAACGCCACCTATTATGTGCGATTTGGTGTTCGGAGTAAAAAGATATGAGAAATTGAATTTTTATTTAACGTGACAGCGATCGATCGCCTTAAGATCCGATCGATCGGCAAGCTTGAACCGATCGACGCCGTATCAAAACGATCGATCGTAGTTACTGTGATTTGTGAATGTTGTGTTTCGCGTAAAGCGATCGATCGGCAGTAATAGCGATCGATCGACTGTAGCGTGGTAGTGTAAAACAGTGCATACGACGATCGATCGCTGTATAGCTGATCGATCGCCGATTGCGGTTTGCGTTTTCTAGAAGTATTTTTGGGGTAGATTTGCTTGGAAAAGATACCAAATCCCAATTGGACTTATTTTGCACGTCTGTAGGAGGATTGTGAAGCCTTCCCGTTGGTTGAAAGTGTCCACAATTTAGAAGATTAGTTTGAGAATGGATTCTCCCCCAACTCTATATAAACACTAGAGAATTGGCTTGTGCTAACCCTATAACGTCCAGAGACTTTTCCCTTCTCCTTCCCACGTTCACCCATCTCCTTGGAGGCTTGTTCTTGTGGGAGTTTGCGAGAGCTTGGAGCGGGAGCTTTGGAAGGAGCGGAAGAGACGAGTAACGCGTAGAAAGGCGAGATCTTTAGAGGATTAAGTAGGATGGTTTTTCCCCTCTTCTCTCTTTTGATTATATATGCTTTTGACAAGTGTTTTGAGTCAATACCTTAGTTATTGTTTTGATTCTTACGAGATGAATGTATTATGTTCATATTTCTATGCGTAGTGCATTATAAATCATATGTGCATTCATGTTTCACTTCTAGACGGGAATTCGCATCTAAAGTTTAATGCTTTATTAATTTTACAGAGACTAAAAGTTCTGGTATTATTTGATTGATTATTATCCACGTTGAATTTGTGACTTTAAGGTGTGTCTTACCTTAATTGTCTTGTTAGGGGCGTATTAATGATTACAAACTATGTTATATATAGAAGAACACAAGAAAGGAGTGAACTTTAGCAATTTTAGATAATTCTAGGTTTTGTAATTGGTCTAGGAGGGGAGTATATAGTTTTTTAATGATGTATTATCATTTACAATGTGTTGTTAAGTAAGATAATCAAATTTAATTAAGAATTTTAATCTCGGCCAGAACTATTTCTGTGCTGACAGTCGGGGGTAAAGAATTCATAACTAATTCAAATAAAATCGAAAAAATATAAAATCAGTGGGGTTAGAAACTAGACTCACGAGGTATTATCAGTAAAAATTTCAGAGGTTAAGCCTTACTGTACAGAGCACAGTAGCCGTCGGAAGAGGACTGTTGTGCAGGAGACAGTGAGCAGAATTTGAGAGAAAATACTAAGTATAAAAATAACATCATGTAATATGATATGATAACGATTAATATGTTAATAACAGTGATTGAACTATATACTTATGGTATATCACAATAAGAATTGGGTTAGATGTAATTCAATTATGAGGGATAATCCTTTGGACAAGTGATTCATAACTATCTATTTTAAAAAGCGTTGATGTTGGTTTGATATTCTACTTGGAATTCAAATCATCTAAGATTCTCTGATTTCTTATCTCTGATATTGGTATTATAAACTCTAATGCGGATGAAGAATTCCTATCTAGAGCTGAGCATGAAAGGTATGTATTGATTGTATGTTGCTCCTCGTGTGAGTTGTCTTGTTATTCTATGCTACTCCAATGAGTGAGTTATGTGTTGACCAAAGACTTTGATGCTTCTATCCATACTCCTTGAGAGAGTCTATTCTGATAAGAGATACCTTATGATCTTAGAGTGTTGAGACCTCTATTCTTTTGAGATATTGCTCATATTGATTACATGATTGTTTCTTCCACTGGAGACCTTGCGAGACTCTCCCCTTGGTGGTTTCATAGTATGCTCAAATAAGCCATTGCTAGATCTTGCGAGGTCACTTATAATTATGAAATTGCGATTCCATACTGCCCGAAGGGAGGCACTATACGTACGTTAGATTGTAGACATTACGGAAGGTCCTCAGTCTCCGCCCATCGTGTCCGTAAGCACTGGTGGGGCCAGCATCCTAGACGCATGGCAGGGTTCCAAAGAGAGAACCCCTAGGGTGGTTCTGGTATATTTTAGTCACTTGCGAGCGACCAGGTTAGCGAGCAGGAATTGCAATTCCTTTCACTTTCGATGTCTGGAGCCTTTGATATGATTATTATCCTCTCCTTACTCATATGTGTAGTAGGAGTCTTATTGATGTTTTTCCTATACTTGCGAGTTGGAATTGTTGTTGACTAACCTTGCAGGTGTATAGACCTCGGTTAAGTTCAGACGTTGTGGAATGTCTATGACCTTTGTTATTCTTATTCTCTTCTTACTGCTTGTTTTCATTCAGTGGGTTTTTACATCCTACTGAGTGTTTCTATGAAATACTCATGCATCCTCTGATGCAGGCGCAAATGAAAAGTGAGATCAGGAAGTGCAATAGTGGAATGGCGGATTGAAGGCACCGAGAAGAGTTTAAAGATTATTTAGTTATTTGTTTTTGCTTTTATTGATGCTTATGACATTATTGGCAATTGTGTGCCATAGACTTATATGTTTATTTTATTTGACTTTCGAAAAGGGATTATTATTAAGTAAATTCATTTCATAGTATTCATTGATGTCTATTATTGTATTACACTGATTGCGGGCATAATCGGTTACACGTCCTTTTGAGATGATTGTAATCGGTTTGGAAATCGATTGTTCGGTCGCGTGCTGGGATCTCTGCCTCGAAATGTATCTCATTGATTGGCTTCCGCACTCCGATCGAGGTATGGAATTTCGGGGCGTGACACATACAATTTCCAATAAAGAAAGCCCTAATTGTTACATTAAATTTGCTCAATTACAATCCACTTTTAAGCGGGATTCATTTAGTGTTTTGTTGTTCAATGGGAGCACAGTAATGAAGCACTTACATTATGGCATTACTAGCTTCCAGCTGCCTTACTTCTACTTACACTATGGCATTATTACATTTCTGCTTTCCTAGCTTCCAGCTGTCTTACTTCCTCTGTTGAGCTAGACATAGCCATATAGAGCAGATGTGTGGTACTGGTCTCCATTACATTCTAACTTGTGAATCCCAACTACTGGACAAGATGTGTTGTTTCAACAAATAACTCCAAGCCACATAGAGCAGATGTGTGGTACTGGTCTCCATTACCATTCTAACTTGTGAATCCCAACTACTGGACAAGATGTGTTGTTTCAACAAATGACTTCATGAAAAGTCTCCATCCACCACTTGGAAGAGAGCAAGTAATATAACAGGTGTTCATTGATCAAATTATCAATGCACTATTTCAATCCCTAGCATCATTCTGTGGAACAACCCTTTGCTCCTTGGCATTATTTGCAATTGTTTGGCTGGTCTCCTTTGACATAGATGATAAAAAAGTTCCAATGTAGATAACCCAACCAAGGCAATGTTGGAGAAAAACAACTCTATGTCTCCTCTTTCAATTAAACAAATACAACTTTAAATTGCCATAAAGAATAAAAAGGGTACTGGCTTGACATAATACCTCTCTGTCCCTTCTTCCGATTATTGTGCTTCAGTTCCTGTTTGTTACTGCATCTGTCTCTGCCTTTATGTATGACCAGCTAGGCCATGCTACCCTAGAAAGAGAGTCTTCATGTGACTTGTACATGGGATCACTGAATAGATTTTGTGATACAAATGACCACTTAATAGATTAAATATGAATATCCAGCAAATTGAGACCATTAGTATGTGCCCTGCTCATGCGTGTCATACTAGACCATTGGATTTCGATTGGCCGGTACAAGGGGCATGCACACCTACCTCTGTTATTAACGTTCTCTGTCAGATCTCTATCCAACGGATCGAGATGCCGCAACACCCAGTCGCATGCGAGTGGTGGCGCCTAGTAACGTTTTTCTAGCAAATCATAGTCACATATACTATCTAGAATTAAAGACCATTTCTTGATAAATTGCAGTATAATGGCGATGGAGGAATTGAAGGATTCAAAGAAAGGAAGAGTACATATCTTCAAAGGTCATATCCTTAACCCTAAATCTGACCTCTGAACCAGCAAATCAGATTCCCAATATCAATACCCATTTGATTAAGCAACACTTTTTTCCATCAAAGAACTGATCTTTCCTATTCATCAGTTCTACATTGCTCATCCCTCCAATCAAGAAGGCAAAAGAAAAAAAAAGGAAAAGGAAACAAATTTGCCTATCAAAATCTATCGATCTATGATCTTTCTTATCTATTTAAATCCCACTTACCCACAAAGAAGCACAACAGAGCTGGCCACCATGAAAGCATAGCAGAGCAGCATGAACCCAAAGTAGAGAGCCCAGTTCCTCTTGAACTTGCCCAGATAGCTCTCCGGCGGCTCCTGGTAGCAGATCTCCAGTTCATCTTCTTCCCCAAGACCACCGCCAGAGACAGAGGCGGACGACCTCATCTTGAGTTGCCGAAGCCGCTCGGTGGCGAGGCCGAGGGTGAGCTTGTGGCAGCGGCGCTGATACTTGAAGCAGTTAATGCAGCGGAGGGTCTGTGCGACAGAAACATAGAAAAGAAGGTGGGCGAGGGATAGGAGGCCGAGGGGGACCCAGACGTGGCGGCACTGGAGGCGCGGGGAGGCGGCCTGGAGGAGGAGGAGGAGGGCGAGGAAGAGGAAGAAGAGGTGGAAGAAGCCGAAGAGCTGCTTCTTCTGGAGGTCCACGGCCCGCTTCTTCTCAAGGGTCTTCTCGAAGTGGAGCTGGATGATGGTGTTGAGCGCCTGCACTGCCGTCTCCTTGGAGATGGTGCCCACCTGCTGCTGCTCGTAGTCCGCCATTAGAGACCTTCAGAGAGAGATTGACTGAAGAAGGTGATTGACTGAAGGAAACGAGGTGGGGCGTTGGGGAAAGAGTTCTTCTTCTTCCTCTCTTTTTTTTTTTTGTATTTTTTTAGCCGTTGAAGGAAGGGGGTGTGATTTTAGGGTTTATATTACTAGAAGTCTTTAAAAATTGTACTTTGCATTTTTAAAAGTGATATTTTTTTAGCATCTCTCTCAGCTCTAATTTACCTGTCTGGATCAGATAATCAAAATGAGCTAAGATCAGTTCATTTTGGCTTTCTAATCTACATAGGTATAGTTGAACGGAGGGAGTACAATAGTTCTATTGCGAGCCCACATTTATTATGTCTGCTTTTTACTATTTAATAATTACTGACATCACTGACATCAGTAAGTAATCAGTAAAAAAGCAGAAAATAAATGTGAGCTCAGTACTTCCATCACAAAGGAATAGGCAGCAAGGCAGGCAGACTACCTCTCCGCTCCAAAAAAGACCATAATTAGACCTATTAATTGTTCAATTAAAAAATTAGCTCTCCAACTTTTTACCTATAATTAAATGGAAAAATTGGGTGAGATAGCCAGACGGTGCAATTTTGATCGCTTGGTGGCCTTCCAATTAGGGGCACACTCAGGGTTTGAACCATCCGCCCGCCCCATATTACGTGTGTACTGTCTGCTCGCAATCCGAAGGCGTGCATTGTGTAGCCTCATATTTTTCAATATGCGATCTTGCACATATTGGGATCAGTATATCGATAGAATGCACGCCCCCGCCCTTGGTTTTAAATCTGATGGTGCAATTTAATGAGCGATTACCAAGCAACTGCATTCCCCCCTGTACTATGCTGGATCACAATCACATGGATCGTATGGATCGGGCAAACACAAACAAGCCAAGGCACATACAAATGCAGCCCGAGTAAAACACCTTTGTCTACTTTTTATGAGGTAGTCATGGCAATGCCTTGAAAAAAACCTAAGATTAACCAATTTAGTAGCTTCGTATTGGTTTTTTCTTATCTATGAACATTAACCCTTGACTATTGTTATCAATTTATTTTGCTATTTAAGTGAATCAAAGCTGATATGTTATGTAATATTTTATATTGGATTTTAATGCAGGGGCCCACACAACCCATCTATCTCAGTCGGTTTACTTGTGGTCGTAGGTTTGCTCTCCACGGTGGGCCACTACAACAAAAATGGCTTTTATCGACGGCAAAAATTATTGCTAAAAGTCCTTAAACTGTCGCTACAAGTTTATAGCGACATTTTGACGGAAAAATGGTAATCTGTTGCTAATATCTTTACCGACAGTTTTTCGACGGATTTGTTTCTATGTGTATTTTAGCGACGGTTTTAAAGATGGCCTCGGGCTGTTAGATAATTATTGCGACGGTTTTAGCTCATTTGTGACGGATTTTATTTGTCGGTACAGACTCCGAAAAAATTAAAAAAAAATAGCAGCTTTATGCTACTGTACTAAATATGGATAAGAAACATTATTCATAAATGTAAAAGATATTCTCATATTCATATAATTACCACATTAGTTATATGATTAAAAAAAGGTAGGTTACTTTACACATCTTTAACTTTCATGGGAAACAAAAACAATAACACCACAAATCATATCTTCTAAATTTCTAACACAATGGAACAGTTTCCATGGAAGACCATTATGGCCAAAGTCTCAATTCACACGCTAAAAAAAGTTACCAAAAAGAAAGCCACAACTTGCTCGGTTATGCTCCAAATCAACAACCATGTTTCCTCTGCATTGCAAATATTAGTGGCATTTTCCTGCAGATACAAGCACTTAAAAAGCTAATACATTCATAAGGTTTTTTTAATAATGACTATCTCTATCTCAATTCACCATCATATAAAAGTAAACAAAAGTTGCTTACCCCACACTTGGCGCAATCTCAGCGCAATTTGTGAAATAGATCTTCTATCTATTGCATCAAGAATGTCCAAAGACGATGCTTTCTGTAGTGCATATAACACATCCTTCTTTGCGTTTCTGCAAACGCAGTTTGGGACCTCAGTGGTGCTTAACTGGGCTACCTAATAGAGCAGAGGGCCTCCACAAATGCCGACTCCAGGTCTCCCATGGAAAGGTAATCCTTAACATGGTTCCGCAAGCTATTACTGCTTTCTAGATTTTTCTCCATGTGAGAGTTGTTATAAAGTCGGCTGGAGATAGAACTAGCTTCTTTAGGTAGGAAAGGCCTTCCATTTTGAAGATTGCAGTGATTTTCCATCCCTTTAGTAGCTGGGAAGTTTCTACCATACTCTGCTGGTTCTCTCCATAATGCTGCTCCTTGCTTGACTGGAATACCTGGCCGCTTATTTATAGTCAGACATTCATCCCACATATCTCTACTCATAGTAGACGCAGATGACTTTCTACATGTCGAATCCACAGAAGGCCTAGGAGTGCAAGTTGAAAGTCTAGGTGAATGAGAAACACTAAGATTGCTTTTACGAAGTTTGGAGTTAACTATGTTTGAGTGACTTGTATTCTTCATAAGGCATCCAGCAATTTTCTCCATCGCATGCTCTAAACTAAGTACTTTTGATTGCAACACAGACAAAGTATCCATTGAACTTTCCATATAAACCTGAATATTGCAAAGAGAAAAAGGGAAGTCGAGTCAGTTTCACAGGCTATTAATGTGAGCAAGATAAAACATAATACTGTAAAAACAAACAAAGAAATAACAAATCTATAATCACTTCATGTCAAATGCCACTTGATAAATCAGAATATTGCAGTTACTTACCTAAATTAACAACATAAAAAAACTAGTTCATAACTAGTTATCATCATCAAACATGTCAAAGATGCAAGACGATTGCAAGGCCTGATAAGAAGATGCAACATGTTTCAAGTTAATGTGAAGGGTGTCCACTATAAGACATTAATCTGCACACATGGTCCTGCATTTTTACTTTGAGGATCTCAAACTTGAACAATGAAATAGCATATGTCTACCAGAGGGGATAAATTGGTATAACTAGATACGATGCAGGATGATTGTATTTTTAACAAAACAAGTTTTTTTTCGGTGACAAAGAAGTTCAAGAGCTTTTTTTAAAACTCATGCAGGTCACCAACATACACCAAAGCATAGAGATGTAACATTAGCGAGCAATACTAAACACATGATACCTGCGATTATGCTAGGCGGAGTAGTTGCTGAAATTTGTTTCTATGTTCTTGGTGGCGAACTTTAATTCTTCCTCGACAGATATTGATGCAGAATGATAAGTTAATAAGCATTATTTGAGTATTAGGGTTAGTTTGATCTTTTATGTAATAGAGTTAGTTTGGTCTCTTTATATAATTCAGGCTCTACTTATATAAGGCATGTAAGCATGGGTAGTTTTTTAGATGAATTAAAGGGTTTTCCCGTTCGTCTTTTGGCCTTTGGCCTCCCTACTCGAGCTTCGGCTCCCCCTTGCTTGGCTACGGCCCCCCTTGCTCCTCCATCATAGCCACTCCATCATTTGGTATCAGAGCTCAGCAAGTCCCTAGCGGGCAGTTGCTTACTAAATTCCACACTTTGTACAACGGCTCACTGCTGCCATCGTCTGTTGATCGTTGTCGGCCTTCGGCGTCGGACGCGGCCAACTGGGCTTGCTGCCAGCGCTGCCACTTCAGCCTCATTGGTGACCATTGGGCACTCGTCATCACCCCAACAAATGATCCAATAGACCGCAGCCAACAGATCTAAAAAAAAAGTTTGTTTTTTCTGGAGCTGCAAAAGTCCGACATCGCCGTCGACGGATCTGCTCCTCTAGAGTCGCTAGAACCCATTGTCTGCTATCATCATCTTCATTGATCGTGACCGCCGCTCTCGCCATCGCCATCGCTGCTCATCTATCTCAACTCCTCTGTCGATCGATGCTCTGTTGGGCGTCTGGCTGGAACAGAACATCACGAATCTTGTCCCCTTGTGCCAGACTCCAGGAACGACGAACCCATTGGGGACCTCCTGCTATTACAAGTCAGTCTCTGGCGTCCTCGCAGCCAATCAGACCTGCATCTGGTGTTTCTGTTCTGCCTTACGCCATCGCTCCATCAACACACCCCCGTCGAACCATCGCCATCGCCTCTCACCGCCATCCATCTCAAAGGTGGGACCTTTCCTCTGGTTCGCGGCGTCGGCGTCGTCAGTGTCTTCGGCGTCTGGTAAGGACGGCCAGTGGATCTATCTGCCCTTTTAGCCGGCCTTCAACAGCGACCCACATCTCCGCCGTTCCAGCAAATCCGGCTCATCCTCGCATAAATCTTTCCAAATCCGGCGACCCCGATCGGTTGGAGAAGATCCCATCTAGGCTGGTGAAGATCCCTCTTTCCGTTTGCGGTCCTGCAACTTCGCAACGAAACGCTGCACGAGGAAAGTTCGCATTTGGGACACTTCCTTTCTTCCAGCTGGTGACCAAACCAACACACTCAGACCGACCCTTATTTCCAACCGAACCGAACCGGCTTATTTATTTCCAGCCAAACCGATTTGGTCCGGTCTAGTAAAAAAAACACACCACAATAGGAGTCCAAACAAAAGCCATTTTGTCGGCCTGTTCTTCAATAGTAGTTGCTTTGCTCCTCTGCCAGCCAACGTTGACATGGAGTATTTCTGGGATGATTCAAGAAGCCGCTGAGCTAGAGTTGATTACAATTATCCTTTTGCAACTGAATGAGCAAGGTACCGCAAACCTTCATAGCACTAGCCTGAACCAGACGACCACTCTCGTTATAAGGTGGCGGGGTCTAATCATCCCTACAAGAGGCCATACCAGTGTAGCGTGCGTGATGAAGATTTTGAGTACTTTCAGCCCACTCCTGCCTCTCTAACAAAGCTCCGAACTGGTCATCCACACCAAAGACCTAATCCACATTCTTGACACCTACTTCAACCTTTATATTGACTATCCTTCACTCCCATCCCCATCTACAATCACGATTTTCTTATTGGCTTGCATGCCACCTCCCTTGCCTATAGGAATTGATCCTTGGCCCCCTCCTCCACCTTTACCCAACCCCTCTAGCTATCACATTCCACCTTCCATACATTGGCTACACCCATTTTCCCCACCTCTTGACCCAATTGTGCCCAACCTTGATTCTAAGTTTATTCCCTCTTGTAGGAGTGGTATTCAAAAATACTTATTCTGGTGGACTGGTCAACCTAATTATGATATATGTGTTGCTCCATTGCTTCTCAAGGCAGTACCTCATCTTTGACTCTCCGGAGGAGAGTCCTTGCTGGTCGGGGAGAATGATGCAGAATGATAAGTTAATAAGCATTATTTGAGTATTAGGGTTAGTTTGGTCTTTTTATGTAATAGGGTTAGTTTGGTCTCTTTATATAATTTAGGCTCTACTATATAAGGCCTGTAAGCTATTGTAATCAGTAGTTTTTGAGATGAATTAAAGGGTTTTCGTTCGTCTTTTGGCCTTTGGCCTCCCTACTCGATCTTCGGCTCCCCCTTGCTTGGCTACGCCCCCCCTCTCACCCGCCTTGCTCCTCCATCTGATAGCCACTCCATCAGATATATTCTTCAGTCCTGCCACAAACCTTCAAATACCAAAAATTACCATATCAAATCACTCAGCAACTCCATAGTGTTTTTCAATGCAGAATTAAAGCACCAACCAAATTACCTCCTACTCTACTACCAAGAGATCCAAATACAAATTTTAGCATATATATCCAAATACAATATTCAGTCATAAGGAGATCCAAACACACTCCAACAAAAAGCAACATGCCAACTTCTCTCTTAAGCATTTTGTAGAACAGCAACTGTGCAATTAAAAAAATCATCAAGTAAACATAAAATCCAGAGGCCACCGTTGGGAACCCTAGTCACCTCCTAAAAGCGTTTAGAGTCGTCGCAGCCTCATCCACCTCAATCAGTCAATATTAGAAGAGAGGGAAATGTTAGCAACAAATGGGTTGAAGGAGGCGGGTAGTAGAAGAGGGAAGAACGACTTCCTCAGCTAATAGTGTGCCATAGACCGACCTCGAGCGGATTGGGAAGGGCAGCGGAGTTGGTGGAGATGGAGGGGGAGGATCACGTCTTCTACTTCTTCAAAGCCGCTCCGACGAAGCCCCATCGTTGACCATCTTGCCAGATTAATCAATACGGTATTGAGAGAGGAGATTGAGGAATAAGCCTGGTCCTCTGTTGAGATGAGGTCGATCGACCAAATAAGAAACATCAAGTTAAAAAAATGCAGTTTTTGTTCGACAGAATTTTACCGCAGAAAAAACTTCTGCCAAAAATATCCGTCGTAATAAATATCAATACAGACGGATACACATCCGCCAAAAATAATCCGCCGTTAATGTCATTCCTTTTACGAAATATTTATTTCTGTCGCCAATAATGGATATTATCAACAATTTGTTTCTATCACAAAAAAAATCCGCCGTTAAAAGCTAATTTTGTTGTAGTGAGCGATTGACTATGAGCATTTAACTTGGATTTTGTTATTACCTTAGTCAAATAGATGTCTAAGATCATCCAAGATGGTTTTTCTTCTCATTTTTCAGACTCGCATTTTGAAGGTTACAGTCCCTCCATCCAATGGAGCTCATCTGGATTTGAAAAAAGACTGATCCTGCATTACATGGCTAGTTTGCTCTTTCAAGACCAAAAAGACAACACACGGAGAGAGGGAAGAAAAATCTTTTCTTGTATGTACGGACGAGCTTCATTGGATGGAGGGAGAAAGATTATTTTTTATAAAATGAGGGAGTAAAAGATTAGTGCTAAAGACAAGTGTATATTTCTTTGGGTTGTCACATGAAAAGTCAAACAGTCCAAAGGTGTGTGTTTTTTTTTTTGGGGGGGGGGGTGTGTGCCTATATTCTGAAGGTCATCTCACATACTCCATGAAGATTAAATTTCTTTTGCTAAATTCATGAAGGTTAACTTTGAAACAAATCTCACATACAATCTGAAGAAAAGGGTTTTGTGCTAAAACTTCATTTCTTATCTCTGTTGAAAAGTGAACCTATTCTGCAAAATGAATAAAAGAAATCTTGCTCTTCCATGTCCTTGATCGCCGCTTGTTCAGCATTGATCTTGAACAGTGTACTCCAAAAAAATAAAAGAAATAATAGAACTTTTACTGGAAATCAGAAAAAAAATGATTACAATTTATCAATGATAAGTGGAAGTGAAAGATATGGAGTTATTGAATACAAGATTACACAGTTGATCAATAATAAAACATACTGTTGTATTATGTAACATACGAAGGATTAGTTACACAAGACATTATTTAGTGATGCGCCTTTTCAAATGAAAAAAAATTGAAACTCACTTTATGTTTTAATTATTTTCAGGGCTACATTGTGAAGGTCATCTGACTTTTATTCCGGATAAAAAGGATTCATGCTAAATTTCATATTCCCTCCGACGAATAAAACCTGTCTGCATTTGAAAATAGGTTAAATTTATTGGACTCTAAGGGCTGTACAAAAAAGTCTTTTCCCCACCTCTTCCATGTTTTTTTGTCATTTCAGAGGAAAGTCAGCCAGGTGATCTTCAAATGCGGACAGGCTTTATTGGCTAACGGAAGTACCTGATATCAGAAGAGAAGTATTCCTATTTCGCAAAATTCAAAAAGAAGTAAGAGATGCTTCTACTAGAAATCCACTGGAAACAATAAAATATACACATAAAAAATAACAACACAATTTAGCCAGATTTCTTTTACAATTGAGTCTGAGAGCGCATGTTGCTAATGCTAGATAACCAAGTTTCTCAAAAACTCGAGCTGACGTACAAGCGTCCTCAAAAGCGCAGTACGTAGAACATAATAGGATATAAATAAATGCCTCCAGTGAGACTACAACTCAAGACCTTCCAAACTAAGGACCTTCCGTAGCATGGAGCTCTGATACTATGTTAGATAACCAAGTTTTCCAAAAGCTCGAGATGTTAGAAAACAGAAATCTTTATTCATTTATTGTATATTCTAACCCTTAAATGCATATACAGTAGAATGGACAGAGATGATGTAAGCTCAAGATGTTCATATTAGCAACACACATATGACATCTTACAAAGACAAGAGACTGCCAAGAAAATAAAATTTGAAGCGTTCAAATTTGAAAAAAATGAAAACTTCTCAGTATGTAAAAAGCTTCAAATGCGGCACCTTTCAGCTAGCTCTATGTTTCACACAAACAAAACTGATGCCTGACTCATCTATTTATTTCAGTTCAGTTTCCAGTTGCTTCAACTCCAAAGCCATTCTCTCGTTCTCCAGTCTTGTTCTCTCATTTTCCAATCTCATCTTCTCTAGTTCCTTGTCCTTCTTCCTGCTAAATCTCTGCCATTTGACTCTCTGCTGCTCCAACTCGAGCATTTGCCCCTGAAGATGCAAGTTCTGCTCTTCCAACTGTACTAATCGGGATTGCATCCACTGATCATTTGCCGGGTCTGCTTTTGTCCCATTAGGGAATGACCAGTTCATGTCAGACATACCAGTTTGCGCGAATGCCCTTCCGATACAATTATGAGAGAGTGAAGGCTTGTAGAAATGCTGCTGTTCTTCATCATCTTGGCATTGCTTAATCTTCTTTGGAAAGCCAGATATTACACTCATACATCCAGAATTATCCTTCATTTCATCATCTCTATCTTCGGCCTCTGCTTCGGGCTCTTCTTCATCCAAGTCATCTTCTCGACCTCTTTTTGCGTCCTGTTCATATCTCGTTTTAAGAGCCAATTGCAATAACCTCTCCAACTCAGGATCTGGTGGCAAGTGCAACCTATTGCCGTTATGGTAAGAGCACATCTCTTCATAGAACAAATGCTTTGAGCTCAAAATTTTTCTGACATCCTCTTTTGCCTTCTCGGATAAATGGTCCATGTAATCTAGCAAGGCCGGATTTTCCACAACCTGACATGAGGTGCCTCGTCCAAGCACATCTACCAGCCTTTTATATCTTTTATTTAGATCATTAAACTTATCTTCACACTGCTGAGGTGATACATAGCACCCTCGTCGGGCCATTACTTCTGAAACCAACTTCCACTTCCCTTTCTTCTGTAGAACTGGGAACTTCCTTCTCTTCCCATACCCACCTTCACAAAGGGCATCTTCCCCTAAATAAGAAACAATTGTGATCAAAAGTCGCACCATGGAATCAGTCCATTTCATCCGTTGCCACGAAGACGATTTGTTGTCTTTGGGGCCCTCCTTATGCTCATCAAATCCCCCTTCAGTCATGTCATCCTCATCACTCGTCGAAGGTTTCCTTTTCTCAATTTTGTTATAATCAGCCACAGAAATGGATTGGGGCTGGTTGCAATTCATATTCTCCATTGGGTGAGTAAAAGCATTATGAACTGAGGTTTGGACCACTGAAGTTGGTTGAGAATTCCTTGGTGGATGAATGCCAAGTAGGTGGTGGTGTTGATGATGCACGCGCCCCTGTAAGTCCATTAGTCCACCATATGAGGTGCCAGGTCCGATATTACCTGATGACATATTCCCATCCATTATATCTCACCCCAATCCAAATTAGAACAAGCCCTCCAACCAATTTGAAATCTTTAAATCAAAAACAAACTAGCACCTCCTACCAGCAGTAGTGCACACCACACGCACAAAAGCTTCTTCCTTATCAACAAACTCAAGTCCTACTATTCCACCAGAATATAGAAATCTTTCCACATTATTGAGCTCCAACTAAAAGAGAAAAACACCACAGTTAGAAGCTCCAGAGGTCCCTGTTCTCTAACAACCACCATACATTTCCAGCTACTCTTCTTGTTTCTTGTACCGGATCAAATATCAAGAACAAACTCGGACATAGTAACAGCCTCCTGGAAATTCAACAAAACAAAATGAAAAACATAAATCCTATCGACTTAAACATGGAACCGACATTTATCTGATGAAACACAATTTCAATCAGTAACAATTCAGGCACGATATTATCGGACGACACAATTACATCCATTAATCTCAACACAATTTGTAATTATCAAACCCTTCAACCAACTTAAAATCTTATAATCAGAAACAAACTAGTCCCTTCTACTAGTAGTTGTGCACACTAAACGCACAGAAGCTTCTTCCTTGTCAACAAACCCAAGTCCTACTATTTTCTCAAACACATGAACCTTTCTACAATATTCACCTCCAACTAAGAAAAACAAAAACTGCACAAATCATTCTCTAAATTTCCAGCTGCTCTTCTTATTTCTTGTACTAGATCAAATATCAAGAAATAAACAAGATATAAACTCCTGGAAATCTAAAACACACACAAAAAAGAAACATAAAACTGTAAACAACTCACTATGAACTCAATAACTCAGACCATATTCAGGCACCCATTTATCCATTCAAAACAAAAGAACTCACAGAACATAAAAAAAGGCAATTAGAAATGCTACAGAAATTAGTATAGAGGAAGAAGAAAACCACTCGCCAGATTTAAATGTCTCAGCTCAGGAGCAGAATCTGTGGATTTGAGCCAAGACCCATATCAGGAAAGGCTGCTTTGGTAGGGATTTGGGGGCGAGAATCGAGAGAAAAGCCCACGCAAGAAGAGTTTACTTCTGGCTTCTTGTTGGCCACGTTGGGGGAGGGAGGAGAAGAAGAGAGGTTTTAATACGGGAACAGCACCGGGGGGGGGGAGTGTTGTGAGGATGATTCAATGTATGTAAACTAGTGGAGCCCATTAATGGCACACTTTCTTTGTTGTCATTGTGTCATATAGAGACAGTCTAGAGAGGGACTTATGGCATTTAGCCAATGTTAATGCAATTTTTTTTTATAATTAATGTTATGCAGTTTTATGAACTAGATTTTATGCTTAATCATATTTAACTATGAGAAAGACAAAGTTTAGTGTTAATGTTGGGAATGATCATTAGGTAGATTGCATGTGGGCATAAGCAAAAGAAAGTATAGACATTGTGGGAAATGGTGATGCCACACCAAATCTGTAAAACAAGTGGTGGCGGGTTTTTGTTGGACAGTGAAACAGTTGGATCACTTTTAGGATCCGACATGCCACCCGATGGGTGTATGGGTTTCGTGTATAGATGCACTGTATAGTTATTAGCTTGGTTTTAAGAATCCTGTTTATATGCACCTGGGCTCAAGTGTGGCCGCATATGCAAGCTTGCAACGGGCCATCAGATTTTGATCCGGTAGCATAGGAGTAGGTGGGATTGAACCATTGTCTGCCGTCAGATAGCGATCCCACGCATGCAGTCCCAGGCACATGCCACGGTGCATAAGAAACAGTCAAGAGAGGGAATTGTATGCTTTGGCCAATTTTAATGCAGTTTTACAAAACTAATTATATACTTAATCATATTTAACCATGAGGAAGACAAAGTTTAGTGTTAATGTTTGGAATAATCATTAGGTGACCTAGACTGCAACTAGGCATAAGCAAAAGAAAGATATTGTAATGTCACAGATATTTAAAGGGGGGCAATGAATGCCCTGGGGCTACAAACGCAATTGTAGTCAAAATTCGATTATTGAATGCCCTGGGATGTCGATCCGATGACGTGCAGCCAAGGCTTGCCGAAGGCGAAGTGCGAAAGCTAGCACATATTAACTTTTGACTACATACTTAAGCTTAGTGTTATTGTTAGGAATATAATCATCGGTTCGGTAGCCAATAATATAAGATTTTGACTTTTAAGTTTTAGTTTGAAGGAAGAGACACTGACATTTTTGGAGTATATATAGCGCAGATCAACAAAGTTAGAATTTTAATTGGCTGTGGGTCAATTCAAGGCATCGTGGCTTGCAAACAGCAAGAATCCCAATAATTGAATTATCAAAAAAAATCGAAAATTAGCAATCATCACTGAGGAGAGATGACTACTTTTTAAGATTGCATAATCCTGATGGGACCCCCTGGTCCTGATTCTGCAACTTAGGACTCAGATAAGTCAGAAGGCCTGCTGGTGCTGTTTGGGAAGGTTGATGGATCAGATACATGAACATTTGAGTTTTGATTAGGACTGGGAGAAGGGTTCAAAGGGCATGAGTACATGAGACTGGATTTGCAATGGGATTGTCCTCCAAATAAAAAAGTTCCTCTTTTATTGTACCAGGGCCTTTTAATCTGACAAAATAAATTGAAAATTTTAATCCACTATTACAGAAGTAAATCAGAGAATTAACGATCCGGCATTTCCTGTGCTGGTTGGATCTATCTCGGCTGTGGAATTGGTTCTTGAATCACATTGCTATATAGTGTGAAGGGAAGTGTGCGTCTTACCAATAAAAGAAGTCCAAACTTGAAAGAAAGTTTGCACATAGTGTGACTGCCATGTAGAAAATATGGAAATATTGAGCTGAACCTTGAAATATATATCAGACACCATTGAATGATCTTCAACTGTGTTGAAATTTGAAGCAGGCTATTCAAGTCAGTCCACTGAAAATTGCAGTTATACATATGGAGCTAAAATTTTGTGGCATCAGCCTCAGAAGCATTGTGGAGCTCTGTGAAAACTTCCAATATATATTCATAACCTGAGCTGATCATAGTTGGAAACAGGCTTCAGGCTACACCAATTCAGTTGCATATACCATCCTCTTGCTTGATTACAGAGGCTTCAGGTATTCTAGATGTTACCTAGCATCCATTTCATATGAAACCTCTAAGAACAAGAAGATCTATCCTCGGCCATTTTGATACAATTGCTTTGAATGTTTGAAATCACAGATGAAATACACAGGCTATTCTAGTTATGTGCATTAATCACCACTGTCATCAACACATTTTTATTTCACATAGAGAGTTGCACAATCAATTTAATCCTCAATGTTTGTATGGCTCCTTCATTGTGTCATACACTAATATGGATCTGAAATTACATAAACCCATACATGCATAACAGAGAGTTACCAAAAGAAAAAGAAACGCATAACAGATGCAAGAATCCTTAAGCCAATGCTTATAAATGTAGCAAACAATTTTTTCCACGTTTCACCATCCACCACCTTGTCACACTCTGCCAAAATTAACCATTTAGAATGAATGATAAGGCATGCATGAGTGTAGGTATAAAATCAGATGCTAAATATTCATGCAAGTTTTAGCACCACTACCAAATCAGACAAAGTACGTAGGATGCAGTGCAACTATACTTCATACGAATAATCAACCAATCAGCTAACAAAAATAGAATGAAGAAGGTTTTATGCTATGACTTGTGATACATTAGGTCAGTTGCTTCATGGATGTAGTCTCTTGAAACACTCGGAAATTCAATCTTGCAGCCTCAATCGCCAGTTCGGTGGATATGGACTCCAAATGTTAATATGTTCAGCAGTTCAAAAATGAAGCTTTCTCCCTCTTTGGGATTGTTCTCTCTGCAAAATGCAAGCATACCTGGTACACATCTCCTAATAATTTGATCCGGACAATATTTGAAAAGATATGGATCATCCCAAAAGAAATTTCTTACCTCCACCATGAATTTTTTCTTGTCTTGTGTTGTCCAATGAGAAAGAGTTTGACCTGTGACAAGAAAATTAACAATACCAGCAAACCATGGTAAATCAGAAAGAACAAAAAGTTGCTCATCTGGGAAGGTTTCTTTAATTGGAGCAGCCTCATTGGAAGCATCCACAGTAAACCTAGATAAATGATCGGCCACCACATTTTTAACTCCTTTCTTATCTTTAATTGTAATATCAAATTCTTGTAGTAGGAGTATCCAGCGAATCAACCTAGGTTTTGCATCTTTCTTTGAGAGAAGATATTTCAAAGCAGCATGATCAGTAAAGATAACAATGGGATATCCAGTCAAGTAAGCCCTAAATTTATCCAAAGCAAAGACTATAGCAAGTAATTCCTTTTATGTGGTTGAATAATACATCTGAGCATTGTCTAAGGTCTTACTTGCATAATAAATAACATAAAGCTTCTTGTCCTTCCTTTGACCCAAAACAGCCCCCATAGCAAAATCACTAGCATCACACATTATCTCAAATGGTAAGGTCCAATCTGGGGGTTGCATAATAGGGGCTGAAGTAAGCATTCCCTTCAGTTTAGCAATCAGCATTCCATTCAAAAACAGTATCTTTAGATAGGAGATTACACAATAGTCGAGAAATAGAACTGAAATCTTTGATGAACCTTCTGTAGAACCCTGCATGACCCAAAAATGATTTAACATCTTTAACTGTCTTGGGTGTAAGCAAATGAGTAATTAAATCAATTTTTGACTTATCAACTTCAATTCCCTTCGAGGAAACAATATGACCCAGAACAATTCCTTTAGAGACCATGAAATGACATTTTTCCCAATTAAGCACAAGGTTCTTCTCTTCACACGTGCTCAAAACTTTCTGCAAATTAGACAAACAGTCATCAAATGAATCACCAAATACAGAAAAGTCATCCATAAACACTTCAAGATAGCATTTAAACATATCACTAAAAATACTCAGCATGCATCTTTGAAATGTTGCAGGTGCATTGCATAAACCAAAAGGCATTCTCCTGTAAGCAAATGTGCCAAAAGGACATGAGAATGTAGTTTTTTACTGGTCTTCTAATGCAATTTCGATTTGATTATAACCGGAGTAGCCATCTAAGAAACAGTAATATGTGTGGCCAGCTACTCTCTCCAGAACCTGATCTAGAAATGGCAACAGAAAATTGTCTTTCCTAGTGACTGAGTTCAGCTTCCTATAATCAATGTACATTCTCCAGCCAGATGTAACTCTGGTGGGTATTAATTCATTATCAGCATTCTTGACAACTGTTACACCAGATTTCTTCGGCACAACTTGTGTAGGACTAAACCCACTTGCTATCAGAAATGGGGTAGATGATTTCCGCATCCAAGAGCTTAAGAACTTCAGCTCTAACCGCCTCTTTCATGTTTTGATTTAACCTACGTTGCATCTCCCTTGATGGTTTAGCATTGTCCTCAAAATAAATCCGATGAGTGCATATCAAAGGGCTTATTCCTTTTAAATCAGCAATTGTCCATCCTATTGCACCTTTATGCTTCCTCAAAATATCAAGCAACTTACCCTCTTCGATAAGATTAAGATGAGACGATATTACCACCGGAAGAGTTTCACCATCACCCAAAAATGCATATTTGAGTTCAGTTGGTAACTTTTTCAACTCCAATTTGGGTGCTTGAATGCTCGATGGGGTAGGCAATTTGTCTCTCAATGGTAGCTCCTCAAACTTGGGTTTCCATCCATTCACTTGCAATACCTGTAGAGAATTCAGCAAAGAACAAATCTCAGCCTCTTCAAAATCCACTTTAGATTCATCATATAAAGAATTAACTAAACAAGATTCTAAAGGATCAGAAAAATATGAAACATGAAATTGATCTCTAACAACGGTATCAACCCAATTCATTTCTTGAACATCAGTATCATCCCCTGGTTGTTTGCACACATTAAATATATTCAATTCCAAAGTCATATTGCCAAATGAAAGTTTCATCACACCATTTCTACAATTAATCAAAGCATTTGAAGTAGCAAGAAATGGGCGACCTAGTATAACAGGAATATTTGCACTTGTATTTATAACAGGATGCGTGTCCAAAACAATAAAATCAACAGGAAAGTAAAATTTGTCTACTTGAACAAGCACATCTTCCACCACTCCCCTTGGGATTTTAACAGAACGATCAGCAAGTTGGAGAGTAATGGTGGTGGGTTTAAGCTCTCCAAGACCTAACTGAGTGTACACTGAATAAGGTAAAAGATTAACACTAGCCCAAGATCAAGCAAGGCTTGGTCTACCCTAAAGTTCCCGATCACACATGAAATAGTTGGACATCCAGGATCCTTATATTTGGGTGGGCTTTTGTGTTGAATTATAGAACTTACCTGTTCAGTTCAAAATGCTTTTCTTTGCACATTCAACTTACGCTTAATAGTACACAAATCTTTCAAGAACTTAGCATAAGAAGGTACCTGTTTGATTGCATCTAACAAGGGAATGTTAATTTTCACCCGCTTAAAAAGTTCAAAAATTTCAGCATTTTGGTTCAAATTTTGAGGTGGTTTCAACCTCTGTGGAAAAGGAGCTGGAATAGGACACCAACCTTATCAATTTCCTCATTATCATGTTTTGATTCATCATTCTCAGAAGATTTTTGGGCCTTAAGTGGAATTGTTTTGTCAATTTCTTTTCCACTGCGAAGAGTGGTAATTGACTTAGCATGTTCTAATTGTGAATCAGAAGATTGTGTGTCTATTATGTGAACTTGCCCCTGTGGGTTGGGTTGGGTTGAGCAGGAAACCTACCTTTCTCTTGAACAGCTAGAGAAGATGTCAATTTAGTGAGAGAGCTCTTTATATCATTAATGGCTTGTGAGGTTTGTTGATTAATGGTAGCTTGCCCTTGCATGAAAGTTTGCAGTGTCTCCTCAAGTGTCTTCCTGTGAGGTGGAACATATGGAGTATAATTGGAAGATGCCTGAGGAGGTAGTGTTTGTGCAGCACTGTCATTCCTCCAACTAAAGTTGGGGTGATTCCTCCATCCTGGATTGTAGGTGTCTCCATAAGGAGATTGCTTCTTGAAAGGGGTCATGGAATTTGCTTGGTCATGCAACACCTCCTTGAAAGCAGGAATGATAGGGCACTCATTAGTAGGGTGTCCCATGCCATCACAAATTCCACAGACCTCTTCTGTAGCAAGAGACTTAACAGCATTAACTTTCCCTAATTCCATGGCCTCCACCTTCCTAGCCAAAGAGGCTAGCCTAGCACTCAAATTATCCTCCTCCCTAAGATGATGCAGACCCCCACTAGTAGTTGAAGACTTCGGCTTATTAGAAACATCAGAGGGATCAGTGGGATCCCAAGAATCTGAATCTTCAGCTATTTGATCTAGAAAATCAAGGGCTTCGTTAGGGTCTTTATCAAAGAATTCCCCATTACACATTGTTTGCACAAATTGTTTCATTGAGGGCGTCATCCCATCATAGAAGAAACTGATGGTGCGCCACTTCTCATACCCATGATGTGGACAAGAATTTAACAAATCTTTATATCGCTCCCAACATTGATAAAATAATTCGTTTTATTTTTTAGCAAAGTTTGTTATTTGTCTTTTCAAAGCATTTGTCCTATGAACTGGGAAAAACTTTTTAAGGAATTCAGTTTGTAGTTCTTTCCATGTTCCTACAGATTTAGGCTTAAGAGAATTCAGCCAAGTCTTGGCTTTATCCTTCAAGGAAAACGAAAACAATTTTAGCCTGATAATGTCTTCACTACAAGCCTGCTCAAATGTTGCACATACTTCCTCAAATTCCTTCAAATGTAAATAAGGGTTTTCAGAATCTATACCATGGAATTTGGGAAGCAAGTTTATCATTCCAGCCTTAAAAGTGAAGTGCGTGCAGGTTGCAGGTACACATGCAAGGGCCGCATTGGTGCATCATGTTCATTCTCATTTTCATTAATATCAGGGTTACTACCCTGATCAGCCATATTGTGTAGTGTGTGTGATAGAACAGAGAATTCAAACAAAGGATTCCCAATCAAAATAGTAGAATTATTTCTAACTAATCTTCCACTGGTATCTCTATTCCACGAGTGCATACACAAGCAACAAAAATTTCAAAGAGAGATATAGAACGAAGTTACCAAATTTTGAATAAAAATCCAATGAAAAGCTTTTTGTTCCAGATAGCCTCAGAATACTCCAAATGTCCTACAAAATAAGCAGCCAAATTAACCTAAGAATAATTGAAATTGACTAAACTATGCTAGAAAGAAAGAAACTAATTAGAAGATTAATCCTAAACTTCACTCCTCGGTAACGGCGCCAAAATTTGATCTAACCCAAGCGAAGGTTGACAAATTATAATATATGCTCGGTAAGTCCAAGGTCGAACTACAGGGAATGATGTAGGATTATTCTACTCCAAACTAATCTAATTACTACTTAGCTTAGCAAATTAAAATTCTTATTAGGAAATTTTGTAGAGAAATTGTAATTTAACTAACTACTAAAATGATTATTAAAGATTCAATTAAAACTAATTAAAGATAGGAAAGATAATCGATGAGAGATATCAAAGCTTCAAGGATTAATTATTTAATTAATATTCTACGTCTATTTAATTTCGTAATTACATTCAAATAATGATTTGACCTAATCGGAAGATATTTCATTCACATTCATCATATCCATTAACATAAAAATATCGATTGAAAGTTTCTCATTAACAAGTATAGTCTACTAATCACAAGGAATTATAAGCATTCGCCGTACCTTATGTTAACGACAAATCAAATAATTGTATAGATTATGACTATTTTCAAAACATCGCATTCAACCAAATAAGCATTAAAAAGCTCATCTTTATAAACGTAAAAATACCAATCAAATAACGTCACCTCTAGCTTTGACAAAAGATTTAACTATGCATATTCAAGAGAAAAAGAAAAATCAGATTCGGAAGAAATTGCATTTATAATACTGTTGCAGGAACACTATTCATAACACTGTTCACATTTTACTGTACACCGTAGCAGAAACACTGTAGCAGCGCACTGTTCACCCGCGAACACTATTCATCATCTTCCTCAGCTTGACGGCACTATAGCAAATGCGCAGGTACTGTAGCAGATGCAAAAATAGCGCAAAAACTTCCTTTTTTTCCTCGAATCTCTTCCTCTTCTTCCCTCCGTCGATTCTCCTCTTCCTCCTTTTTAATTTCCGGCCAAAATCCCACCGGAACACGACTCAAATCACGACCCAACTTTTGAAATGAATCCTCTGTTTTTTTTCAAAACACCGACACCCAGCTCGTCCAAAAACCGTCTTTTCGATCCCCCTCTTCTTCGGTTTTTATAAGCAGATCCAAAGAATCCTAAACCCTTCAATTTCTGATTTGGATGAACCCAAATCCGTTCTGTTTCAGAGAGTCCCCATTGAGCACTTCTGTTTTTTTTCAATTTCTGTTTCAATTCCCAACTTGGGCACGATTCCTCTGAAATCCTATTCTGCCACGACTGCCGCCGATTCGCCGTCCTGTCAAAATCGCCGGTCATCACTTCCGTGTTCGAGCCCAGGCCAATCGTCCTCTTCATCTGCCGGTGCTCCTCTGTCACGCCGATGGTCGCCATAACCGCCGCTTCGAGTGCCTCCGTCGAGCTTGACCCATCGCCGGCGTCACTGCTCCGTCGGCTTCTTCCGTCGGGCTCTGCCCTCGTACCACCAGCCCGCCTGATCTTGTCGGCGCTCGAGCTTCTCTGTTCGACACCCTAGCCGATGGCTCGAGTTGTTTCGTTTTTTTTTGTTTTTTTTTCTTTTCAACCCAAGCCGGACCAGCCGGTTCAATTTCCTTTTTTTTTTCTTTTTGAATTCAAATAAAACCCGTCCACGCAATCTCAACCGCCGATTCAAATCTGCACGTCCGTACTTTAATTTTGCGCCAGTCTTCTCTTAAGTGACTCATCAACGGTTCAGATCTTCAATACGCGTGATATCAGCTCTTGGGTCACTTTGGCACTTCAAAATAAGTCTAATGCGCTCGTCTGCTACCGATCTGCAATTCGCATTTTTAAACCTGCAATAACAAAACCAAACTAAAATTAGACGCATAATAAAAATATGATTCCTTAAATTCTTTAATGCATTTAAAATAGTTAATTAGAGTAATTTAATTATTAATCCCCTAATTACTATCCTAACCACAAATAACCTATTTTATTTATATTTTATCATAAAAACTACACCAGCATATAGGTAAATAAGGCATATAAATATGTATATTTTATGCTTATCAAATACCCCCAAACCTATATTTTGCTAGTCCCTGAGCAAAAGAAACAAAACAAAGTCACACAAAATAAAACTAAAGTAAATTAAACTAGAAAAATAAATACCACTTTCGTAGGGAACACGATTGCATTGAGCGTATGCAACAACCCGTTAAACCTCTAGGTGTTCCTAGTAGGACGAGTTTTGTCTCGTGAGGGTTTACAGCCATGTTACCTACAAACATGTACTTATGAAATTAACCTTATTAATCTAAGTGCAAAAAACAAAATAAACACTTCAAAAACAAACAATCCTATTATCCCTTCAAATACAAATCACAATGTTTTAAGAAAATCAACCACATGTACTTGCATTTATAATCAACTGGAATATAGAAGCCCTCAAGTAAGTGGTTTTATTCTACACCTTCATCTTGGAAATTTCGCTCAATATAATATGAAATGATAATATAATAGTAAAAGTGTAGAACATTATAGCAATACATCCTGAATTTCTGTTTTACACATATCCAGTGTTACTCATTAACCAAAGAACATCAGAATTAACATAGTCATCGTAATCTTTAGGTTCATGATAGCATAAATCTGCGCGCCTCCTTCGGGTCCAGCATTCTAGATTTGAGAGGATAATACACCATAGACTTTTTTTTTCTTTTTCTTTTTATTTCATTTTCAGCAGAACTGTGTAAGGCCTAACTTCAAGATGCTTAGGTTTAGCAATGACTCCCAGCACAGTTGGCATAGGGCATTAGGTTTTAAGAGACCGCTTCAGGCCCGAGCATCAGCCTAAGTTAATCCTATAAAGTCAAGCAGCCCCTTTCTTTTGTTTTTTTTTCTTTTTTTTTTCATCATTCATTTTTTTTTCATCAACATTCATATTTTTCAGCAATCTGATCATGTCCAGGTTGTATTATACTCTCAACCTATTTCCGGTTCCAAGCCCTTGCCATAGCCAAGTAAATGGTCTATCATGATCTTTTAAGCTCAACAGACAA
The DNA here is from genome assembly GCA_039654745.1 of Houttuynia cordata. Lineage (NCBI taxonomy): Eukaryota > Viridiplantae > Streptophyta > Magnoliopsida > Piperales > Saururaceae > Houttuynia > Houttuynia cordata. The sequence continues at coordinate 59,228,377 of CM077503.1, forward strand.
CCACATAGCATCCAATGACGATGACTAAAGACATCCCATTGAAGATTAGTATTTAACAAATCTCTAGAGGGTATTACTTTATGTACTAGTGTGTGTGAGTGAGTTTTATTAACTCAAGCACATGATCCAAGAGGACTGTAACAGAAAGATATGCTCAGTTAAGTGTTTCTATCCTCCAGTATACTTACTCACACTTCCAATGTAAATTAATTTCTTAAAAAATGGAATATACATCAAGAAGGGATAAACTATCAAAACCTATAAAAAATACTAACAAACAACCTAAAAACTAATCAAATTTTTAGTTGTTTTTCTTTTTCTATTTTTTTTAAATAAACAATGTTATTCCTATATACCCCCAAACCTAAACTAAACATTGTCCTCCATGTTAAGAATGAAATGAAGGATAAAATAAATAAATAAATAAAATAAAATCAAGGAAAGATGTTACCTGGAGAACTGCAAATTGCTAAAATCCCATGCGAGTGAAAAACATCAACAAATAAAAAGATAAGTGCAATCACAATATCCAACAAGAAAACATCATCTAACAAATAAATAACCTAAAAATAAAGAAAAAGCTGGGCTGCCTCCGAGGAGCGCTAAGTTTCTTGTCTTCAGGCAGACTGAGTGTAAGAGCATTCAATCATGATAAGTGGGATCAAACAGAGGAATACTCTCCACTTCTGAGGGAATCAATTCCAGGAATGGCTTAAGTCTTTGACCATTTACTTTAAATACATTACCATTCAATGGATTTTCAATTTCTACAGCTCCATGAGGCACTACAACAAAAATTGCCTTTAGCGACGGCAAAATCCGTCGCTATAAATCATCAATCTGTCGCTACAACTTTAAAGCGACGGATTTTTTCCACAACTCCGTTGTTATAAGTGGCACCGCTAATGACATTTCGACGGAAAAATGCCAATATGTACCAACAATTTTTGCAACAGATTAATTTCTGTCGCAAATGTATATTAGCGACGTTTTTCTGCTGTCGGTAGAAACTTTTAACGACAGGTTTGCAGACGGACTATAACCTCCGTTAAATGCTTATTGCGACGGTTTTATGTCATTTGTGACAGATTGTATCCGTCGGTAAAGACTTCAAAAAAATAAAAAAAAATAGCCGCTTTATGCTGCTAATATGGATAACAAGTATTTATTCATAAAATAGTATCTAAAGTAAGTTACCTTGCTTAGCTGACCAAAAAAATGCTTTCACAAATTTATGTCAGAAGCAAAAATGGCCAATTAGAAGATATCTTATTGGCATGTGATATAAAATACATATAATACCCCACCCACCAGATACAACATTCTTGGGCTTTTTACATATTACCTGGCGCCAGGTTTGGTTTTATCATATCACCTGGAAAAAGATAGTTCCTTTCATATGACCTGGAAGCTACGCAAAATACCCTTGTCTTCTATATACGACAGCATGGGTTTTTGTAATTTTTTGAGAAGGCGTTTCGGAGAAGAAGGAAAAGGCGGTCCGGAGAAGAAGGTGTTTCGGAGAAGTTCCGTGCAGCAGCTCCGGCCATAACGTCGCCGGCGCCAGCGCCGTCCAAACCAGGAAAAGTATCTTGCTGCCAAAACACGAAAAAAGAGCGGGAAAGCAGTTGATACGCAAACACAACTGCGAAAGAGTAATCGTCCATTAAAAAATGGTACGTCAACTTGAAATTCAACGTTTGATATAATGTAAATTTGATTGAGAGATGAAAGTTGAAAATTTGTAGAGTTTTCTACTTTTTCCTACTGTCGTGTATTCCATAACACGACAATAACAATAGTCGTATATTTTACAACACGACTATTTTCAATCAAGGTTTATTAATTAATTTCGTTATTGTAATGCCAGGTAAGGATGGATTTGATACCTTTGTGCTTACACTACGATGGAATGTTAACAAATTCTGATGGGTATGTGGGCGGGAAACTGAAGCTCATGTCTATTGATACACAAGTAAAGTACATGGGACTGTTGCAACAAGTGGAAGAAAGATTACCGATGAAGTCTCCATCCGGTACATTATCTTTGTCATATCTTGTTCATTGTGGAACCCGATACGTCCTTGAAGACGATGAAGACGTGAAGACAATATTCGTCCTTCACAACAAGAGGCGATGCACAGATGGACCACTCGATCTATACGTGGAGTGGACTTCTGCTGGAAATAACAACACGGAGAATTCCATTGCCAATAAGCAAATAGTTTCCACTGTGGATAAGGACGGCGAGAATTCAATGCCTCCACATGGGAGGCCGGCCAGTAAGACACCACAGGAGAGGCCGTCCAGTCCGGGGAATAAGTCACCTGCACCAGCAGTTGAAGGAGGAAAAGATGAAAATTGTTCTCTTGAAACCGTGAGGTAAGGGGTGAAATTAACGAGTGGACATATCTTAAAGTCGTGTTGCATACGACACGACTGGAATTCAAGTCGTGTTGTATATGATGCGACTAGAATTACAGTCGTATTGTATACAATACGACTGGAATTGAAGTCGTGTTGTCGACAACACGACTAAATAATCAAGTTGTTTAGACGTTTTTGTACAATATGCATGCCATTCTTACCATGTTGTTATCGCAGATTGGGAGATGATAATAAAAATATAAAGGATGAATTTCCGAATGAAGTCGATAACCAGTTTCAGATGAATGGGTTCAATGGTGAAGATGAAGATGAGGATCAAGACGAGGATGAAGAGAAAGATGAAAATGAAGACGAAGATGAAGATGAACAAATACCGTGGTCTACAGATGACTGGGATGAGCCTCTCACACTACCAGCTTTTCCCCGGCCGCATCCCACGGGAGGAGACCACTCTGTGTCAGGTATAGAACTCCAACAAGCAGCGAGAGTATCCATTGTCGCGTCGGGGGCAGAAGACTTGGACGACAATGAGTACAACAATATTGATGGTGAAGGTGGTTGGGATTGGGGTACCTCTTCACCGCGGGCCGGTCCTGCAAAAAAATATGAGGAGGAGACAATGTTGACCGGCAGTTTGCAAGGAGACGACTATGAGGCACAACTTGCCTTAGGGGCTGGATTCGAAAGTATAAAACAGTTCAAAATGGTTCTTACTGATTTGGCAATCAAGGGGAAATTCATGTTCAAAGTGGCGGACGAGAACAAGGACACCTTTGCTGCAAAGTGCAAGATTACAGGGTGCAAGTGGTACATACGGGCTTCGAATCTAGTTGACGGAGTCACTGTGACAAGGAGTGAAGGAAGGCATACATGCGACATTTTAATAAGTTCTAAAGATCATCCATTGGCCTCACACTTATGGATTGCACGGAAGTGTCATGGCCTCCACAAGGATTCAAACTCCATAAAAACGGCTAATATCCAACAGTACATTGAGAAACATTGGGGCGTCAAAGTGAACTATCAAAGGGCATGGAGGGCGAAAGAGGAATTGATACGATTGAACGATGGCAACCCGGAAGACGCATATCGTATTTTGCCCCATTATGGAAAGGAATTAGAGCGGTCTAATCCAGGTACATATGTGGTGATTGAAAGATGTTGTGATATTCCGGAAATTGAAAATGAGGAAGCCGGATACGAGTTCAGACGTGTTTTTTGGATCTTCGGCCCGGTCGCAAGAGCATTCCGAAGATCACTTAGGCCGCTGCTCATAGTTGATGGAACATTCCTGAAAGGAAAGTACCCCGGAGTGTTATTGGTTGCAACAACAGTCGACGGGAACCAACAATTAATGTGTGTTGCATTTGCAGTTGTTGACAAAGAGACTATAAATTCGTGGTACGTATGCTAAGAAGATTGTATGAGTAGTCGTGTCTTCGAGCAACACGACTACTCATACAGTCGTGTTGTTTCGTATACGACTGTGTAGCCCCTATCTCTTCTTGAATCTGCTTTCACTCTGATTGCTGCCTTGCAGGAAGTGGTTTCTCAGCCTACTCAAAGCCACCCTCTTTACGGACCCCCCGGCGTCTCTGAATACAATTGTCTCGGATAGACAGAAGGGACTTCTAAGAGCGGTTGCTGATGTATTTCCTAAGGCTCACCATGGGTTTTGCCTAAGGCATATGGCTGCCAATATGCTTAATCAATGGAAGGATAAATACTTGAAAGACCTTCTATTCCGAGCTGCAAAATGCTTCCGGATAACAGAATTTGATGAAATCATGCACAAGATGAAGGACCACAATGAGGAGGCATGGAAATATGTTCAGAAGATTAATAAAAAAAATTGGGCTAACGTGGAATATCCGGGTAAAAGATATGGCATGCTCACATCAAGCATATCAGAAAGTGCAAATAATATGCTATTGAAGGCTAGATTTTGGCCAATAACTCGTTTGATCGAGCAAACTCGTGCGACCACGACCTCCCATTTCCAGAGACGCCGCATGGAAGCAAATCGGCTAACAACACCATTAACCAAGTATGCACACAATCATATCAACGAAATGAGGAATAAGAGTGCTGGAACAGTCAGAGTGCAACCGCTATCATTATGGCAGTTTGAAGTCACATCTTTATACCATGTGGTAAGAATTCATTCCGCAATGGTTTCCGATAATTCAATTCCGGATTAGTCGTGTCGTGCAATACACGACTAATGATATAGTCGTGTTGTCGCCTATACGACTAATGATATAGTCGTGTTAGCCATGACACGACTAGTGATATAGTCGTCTTAGCGGCGACACGACTATTAAAATAAGAAAACTATTTCACAACAAGAATATTCATGTTGTTGTCATATTTTTTCCTCAGGATGTTGTTGACCTAACGAAGAGAACCTGCACATGTGGGTTCTTCCAGAGCATGGGACTTCCTTGCAAGCACGCCATTGCATGTATCGATGAGAGGAGTTTTGACCCGGTGGAATATTGTGAAAAGTGGTACCATGCATGTCTGTACCGCACAACATATGAAGAAGTAGTTTTCCCTACTTTAGACAGGAGTCAGTGGGGGGATTACGGGGTTTTATTCAAATGCGAACCGCCCATGCTCGATGCACCAAAGAGGGGTAGGAGACAGACAAAGAGAATCGAGTCACCGCCTGACCCACCAGAGAGGTTGAGGGTGAGATGTGGCAACTGTCGACAAGTTGGTCACAACCGTAAAAGGTGTACTAACCCAACGGTTGCGAAAGAAGCAAGGAAGCGCAGATATCGAAGACTCCCGCAACAAGGCAATCTGGGAACGGATGATTCAGCGCCGAGACGACCCTCTGGCTTACCTAAGGCTCTACCCTTCTTCACTTAGGTCGATCACAAATTCATGTATAACAAATATTACTCTACCGCAATGTATGCATGTAGTCGAATATTTCTTTGAATGCAAGTGTCGTGTTACATAAGTGTCGTGTTGTATAAGCGCCCTCCCGTGGTTGAAAGACGCCGATCATTCTTTGTTTCCTCACGTACATGACAGAAAAATAAATTGGACTCCATCATAGTCAGCGCAGAGTCGACATAAGAGGAATATAATTGTCGACTATAATAATATACGACTAATAATATAGTCGTGTCTTATGCAACACGACTATATAGATAGTCGTATATGATACAACACGACTATATAGCTAGTCGTATATGATACAACACAACTATATCAGATGTCGTGTTTCATAAGAGTCGACACTAAGCGGCTTTCCAAAACACTGTAGACATGAAAAAAATGAATTTGAATTTATTGAAAGCATACTGTATGTACATGGAAGAAGATTCAGAAAACCACAAAAAAGTGTCGACTGTAATATTATACATGTACAAAAAAAGCTCCAAAAAGAATATTAGTCTTCATCCGACATCCTCAAAAACCCCGCAATTATGACAGCCTGATTTTGCTTTTCGATTGAATCGTCGTCAAACTCGCTGTCGATAACCCCGCGAATCATAGTTGCAGCAATTATTGGGCGCCACTTTCGTGTAATTGTTGACTGATCAAACTCAGGTGGGTTGACATTGGACGCCAAGTGCGCCACGTACATCATGATGAAGATGCCATAGTCTTTTGAGTTCTCTTGGCAGGGCGCTTTGGCGATCTGAGTCATCTTCCAGTCGATGCAACGGATGAGTCCCAGTGTGTGTGCCATGACAAGGTTCATAAAGTTCGTGAATTTCTCAGCTGCGACCCTGTGATATGGATACAACTAGGGTTTGCCGGATAGGGGGTTGTAGAAACGTCATACACCAACTGGGAAGTGTACATAGACGAGGCAGAAATGGGAACCAGTGCGGATTGGAAAAAAGGCGTAGAACATGTTCCTGTTCAATCCCTTGAACATCCTCCCAAGTTTTTTTATCAATTTTGTATTATTGCCCCCTTCTATGTATTCCTGCAAAATCGCAATAGAATAAGAAAATCACGAACTAGAAACGTGAAATTAGCGCTCGTGATGCAGAAAAAACTTACGTTGTCGAATATTTCTTTGAATGCGTGACATCCAAAAAAACTGAACGGATACTTCAGCCGTTCTCTGTCATTACGCTCCCGTAATAGACCAAAAAATTCATCTATAACCTGTATAAACCAACAACATATTCAAAAATTGGCAATATTCAAACAATAATCGACTTTAGGAATAGTCGTGTCTTCGACATACACGACTATGCGTAAAGTCGAGTACTTTATATACGATTTTATGAATAGTCGAGTATGTTATATACGACTTTAAGAATAGTCGAGTATTGTATATATGACTTTAGGAATAGTCGAGTATGTATACTTACATTGGTGTTAATTTCTGTTGTTTGCAGGAGGGATACGTAGTCATCATCACATAGCGTTGGGATAGGATAAGCCTTCCTTGGATTGACTTTCCATCTTGATATTTCCACTCTATCCCGCTCTAACAACACCCCCATGTCGAAGCATAACTCCAAATTTCCATAGTTTTCTGGGAGTTCAACTTTATGCTTAGCCTTTTCTGGGGTTTGCAGGACATCAACGTCAACAGCATGGGATGACGTTAAGCCAGTTGCCTCCTTCACCTCCTCCTCCTTCACCTCCTCCGTTGCCTCCTCCTCCTCCTTTGCCAATGCATCCTCCTCCTTCTTCTCGACCTCCTCCTTTGCCCATTCATCCTCCTTGGCCGTTTGGATATCCGACTGCTGTAGGGAAGAGATCACCTCATCGATGATAGAGGTTGTTCGTCGGTCGGATAAGGTATCTTCAGAGTCGGCATTCGGATCTTCTGCCAAATTCTTCCTCGCCTTCTCCTCCGCCATTCTCCGTATATGGTCATCTTCCCTAAGCCTCTGCAATTCCCTCGCAGAGACAGTCCTCATTCTCCTCCTTACCACTACACCAGGGGGGAATCTGTCCTGGCCGTACGTCGGACGGGACTCCTCTTCTGCACGCTCCATGTGTTCGTCAAATTCTGGTTGGAGCTTCTTCAAAAACAACTTCCCGGTGGCTCTCTTTGTAGCCCGTTCAACCTTATCTTCCACATCCGCCTGCTTTATGGGAGCTAAAATGACATTTTAAATATTAGTGTTAGTAGCAGCAAGAAATATAACATAGTCGTGTAGAATTCAACACAAAAGAAGGAATAGTCGTGTACAATGCATCACAAAAAATTAGCAAGTCGGGTTGAATGCAAGACGAAAAATTAGCTAGTCGTGTTAAATGTGACACGAAAATTGGCTAGTCGTGTTGCATGCAATATGAAAAATTAAATAATCGTGTTACAACTTACCTTTACCCCAGTTCAATGAATCGCTGGCTGACTTGTGCGCCGGCTCCTTTCTGCGCATGGCCATCGGAGTTTGCTTCACGTGGTCCTTGTCATCGGGCCGCTTCTTTGCCTCCTCATTGTGATGGACCGATGACTTCCTTATCCTCTCCTTCTTCAGCTCTTCACTCTTCTCCTCCTTGGCATGCTCAAAGTTGTGACCCTCTAACAGCGTTGACGCTGTGGCGGCAGATGCCTTGATACAGTGAAGAACCTCTCACAGAGGTCTGACGGCCCTTCCCATCTCCTCATACGACGACAGAGAGATCTCAATTAGTGACTGTATGCCCTGAAGCGAACCCTCCAATCGCCCCAGGGCAGTAGACTGAGCAGTTGTCCTCGAGGAAGAGCGGGTAGGTTGTTTAGGATTCCTCTTCATTTTCGGCCTCTCCGTCTTATCTGGTCGCGGATGAGGGGCCTAGGGGAGGCAAAGGAATGAGAGATGCCTCTTTGGCCATGGGGACGATGACATCGACGACGTCTTCCCATACGTCGAGATTATCGAATAGACCCTTCCAGTAGTCGGTCATACGGTGCTTCTTCTGTGCACCCATCTTCACCTCTGTAATTAGGGCCCCACTTCCTGGCCACCTTTTCACCCTCGGACTGGTAGGGCCGAACGCAGAATGGAAGATTGTCGTGTGCTCAAAAAAACAAATCGGCATAGTAATCAGATGAAGACATTAGTAAAAGTCGTGGATACAGTCAAGTCGTGTACTATTATAGTCGACTATAATAGTACACGACTAGAAATTTAGTCATGTCGTATGCAACACAACTACATAATTAGACGTGTTGTCTAGTAGACGACTATATATCAAGTCGTATTGTATAATAGACGACTATAAATAAAGTCGTGTTGCATAATAAATGACATTAATAAAAGACGTGTTGCATAATAAACGACATTAATAAAAGACGTGTTGCATAATACATGACACTTAGAGCCTTTTGAAGACTGTAAAAACATACAAATACTATATACCTGAAGGACATATGAGGCGCCGTTTAGGTATCCACCTCCCAGCCCTTTACTTCTCCCACCCACTAGTCTGCTGGTGTGGGTTATACCAGAAACCAACATCGTATGAATAGCCTCAGCCCAATTGTATGAGCTCATTCTTGGGAGGTCTTCAATATAAGGGTAGAAAGAGGGATGCACCACTCTCGTGCTATGTGGAAATAGCACCGTGGAGATGAGGAGGCAGATGATCATCCTCGCCATGTCCTCCTCTGGCATCTTCATTTCGCCCTCGCTAAGCTTCTCAATGATTTCTTCAATATGTGGAATATCCGGTTTCCTTACGGTGAAGTACTTTCTGAAGAATTCACATTCCGTTCGCCGTGGCACAAAGGGAAGGACCTCAACTCTTTCGCCCTTAGCGGGCAATCCAGTGATAAGAGCAACTTCTTACTCTGTGAAATGTACCGTTCTCCCCTTGATATTGAAGACCTTCGCCTCCTCATCCCAATACCTAACCAAATGGTCGATGAGGTTCCGAGAAACAACTACGTCCTCACCTTCAAAGATGACAGAGAACCCAGCTTCTCTGATCAGTTGGTAGCATCTTTTTCATCGCCCCCGGTTGATAAAACGTCTTAACCGCTAGTCGCGGATTGCATGTTTTCTTGCCTAATCGGTCCATCGGAGCCTTCCTCTTCCTGCCCCTCTGTCTTCGCTCCCGAGGTGCAACGAAGAATTCCTTATCTTCCTCCTCTTCCGATGGTATTTCCTCCGTATACTCATCTTCTTTTGTATCCATCTGCAATGAGATAGGTAGAGTGGTCAGTAGAACAGTCGTGTTGGAAACATTGGCAATCATAATAGTCATGTTGCATAGTACACGACTAACGCTCAAGTCGTGTTGTATATAATACGACTTTATGCTTCATCTTAAAAATTAGAAATCTTAAATTCTGAGCTTCTGGAACTAAAATAAGTAAGGATTTTTCTAACTTACCGTGGTTTAGTGGTATTTATGTGTGTATTTCCTCGTACGTGCCTTTCAAACGCTTCCTCGCCGCAAACCGAACCTCAATCATACACTCTGCCGGTTGCTCGAAGGCGCGGGGAGCCACAGGGGAAACTCAACTTGTTTGTCCCCAAAATCCCAGGAGTTTTACACGATAATCGCCGCCCAAACCGCACTCTCCGTCAGTCATGTCGTCAAAATCCAACGGGGAGCGCCGGAGAAATCGAGTAGGGGGGACGTTAAATCGGATCTTCAAAAACCTTGGTGCAGCTGGAAATTGTCGGAAGACTCGCCAGCGGCGTCGCGTCTGGAAATCACCGGAAACCTTCTTTTTTTTCGTATCGTATCCAACACGCCCTATTCGCCCAGTAATAACACGATAAATATACAAGAGGGGCATTTTTGGTACTCCAAGTATAGATTCCAGGGGATATGAGATAACACAAGAAAAACCAGGTGATATGGAAAAAGCAAACTTCGTGCCAGGTAATATGTAAAAATCCCTCCTTAGCTTATGAAAATGAGACAAACATCATTTTACATATATGTTGGTAGAACATGGAAGCAGACCTGTTGCAACTTGTACTACATCAAGACGTGTTTCACATATGGGAGGAATTGTGAAAAGAGCCCCCCCAGAAGGAATGGAAGCTAGATGAAGCTTAGAGGGCTTTTTTAGCAATCAGCCAACAAGCCTAGCCTCCTGGTATTTCCTCTTTCTCCCAATAGTTTGCACATCCATGTGCCAATCAATGAGTCATCACTTCTTCGAGGAGGTTTCTTCATTATATCCCAGTCAGGAGGGATGAATCTGCGACCAGGTTGACCCACAAAAGCTGAACAGGTATAAGCCCTTCAGGAATGCCTAGTGCCGCTGTCAGAAATATAGAGGCAACTTTGCCAATATTTGAAGATATCATATACCTGAAGCAACATGAAAGCAAGACGCATACAGAAAAATTTACTATGAATAAAAAGGAAAGAAAATGCCAACTGTAGCTCTAAAAAATTTTATAGCGTGTCAATTGGAGAAAAACAACATCAGCAGATATCAATCCTGCTTATATTGATCTTATTCTAACTTGGACATTTCTTCCTTGCCATCTCCACATCAAATCTCATGCTACTGTGACTATTATATCACATCCCGGAATCTGAAATTTCAACCTCTCAAAAAAAGACAATTTCATCCTGTAAAGGTAAACTACCTGATAAGTGCTTTCATGTTATTGTAAATAGATCTGCCTTCACCAACTGTGGCAACTATTGTACTAAAATTATCATCTGCCAAAACCATGTCAGATGCTTCTTTTGCAACCTGGCAGGAATAAAAGACATTAATTAGATAGTGAGACATGCAGTCATGTTTTGCCTGACAAGGAAAGGGTAAAAACAAGCAATAAGTGAGCATAAAAAATCCCTATGATAAATCATCCAATTAAAAATGTTAATCTATATTCATTGAGGAGAAAACAAGGTGCTAAAAGAGATGAACCTCACTAACATAAACATAACATAAACACTAGATAGTTAAACAGCCGTTGGACTTACAAGTATGGTGTCACCCTTACCCTCAATCCCACCATGCCGACAAAAATCAGATCACTCTCAATTGATGGGTAATTTGATGGATCACATAAGAACCTGTGAGCTGGATGGTTCTCGCCATCATAGGTTGCAAAGTCTGATAGATCCCCTTTGTAAGCATAACCTAAACAATGCAAAGCTTGTGAAGACATTTCATGAAGAGCACTACCAATTGCATCTTTTGAAGCTGCGTCCAAAGTTGCAATTGAACCATCAGACAATTGTACATACACGCTTCTTTCTAGTAAATTCTCTACTGCTCCCTGCAAAAATAATCCAATTGTTCGAAGCTTAAAGGCCTTTCTACACGGCAAAAGCTTTACACACAATATAAAGAAGGGCTATGACAAAAAATAAAGGATCTGAAGCTAGACAGCAAGGACAAAATACTGCATAAACGAGAGACACACCTTAACGAGTAATTCATTTCTTCCTGTTCTTGACTTGACATATCTCCCATGAACTTTCGAATACGGTCAAATTCAAGGGTAGCAATTCTTTTTTCTTTATTGTTCCAATATTGACAGCAAGCTTCGATAGGTCCAACAAAATATCAAGCAGAAAGAATGTGACCTCTTATGTTTACATAAAAGAAGTAAGTTACATTAAAAAAATCTTAAATTCACATATGTAATGCAGAAGATCCCAGTGATACACGATCAAACCCTGTAGGAGGACCCATTTTCTCAACTAGAACCTGCAAATAGAGCATAAGATGAAAGAAAGTTATAACATAAAGCAGAGCAGTTAGTCAACTGAATTGCTAAATTCAATGACCAAAGATGTGCGGTTACTAGATTATATCTTCCGATTTTGTGATAGTAAATTGCATACATTATTCTACTATGGTAATATCTGCTTTACCCATTACCTTTAACGCGGCCTCAGTGGGCATGCCTGTAGTTATAAACTGATGAGCAGATTGGGTAACATCTGCATCATTACATACTGCTGCCACCTTTGTAATTGTCTAAAGATTCACATCCACAAGACTTGGCCAATTCTGTATTATCCCCTCATGAGGATCATAAGAACTCCCTTCTACTTTAAATGTCCGAAGAAAACCAGATGAGGATTGCATTGCCACAAGTTTTGCCACAGACTGTTTGTTTGTGGTCAAGGTTCCTATTTTAAGAGAACAAATGCAGTTGTGCAACCCAATGTCTCCACACTCGGCAATTCCTAACCAGCGCATTGCACTTCCACACTCGGCAATTTCCTAAGCCTAGCCTCCTGAAGAAATTAAATAAACTAAACACAAAACCAAGAAGAAGAAGAAGGACGAGGAGACTTACAGTCTAAAGAGAGCCTATCCACCGATACAGAGAGCCCATCTGGTCCCACCACACCGACAGCTTCGCCGCAGCATACTCCTCCACCGTCAGGCCGTCCCTCCTCCCCATACACCGATGCCGCAATCACGACTCTCAGTGCTCGCCGACGATTGCCCGCCGCCTAGGGTTTCGTCGTGTACAGGAATTTGGGGAATTTTTCGAATTGGAAATAATGGTGAGCTAGGGTTTGGGTCTGAGGAGGCCATGGTGGCGGAATTAGGCGATTCGGCTCTGAATTTCATCTAGGATTTTCAAATAAGATGGGGTTGATTGACCATAATAAGAAGAGAGGGATTTCTCACAGGGAACACGATGACGAGTCCGCAGGCAGCGGCCTAGGTCCCGATGAGGAGGATTGGACCATGATGAGGAGGGGCGCGGCTTTAAAGGCCATCAGCCTTGATGAAGAAACCCTAAGAGAAGGTGGCGGCCAAGAGCGGAAGAGAAGGGAGCAAAGGGAGAAGGAGAGTGAAGTGAAGAAGCCCGTCAGCCTTCATGTTTTTCTCTTCGACAGAATTTTTACTGCCGAAAAAACTGTCAAAAAGTATACAGACAGACCATTTTCCGTCGTAAATATCCGTCGTAATAAATATCAATGCCGACGGATAGAGATCCGCCGAAAAAAATCCGCCGCTAATGTCATTCCTTTTACGACAGATTAAGTTCCGTCGCCAATGATAGATATTATCAACAGATTCTTTTCTGTCAAAAAAAATCCGCCGTTAAAAGCCAAATTTATTGTAGTGAGGATAAACAGTTTTAACAATAAATGGACCAGTCCATCTAGAACGGAGCTTGCCAGGAAATAAATGCAATCTAGAGTTATATAAAAGAACTTTTTGTGAAGGTTCAAAAGTTTTTCGATGAATGTGTTGATCATGCAAAACCTTCATTCGTTCTTTGTAAATTTTTGAATTCATATATGTATCATTCCTTATTTCGTCCAATTCATTTAGTTGAAGCTTACGCACAAAACTGGCATAATCCAAATTAACATTAAACATTTTTATAGCCCAATATGCCTTGTGCTCCAACTCCACAGGCAAGTGGTAAACTTTTCCATAAACAAGTCTAAAAGGAGACATACTAATATGAGATTTAAATGCTGTACGGTATGCCCAAAGTGCATCTGTTAACTGCAAAGACCAATCTTTGCGATTTGGGTTAACCGTTTTCTCTAAAATATGTTTAATCTCTCTGTTGGCAAGTTCAGCTTGCCCACTTGTTTGTGGGTGATAAGGGGTAGCCACCTTATGTGTAATTCCATATTTTTTCATTAATGCCTCGAAAGGTTTATGGCAGAAGTGAGAACCCCCATCACTTATGATTGCACGGGGTATACCAAACCTTGATAGAACATTTTCTTTCAAAAAGTGTATAACAATTTTATGATCATTATTTCTACAAGGGATGGCCTCTACCCACTTGGAAACATAGTCAACAGCCACTAGGATGTACAACTAGCCAAACGAAGGTGGAAATGGACCCATAAAATCGATACCCTAACAATCAAATACTTCAATCACTAAAATGGGGTTTAAAGGCATCATATTCCGACGAGTTATTCCACCAAGCTGTTGACAACGTCCACAAGTACGACAATAATCATGAGTATCTTTAAATAGGGTAGGCCAATAAAATCCACATTGTAAAATTTTAACAGCAGTTTTTCTAGTGGAAAAATGACCACCACAAGCCTCTGAATGGCAAAAGGAAATGACATTATGAATTTTCAATACGCGTGATATCAGCTCTTGGGTCACTTTGGCACTTCAAAATACGTCTAATGCGCTCGTCTGCTACCGATCTGCAATTCGCATTTTTAAACCTGCAATAACAAAACCAAACTAAAATTAGACGCATAATAAAAATATGATTCCTTAAATTTAATAATGCATCTAAAATAGTTAATTAGAGTAATTTAATTATTAATCCCCTAATTACTATCCTAACCAAAAATAACCTATTTTATTTATATTTTATCATAAAAACTACACCAGCATATAGGTAAATAAGGCATATAAATATGTATATTTTATGTTTATCAATACCTCAGAAGTTTTCGTTCCACCCGGCCTCCGATTAAAATTTCCCAGTTTTTGCCGCTTGGGTCTTGAAGAATAAACTTGATCCTTTCCTTTGGAAGGTAACCATGAAAGTTCTTGAGGATATGCTGCACATGGTACGTGGTCAGAACAGAAGCTTAAACATAGGAATTAATGCCACATAGAAAGCTCAAGCAAAAGAGGTGGAGTAAGTAGGATAATGACCTATTGCCAAAAAAAGAGTAGAATAATGACTTGAACAGATACTAGCCATCATCGTAAAGGCTTTTTCCTTCTAAAAGGGTCCCATATTTTGTGACTCTATCCAATGAGATAGTCCGTATGGTACTCCTTATCTTAAGAACGGATTATGTAGGTTCCTACATAGATGTTATTGCCATGAGATCCCAAACATCTAAACACCCATGATGCAAAGTAAAGACAGTTACAGGTGAAACATCCAAGCCAAAAAAAATAAGTTGCAGATGAAACAGATAAAAGAGCAACAAACTCTATGGAAAAAGAAAAGTGTAGCTGCAATGCACAAACTTACCATCATTCCAGCCTGCTTCATGTTAGTCTTTAATTTTTGGGTCGGTTCATGTAAGTTTTCGTTATGAGTTTTTTGGAAAATGGAAATCCTGAAGTAAATGAATTTGGGCTATTTATTGTTGGAATTGGTTGATGGAACTTTTGCTTGTGCTTCATTTCAACCTTTTGAGTAGAAGGCTCACATTGACCTGGACAAGAACACATTCTTCAATCATTTAAATTGTGTTTACTTGAAGACGACAAGAAATGAAGCATACAGTGTTCAAAGCATTAACCTGGTTCGACTTGTACCCTCATGCACTTCATGGATATCTGAGAGTGACAATCAAAATGCTTCTTAATTTCATTCATTCCATGTCTTTTCCCTTTAAACCTCTAGAAAGACTCCGAAACATTGACACATCTCGCATTTCGAATACACAAATGTCTCCATCTTTGAGACTATTCCGTGTACGAAATGCATGCCAACCCCAAGAAAAAGAAAGAAATTTTTTGTAAACCCCAAAATGCATGCTAAACCCTATATTAATAATTCTAAATTCCAATTCAACCTCCTTATATATGCTAATGGAGATATCTGAAGGAGCTAAAATGGGGCTGAAGCTTGCATTTCTTTTATTATTACTGTGCTTATATAACAAAGATAAGAAAAAGACACAGAGAAAGTCCTATACACACAGCACATGCAAACCTTTTTACTGTATTTTTAACAAGTTACATGAGATGATTGACGAAAACCCTTAGACAGAAGTTCATGTAAACAAATTTAGACTCAACTAAGAAAATAGCCTGTTCTTCGATAATTTGACAAGAGTAACACACCATGAGGTCCTCGCAATGTACTAAAAAATTGGTAGATGCAAGTAGAGACAGTTGATCAAAATTATCAAGAAAAAAACCTATAACAGACAATTAAATGAGCATTTAAACAAGAATGGGAAAATATTACACTGCAGTGAGAGAAATCGGCAAGCAAGATTTTGGAGAAGTTGGGCTTCCTTGTTCTGGCTTCCTTTTGAACTTCTCCGCCCATTCTGCCAAGTTTGGCCAACTTCCCGGTAATGAAAAGCCAAAAAAGGCCCAGTATGGCCATCTGGCGTTTTCTCAATTGGATGCTGCAGACCTGAGGCGCACGCAACGGTTTGAGGCTTTGAGCGTGCTCAATGAGTGCGCACGCCTCACATATGGATTTTATGATAGACTAATGCGCTAATGGATGCACTGTCGGATTCCTACGATCCACAGTCACTAGTGAAGTTTCACTAGCTGATTTGAATATCAAGCCAGAGGCCCCTGTAATCTTACAACTTAGGGGCCATTTGGGGTGAAAAAAATCAGTTTCATCCACTCCTAAAAAATCTACTCCTAAAAATCCACTAACCAGCTAAAACTTATCCCAAAAATTCTAACTAGTGGTGCTGACTTTTCACACCCCAAACGGCCCCTTACAAGGGTGCTGCGAGTGGTTGTAGTATTACTCTTCCATCAATGTCCCCTCCAAAAGCTAGAAAAAATCAGCTTATTTTTTTCCTTGCAAGTAGTTGAAATTATTATTGGATCTCTAGCAACCTTAAACTTAACAGACCTAAAGATGGATGGTCAACATATTACTTAACACAAATTATGATGTTTCCATTTCATTTGGTTGTTTACTAGTACAATATCCTCATAACTTCACCTCTTTGCCTCTAAATTAAAGTCCAAACTCCAAAGTCAAGCTTTGGCCTATTTGTTTAATTAGACATTTGTCGTCCATCACGTGTCATGTCCCTCCCTTCTCTCTGTCTAATCCATCACACAGATGAACTGGTTCGGTTCCCGTCACATTGGCCGGCCAGTCTTTTTCCATGTTCATTTTTGTACAACGAAGCATGTCTGCATTTGAAAAAGAGTTCGAATTTATTTAGAGGGGGGAGCAAATTCAGCTGTGTAACAATGGAACCATGTTTTTTGTTTGCAATACTGACGGGCTTCCTTGAACAGAAGGTAACTTTTTTGCCTTTATTTTTCTTACTCCATTGGTCCAATAAAACCTATCTGCATTTGATAAAAAAGGGTCCATCATTAGATGGCTGACTTTTTGCTCATGAGGGTGAGGGTGGGGAAAGGGAATTTTTTTTATGCGGGCCTTAAGAGTGATAAATTTCACGCATTTTTCAAATGCAGACAGATTTTATTGAACGGAGAGATATAAGAAAACCAAATGCACTTAGCAGCCGAGCCAGTCCTGAGTGGTTAAGTGACTGACTATGTTCGATTGGCTTTTAATGTGGCTAAGGGAATCTTAATTAATTAATGGAACAGTGAACCGGACCGGCGGGGATGGGAAGCGAAGGAAAGGGATGGCTCATCTGCCGTTAGACGAAACGGCTCCGTCACTGGCAGTTGACATCCTTCATTCCCATCACTTCACGCAAACTGTCCGGATCCGGATAACGCCCATTTGAGACTGTGAAACGGATCCGTCCAGCACCCAAACCACAGGGACTTTGATCCGAACCCAAATTCCCCTGCCCGGATCCAATTTCGACAATCCATTTTTTTTCTCGTTTGGAGATGCCTTCTCCAAGGGAGAAAATTTTTCGGTGTAGATATGACACCAAGCTAGTATGCTAGCGTTAAACTCGTATCAACAAGAGACACGCAACTCTCTTGTGAGCCCCTGTTAAATTCGTTAAAAACTGTATGGCAGAGGCTAACCCCTTACGTTTTAATTTTGATTGTTAGCTGGGGCCCATAAGAAAGTTGCGTCTCTTTTTAATTGGTGGTTGATACCATGCTAGCATGCCAGCTTGGTATTGTATCTACACGGGTTTTTTACATCTTACCTGACGCCAACTTCTTTTTTTTTCATATGACCTGGAAAATGGTCGTTCCTTCTATATGACCTGGAAACTGCCCAAAATACCCCCGTCTTCATGTATAAGCATGGCTGCAGGCATTTTTGGAGGAGGCGTTTCGGAGAAGAAGGAAAAGGCGGTCCAGAGAAGAAGGCGTTCCGGAGAAGTTCCGTCCAGCAGCTCCGGCCATATCATAGCCGGCGCCGGTGCCGTCCAAACTGGGAAAAGTCGTCTTGCTGCAAAAACACGGAAAACGAGCGGAAAAGCAGTGGATACGCAAAAACAACTGTCACAGAGTCATCATTCATTCAAAAATAGTACGTCAAGTTGAAATTCTATATTTTATATAATATAAATTTGATCCAGAGATGAAAGTTGAAAAATTACAGAGTTTTCAACTTTTTTGTAATATCGTGTCTTCCCTGACACGATAATAACAATAGTCGTGTATTTCACAACATGACTATTACACGACTATTTTCAATCATAGTTTTTTTACCCATTTCTTTATTGTAATGTCAGGTAAGGATGGAATTGATACCTGCGTGCTTACACTACGATGGAATGTTCACAAATTCTGATGGGTATGTAGGCGGGAAACTGAAGCTCATGACTATTGATACACAAGTAAAGTACCTGGGACTGTTGCAGCAAGTGGAAGAAAATAACCGCTGAAGTCTCCATCCGGTACATTGTCTTTGTCATATCTTGTTAATCCTGGCACCCGATACGTCCTTGAAGACGATAAAGACGTGCAGACAATATTTGTCCTTCACAACAAGAGGCGATGCACAGATGGACCACTCAATCTATACGTGGAGTGGACTTCTGCTAGAAATAACATGGAGAATTCCACTGGCAATAAGCAAATGGTTTCCAGTGCAGATAAGGACGACAAAAATTCAATGCCTCCAGAAGGAAGGCCGGTCAGTAAGACACCACATGAGAGGCCGTCCAGCCCGGGCAATAAGTCATCCGCACCAGCAATTGAAGGAGGAAGAGATGAAAATTGTTCACTTGAAGCTGTGAGGTAAGGGTTGAAATTAACGAGTAGACATGACTTAAAGTAGTGTTATTGACAAGACGACATGAATTAAAGTCGTGTTGTATATGATACGACTGTAATTCAAGTCATGTTGTATATGACGACTATAATTCAAGTCGTGTTGTATATGACGTGACTGTAATGATATAGTCGTGTTGTATATGACGCGACTGGAATTCAAGTTGTGTTGTCGACTACACGAAAAATAATCAAGTCGTTTAGACGTTTATGGACAATATGCATTCCATTCTTACAATGTTGTTCTCGCAGATTGGGAGATGGTATGCGAAGAAGACTGTATGAGTAGTCGTGTCTTCGAGCAACACAACTACTCATACAGTCGTGTTGTTTCTTATACGACTGTCTAACCCCTATATCTTCTTTCTTGAATATGCTTTCACTCTGATTGCTGACTTGCAGGAAGTGGTTCCTCAGCCTACTGAAAACCACCCTCTTTATGGACCCCCCGGCATCTCTGGATACAATTGTCTCGGATAGACAGAAGAGACTTCTGAGAGCGGTTGCTGATGTCTTTCTCGAGGCTCACTGATCTATACATGAAATATACATTTTATTATCTCCTAAACTTATGTTTATGCTAGTATTCGATTAGAATTTATGCTACTTTAATATAGTTTTTGGTTTTTGTAGGAAACAAGAATAAAACGCAGAAATGAGGTGAAATGTGACTCTAATGATTGAATATTAATTACTTCGATTGCATATCTCTGATGGGACTGATTTAAGCTTCATGTTAAATTACATGAAGTCAGCTTTTCAACGCCACTGACTGTTCACAATTCGGAGTTCTGAGCAAAAAGTTATGATCATTTGAAATATCGCACGCGAAAGAGACACGATTAAAGAGAAGAACCGTCAAGATGAGATTAGATGGATGAAATCGATACAACAGATTTTTAATTTAATAAAAAAAAGAAATATGAACCGGTTCAGAGTCTGGTCCGGTTCAGTTAAAAGAAAAAGGAAAAAAAAGGAAAAAAAACCGGCCCGAGCCAAAGCTCGGGCCCTTCGTTCCAGAACAGAGGCGCTCGAGCGCCGGCGAGGACTGTGACCGGTTGAGACCCCGGCGGGGCTGAGCTGAGCTCCGTGAGGCGACGGCGGCACTGACAACGGACAAGACGGTGGCGGCGAGAAGCAGCTCGTGCTCAATCGAAAAAAAAAATCAGAACTTCGAGAGCAGATCCGGCCTTGATTAGGAAAGCTTCGATTTAGATTCCTTCTTTGAATAGGAATCGATGAAGAGTCGAATTAGGACTCTCATTCGAGGCCTATAAAAACAGCGGCTTTAACAGAGAAAAGGAGAGAGCAAAAGCCGCTAGAAAAGGGAGCTGAACAGAGGATTTTTGGCCGAAAAAATAGAGCTTGAACAGAGAAAAAAGCCGCCGGAAAAATAGAGCTTTCCGGCGGGGTTTCGGCCGGAAGAGAGAGAGGGAGGAGGAGCGACCGGAGGCGAGGAAGACAGGGCCGAAAGAAAGGAGGTGATTTGGAACTGCTACAGTAACCGGCCGTAAGCTACAGCACCCCTGCTCGTTGGAGAAGACGATGAATAGTGCCCCCGCGCGTGAACAGTAATTTGCTACAGTGAACAGTGTTTTCCGGTGAATAGTGCAAAATGACTCCATCGAATCAACAACGTTTTCCTCTTCCAATGGCCAGCTAAATTCGCGTCCAAGGCGTAGATGAAGCCCTAGATTTGTGTTATTACTCTTTATTATTTTATTTAATACAGTTGATATGATTATACTTAATGCTATTTCATGAGTTTTTTTTGAGTGCTTGACCATAGACTTGATTGATATGCATGAAATTAGATCTTTTTAATTCCTATGCTTAGCTAAAAGTAGGCTGGTGTTAATTCTATGCCCGACCAAGGATAGGATCATTAGCCCAAA
Source organism: Houttuynia cordata (assembly GCA_039654745.1). Lineage (NCBI taxonomy): Eukaryota > Viridiplantae > Streptophyta > Magnoliopsida > Piperales > Saururaceae > Houttuynia > Houttuynia cordata. Next base: position 59,249,404 of record CM077503.1, read on the forward strand.
TGATAATTCTATGCCCGACCAAGGATAGAATTAGCTACAATAATTTATAATGGATGAACTCTCGTGTCCGACCAAGAACGTGAGTGAATTCATTGTGATTTGTGTGTCTGACCAAGAACACAAATTACCGTATCATGTCAATTTGAGCGTAATAATAATTGAGAGTAGTAATTGCATGTCCAGTGGTGGATTCTTTGCCTTGTTATCTTCTCCATATTAATTAAAATCCGATTTAAAGTAGTTAAATTTTAAAGTAGTTAAATTTTATTGCTTTCTCTAGATTAATTAAAACAAAATTTGCTTTCACTTGAATTTGGTAAAATATTAGTTCGTCCCTGAGGTTCGACAACCTTTTAATACTCACTGTAGTACAATTGCCTTGTGCACTTGTAAGGGTTTATATTTAAACGATCACTCACCATGGGTTTTGCCTGAGGCATATGGCCGCCAATATGCTTAATCAATGGAAGGATAAGTACCTGAAGGACCTTCTATTCCGAGCTGCAAAATGCATCCAGAGACCAGAATTCGATGAAATCATGCAGAAGATGAAGGAACACAATGAGGAATAGCCAGAGTGCAATCGCTATCATTACGGTAGTTTGAAGTCACATCTTTATACCATGTGGTAAGAATTCATTCTGTAATGGTTTCTGATAATTCAATTCCAGAATAGTCATGTCGTGTGAGACACGACTACTGATATAGTCGTGTTAGCGATGATACAACTATTCATATAAGAAGACTATTTCACTACACAACTAGTCGTGTCTCGTGTCTTCAACCGCAAGAGATACTTACATTGGTGTTAATTTCTGTGGTTTGCAGGAGGGATACGTAGTCGTCATCACATAGCGTTGGGAACTTGGGATTGGATAAGCCTTCCTCGGATTGGTGATCCATCCTTCTATTTCCACTCTATCCCGCTCTAACAATACCTCCATGTCAAAGCATAACTCCAAATTGCCACGGTTTTCCAAATTGCCATAGTTTTCTGGGAGTTCAACTGTAGCCTTTTGGGGGGTTTGGAGGACATCAATGTCAAGAGGCTGGGATGATGTTAAGCCTGTGCCCTCCTTCATCTCCTCCTCCTTTGCCTCATCCTCGTCCTTCTTCTCCGTCTCCTCCTTCGCCAATTCATCCTCCTTCGCCATTTGGATGTCCGAATGCTATAAAAAAGAGATCACCTCATCGATGATAGAGGTCGTTTGTCGATCGGATACAATATCTTTAGAGTTGGCTTTCGGCTCTTCCGCCAAATTCTTCCTCGCCCTCTCCTCCGCCATTCTCCGTATATGGTCATGTTCCCTAATCCTCTGCAATTCCCTCGTGGAGACGGTCCTCATTCTCTTCCTTACCACTACACCTAGGGGGGATCTGTCCTGTTCGTACGTCGGATGGGACTCGACTTCTGCATGCTCCATATGTTCGTCGAATTCTGGTTGGAGCTTCTTCAAAAATAACTTCGTGGAGGATCTCTTTGTAGCCCGTTCAATCTTCTCTTCCACATCCACTTGCTTGATGGGAGCTAAAATGACATTTTCAATATTCATGTTAGTGGCAGCACGAAATATAACATAGTCGTGTAGAATGCAACACGAAGAATTATATAGTCGTGTAGAATACAACACGAAAAATTACATAGTCGTGGAGAATCCAACACGAAAAATTATATAGTCGTATAGATTGCAATACGAAAAATTAGCTAGTCATGTACCCTATGACACGAGAAAACAAATAATCGTCTAAAACTTACCTTTACCCCATTTTAATGAATCGGCGGCAAACTTCTTTGCCATCTCCTTCATTCGCATACCCATCGGAGTTTTCTTCATGTGCTCCTTGTCATCGGGCCGCTTCTTTGCCTCCTCCATATGATGAACCGATGACTTCTTTATCCTCTCCTTCTTCTCTGATTCCTTCGTCTCCTTCTTCGGCTCTTCACTCTTCTCCTCCTTGGGATGCTCAAAGTTGTGACCCTCTAACAGCGTTGACGCTGTGGCGGCAGATGCTTTGATAGAGTGAAGAACCTCTCGCAGAGATCCGACACTCCTTCCCATCTCCTCATACGACGACAGAGAGATCTCAATTAGTGACTGTATGCCCTGAAGCGAACCCTCCAATCGCCCCAGGGCAGTAGACTGAGTAGCCGTCCTCGAGGAAGAGGGGGTAGGTTGTTTGGGACTCCTCTTCATTTCCGGCCTCTCCGTCTTATGTCGTCGCGGAGGAGGGTCCACTGAGGGAGGCGAAGGAATGAGAGATGCCTCTTTGGCCATGGGGATGATGACATCGACGACTTCTTCCCATACGTCGAGATTATCGAATAGACCCTTCCAGTAGTCGGCCATACGGTGCTTCTTCTGTGCACCCTTCTTGACCTATGTAATTAGGGCCCCACTGCCTGGCCATCTTTTCGCCCTCAGACTGGTAGGGCCGAATACAGCATGGAAGATTGTTGTGTGCTCAAAAAACCAAATCTGCATAGTGAACAGATGAAAACATAAGAAGGGGAGGCGCGGATACAATCAAGTCGTGTACCATTATAGTCGACTATAATAGTACATGACTAGAAATTTAGTCATGTCTTATGCAACACGACTATATAATTAGTCGTGTTGCATAATACACGACTATAAATAAAGTCGTATTGCATAATACACGACTATAAATAAAGGCGTGTTGCATAGTACACGACATACCTGAATGACATATGAGGCGCCGTTTAGTTATCCACCTCCTAGTCGTTTACTTCTCCCACCCACTAGTCTGCTGGTGTGGGTTATACTAGAAACCAACATCGTATGTATAGACTCAGCTCAATTGTATGAACTCATTCTTGGGAGGTCTTCAATGTAAGGGTACAAAGAGGGATGTACCACTCTCGTGCTGTGTGGAAACAACACTGTGCAGAAGAGGAGGCAGATGATCATCCTCGCCATGTCCTCCTCTGCCATCTTCATTTCACCCTCGCTAAGCTTCTCAACGATTTCTTCAATATGTGGAATATCCGGTTTCCTGACAGTGAAGTACTTTTTGAAGAATTCACCTTCCATTCGGTGTGGCACGGAGGGGAGGACCTCAACTGTTTTGCCCTTTGCGGGCAATCCAATGATAAGAGCAACTTCTTGCTCTGAGAAATGTAGCGTTCTCCCCTTGATATTGAAGACCTTCGCCGACTCATCCCAGTACCTGACCAAATGGTCAATGAGGATCCAAGAAACAACTACGTCCTTACCTTCAAAGATGACAGAGAACCCAGCTTCTCTGATCAGTTGGCAACATCTTTGGTGATGCCGTAGGAGGGTCGTACACTTTTTCATTGCCCCTGGTTGACAAAACGACCAAAGCGCCAGTCATAGATTGCATGTTCTCTTGTCTGATGGGTCCATCGGAGCCTTCCTCTTCCTGCCCCTCTGACTTCGCTCCCGAGGTGCAACCAAGAATTCCTGATCTTCCTCCTCTTCCGATGGTATTTCCTCCATAGAGTCATCTTTTTTTGAATCCATCTACAAGGAGATAGGTAGAGTGGTCAGTAGAACAGTCGTGTCAGAAAAACACGAAAACATAATAGTCGTGTTGTCGCATACACGACTAAATATACAGACATGTTGTATCTGACACGACTTTATACTTCATCTTAAAAATTAGAAATCCTAAATTCTGAGCTTCTGGAATTAAAATCAGGAAGGATTGTTCTAACTTACCGCGGTTTAGTGGTGTGTATGTGTGTATTTCCTTGTAGGCGCCTTTCACACGCTTCCTCGCCACAAACCGAAGCTCAATCGTTCACTCCGCTGGTTGCTCGACGGGGCAGGGAGCCGCGGGGGAAACTCTATCTACACTGAAAGTTTTTTTCTCCAAGGGCTAAAAACACAGCTAATAAACATGAATAACACATGAAAACAATTAGAAAGAATTATGTAAGTGATGAACCGGAGATGCCTAATCGCCGACGACACTAAAAAAGAGTAGTAGAGTGCTAATCGCTCTTGCTTCCTTGTCGATCTGCGCTGAGAGCACTTCTTCAAACAAGAGAACTCTCTTCCTTGCCTCACTCATATAATATACTCCTATTATCTTCCATGCCTCTTCTATTCGCAGCCAGTTACAAAACTCATCAAGACCCGTTCTCAGCCGGGTGCGGTGCCGACAAACAAACAAACGACACAAGCCCCATCTGACCCCGACCCAAATGATCGCTCACGTGGGCCCCACAGTCAGGTGAAGTATGTCTCAGTTTAACCAAAAAAATAAAACATTAAAAAAATCCATTATAAATTAATTAATTCCGTTGTCGGTGTAGAGTAGACTGTTCGTCTTCTGCTTCTTCTTCCTTGAACTTCAGACTTGGTCGGATTCAGATCGGGATCTCCACCGATAAGCCGCCGGAGGATCCCACCAGAGCCGCCACCGCCATGGCCTCCAAGCTGGTCCTCGCCCTCGTCTTCATCCTCGACCTCATCGCCTTCGGCCTCGCCGTCGCCGCCGAGCAGAGGCGCAGCACCGTCAGTCCTTCCTTCCCTTCCACTCTTTCCCTTCTTCTTATCGGATCTCACCATCCCATTTCGTCTTTTATCTTCTAATGCTCCATTTCATGTTACTCCCTCCGTCCGCCAGTACTAGTAACATTTGGAAAATGGTGATTTCTGTGGCAGGCGAAGGTGGTGCAAGACAAGGAGGTGAACTACAACTACTGCGTTTATGATTCAGACATTTCTACTGGGCTTGGAGTGGGGGCCTTTCTGTTCTTGATGGTCAGCCAGGCTATTGTGATGATTCCCACAAAGTGCTTCTGCTGCGGCCGCGGGCTCAAGCCCGGCGGCGCACGGGCCTGGGCGGTCATTCTCTTCATGATCTGCTGGTAATGTTTTGGAAGTTTTTTTTTTTAAAAAAAAATGAAAATTGGATCTTTTATATTATGGCAATAAATGTAAGGAAATTTTGATCTCTAGACTTCTATGTCTGATTGAGTAGTTATGGTTGTTTGATGAATTGGGTATTGTGGATACATATCAAATAGTTTGATAAAGTTGAGCTTTGTAGCATATTGTGCAAATTTTCTCCTCCTGTTTCACTAAATGATCTTTAGCTGCTTCACCTGTTTTGTTTTAAGAATTGGCTTTTGTTAAAAAATGAAAGTTATTTGTTTGGTCCGCTATGCGTGAATCTTGATTTTTTGGTAAAATTGGATCTTTGCTGTTTCATAAGCTGATAGATTTGGCTCCTACCCATGAATCATGTTTTTTTCTTCAATAAAATTGGATCTTTGCGCTGTTTCATAAGCTGACGTTTCTAATAATGGTGACAAATGTAGTATAATCTTGATCTGTAGACTTCTATGTCCGATTGAGTAGTCCTGGTTGTTTGATGAAATTGGGTAGTTCTCTATACAGGTGGTAGCATATTGTGCCCAATTTTACGTTCCTTTTTCATTGAGTGATCTTTGTTGTATTATAAGCTAACATATCATGTAATGTTGAAAAATCTATGTCTGATCGAGTAGTTCTGATTGTTTATGAATTGGTATTTGTGTATCTAAGTTACTGGTATCATTATGCCAATTTTGCACTCCTATTTCATTGATTGGTCTTTACTCTTTCATAAGCTAACATATCGTGCTATGGCAAAAAATGTAATACCATGTTGATGTGTAGATTTCTCTGCCTCATCAAGTGGCTCTGGTTGTTGATAAAATTGGGTATTGTGCATATGGCTTGCTGGTATCATATTCTTCCCTATGTTCATTCTCGTTTCACTTACTGATTCATGGAAAATCCTGCAAACCTGCAAATGTGATGATTATACCCGATTCTATGATTAATTGATCTTGGTATCTGGTCAAAATGGAACTTTTTTTTGTTAGTCTTGACATCTTGTACTGGGATCTCTCCACTTAGGATGATGAATGGCAATTTAGTTCCTACTAATTCAAGTAAAGTTTGATAGTGGGGCTGATGAAAAATCAGACTTGTTTCTGTTAATATCTTCACATCTTGTACCTGATTTGCCACTTATGATATGATGAAAACCATTGATCATAGTTCCTATGTTGAAAAAAATTGATATCATCGGGGCTGTTGAAAGCTGGATCTTTGGTTTGTTTATTCCACTTCACAGGTTGACGTTCGTGATAGCTGAGGCTTGTCTGCTGGCCGGTTCAGTGAGAAATGCCTACCACACCAAGTACAGGAAGATTTTTGTGGAGGACATCTCCTGCGAGACACTGAGGAAGGGCGTGTTTGGTGCAGGGGCTGCCTTTGTCTTCTTCACTGCCATCATCTCCGAGCTCTACTACGTCTGCTACGGAAAGGCCAACAAGCAGGAATCCTATGGTGGCGGCTACTAAAATAAATAGAGATCTGGCAGGGATACGATATTCATTGTATTACAACCTGTTTTGCTTTATTTTGTTTGTTTAGGATGTCTAATTCTTGTATACCACAGCTCATCTACCATAGTGTTTTGTTTTTTTCCTCTTCTTGTTTGCACTTCTGTGGATCTATTGATGTGATGTAGGATATATGTACACTGATTCTTAGGATGCATCTGGGTTTGTGATCTGATCTTGTTTTCTTTTTGTTTTCATGTTTTTTTGCCCTTAGATAGCTGATATCTTCATAAGGTAAATACGATGGTATAAACGTAGACCGTGGGAATCTTCTTGTTTTAGAGAAGATAGGTGAGACCCACTTACTGATTCTGTTGTTATTGATCGATATCACTATCACCTTGCTTCTACTTTTAGACTTTTGTTTGCGTTTTCAAATTTGTGGAATTTGTTCAGAATGTTTGTCTGGGGTGTGGCTTGAGTCATAAATTGATATTTTTGTTTCTTCCTTTTGCATATTTGTTAAACTGGGTTTTTATTCATTGATATCTTTTAAATGAATAAAAACCCTAAAACTCGGAAATTGACAAACCTCGTGCCCTAAAACTCGTGTTTTTTTCCCAGGGTGATAGCCATTAGATCAAAGTGAGCTGATGGTCACCAACCCTGAGAACGGAAAAAAACACGGATTATAGGGCACAGGGTTTAACATTACTCATTCAACGCAACTTTGTTTGGAAGAATTGAAAGCAGAGTCTGCATCAGCGCTGCGAAGAAGTGGCGGAAGTATATCGCCAGAACGGATGGTGATATTCAAGAGGGCAAAGAGAATGAGGGAAGTATTTGACCAAAATGGAAGGCGATATCCAAGAAGACAAATGGAATGCCGAACCTCTAAGATAGTGTTTACTTTTGGCAATGACCAGATGTTTTTATCCTTTCATATAAAATGGCTTTTTTATGGCCACCAATCCTCCAGATTATAAATGTTTCTGAAACATTGGCATTTCTTGTCAAGATTGGTTGCTCAATTTGCACTCCATAGTTAAAAGTTGGACTAATCCATCACTAGGCCGTTTAACCAGAGTGGGCGTAAGTTGTGTCAGTCTGCATGCATCTACTCCCTCCGTCCAAAAATATGGGTCCTCATTCTAAAGCCAAACGTTTTCTAATGAGGACACATATTTTAGGATGGAGGGAGTAATTTTTTCTTCTTGGATACACAGTTGTCGATTGTTCATACTCTTCTCCTTGACAGCAATGTTTTAAAACCCAGACTTGACCTATCGAAGTGATAAAAACCAGACCTGGTAGCCTTATTTGAGCAATCGAGTCCTTCACATTTTTCAAAGACCAGGCCGAGCTGGGAGGAAGAGGGAAGAGATAGCAGAAGAGGAGATCAATATTAAAACATGTCCGCCAATCTCTTTGCTTAGTGGCAAAGTTAGCTTTGTATTCACCGTCATTATAATTAAGTAGCACATTTTTTCAACAATTTGAGTAGGCGACAAGGAAAGTTAGCTTCCGTAATAAGCTCATAAACAGTAACCATACCATCTGATACAAAGAATGTAAAAGTTGAAAGAGTGCTTTAAAGCCTAAACTGTGTTGAAATACTTGCTTAAGGGAGACCAATTACTCTTATTAATATTAAAGATGCAACTACTTCTATCGAGCTCCTACAAGACTTTTAAGCGTAGTCCTGCACATCAAAATTTTAGTCATAGGAATTTTTAGGGGCTAGATGTTCTTCAGGATTTATTCAAGGAGGCATAGCCTATGGAACGGATCACCTCGTAGGAGGGAAACTGGGAAATCTACCTAGTGCAACTAGTAAAATGGAAGAAACTTCATTAATTCATAGTTAATGCAAATTTTTGGCAGTAATTAGGCCGGAGAGTAAGGAGATGACTTGTAAATTCTTATGTATGGGAAGAAGTTAATGAAGTAAAAAAATGTCTTATGGAACTTGCCTGACTGCAACTCTGCCACTCTGAAAGCTGTCATGAACAGTACACACTGAAATAATACTTGTACTCAAACAAATTACAACTGGATAAGCTTTTTGCTAGAAAGCTAGAAAATAAAAAGCTTCTTCTCCCAAAAATTCAAATAGCTTTAATTGATGGAAAGTTTAAAATTCGTTTACTGAAACAGGTTATAGAATGTAATCAGTTATTTAACAAAATATTTCAAATGTTATCGGAAATGATCAACATATAAGATGAGAAACTATTTATGATTTGGACTTCAAATTATGTTGTTCAATGGAAAAAATGGTGTGCTTATGCAGTTATGCCTCTGCACATAACTGCAAAGCCGAATACATTTGAAAAGATGGAAGGCCGTGAAAGGTATCTCACATTTTTTCCCCTGGGAATAAGACCTTTAACATGCAATTCACATTTGTATCACATGATTTTCGCTTTGCAATCTGCATTCATGCAAGTTCTCCAATTATTTGCCACATACATATTTTGGCTGTGGCAGCATTTTCCCTGTAATTTTGGGCAAAATCATCTACAAACACAATCAAATTTAAGACCAGAAGCTTAATGTTCAATCAAACAAGGGGTGATGTCCTTTCTAGACCTCCACCCAGGTTCCAAGTTTCTCGCAGAGAAGAGGAATCATATCACAATATGCGTCCGATGAGACAAAATTGTGCAAAAATGGTGGCCACCAACATCACATTTTTTAGACAACTTTGGTCATGGGTTCTGCTGGCTTTCTTCCGATCTCTTCTTGAGCATGGCAATGAAGTTGTCGCGTTCTTCTGCAGACATGCCATCAGTCGAACAGTCACCAACACCCCACTCTGCCCCTCGGATGCAATACTTGTCCTGAATCTCTCGTTGGTTCCTTAAAATGCCACACCAATTGAACATCAGCCATTTTGTGGAACATGTTATAAAATTGGCTAGAATGGAATAAATTAATGAAAGTGTTCCTCGACACTTAAAGCGTGGCTAGTTTAAAATGACAACAGTTCAATGTTCTTTCTTCTTTTTTTGAGGAAATCACAGTTCAATGTTCAAGTGAGGTGAATGAAGTGTTCAATTTTGAGGACATCACAGTTCAATCTCTGCGAAGTCAAAAAAGAAATTAAGCTGAAGCCTAAAAGCTTAAAAGATGATTCAATTTAGAGTCTTAGACAACATTACAGGCTCTAGAAGAAAATTCCTAATTTTCATGGCACAAAATACTACTCATTGAAAGGTTTATATAGGAAACCATACATATCTTTTTTTTTTTTGCTAAGCAGAAAACATATACTCCCTCCGTTCCAAAATACTATGTACATTTAGAAATATTCACTGTTCCAAAATACTGTGTACATTTTGCCAAATGAAGTGACTTCCTCTTTCCAAAATTAGAGGAGACTTGGAAGGATTGACTTGAACTTGGTTTGTGAACGAGCATACAAGTTGGACGGGATATCAAAAGAAGGAGTCATGTGACTTCCTTGTGGTTTTCATAGTCCAATAAAAATAAAAATTTTCTCAAATGTATACCATATTTTGGAACGGAGGGAGTATTGTACTTTAGCAGAATTTTTGTCTCTGAAGATCTAGACCTAAACAACTATAAACCCTTACTTTTCTTTGTTCTTTTTGGATCTTTCCAGTAATTCCTTCACAATAGGGGATGACTGAAATCGTGCATCATTTTCAGCATACTTCTTTTGGTTCTCATCTGCACACCCAAATAGAGCAACAACATCCAATGGTATCAAGGAAACCATCATTTGAGCTAACATGAAGTAAAAAACAAGTTATGTATCTAACCATTGAATTTCTTAAGGAATTCAATCTCAGGCAATTCAGGGCCAGGGACAGACTCCAAGCCCGGGAATCCAGACAAGATTCCAGCATCAGCTGCAGCAAACACATAGTATAGACCACATTCAATTAAACATACTAAATCACCTAAAACACTCCCATTCTAAATTACAGCTAAAAGGGTATGCTCCAAGCGCATTAAAATCAGGAAAAAAAGGAGAAAAAAAGATAAGGGTTTTTATTTTTACCTGGGAAGGAGCAGAGAAGAATGGACATGGAAGCAGCTAGAGAAATGGACTTCTGAAGAACCTGAGATGACAGTAAGTGCACTTTTGCACTGCACTGCACAGCCATTTTAGTTACTTTCTGTGAATTTTTTGGTATTCTAGAGACTTTGGAAATAGGAGGCTTAACTAGAAGAGAGCGAGGATCAGAGAAGGAGAGAGAAGAACAAGACATGGTTGTTTGTCTCCCTAGCTCTGTTCCTTCTGCACTGGCAGAGGAGAGATACCTGAAGCTTGAGTACTTTCACTGTGAGCCACTGAACGTTTTACTTGGACGGTTGGGGCCTTAGTTATTGACCCAACTCGGCCATATTCAGGTTTTTGGGTTAAGAGTGTTTGACATGTAATCTGAACCAAATCCTGTCCGGGAAAGAAACTTAATGCTAATAACCCTAACATGCAGATGCTGGCAAACAGCTAATGATCGAAAGCTCGTTTTAATGGACATCCTCTACGTGAACCAAAAATGCTTGGGCCCTGGTGGGAAAATAGGGATCCATACCATTGATGTGAGCATTTGGGGGTGTCACAGTGCAACTACAAGCTGCTTTGAAACCGTTATTATTGCACTAGCAACGCGATCCGGTTGGCTTATGTGTAATTAGCTTCAATGAGACCTATAATATTAATATAAAACCATGTCTGAGACTCATCACATTGGCACATACAGTCATGGTTCTTAGTCTCGGCGAGATCTCTGTCTCTGTGGATTTGCCGAGATTGAAGATGTGGGAAAATCCAGTCTCTGCGAGGTCCTGACAAGCTCTCGCCATGATATGTAGAATCTAGGCCTTGCCCGCTAGATCCTCGCGCCTTCTTTTTCTTTTCTTTTTTGAAAGGAAAGATGTACTGGTGGTGGTGGATAGCCAGCCCTGCAGCTCAAAGCTACTATAGCGGTTGTAGTTTCATTGTGGCCCTCAGATGACGATCTGACAATCTAACCGCCCAGTCTGCATCAGCCAAATGGGATTTATAATTGACAACTTAGCAAGTTAGTTTAATTATAATTAGCATGTTGGCCTCGTTATATACTCCCTCTTGACACTTTTAATTGAAAATGAACTAATTTTTAGGTCATTTGAAAATTGAAAATTAACTGAATCTATTAAAAGTGCCCGGAGGGAGTCTGTTGGCATTACTAGTATGTTTCATTGTTGTTGCACACTTGGGCTGTCAAGAACATGTGAAGAATTTCTGGGATTACCAAGATGGTGAGATCATTTTACATAATCTCTCGTCTATTTGGTAAATCGAGACGAGACCGAAATGTGAGATGGCAAATCATGCACAAAGTTAGGCTGACCCGCTTAATCAACCAGACTTGGCCATTAATTTCCGAGTAGAGCAAGAAGCTGCATGATAAACAGGGCCATTACAGTACACATTGTTCAACTCACAATACGTAGATAACCCACCCACCACACACACAAACAAAATGATATAAACAATGTTAAAGCAGAGAGTTAATTTAATACACAATGCTGTAAAAGAACATGAATGGGACCTTGTTTACCTTACCTACAGACTTCGAGGGGTAACTCAGCTCCCAAAGGATCCAACCTATATCTTTTTAAATATCTCACTTTAAATTATGAAGTACACTACAACAGATACAAGAAAAAAGAAGAACGACAAGGTGGCTGCCCATTTTCCATCGATAAAGCCATATTACACCTGCTGCAAGAGGGGTAACCAATAATCTGGTTGTCCAATTTCAAATTAAGCTTTCTTTTTTTTTTCTCCGTCTAAAAACAATGAGAAGCCTCATATGAAGCACACAATCTCAAAGGAACAATCCTTCCCCACTTACGCTGATATATTCAATCTGCAACAAATATAAGTAGCAATACTGGAGAATAATTTAATGTCAACCACTGTCTGCTTTATTGAAGACTCCAATCTCCGAATCTTCAATCAAGGAGTTTCTCCAATAACAGTCAGTTTGTCACGAAAGGCACATCAACTCTTCATACTATACTGGGAGGATCCCCCTCCCAGCTACAAATGGCTCGCAGCCATCGTGTTCTAATACAATCCACCAATGGAGCATGCTGAGAGCGCTCAGGCTGATCCACCTCAATTACATCGCAGCTAGGACCATTTCCAAAATTTGATCCTATATTTGCCATAAACTCCTCAGGCGTCCACTTTGGCGGGACTGAAACTCTAAGTTTTGAAAGTCTTGGTCTCTGAATAGGACTCTCACCTCCTGCCACTTGGTTCCCGTTCATTACAGCTTTTGCAATTCCATTAAAATGATAGAGGTCAAACTGCTTTTTACCCATTAAACCAGTAGAATCCTTCATCCCACCCAAATTCTCATCCAGATCCAGTAAAACTTGCCAAAACTCACTCCACACTATGAAACCGGAGCTGCATAAATCATTGAGCTTCACAGCTGGCAAATTTATGTTAGTTTCTCTCAATACTTGGTGAAGACCTTCCTCACTGATGAAACCGCCTCCGTCACTCTTGTCTTGTGCATCAAAGGATCTCCTAATAAGTGATTCCCTCTGCTCCAGTTTATTCTCATCTTGAACAGTAGTATCAAGGGCAAAGAGGACAGTATAGTGGGACTCGCTTCCTACCACCCAGATTGGCCACTTGGGACACTTTAAATGCTGCCCCACCTTGCAAAAATTTAGAGACTCCAAGAGACTGAGAAACCCAACTTCAACACTTGTAGGAATGCCCTTCAAGGACATTCCACCTCCTAGATCCATCCGACCATCAAACACATTGGGCACTGCTTGCCCACAAAGCAGGAGATTTACAATTTCCTATCAGATTAATATAAATGTTAGATTCCGCAAATATATCATATCAACGTTATTATCACCAAAAACTAACAATGAGAAACACACTTTCCAGTTTTATCTTCATACAAAAGGTGTGCTAATCATACCTGTGAGGCATGCCCAAATGGGGCAGTGACTAACGGAAGGCTAGGATCGTCTCTGTCAGATTGAACTGCCTCCTGCATAAAAAAAAATAGCCTGAACAATACAGCTAAATGTAGTTAAATGCTAACTGGGCAATTACTCGCCAAACACATGAAGAGAACCTACAGTTGCACAACAAGAGTCTATACCACAAAAATCTTTAAACAATGTATTGACAAAAACAAATTCATGCATGCAACAACAGTCATTTGCCCACTTACCAGTCCTCTTGAAAGTAAAGCTGAAATGAGGAAAAGTATCGCTCCCAAACGACTTTGGAAGATTGGAAGTATCACTTTAAGCTGATTAAGAGCATCATTTCTTGATGCGTATAAATTTACTCTTAAGACCTTTTGCAAATCCGATCCTGACTCGATTAAGAGACCTTCCAGCACTTTCCCAATCTTCTGTTAAAATTTTTTGCATAAGTTATCTCCACAAAAATCAAACAAGAGGTCACATGCAGTAACAAAATGAGAGAAAAAAGAGGAGGGAGGGAGCAGGAGCAGTGTTTCAATACAGGCCCTTACCTCATCTTTTTGGCCATCTGATTCACCATCTTCGGGCCAATTACTAAAAACACTTAAAGTTGAGATTACAGCCCTTTTGTTATTTCCACACATGAATAGTATCTCCAGCATGCCAAGTACCAAGGCTCTGATACAGTAAAAGTAGGGAGATTTTTCAAACAAAATTAAAAAATCTCCCTTGAACTGCAAAGGACAGCTCACAAGGAAAAATAACTTATTTGTCTTCAGTTAGGGAAGAATGAATACTTTGTTTTTCCATCTTCAGTTAGGGAAGAAAAATCACCCACTGTAGCAAATGCACCTTGAGAAAGCCTTCCCAGGCTACAACTTCGCATTGGTGTTTTTGCTATATTCAAATCATCGGGAGAAAATAAAAGATACTTGAGGACAAATGCCTGCAGAATCAGAGTAATACATTAGTAAAAAAGTGATAATGAGAAACCAATAAAAAACCAATAAAGTTTTCTGCCTCATAACCATGTATAATGCAAAAAAGAACAGAAAACTTCATGCACTCTCAAATCCACCCAGTCTCCTCATGTGCAAGGGCCATAGAAGATTGTTGAACTCAAGTACAAACCATAGCTTTCAATGCAGCAATCATCAGATGACCATATTACCATTTCGTAGAAAAATTAAGTCACTACGTAGCTATTCACCAGATTATCTCATAACAAAACCCTGTTCAGAATTCCTTTCTATTGCTATCATTTGATGAGCATTTACTACATAATGCAAAGAAAAATATCTCTACTCTGTCCAAAAAACAGCTTGTCCTTCAGATGAAATAAATGAAACCGAACTTAAGAGGAAAGAAAACGAATGAAATTTCTAAAAAAGAGAAGAAAAAAAGGTACCGCTGTCATACATCATCAACCTATGTCTCATACAGTGACAATTATAACAAATGGCAATATGATCCTTTCAAGGAAATTAAACAGGCCGATAAACTCACTCCTATTAAAACAAAGGGAATGACAATTCCCCCAAGACTGGTTTATTACTTTAATCGCCCAGTGTACTCTCTGCACAAAACCTAGATTGCAGTGCATCTACTAATTAAAAAACTACTGCCCAGTCCATATTATTGTAAAAAGAACTAGCAATTTCCTGAAATGTAAAACTTATTTATCCAATAGTAGTGTTGCTCATATTTGTTTTTGGTTCAACTATATAACAGAAATACTCGCACCTCAGACTAGGAAATAATCACTACCTTCTGGCAAACCAGAAATTAACAGGGTAATGTAAGCAAAGTTAAGATCCTAGTGATAGGATAAAAACAGTTTCCCATTACATTACCTGTATGGTAGCTAACACACCACAAGGCCCCCCTTCATGCTGCACCAGACCCATGCATGTTTCTGGATCAGAGCTAAACCTATGTACACAAAGCAGCAGCATAAGCTATAGAAGAATGGAGTATCAAAGATAAAAAATTGCAAATTGAAAATACTGAATAACTTCCAGAAGAAAATAGGTTTGGCTCCTAAAAAGCAAGAGCAATGGGAAACTAAATATTATCACTAGCAAAGTTACTCAGCAAGTTTTCTCAATAAACAAAGAATATTACTGGAGAATTTCCTTCAATAGCGAAATTCGTTATTTTTTTTGACAAACTGCTAAATACCCTTTCAGTTTATTGCAGTACTATTTGTCACATTTCCTAGTTCAAGTTTAGAAAATAACTCAGGATCTTGTCATTAGGTAAAACTGAGGCATAAATGTAGTTTAAAAAAAAAACCTGAAAATTTTATCACATGACAAATGCTCATTCAGGAGATTCCAATAATTTCTTTTTTTGGATAATTGAATTACATATATTAAGCCAAAAAAAACGGGGAGAAGAACAAGAACTCAACCTACAATCAATTTTCACAAAGATTTCGAATTAGTACTCTCAATAAACAAATAATATTATTGCTGAATTTTCCTTCAATTGCTAAATACTTTTCCAGTTTGTTGCAGTACTAGTTGCCCTTTCCTAGTTCAAGTTTAGAAAATTACTCAGGATTTTATCATTTGGTAAATCTGAGGCATTTTAAATGACACGTAGTTCCAAAAAAAACTGAAAATTTTATCACATGACAAATGCTCACTTCAAAAGCAATGTGCCAAAGCACATACAAAAAGAATGATTGCCAATTTAAAGTTCCAACGAACTAGATAATACATATTTTCTCCTATAATATTATGATTTATATCCACAATCTAAATATTTATACACCATATAATTCTGCATCCCAAAACAGTAGAGTTTGTGATGTTTTAAACAGCAAACTATATATCATGGAAACATAGGCTAGAATCAAGCTGATCAACTTAAAATAGAGCAAAAGATGTTACAACATTTGAAAGTAAAAGCGATGCCAGAATAAGCCTATCTCCTTACAATCAATAGACTCTTATTTTCTGAGGAAAGAGCGGATAAAACAGCAATCATCCAACAGAATCACACTCTTACCTTCTTTTAACCTTCCAGAACATTCCCTTTTCCGTTTTTTCTCCTCATCAATCACTCCCCCAAAAAATAAAAACAGGAGGAGAAAAATATAGCAAAGAAGTTTTGCCTAAAAAGCTTTCTCAAAAAAGAAGTTGAAGGGCTAAGGCAACTGTTGATTTGATCTACTTAATTTCTTTTCACTCACTATTAGCATGATTTGGAAAAAAGGAGAACTGAACAAAACTTCGCCACTAAACTGGTCATGCACGACCTACACATACCTGTATTAGAAAATTATAAAAAAACTAAAGATTGCTGAACCCATTTTTACAAGATGTTCAGATTGGAGATGGCCTAACAAAGAAAACAGACATTTCGAACCTTAAAATTTGACAACTATCTCTATAACCGTGGGAACTACATGCACCATAGATATCAAACATGCGTAAGTAAATAACTACATATAAGACCATCAAAAACATCTTTCCGCATCTTACAGGTCTATATGGTTTCTACTCCACTATCTGGCTGTTACAAATCTATCTCAAACATATAATCATCTCATGACCAAATTATCAGATTATTTACTTCAAAATTTCAATAATCTGCATGAATGGATGAAAACAACTTTGCAGCCAGGTTCAGGAAACATGAATGTATTTACTTCAGGGCATTGTTGCAAAAAAACTTCAGTACTATATTAGGTTTTTCTGACAGCATATTTTAACAGGACGACAAAAACATTCCACAATTGTCTCATTAACAATTCAATCAATTTAAAATAAAAAAATCGACTAAACTAATAGCAGGATTACAGTACCCAATTTGTAAAGTGCACATGTAATTGATGATTATAAACAATGAACTAAGATGCTCATTATTGTCATAAACAGTCATGATCTCAGCATACAAATCAAAATGAATGCCGAATCATTTACGTGATGCTGTAAATTCAGTTGTTAAAAGCATAAACCAGTACATAAATTTCCTCATTCCCCCAAACTAAATGCATTTCAAAAGCCAATAGGCTTTAAAAAAAACGGGAAAAAGAGAAGATTTATCATTTAAACAGGCCAACATATTCCTATAGCTGACAGCACAAGCAAACTATTAAAATCACACTAATGTTTTACAACGTTATATGACAATGGGTTTGGCACTCTTACTAATAATCACCAAATTTTACTATCTTCATCCTTAACAGTATTAAGTGTTTTACAAAATTCTCTGAACTGCTTAACACTCGATCTTCAATACAAAAACATATGTAGAATACACATTTAGATGAGGCAAACAAAACCAAGCTTGACTACTAATCCTATCGTCAATACAATTACACTAATTTACAAGCCTAGTTTAGTGTTTTACAAATTTCTCTGAATTGCCGAAGACTCAACCTTCAATCTTAAAATATACGTGAAATACACATATCCGAGGCATTCTAACCAATCTTAACTGCTAATTCTAAGCACCAATGCAATTACATTAATCTACAAGCCTAGTTAAAATTCATCCAATGAAAAGAAAGAAACTTGTGGTCCTATTCAATGCACGATTGAAGCACCTGATCCCCTGATTACTCCACTGCGCCAAAATATCCTTTGATACCGCAGCGCCGAACACCATCGAGAACAGCTGCTCCGCCTCAACGGGCGACAGCTCCTCCCCACCAACACTTGACCTTTTTCTTCCCTCTGCTGAAAAAACAATCCCCGCCTTCCCGCTTCCCGCCCCCACTTCCGCCATAGGTGGCAATACCATCGCTTTCTCCACCTTCTTCGGAACAACCGCCGGCGACTTCAAAGGCGACGCCACGGCGGACATCCTCCGCTCAGCGGCCGCAGCCATTAGCTCCCGCCGAAAACGCCGGTTCCTCGCCTCCGGCGACTCCCCCTCCGCGCCGCCCCCCTGAGGCTTGCTCCGCTTCGGCTCCGGCGGAGATAGGCTCATCTTCAGCGCCATTTTCAGGTTCTCATCTTCCTGATCCATCGAAAACAATTCCCTCCCCAAATCCACCAAACGAATTGCTACAAAATCAAATTGCCCGCTTTGATCATGCCGGTTGTTCGGATTGCTACAAGGTCGTGCCGAGAGATGGCAAAAAGGTTCGATTTTGGATCAATGGAAGGATTTCGGGAGATATAATTAGGGTTCCGGCAGGAAGATCGGAGAATCTCGCCGGAGGGGGAGACCCCTTTGAAGCCCTAGAGAGAGGGAGAGAGACGGTCGGCCTTTCGACAGTAAACGGCCGTTAGTTACGGCGGTCAAAAATTAGAGGGGCTTTAAAAGAGAAGCTCAAATTACAATTTTGCCCACCATTATGGGATAATATCCTTAATCCCCTTTTCCCTGTTTTTTGGTACATTGCCTTGGTATCTTCTTTTTGTTTTTCATTTTTTTCGCTAAACCCCCCACCCAAAACACAACACAAGGGTAATGATATTACTACTCCACTTCTTTACTCCATTTTTCTACTCAACTGCCATAGGTATATGAGCCCTACCACCACAGTAAAATGGTATGGAAAGTACTTGTATAATAGGGAATATTTTATAATGCTAAAAAAAAATAAAAAAAATTTAAATGAGACCGATTTCATGCTTCTTATATGAGCCCAATTTAAGTCACAGACATTGGATTGAGATCCGATGGTGCTCCGGATAAGCATATGTCTGCCCCTATATTGACGAGTACCGTCATATTGAAATTTAACGACTGAACCGGGTGGTCTCATGCCATTATAATTATATGAGACCGGTCTCCTATAAAATGGTCTCATCAAGAGTTAATGATGGATGTACAACCACGATCAAGGTCGTTCATTCACTCTAAATTAACGAGCTTTAAATCACCTTTTTCAATCATAAACAATCTTTTACACTTCAAACGGATGGATTGCGATCCAACAGTATTCATTAACTAACGTTATTTCAACTTCATACAAGGATTCTCCACCATACTACCTTCTGAAAATGTTTAAACATGCTGCTAAAGTTGTTTTTTTATTGGTAGTATGACTGATCTAGACGACGATGGGAGAATTTTACATGCTGCCAGTTATATCCTCCCTCGTATACTCCACCTATGAGAAGCCTTCAGGTGAATTTTGCATCCTTCAATTATATAGTCCCTCATGTACTCCACTATGAGAAGCCTCCATGTCACCCTCATGGAAAAGGGAGCAACAGAATGACGGCTTCTGCTTTTTCCCAATTTAAATTCTGCTTTTTCCCAGCTTAAGTGCTACCCTTTCCATCATAGGTAGAGTAAACAAGGGAGGGTACTACTGGGAGGATGTAAAATTCTTCCAATGAGGATGGTTAGCCGCCTAACAGGGAATGTAATTTCGGTTTTCGAAGTTCCATGATTGCAAGTGAAATGTATAACAATAAGGAATGGAGAAACATACTCAACATAGTCCTTATCCGTGTTACTGAGTTGCAGATTAACAGTCAAGCTTCTCTATATAAAGTTCCTATTTCCTAACAATACAGTTATTATAAGAAGCCTTGACTTAAAAATCAGAGAAAAAAATAGTCTAATGAAAGATTTATTCGAAATCTCAAATGATAAGTCATCCTAACCATACATTTTACAAGGGACAAAATCTTACTGTCACTAGTCGAAACATAAAACATCTTGCCTTAATTAGGAACCAAAAATGATTTCTAAAAGTATTTGCCCATTTGTTAACAATAAAAACATATTTTAACATAAAAACAGAATATATAAAATCATTCAAAATTATATGGGAGGAACATGCTATTGACAAATCTCACATAAAAAAGAATGGTGATGAGATTTTTGCAACATGTGAATGAGGGATACTCCAACAGTATACTTAATCAACCAACTGCAAGTTTGCCTACCCAATCTTTTCGTACTTGGTGTTTTCCGTTCAGTTTGGTTCTTTCATTTATGATTGTGTTCCATAATTACTGAAAAACTGGTTGCTCACGTTTGTTGCCACAATACTGCCTGTTATATTTCTATTATTTGTAAGATTTCTCTGCAAAGAAAATAACGATAAACACAAACTTAGCTGTATATAAAGGGGCAACTCAATAAACCTACATTCTTAAACTGTTTCACATCAGCCGAAAAATTGACGGATTACAGAGCTTTTTTATCTGGAAGAGTTAGATATATAGAGTTCGGTTTTCTTGCAAACATCTTGCAACTTCTCACAATGAAAGATATAATTCAATTCTTCCGTGTTATACTCTTCGTTTAGCACCATGTTATATAGATTTTTGTAAAACACTTCAAGATGCAGTTGTACTATCAGGTTAAGATAAGTTTGGCCCAAATCAAAATAAGGTCGCATCCAGTTAGAAAATGTGATTTTTCGGTAAATAAAGACACAAGGACTTCTTGTTCTGTCTCAGGGCAGAGCAGCTCCATTAGTTTTCAACTTCAAACCTTTGTTTCTCCTCAATATATCTCAAAGTTCCTATGTTTATTCCACAAAGATCTCTCAGATATGCTTGGAGCTATGGTAAAAGTTTTGGCTTATGTGTCCATTCAGGTAGCTGATTGTACCATACTCTGTAAATTACACAGTTTTATCTCATTGAAGCATTGCTTCTATATTGATGTCAAGATGTCACACAATGAAGTCAATGAAGGAATCAGTTATAAAAACATACGTCAAGTTTTAGATACGTTGAAGAGAGATAATATTGTAACTCCTCTTTTAGACAGGAGAATGTAACTCTGTTTACTCAGACAAGAAGAATTTAACTCCTTTTTTTATTCAGAAAAGGAGAATTTATATGAAACAGGGAAGTGGCAAATGGAATCTATATCTTGATGCAACAAATTCAATGAATAGGAACAATGTTAGTACATCATCTAAGTAACATAAATAACTCATTAAAAGATTGTGTTGTACACAGAAAGTTTTCAGCTAAACATGAGTTACTGTTCCCAGCCATAAGAGCTGCAGGGTTCATTACTCTCGTCTCTTGTCCACAGACACGAAAAAAGCAACTCTACGTATACATCATCAATCTTGAATACTACTCACTGCCTCAGTCTTCTTTATTTCTCTCTCCAGATAAAAATAAGATAAATCTACCTCTTCTTTGAAAAAGTAACAGATTCATACTTCTCAACTGCCCTCTGCAGGGAAAAAAGCTTTGAGTACTGGATGAGTTGCGAACTCTTGACAATAGTAATGTTCAATTTGTTTATAACACCCTTATTTAGTAGCGTGTGGTAAATATATACCTATTCAACCAACATCACTGCAACCTGAATTCATATATTTCTGAATGATCAACTCCTGTGAAAAATCAGTAAAATAGCCCTTGCCAGCCATAATACCTTCCTCTCTAGCAAGCTGCTCGATCTCAAGCTGCACCTGAGCAGCTCCCACTCTTTGAGGGTCCACTAAATTACAAGCAACCTCAGTCAAGTTTTTGTTGTGAAATAGAGCCATGGCCTGCACTGAGTTGAGACCACCACCACGGCCACTAACCTTTTTGGCAATCTTACGAACAACTGCTATATCAGAAGAGAAGACAGGCACATTGTAGTTGTCCACCCAATGAGTTGCACCAATTAGAACAAGGCCTGAAGATTGAGGCACTTGACTAGGACCTACATCAGGCTGAAGTGACAATGTACCAGATGTGAGTCCACCTGCCCATTGGTTTCCTTTGGCATTAGGCTTAAAGTAACCCAACTCCCTTCTGATTGAATCAAGACCTCTTCCTTGTTCATGGGCTGCTCCATATAGAAAAGTTGGAACTGCATAAAGTTTGTATTCTATGATGAGATATGAGAATGCAACCACCAAAATCTAATAGACACATCCTATACATGAAAGAAGCAGTGCATTTCGTCACGCTTGTATTTATTCGAATCCAAAGTTGGCCATTCAAAACAGACACCAAATATGTTTGATTTTCCTTCTATCTCATTAAGGTTAGAAAAAGCATGGTGAATTTTTGTTGCAATGATAAAAAAACCCGTCAATAAAAAAAATTAAGAAATAAATCAAGATGGCATAAAACTGCAGCAAGAGCAACACAACCTTGAAGTTTGTTTCCAATATTGACTGCCACCGCCTTGGCAAGTCTAGCAGCTTGATCCAAAGAAGCCTGAGCCAATGGGTGGAAGCAGATATGATCAACTACACCTAGGCGGGGATGAGTCCCGTGGTGTGCCTTAAGATCTATAGCTTCTAATGCAGCTTTGACCATTGCAAATGCAGCTTCCGGCAGGGAACCCATATCAGTCGATGGGGGTGGAGTAAGACGTGAGACGAGTGTGTACCCCACTCTATTGTAAGCTTCATCTTCAAATTTGTTGACCACAGCTGCTTCTGGGTAGAGCCTGGCTGCCCTCTCGATAATCTCCAAGGCTGGCTTACTTCGGCTTTCTGAAATGTAGAGCTTGCAACAGCCAAGCATTAGCTTCAACATCATCTACTCTTCTCCGTTCTTCCTCACATGTGAAAAAATGAAACAAGACAAATGCCTAAAAATGTATAACAAATGTTGGTGAAAAAGATTTTTGATGGAAAATAATATTCGTAACACAAGGATTTATACAATTGATGGGTATCAGAATTATCCAATAAAGATGACAGAGGAACTTTTCATTAACAAAAGTCTCTTCGTTTTGTAAAAAATGGATATAAATAATAATGGCGAATGCTAGATTACAAACAGAATGACAAACAGGGTAAGTAAAAGAATACCAATGGCGTACAGAAAAAGGTGAAATAGGATACCTTGACATCTTAAGAAAACTAGACATTAACATGAACAAGCAACAGCATTCCCTAATCTCAATAAGACCAGTACACAGATTATAACATTAAAATACACAAGCAACAAGCAAAAGCAGTTAGGCATCTCATCATCCTACCATAAATAAACAAGCAACAACATTGAGGCATTTGCAAGCATAATACCAGTTTAAATGATAGCATTTGTGTTGGCCTTGTTGAGAAAAGGCATTTCCAATCACCACACCTTTTTTTAAAGAGATGACGTCCAAATGCCCTCAAGTTCAAACGAATTCCCAACTTCAATTTTGAAATGCTTTCTACTTTCAGCCCATTTCAAATCTTAAATTGCCTTCCCCTCCCATGCGGCCGCCACCTCCTCCCACTCCTTCCATTACTAAACTTCTACAAGATGATAAATGAATTCCAACACACAAAGATGGAGTCTTTAAGATGAAAGACTCCAATCCTGAAATGGAGATGAGGAGGAAGATGGTGGGGTTGTCTCCTTCATTCAGTCTCTAGAACCCGTTGATTCCTTTTAAGCCGTTCCATAAAGATAAGGTTTTTCGTTCTTTCTTTTTACCTTTTTCTTTCCTCTCTTAAATTCTCCATCTATTTGAGTAAACAATGCCATTATACTTATTGTATAGAAGTGTATGAGGTTGTGTATAATTTCATGGATGGTTGTCTAAGGGGCTGTTTGGATAGTGAAAGAGGGCTGAATTCACTGTCAATTCAGCCCTCTTTCACCTGAAAGAGAGTGAAACAGGTTTGTGTAGTGAATTTCAGGTGAATTAGAAAATTCACCTGAAAGAACAAATTCAGGGTGAAAGAGCACTTTCAGGTGAAAGTCCTCATGAGGACTTTCACCTGAAAGTGAATTCAATTCATCTGCAAAAATACAATTCTGCCCTCATCATGATTTATGAACAGTACTCCCTCTATCCCAAATTTGTACCAAAATTTAGTTTTTTAAATTAAACTAAAATTAATCTATTTTGGAAAATTATATGGTATTACTAATGTCGGACGAGTGTAAAAAAGAGGTCATGCAGGGGTAAAATGGTCAAAATGTAAAAAATTACTTACTGTATCACATTCACTATCCAAACACATGACCAATTATATTCATCTTAAAAATTTCAGTATCCAAACGAATTTCACATTCATCATGAAAGTCAATGAATTTTTTCACCTGAATTTGATTTCACATTCATTACTCTTTCACTATCCAAACAGCCCCTAAATCACTAAACATGCTCATGCATAATGGTACTGATTATGGTATGGGAAAAGCTAATGTGTGCCCTAATCTTAGACTTATGCATGTATGCCGGGTTATTGCAAGCCGTCTTATATTATCCGACAGTGCCCATCTAAACTTGCAAGGATTTTTTGCCTAGAATGTAAAAACATTGGTTTTGTAGGATGGAAAAGACATAATTTTTGTTATGTAAATGGTGCTCTAATTGCAAGATGACGAGAGCTTGAAGAGTTAGAAGGAGAAGTTGATTGGCTTAGTGGAGGATGATTTGAATAGTCCATTCTCTAATCCGATTTCTTTTTCTTCTTGTGTTTCAATACATTCTGTTGCTTCATAACTTGTGGTGGTATCCACTGAACAATAGAGGTTACAAAAAGTTGTGAGTTGTTCTTGATTCAATGAGTTCGTTGGATGTGGAAAAAGTGAGGAGGTAACTGTTTATGGAATTTTTGTATATGAAAAAAATTGTTTGTTGGATTTGTTTGAGTTATATGAAATTGTTTGCAAGCACATTTTTTTATATGAAAAAAACTTGCCACTATGTTTCTTTGTATGGATTTTGTACCATTTTGACTCCGATAAGAGTCAAATGCAGTATATAATCCATGCCGCCAACCCCAGATAGCTGGGATAAGGCGTATGATGATGATGATGATGATGATGAAAAAAACTGTTTGAACTTTTTTGAGCAAAAATGTAATGCAAGCTAGAACTAGTAGAAAAGATCTAAAAAACGAACTTGATAGAGTTGAAATCCTTGAGCAAAAAATCTTGAACAAAAAGAAGAAGTTTAAATGTACCTCTTCTATTAACATGGGGATTGAGAATTGATGGAGCATGCGCGGGCAGGTGTTTCATACTTGCACGAGCTAGTTACGCATCCAAACGGGGTTATATAGATGGAGCTTCGGCATGCAGATTTTATTTAACTTTTATACTTCCTTTCAAATTATCTCATGTTGTTAAGATATTGATAAAGGACATAAGCAGATAAGAAAGTTCTTTCTACTAGACTTGCATTGAGGCGTCGATCTAGCAATCATTGCCACCAAGGAGCGGGCGATTGTGGAGAAGGGTTTCTACCTCCACCCATCGTCGGCATGAAACACGGAGCCTCGATTGCTGATGATCTTCCCTATGACCTCCCCCAAGGTCTCCTTAGGTTCTTCCTCTTAGAAAAGAAAAGAAAAAAGAATGAAAAAAATGGTGGCTTTAATTTTATAACTTATCACACTTTGATCTTGATCAGTTATATTTTAGGCTTTTTATTATTTAACATTTTGGTTCTTTATTTCTAAAACTTTTCCCTGTGAAAGGCATCATCCACTCCACAATCTGCGCCTCCTACAACACCCACCAGCACTGAGATGACGCTTCCACCTCTTCCATCTCTTTTACTCTACAATCTCTAGCCACAGATTTTATAAAGTTGACAAGTCGGTTTGTACTATATACTCTGTACTTTCTCCTATTTTTTAATCAATTTTGCAATCGTGAATTCGTGATAGAGCTAAAAAAGTAGTTAGTATGTGTCACGCCCCGGAATCCCATACCTCGATCGGAGTGCGGAAGCCAATCAATGATATACACTTGGAGGTAGAGAATCTCGGGCGTGAGACCGAACAGTCGATTTCACCACCAATTACGTTCATCTCAAAAGGATGTGTAATCGGTCATGCCCATAATCAGTGCAATACGTATACAAACATTAATGAATACTATGAAATGAAATTTACTTAATAATGATAATCCATTTAAGAAAGTCAAAATAAAATAAACCTATAAATCTATGGCACACAATTGCCATTAAATGTCATAAGCATCAAATAAGCAAAGCAAATAATAAAAAGCTCTAAATCTTCACGGCTCCTGCAACCGCTTCACTACTGCAACTTCCAGATCTCAAATTCCATTTGCGCCTGCATCAGAGGATGCATGAGTATTTCATAGAAACACTCAGTAGGATGTAAAAACCCACTGAACTAAAACAACAGTATGAATAGGATAAGAATAACAAAGGTTTATGAATATGCCGCAACATCTGGACTAAACCAAGGATTTATACACCTGAAAGGTTAGTCGATAATAATTCCAACTTGCAAGTAGGGAAAACAACAATAAGGCTCCTACTACACATATGAGTAAGGAGAGAATGATAATCATTTCAAATGGCTCCAGACATCTAAGTGAAAGGAGTTTACAATTTCTGCTCGCTGAACCGATCACCCGCAAGTGACTATACCAGAACCACCCTAGGGGTCCTCTTTTTGGAACCCTGCCATGCGTCTAGGATGCTGGCCCCACCAGTGCTTACGGACACGATGGGCGGAGACTGAAGACCTTCCGTAATGTCAACAATCTAACATACGTATGTTGCCTCCTTTCGGGCAGTATGGAACCGCAATCCCATAAATATTAGTGACCCCGCAAGATCAAGCAATGGCATAATTTGAGCATACTATGAATCCACTTCCGGAGAGAGTCCCGCAAGACCTCTAGTGGAGGAATCAATCAAATAATCGTGATGAATAATATTTCAAAGGAATAGAGGTAGCAACACTCTAACAATATAAGGTATCAATCACCGGAATAGACTCTCATACGGAGTATAAATAGGAATGTCACACAAGAGAATAACACAATCCATACATACGTTCATGCTCAGCCCTAGATGGAAATTCTTATAGGTCTTATCGTAATATATAAATCAGAGACAAGGTATTAGTGAGTCCTAGATGATTTGGATTCCAAATGGAACCTCAAACCGACACAAACGCTTTATCTTCAAATACACAGTTACGGTTTTCTTGACATAAGTATTACCCCATTTATCATATTAACCATAACCCAACCTTACTGTGATAATCATAAGAACATAGTCTAGTAATAGTTACTAACACGTCATACCATCTTCACATCATATTAAGTGGTTTTACTTAAGTACTTAGTATTTTCACTTAGTTTCTGCTCACTGTCTTATGTACAACAGTTCCCTTCCGGCGGCTCCCAGACTCTGTACAGTTAAGATTATCTTCTGAAATTTTTACTGAGAGTACCCTTATGAGTCTAGTTTCTAACCCCACCAGTTTTATATTTTTCTAATATCATATGAATTACTTATGAATTATTTACTGCCGACTGTCAGCGCAGAAACAGTTCTGGCCGAAAGTGAGACACATGATTAAACTTTGATTATCTTATTCCGTACCACTCATAGATGATAATATACTCATGATAGATGATAGTACTCCCCTCCTAGATCAATTACAGATCCTAGAATTAACTAGAGTTACCAAAAGATTCCCCTTTTATCATGTTTCTTCCCATACAACACATCCTTAGACCATAATGTCTTTCAATTAAGACAATTTAAGTAAGACAATCATTAAGGCATAAACTTATTCATTAGACATGATAATCAACGCAATATCAGAACTTCTATCTTCTGTAAAATTAATAAAGCATCCAACTTTGATGTGATTTACCATCTAGACATGAAGCATGAAGGCATATATGCATGTATCGCAATACTTATGGAAAACAAGACATAAATCATTAATCCCGCAAGATTCAAAGCAATACTCCAAGGAAATCAGTAAGAACACTCATGATATGATGTGAGAAAAGAATAAGAAGAGAGGGAAAAACCATCCTACTCTTTATCACCAAAAGACGTCGCCTTTCTACGCGATGTTCGTCTCCTCCGCTTCCTTCAAAGCTCCCGATCCAAGCTCTTGAGCAATTCCCACTAGAAGAGGTCTTCTAAGAGAGGGATGAACGTGGGAAGGAGAGGAGAAAAGCCTCTGGACGTTCTAGGGTTTAGTTTTCAAAAGCACAAGCCTAGTCTCTATGGGTTTATATAGAGTTTTAGAAGATCTTTGCCCAAACCAATTCTACCATATCTTGGACACTTTCCACCAATGGAAGAGTCCTTAAATCACCCTAGGAACGTGCAATACAAGTCTAGTTAGGATATGGCCTCTTTCCCAATCAAATCCGTCTCAAAATAAGTTAGGATTTCGCCAAACCGCAACTGGCGATCGATCGTCCAATACGGCGATCGATCGTCCTGCGCTGTTTATCAACTGCGTGATGGAGCCGATCGTAGCCGATCGAAGTCGATCGATCGTGTTCCATATGCCGATCGATCGTTTTAGTGCGATCGATCGCATCTGCGGGTGTATTTATTCAATTTCCCTTATCTTTTTACCCCGAACTCCAAATCACACAAAATTGGTGGCGTTGAAAAGCTCTTCTCACCAACTTAAATTTGCATATGGCACAATACGATCAATTCAAACATTAAGAGGGTTAAATTTCAGTTTTAAGATACTTACTAATTTTCCGGATGTTACAGTATGAGCTAGGATGCAACTAGAGGAATCAAGTTGATCGTTTAAATATTAAACCCTTACAAGTGCACAAGGCAATTGTACTACAATGAGTATTTAGGGTTATCGAACCTCAAGGACGGATGAATAATCTACTAAACTCAAGAGAAGAAAGTTCATTGTTTTAACTTAATCTAAGGAAAGCAATTGAATTCTGCTACTTAAAACGAGTATAACTAATATAGAGAAGTACCAAGATGATGAAAATATCAAGCAGCGAACCCACCACTAAACATGCAATTACCACTCTTAATTATTATTTCACACAAATTGATATGACACGGTAATTTGTGTTCTTGGTCGGACACATGAATTACCAGTGAAAGCACTCACATTCTTGGTCGGACACGAAAAGTTCATTCGCTATAAATTAATGTAATTAACTCTATCATTGGTCGGGCATAGAACTAACATAATCCTATTCTTGGTTAGACACAGAGAATATCAAGATCAGATTCCATTCATAATCACACAAGTCTATGGTCAAGCATTAGATGAATACGTTTGAAATCGAATTAAGCATAGAAAATCATATCAACCAACATTAAATTAAATAATCAAGAGTGGCAATACACATCTAGGGCTTCATCTAGCCTTGATAAAGAAGTTTAGCTAGATATGAAATTAGAGAAAAGAAAAGCCTGATTTGGTGTATTCATTGGCATGAATCTCCTCTTCTTCTTTGGCCGTCAAAAACTCGTTCTTATGCTCTTCTCCTCAATTAGATGCAAGGTCTTCTTTATCGGTGAAGTGTATTTATCCTCCAGTATACTTACTCATACTTCCAATCTGAATTAATCTCTTAAAAATTGTAA
Source organism: Houttuynia cordata (assembly GCA_039654745.1). NCBI lineage: Eukaryota > Viridiplantae > Streptophyta > Magnoliopsida > Piperales > Saururaceae > Houttuynia > Houttuynia cordata. Next base: position 59,278,925 of record CM077503.1, read on the forward strand.
TATGCACCATCGAGGGAAAAACTATCAAAACCTATGAAAAAATACTAACAAACAACCTATGAACTAATCAAATTTTTATTTTCTTATCAATGTGCAATATCCTCTCCCCCAAACCTATTATGAACATTGTCCTCAATGTGCACAAAATATAAAATGACAATGATAACATAAAAATACACTTGAATACGTGGGTTGCCTCCCACCAAGCGCTAAGTTTAATGTCTTCAGCCAAACTGAGCCATTTGTTTGTAGCAAATTATCCTGGGTCTTTCAATCCAACATTAAGTCCACTTATGGTCCTACTATGCACATCATGATTAATAAAAGGAACCGCAAGTAGATCATCAGAACAAATACATGGGGGTGCATCATCCACCAGAGTGTCAATCATATGAACTGCACAAAAATATAAAATGACAATGGATGTTGTTTTTTAACATTAAAAATATTTAGTTTGACCTTTAAATTACCAAAAGACAATTTTAGAACCCGATTTTGACAATTTATAATGGCATTGGATGTCACCAAGAATGGTCGTCCAAAAATCACAGGAATTTGACTACCAGCATTCTGCATAGGTTGTGTATCTAAGACAATGAAGTCTACAGGAAAGAAAAATTTGTCAACCTGAACAAGAACATCCTCAATAACACCGCGGGGAATTTTAATGGATCGGTCTGCAAGTTGTAGTATTATGGTAGTAGGTTTCAACTCTCCCAACCCAAGTTGCTCATAAACAAAATAAGGCAACAAATTTACACTCGCCCCCAAATCTAACAATGCCTTCTCCACAGTATGATTTCCTATCACACATGAAATTATTGGATATCCTGGGTCCTTATACTTTGATGGAAGATTATGTGTCAATAGAGAGCTCACTTGGTCAGTAAGGAAGACATTTTTAGTCACAGCTTTAGCTTTACGCTTTTGGGTACAAAGGTCATTTAAAAACTTGGCATAAGCTGGCACTTGCTTTTTAGCATCCAACAATTGAAGATTGATCTTGACCTGCTTGAATACCTCGAACATCTCCTTCATTCTTTGATGGGATTCGCTAAACGAGGAGGGTTTGCTAAGGCATTATGGGAAGGGTGCCCTAGGGATATAGGATCTATTGTTCTTGGGTTCAGTTTGGGCATCCTGCTGAGTGGGAGAACTAACGGGACCAGCCTGGGTAGAGTAGGCACTCCATCTGTTTCAAGAAAAGTCTTCGCTCTCGAGGTACCTATGGACTAGTCCCTAACCTGATTGTCAAGTTTCTTGCCACTCCTCAGGGTAGTCACTGCGTGCACCTGCTCGTTGGGGTATTTAGAACCCTCAACTGCAAATTGGCCTTGAGGGTTTTGCTAAGGTTGGCTCGGCAAGATACCTGCTTCTCTCCTATTCATTGCCTGGGCCAGTTGTCCTAAATGTGTTTCTATTTTGGCAATAGACTGATTGTGTGAATGGACAAGCTGGCCCTGGGTTCATAGCTCTGCTTTCATCTCCTTCTGTTTAGTTTTAATCTCTGTCAATGCCGTAAGGATGGTAGATTGGGTGGCTAACATCTGACTCATATGTTCTTCTAAGGAAGGTCGCTTATTGGGTTGGCCAAATGGAGCTGAGGCTGGTTGGTAAGGCTGTGGGTGGCTCAGAAAGTCCTGTCTTGGGGCTGGATTAAAAGTGGGCCTAGGGTTAGGCTGCCTCTAGGAAAAATTAGGGTGATCTCGCCACCCAGGATTGTATGCATTGGAGTAGGGATTGTTGGCTCTGAGAAATGATTGTGCAGCGTTGACATGCTCCTGTACTAAATCTGGATACTGTGAGGCTGAAGGGCAATCAACGATGGTATGCATAGGGCTTACACAGATGGTGCAGACATCTTGAGATGGTGAGTGTAGTGTGAAGATTGCGAGAAGAATCGATCAAATCTCTCTATCAAAGATGCCACCTGGTGCTCTAGGTTTGTCGTGGCCTTAGCATCATACATGCCTCCCCTTGAGGCATTCCTGCCAGGTATGTGGCCTTCGAATCTGTATAGTGTTGCACTATGTAAGGAATTTTCGCTCAAGTCCTCTAATAGATCCCATGTATCATCTGGGGTCCTTTTCATGAATGTGCCTCCACATGAGGCATCAATTCGGGTTTTGTGTTGATCACACACTCCCTCATGGAACCTCTGCACAAGTTGCCACTTGGGCACATCATGGTGTGGGCAAGACCGGAGTAGGGCTTTCATTCGTTCTCAGCTCTCATGGAATTGTTCGTTGGGGAGCTGGGTGAAGGTGATAATTTCATTTTTAATCTTGTTGGTCCGCCCTACAGGGAAATATTTCTTCAGGAATTCGGCCTGTAGTTCCTCCCAAGTGGTAATAAAATTATGTTCTAGGGAGTGCAACCACTCCTTGGCCTTATCTTTCAGAGTGAAAGGAAACAACCTAAGGCGAACCTGGTCATCGGATAGTGTCAGCTTAAAGGTAGTGTTGACTTCCAAGAAGTTCTGTGGGTGCATATAGGGGTTCTCATTTAGTAGGCCATGGTAGGTGGATAGCATTCGGATGATGTTGGGCTTAATTTCAAAATTAGCCACATTGTCAGGTAGTAAGATGCAGGATGGGGAGGTGTAGGCTGTGTGACGGTAGTAGTCATCTAGGGTACGAGCATGGGGTACTACCGGATTTTAGTGAAGGTCAATCCTACCCCCAAGGTTTATATTGTCAGCTATGGAATGGAACTCAGGAATCGGGTTTCTATGTGTTCTACGGATTCTAGACAAGCACTTAGGATCAGGATCAAAGGCCAGGTCCGGGTTCAGGGAACGACGACCATGCATGCATAATCACACATACAAGCAAAACCTGTAGCAGTCCTAAAATCCACAACACGCATCAATCCTAGATATCCCACAACTAGCAACCTAATAGCCACAACTAGCACGAGTAGGCAGTCACAGAAAAGAAAGAAAAAACTCCCATCACTCAATTAAAGTAAAAAGAAAGGATAAGAGAACGCAAACAAGGGGAAGGGTTGGCCCTTCCACATTGGCGAGAGTTTCACGTTTTCTCTTAATCCTGCACAAGAAAGCCAAACACAAATTAACTACTAAAATGGAATCAAATTAAATCTAAACTATTCTAAAACTAATTATGCTAAGAATTTGGCAAACTATTGGCTATCGTCCCTGGCAACGGCGCAAAAAACTTGATCGTTTAAATATTAAACCCTTACAAGTGCACAAGGCAATTGTACTACAATGAGTATTTAGGGTTATCGAACCTCAAGGATGGATGAATAATCTACTAAACTCAAGAGAAGAAAGTTCATTGTTTTAACTTAATCTAAGGAAAGCAATTGAATTCTGCTACTTAAAACGAGTATAACTAATATAGAGAAGTACCAAGATGATGAAAATATCAAGCAGCGAACCCACCACTAAACATGCAATTACCACTCTTAATTATTATTTCGCACAAATTGATATGACACGGTAATTTGTGTTCTTGGTCGGACACATGAATTACCAGTGAAAGCACTCACGTTCTTGGTCGCTATAAATTAATTCATTCGCTATAAATTGATGTAATTAACTCTATCATTGGTCGGGCATAGAACTAACATAATCCTATTCTTGGTTAGACACAGAGAATATCAAGATCAGATTCCATTCATAATCACACAAGTCTATGGTCAAGCATTAGATGAATACGTTTGAAATCGAATTAAGCATAGAAAATCATATCAACCAACATTAAATTAAATAATCAAGAGTGGCAATACACATCTAGGGCTTCATCTAGCCTTGATAAAGAAGTTTAGCTAGATATGAAATTAGAGAAAAGAAAAGCCTGATTTGGTGTATTCATTGGCATGAATCTCCTCTTCTTCTTTGGCCGTCAAAAGCTCGTTCTTATGCTCTTCTCCTCAATTAGATGCAAGGTCTTGGATTTAAACAATAAGCAATTACAATCGTGCTATTGTGCTTTTTTATAAGGCCTTGCTGATTTCATGTTTTGCTATACTTCTCTTCCTTTAATTTTAAAAGTCTGAAATTGAAAAGTCAAACTCGATAGATTGCCTTATTTCCTCATTAATAAAAATGTAGGTCATGATTTTTGAATTAAAAGTCTTGTTTCTAAGTTATTTTGGTGAATTTTTAGTGTGAATTTATTCTAAGCATTATTTATTAAAAACCTAAATTTAGTGGATGGGCTATCAAAGAAAAAATGCATACCTGTGTTTGAGAGAAGATTGCATATATGGGTAGATTAATATATATGGCTAAGATGTTTTAAGTTTATGATATATATTGCATATGAAATTTCTATAGAAACTGAGCTCATTTGAGGTATCTTGAGTGTTAAAGTTCAATTTTCATTATGACTTGGAAGTATGTTTATATTTATGCTTTATGTGTTTTCTTTTGTTTTCTATATTATACCTGTCTTAATGAGAGAAGTACATGTTTGAGAGGAAATTAATTGTGTTGAGTCTCACTGATCGTTTAAATATAAAACCCTTGCAAGTGCACAAAGCAATTGTACTACGACGAGTATAAATAGGGTTGTCGAACCTCAGGGACGGATGAATGATTTACCAAATTCAAAAGAAAGCAGCAGTGTTGATTATAGACTAAGAAAGCATTGAACTTTTAACTAAATTAAGTGAGAATTAATCAATATGGAGAAGACCAAGACATCGAATCCACCACAATAACATAGTGTATCGTTTCTCTCTCTCTTTTAAATAAAGATTTCAAATTAGCTAGCATATTCCTCTCGGACATACACTTGTCAACTCAAAATATAGTGCTCTCCTCTCGGATGTAACACATAAAATAATTAAAACATAGAATTGTGATCTATCTCTCTCGAGTATAAACCAATGAAATTTTGTTGATAGATAACACCTCAGTCTACTTATGTTCCTCTCGGATACGCAAGTATTCCTCGGATTGAAACTCACAAGAATTCACTCTTGTCTCTCTCGAGTACAAAGAACAAACCTTTAATGAATTAACAATGATTATACAATAAAATCCATATACCAACTAGAGTAAAAACATAAGATGAGAGAAAAGAAACTACACAACCAGATTATTGGGCTTCATCTACGCCTTGGAGAAGTGTTTAACCTCGCATCGGAAGAGATATCACCATCATGTTCTTCATCTTCTTCTCTCCTTTGCTCTAGCCACCAATTTAGCTCAAAGGTGGTCTCTAAATTCTCCAAGGTTTAGCCTAAAACGTTCTCCCATAAGGCCTATTTATAAGTTTGAAGAGAAACCACTAAGTCCCCTTCCAAATCCGAGTCAAAATAGGTCTTATTTCTGTTTTTCGCCCACGGCGATCGATCGCTCCGTAATAACATTTTTGTACCATTAGTATCATCTATGTAGTAAAGTCTTGCCTAATATTTTTACTAGTTCTACGAATCACAAGTTTTTTTCTTGCACTTCAATTTTTTTGGACAGTAAAAGACTATTTTGTTGGTTGAACTGAAATATGGGAAATGCACATTCCAAAAACCAAAACTTGGGTTGATGATGATTTAAAGTAGAATACCATAGTAATCATAACCATAAACATAAACTATAATAGAGTGTCGAGAGAGCTCATTTGAAGTGTTATGAAGAAAAAGGGAGTCATAAGATGTTACATAGATATCATAAAGGATATGTATGAGGAGGTTGTGACTAGTGTAGGAACCAATGAGTTTTCGGTTATGGTAGGTTTTTATCAAGGACCAGCATTAAGTCCTTATCTTTTCGCTTTAGTTATTGATGAGCTAACTAGACATTTGTGAGATAGTGTACCTTGGTGTATACTTTTTACAAATGATGTAGTTTTAATTGATGAGAGTAAATTAGGATTGAATGCTAAATTAGAATTATGGAGGGAGTCTTTAGAATCAAAATGTTTCAAAATAAGTAGGACTAGGATGCATGAAATTTAATTTTAAGGAAGGCAAGATTGGTTAGTAGATTATCCCAAAAATCCACTAACCAGCTGGATTTTTCAATGTGGATGGAGCTGATTTTTTATGCCCTAAACGGCCCCTATATATTGTATCTCCTGTGCTTGTGTGGGTTTTTGCATTCTACTGGGTATTTCTTCGAAATACTGATGCATCTTGTGATGTGGGAGTGGATAAGGAGTAAATTTGGAGAAAGTTGTAGTTCAAGGAAAAACTTGAAGACTGCAGTTGGAAAGACATGAAGTTTATCTTTCATTTAATTAAACAGTTGTGATAGTGATGGCATGTGTCGAAAACTTTTAGTGATTTTATCATGTAATATTTTAATGACTTTTATTGTAGAAAAATTTTAGAAGTTTGGATTTTCACTTTATGATATTAATAATGGTTATTTTGAAGACCGAATGATATCAATTATACTTCCTTTCGTGATGATGTAATTGAATAGATAATCGAGTATTCGGTCGTATCCCGAGTTTCTGGCTTCAAGTATTCTTGTATAAGGGACATCTTCCACACTCTGACAAGACCGGGAATTTCGGGGCATGAAAGTGCCATAGACATATTAAAGAATCCTTTTACAACAAAAAATGGGAACTGTATGGGGAATGCATATATTGGCATATGGTATTGTCTGCATAAGTGATATTTAGTACGGTATTAGTGAGATATTGCAAAGCACCAACCAAACTTTGATATAAAGCTGGGTCAACAAACAAATCTGTGTCAGACGGACTCAATTTCTGTTTAGAATGACAAGGAAAAGAAGTAGGTTTACAGACAACCATGGAAGGATGATTCAAAATCTCTCGAGCATGATGTGATTTGAGTAAAAAATAGGCCAGAATCTGTATGCTTAACCTCCAAACCAAGGAAGTGATGAATTTGTCCTTGATCTTTAATCGCAAACTCAGAACCTAGAGCATCAATTATTTGCTGAACATAAATGGCATCACTGCCAGTGATTAATATATTATCAACATACACCAAAACTATAGTAAGACGAGTTCCACTTTTCTGAATAAATAAGAATGTATCAGCATGACAGATTGTGAAACCATGAGAAACAATGTACGATGAGAGTCGTTCATACCAAGCTCTAGGAGCTTGCTTTAACCCATAAAGCGCCTTCTTCAAGTTACAAACAAAATCAAGATGTTGCTTATCAAAAAAATAAGGTGGTTGTGTCATAAAAAATATCTTCATGCAAATTACCATGTAAGAGCGCATTGGATACATCAAGCTGTCGAACAGACCAATGCTGGGAAACTGAAAGACTAAGCACAAGAGGAACAATCTGAATTTTCACCACAGAGCTAAAAGTTTCAAAATAATCATAACCTTCCTGCTGATTATATCATTTAGCTACCAATCTGGCCTTATAACAGGGCATAGTACCATCAAGATTTCTCTTGATCTTAAAAACCCATTTACAGCCAATGACAGAATGGTCAGCAGGAATATGAACTAGTGTCCAAGTTTGTTGTTGAAGCAGCGCATGAAACTCAGACAACATTGCATCAAGCTAGAGTCTATGGTTTTTCTTTACCTGGTCCATCTCCCTCTCTTTCCCCTGTTCTTTGTTACGTACTCTTCCTTATTTCCCCTCCCATTTTACTCATACCTCCTTTTGCTTCTTCTCCGTAGCCTTCTTTGTCATCCTCTCCTCCTTCAGTTCCATCACACTCCACTTCCTCTGTTTCAGTTTCTTCACTTCATCCCATGGTTACAAGAAGTAAGTTTGGGACTCACAAGCCTAAACTCCCATTATCATTGCATGCCGCTATTACATCCACAGGATACCCTTAACTGAGCTTCATACTTTTGATGTTGCATCTAATTAATATATGCTAACATAACAGAGGATCACAAAAAGGGATTTGGAGATCAGACCGACGTATAACTTTTTTTCTATGAGACAGACTAACATAATTACAAAGAACGATTTTACAATTATATATACAATTGATTATATGGTAACATAGAATTATGACACTATAATACCCAATTGACAATTTTGAATATTATGAGAGGGATTTACATGAGATCGTTCTCATATAAGGAGCATGAGGCCAATTCTTATAGCCGTTGGATTCCGATCGGAGGATGGATATTAAATCAGTGAGTAGGTGAGTGTGTCACATCAAAGAGTGGGTGAGATCATTATAGCTATATGTAGCCGTTAGATCAAGATCGAAGGGCTACGATTCAAAGTGGCCTCATATAAGCTATATGAGAGTGATCTCATTTAAACTTTTCCCTTCATGATATTGATCTAATAATGCATAGTCGACACAATGAGCCGCTGCACATCAGGATTGACGTCACTCGCGGATGTACTCTGCTCTCCAATAAATGTATGTGCACCGTTGATTTTGATGATGAACGGCCCCATATGGCGGCAGAAATCCAGACGGATAACTGGTGGCGATGAGAAATATTTTCCTTGCCCAAATAAAGAGGTTATACTTTTCAGCACACCCCACTTTCATCAGATTGGTTGAAAAAAAGTCATATTTTTTAACATGCTCACCAACACCCCAATGTTATATTTTGACGGTAGTTATCTACCAATAAAAATCTCAATATTTCATATTGGTATTCCACGGTAATGAATGATAATCGTTCAATTGAGTTCAACTTGGCGGTAGGATCCACCCTTGATGAAAACCTCCTACCGGCAGGATACTCGTAATGTGATGTTAAAAACTTTGGGTTTTACTGAGCACGTATCATGAATGCGGTGTTAAAAACCTTGGGTTCTACTGAGCACTTTGCAAGGGTGCTGAAAAGTATCACCCAAAAAAAAAATTCAGGTATCGTCACCGCCTCCCTCGCCCATCTGTTTGCACTGTGGATTCATGATCCAACGATGGAAAACTGAAATCTGAAAGCCCTTCTCGCTTCCTCCTTGTCGCATCGTCCTCCGTTTCGAACAGAGATCAACCTTGATCTTCACAGGTTTCCAATTTCATTCCCTTCTTCCACGAATTCCAGTTGCATCTGCAATTCGGTCGATTTTCGAACGTTGGTTGTGCGCGTCTGAATCTGTAAGTGAGTTTATGTTTTGGTTTTCTACTCATTTGGTCTTGTTTTTCTGTACTCTTTTAATTTTACCAAGAATTTCATCTGTAATACTATACGCTACATGAGTGTTTGAATGTGTACTTGTATATAAACAACCATAAGTATATCCTTTATGCCAATCTTTTTATTTAGTGTAGTTCATTTTCTGGTCTGATATCCTTATAATTTTCCCACTTATGGTTCTCTTATTATTTTGAGACTTGTTTATGCATATAGGCTATTTTGTATGTTTATATGTCTTTGCTGCACTTCTTTTCATTGCGATTATAGGAGGTAGATTGACTGCTTGATAATGAAAAGCGGAAAATTACACTGAATATGGAGTTAGGTAGATTGACTGCTTGATAAGTTGACGAAGCATACAACTTTAGTACTCTTAACATAAGATTTTTCAAAATGAACTGAAATGACTTCATCTTGAAAAACCATATGCTAGTAATAATTCAGGACGGAGGGAGTAGATTGACAAAACTACCTGAACTTACTAAACTTGATTCCTTTTCAAGGCGTTGGTGGACATAGATGAGGGCGGGCTGGTGAGCTTCCTGCCCTCTTACAAAAATTGTCCTCAAGCTTTCTATATTGTCTTGAGACTGAATGGATGAACAATTATATCCAACCTTATATGGGAGCTGGAAACCCTGATGCTTTGCTCTTAGCGGGCTTCTGAGGAATCGTTTGAGGTTTTGTTTTTTGCTCTCTTTTTCTGGTCCTGTTATTGGTGTTTTGGACTTCTCCATAGCAGAATCAGACGCATTTCTATATGGCATTTGCGAAATTGACATGAAGCTCAAAATTTTCATCTGGTCTTTATGGGTAATTGCGCAAACATGTTTCTATGGGCCAGAAGCATATATTGACCTTATGGGAGGTATGTTATCTCCTTGAAGAAATGTCTGATGTAAGTTTCTCGTTTTTGAGTTTCCTGGTTTGGTTTGCAACATGAAATGAGGTGCTGAGGAGCAAGTCATCGTGAGATCTGAATCTATATATGCATCTGTAGTTCCTATGTATCTTTAGTTTCTCATGATGATTATTGTCTATTTAGCCCCTTCCTGTGTCTTCAAGTTTATACGCTCACTAAATTGGCAGCAATTGGGACAATTGGAGGAGTGCTCTTTAATAAAATTGATTAAATACTCTATATAAACAGTTGTGTTCTCATTAATATGCCAAACAGTTTTTGATTCATGTATTTTGCCTAACTTTTGCAAGAATATAACAAGTTCTTAATTTTCCTACACTTATGTGTGTTCAGTGGCTAGAAGACAATAAATTTTTTGTGCTTAGGTATTAAGTGTTGTTACCGAGTTCCTTCTTGTCTTGTTTCTGCAGTTTACAAGAATATGGATGAATCTGCAAAGAGGAGAGAAAGGCTGAAAGCCATGCGCAGGGAAGCTGAGCAGGTTGAAGTCATAGACAGTCAGGCCCCTTTGGTTCCACTTGATCGTCTATCCAACCCTTTTGATGATGCCTTGGCAACATCAACTGCAATGAATGATCCAACTACTGTGCCACGTTTTGATTACTACACAGACCCCTTGTCAGCCTTTTCTACTAATAAAAGAAGGAATGCTATGAACCAAGGTAATAGACCAGCGTACCATTGGATGAAAGCATCTCACTGAATGCATCTTATTGCATGACTCTTTGAATTTCGGCAAGTACTGTTGGCAGCCTTGGATGTGGCCCCTACAAACATGGATTTAATCATTTATCAAGTACATTTTGATTAATCTCTTGGAAGTTTGGTGATTTTACTCGAGTCCTAATTGATTCAATAGTCACAGTATGTAGAATCTAGAAGACTATTGGTTTTGGGATAGGACATGTCAGTGATGAACGTATCTTTCTTGAAGCCAGGTACAGTTTCTGTGTGCTATGTTTTTGGGATAGGCCATACCTGTGATGAACATATTTACCTTGAAGTCACGTATAGTCTCTGTGTGGATTCTAGGCTGTTAGATTCTATTTATAGCCATGCTTGTTATGGAGAGAAAAATGTTGTGTTTTTGTGGAATTTCTTTGTAGGACTCTTTTTGGCTACATATGCTATTTTATTATTTGTTTTTCTTTCTATCACTGGGTCTATTTATTGGCATGTATGTGACTCTCATTAGAATATCTTTTTGCATGCATTCATATAAAAAAAATTAAAACTTTGTGCATTCTGTCCTCATCCTCTTATAAGCTGGAACAATCCCCTTTTATGCAGGACCTGGCATGAAACAAATAAGCTCGTCCGCAGCTTATCAGATGAAGATACAATCTTCTCCAGACCAAAGTCAGTTTGGCCCACAGAGTTCTTGGAGAAGTCCCATAACAAGCCCTCTTCGACCTCCCACAGGCTCTCCTATTACTGGCAACACTGCATGGACCACTTACGGTAATCAACCAGGCATTGGTGTAAATTCCCCTTCCCCTCACCCTAAGCATCAGACCCACATGCAGTATTCTGCATATCAACGACCATTGGACTATCCGGTTGGCACACAGGGTTCTTTGAGAAGTCCTGTGGCAAGCCCGTTCCCACTGCCCACATTCACTCCTGCATGGACCCTGATTGGAAGTCAACCAGGGTATGTTGAAAATTTAACTTCACCTCACTTTGTTCACCAACTAGGAAGTTCCTCTGTTCGTCAACTTGGAAATATTCCCAACTATAGTCATGGGAGAGGAAGTAGTTCTAGTTCAGTTTCTAGCAGAGGTAGCTATAATTGGGTTAATGGAAGAGGAGGAAGCAACTGCAATATTGGTGATGGTAAAGGACGTAGTCCTTTTGTAGGAAACAGAAATGGTGCCCCTGGATCGAATTCAGGGTTAGACAGAGGAAGACGTTATAATTATCACAATAATTTCTCAGATGAATCAAAAGCAAGACAGTATTATACTAAATCTATGGTAGAAGACCCTTGGAGGCTTTTGAAACCTGTTGTTAAAGATTTGGTACCAGCCATGACGAACACAAATTCTTTGGACTCCTAGACAACGTGACTTCCACAATCTCTTCTTATGAACCAAGCTAAATGTGTGGAGGAATATGTTAAATTCCATTACTGTGTAAATCTACAGTGTCTGGATGACTCATTTAAGGAGGCTACGGGCACTAATGTGTGAGGGATAGTACAGATACGTTGTTTTGTTCCGTAGATGTGTAGTTCTCTTGTCAGAAAATGTTGTCAACAGTTTGATATGATTTTAGCTTTTCTCGATTGAAATTGTGTCTTGTCTGTTACTTTGATTCTCACTCAGCACTAGTTGATGTCCCCTCCGTAGCTTGGATTGTGGGCTACTTTATTTTTTTTTATAATGATGGGTGTCCGAGTCCTGAGGACCCGACTAGACAGGGCAGGGCAACCTCTTAGAGCACTGTATCCCACTTTTTTTTTTATGTTCATATGTGGGTCAATGAAGAATCATGTGCTTCAAGTAAAAGTGATGTGTATTATTCTGCTAAGAAGAGTTTGATTTTGAAGCATCAAAGGTTCTTCCATTTTATAATGATCATGCGAAATGGGCCGAGGAAAGGAACACTCAGCAAGCTTTGTTGGAGCACGTCAGTTAAATGTCTAATAGGTAGGGAAGGCAACATCAGAATTAACTATCACATTGACTCTCAGAAGACGAATGCCAACTCATAACATATCAACATGCAGATCGACCGATGTTGACAATATTTCAATGGCCAAAAAGGAAGGAGTGGACGAAGTAGCTGACATAAACAAGATCAATCATGGAGTAAGTACCCTTCATGCTTCCGTTCTGGTGTGCATTAGTTACATGATAAACTTGATTAGCTGAACTATACGATGTGATTTTGGTATTTATAATGGTAGCTAAATAGTTTGGGAATGCTATGAGAAGCAATCATTTTATCGGATGAGTAGTCAGCCACCCCACGGTTTAGCCAGTCCTAATACACAGTCGATGGATATCCACCGTCCGTGTATTTTCAGACGGTGTATAGGGGGTGTGGGGTGGCTAAATCGTAGGTTGGTGAACTCTTCATCCCCAGTGTGTATTGTCCGTGTGCGAGATTTTATTGTTTACCCCAACTTATTCTTTTTGTGGGGTACTTAGAACTCACATTTGCACTGGCCGCCTTAATGGGAGGCTGTGGGATATCAACAGTTGATGAATCAATGATAATTAATCCGAACCTCTAATATCATTGTCAAATCCTCCCTCCTCAGTTTCATTTCTGTTGGAATTTACTTTACTATTTGTGCTCAAGGGGTAACTGTTCTTCACACTGTAGTGATTTTGTAACGATCTACTTACTCCCAGTCTAGGTTGTGATTTTTGTCACAAAAAATTTGCACTTCAAGTGTGCTAAAGAAAACAAGGAGGATATAAAAGTAATTGTCCACAATAATCCTGGTGCATTTAGATGGCAAGGAAAGAAGAAATAATGTAATACTCTAGCACAAAAGATCAGATTCACAGTTTTTTTTGGATAACGAGGGGTGTACGACTCCTTAGGACCCAACTAGAAGGGGCCGGGCAACCGATCTCCTAGAGCACCGTAACCCGCCGCCAATCCCTTCGGGTGTATACAAGGCCCACCCATCATACATACCCACTAGGTAAATTGGGATATAATCGTGGGTGGAGTGGCCAACGGAGTTAAGGTTCGAAGTCATGACCTCCGCTTCATCAGATTGATAGTTACACACTCTCGTCCGAGGATACACACCTAGCAAATGTGACAACCAACAACATTTATCTTTTGTTACTCAATTCAAATAGGTGATTTTGTTGTAGCAAAAAAAGATGAAGTAAGCCATGGAAACGTGCTATGCAAGTGATGCTACGAGCGGTTAAGTGCAAGAGCCCATAGTATTTGTCCTCCTGCAAGGGATACAGGCCCACAATGGATCTGTGGAGGCTTAGTGCACACTGCACTCTATGAGACCATGCCCCATAGAAGGGTTGACCTCTACCGGTCGTGCTGATCGGACCATGAAACGTCGTATCAACGATATATTGATTTCGGGTCCCACCCGATAAAACGATACAAAGTAATATTATTTTTTTCAAAATTTTAAAATATTATTGATATATTGGCGATATATCGGTTTCAGTCCGATATATCGGTGTTTTTGAAAAAAATAATTTTTTAAATTTTTTTTAAAAAAGAAAAAAAAACAACTTTTCGGTTTGTTTCTCATCATATTTTGAATTATATACACATTGTTATGCATATTTTAAAATTTATGCTTGTCTAAATTAGTATTACTCATTTTAAAAGTTATATTATGAAAATACATGGTAAAAACTTGTTTTAGACCACCGATATTTTTTACACAATATCTCCGATATTTTGTCTCTTTGGTCTACCGATATTTTACCGATATCCAATACGACAATCCATGGATCGAGCAGGCTTGGCAAGGGCTCAGCCCTAGACCGACGATATCTTAGGCGGCCTTCCAAAAGTTCAGCCCTAGCCCGATCATAAGTGGGCTAGGGCTGCTTTGGGCTTTTTTTATTTTTATTTTTTTGCTATTTATTTTTAATGAAAAATTAATTTTCAACAAAATATAGTTTGACCGTTGAGTGGGGTCCACTAGTTGATCCCATTAGGTGCAAGATCAAAGGCGCTATCCTTAAAATATATATAATATCCTTCTTTCTTCATTCCCATTCCTAGCCTACGTTGGACTATTTGAAATAACCTTTCCAGCTTTCCTACACTTGGCTTGCGATCTTTTTGCATCTCAAACATGGGCCGGCCCTATTTAATGCGGGCCTTAAAATAGGGGCTCCAAACCCAATTTTTGTGGGCCGGGTAGGGACCTTTGTGAGACATGGGATTGGGCCGACCCTTGAAAGTTGCACCTCTAGTGCGAGGTGCTTGGCCACTTGCCAGCAATGTGGACTGCTGACTAGGGGTGTAAACGGTATCCGGATGCTCGTGTCCGTCCGTTTTTACTGTCCAAACGGATATAAAAAATTGTCTGTCGCGGACACGGACAGCTTTAGTGGTCCGGCATATGATCGGACAGGATGCGTCCGCGTCCAGAGCCATCCATATCCGTGTCTGTGATTATTTTTAAGGAAATGATCAGTGTCCATGCGTGTCCGTGCCCGCAACGGACACATAAAGTGTCCGCACGGATGGCGGACGGACGAACACTTAGTTTTAAAGTGAGCGGACGGCCTGCATCCATATCCGTCGGTTTACACCCCTACTACTGCGGTACTACCAACATAGCCCCATAAAAAAAACCTTTTTTTATAACCTGACCTGCTAGCACCTCCATGAAGGGCAGGGGCAGGGATTGCTGGTCGGCATGTTGCTGGACGGCAGACTCGTGCCACTGCTGGCCGCTTGATCTAATGCTGATTGCCTACACCGCGGAGCAAATTACATTCCACAATGGGAAGAGCGAAGTTAGGGGAGCCAAGAAGGGGAGAGACATAGGTGTACAAAAATGTTATCATGATTCAGCCAACTACTATATGGTGGAGGGAGTAGAAGGTATATGTGTTAGGTTAGTCATATGTGCTAACATAGTGCATAATCTTTCGGAGAATTTGGTCACGATCGTCGGTTAGGCTAGATGCGCTCTACGGGTGCATCTAGTTTGCAATTTTTTCTTGGGTGATACTTTTTAGCACCCTAAAATTTTTCAGCAACACCACTTTTCATGATTAGGGTGGGAAAAAAAGTCTTTTTTTTTTCTAGCATGCTTAATAACGCCCCCGGTGTTAAATTTAGAAGATGTTAACCGCCATAAATCTCACTATTTGATAGTAGGCATTGTATAGGCAAAAAGTAACACTTGATATCAACCGTTTCATTGAATTGACTATGACAGGTAGGGTCCAACTGCCCTGTCTAACAGTGGAGTCCTACCAACAAGATCCTGGATGAGAATAATGTAATATTATGAGATCTAGTGAGCATGTGGTGTAACTGAGAAAACTGGGGTGCTCAATCGTCTCACCTTTTTTTCTCTTGTTGTGGAATTCTCCCTCTTTCCTAGTCATGTAACATTTGGTCAGGAACGTTTGAAAGGCCTAGACGAATTGATTTCTAAGTGAGACCTGTTTATGTCAGTTTATTTTTTTTTCGTGCAGTTAAAATAGACATTGCTATTTTTTTGTTGTTGTAAACAACAGCTAGCTAGCTAGTTTGCATTGACGTTAGTGACAAGGAAGAGATGAGAGTGAAGAGGTCATTTTTTGTTTTTTTTGAAAGAAGTTAGATGAACATATAAAAAATAAAAGAGCGTAAAAGGATCGTCTGGGATACTACGGCGAATGTTGATATCGGAAGTTTCTCAGCGACGTCCGGCGATTTGTCCCAGGTGCAGCACACAATGAAAACTAGTTTAAAGATATCCATGGAGAACACATAATGTGCAAAACATGCTCATTCTCTTCTTGCGTCGCTTAGCCCGGCGCCGAATTCTTCCACTCGAGAGGCAGGTCGCAGAACGTTTCCAGGTGGCCATGAAGGAATCGGAACTCCGGAGGACGGGGGAGATCCTGTTAGCATTGGCCCTGGCCGTTTTGGGGGCCATCCTCCAGTCCAGCGAAGGTGATGGCTCCGCGATAAGCCTTAGCCTCAGCCAGCTCTCTCTCGTCGTTGTCCTCTTTGCCATCGCCTCCTCCGTCGTCACGTTGGTCCTCTACACCATGTGCTTTCCCGTGGCTCAGTTCTTCGCCCATGTCGCGGCAGTTTTGACAATGGCGGCAATAGCCTTGCTTGCGGCAAGTGCCATCTCCAGCAAGCTACGTTGGTTGCCGTTTGCTGTCTTCTTCAATACATTTCTCTTCATTGTCTGTTTCCGGAAGTTACAGTCGCTTTGGGATGATCTTTGCCGCCGGAGACCCTTTTCCTGGTGGTTCCGGCGGGAGCGCCGGGAGCCGGAGCATACAGAAACCCAAAACTCTCAAACAGGACCAGTCCAATCCTGGCATGTCCATGGTATCTTACTGTCATTGGACCCAGTGGCTCCTACCCTTCAAGCTTCTTCTGTAGTACTGGAGGAACTTCTTAGGTTGGAAAGCCAAGGCCAGTTATGATATGTGTAGCGAATCACAATTGTAGGCCTCTCAATTCTGTTCTTACATGGTTAGTTTGGCTACAGCATTGAGGAGAAGAGATGGACAACATTATTGTATCATGGTGAAATAAAGTACTCAATTATAGTTTTATAAGCTTGTGATTAAGTAAAGGGAAAAAATGATACTCTCTCCGTTCTGTCGCCGAGTTTTGCAACAAAGTTGCCATCGATGAGGAAGTTGTCCGGCTTGAGGTAACTGTGAACTATGCCATGAGGTCGGGCGGAGTGGAGGAAGAATAGTGCGGCATGTGCTTGGCTGAGAATGCGAATTCGAATCATAGTGGTGGCTTCCTGTTCTTGCAGAGAAGGCGCTCCTCCAGACTTCCATTGGGGAGGTATTCGTAAACTAGGACCTTCTGAAGGGCTGGTGCCACCAGCTTCTCGGCGCATCAGTCTTGAGATGCCAAAGTCGCCGAGTTTTGCAACAAAGTTGCATCGAGGAGGACGTTGTCCGGCTTCACATCTCTATGCCATGGGGCCGGGCAGAGTGGAGGAAGATTAGTGCGGCATGTACTTGGTTGAGAATGCGAATTCGAATCTGCCATAATAGTGGTGGCGTCCTGTTCTTGCAGAGAAGGCGCCCATTGGGGAGGTATTCGTAGACAACAAAAGATCGAGGAGGACCGGCTGGACCGCAGCATAGTCACACATACTTCTACAGTAGTGCCATGGCATGGCAGGCGAAGGCGATTAGTTGTGGAAGAATTGGGCGGCTGCCAAGAAGGAGACGGAGATCGCCGGTTCCGAGAGCCACAACTCCGTAGACGAGACCATGCCCAAGTGCAAGCACATTCTCGTTCATGACGGGAATAGAGAGGGAGTCATGAATGAGCACTACGCGTTTATAGTGGCTCTGAATGAGCATTACGCGTTTTGGAAGTATGTTTGTTTGTCTGGGACCCGGTTAGTTTACTGTTCCCTCCGTCTAAAAACTATTTGTCTTCATTAGAAATCTAAAATAAACTATTTCTAATGAGGACTTTTGGACGGAAGGGCACATGTTTTTGGCCGGAAGGAGTATAAATTTTCTATTCAAAACAAGAAAAGTACCGGGCTCTCCGTCCGAACGTCCACTATGCGTCCAAACAATGAGACTTAGGAATGATCACCAGCTATCAATGCGGCTATGCATTGGCGGATTCTTTCCGGCTCAGTTGTTTGTCTTCATATGCTAAAATACAAAGCTGCAAGCCGAATGTCACCCACTTCGCTGGATTTTAAAAGAACTACACTTCACCTTAGATCCCTATGAATAAAAAACATTCCAATGGGTAAGTTTTGAAAGAAAAAAAAAAGCAAGCTGAGGAAGCCAACAAAAAACCAGTATGACGCATTTCAGACAGTACAAGATAGTGAACCAAATTAACCAACAAGAAATGAGACATTAGCCAAAGAAAGTTATAATCATATCAACTGTCAACTATGACAAATGAACACCACATATACACAAAAGGTTCTGCAGTTCTGATTCATTCTTCACACATTTGTACTATCATTAGTAGCTTCCTTGAGCGAGTCAGCAAGACACATTGCCAGACTTATATCGTTCTGCAATTTAAAAGTTTCCTTCACACCTTTAGCTTCTTTCATAAGAACAGACTTCGGAAGCCAGGGCTGTTCCGAGTTTTTAGCAGTTGCATTAGTCATGACTCCTATTCGATCTTTAACAACAGGTTTCAAATGCCTCCAAGGGTCTTCTAACATAGATTTAGAATAATATTGTTTTGCTTTGGATTCAGGTGAGACATTATGATGAGACTTGGGCCGCCTTCTTTTGATTCCTGATTTAGTATTAGGGGTGCCACCATGCAACTCACACCCTCCTTTGTCCAACCCTGTATCAGGACTGGGAGTATCATCATAAAACATCAGACTTCTTCCTTTGCCCAAACCTAAAGTATTACTAGTGATGTCATCATGTGAATTATGCCCTCTTCTTTCATCCAACCCTAAGGTATCATGATGTGCATTATGCTCACTTTTTTTATCCATCCCTAAATTAGAACAGGTATCATTCTGGCTGTTATATCCCCTTCGTACGAAAGGCCTAGGTCCTCTTCCTCCACCGTCACCTAAACTGCAGCTGCTGCTTCTTCCATAACCAGACTTATAGCTATCACTACCACAATTTGGACTAGACCCACTTCCTCTCCCATAACCATAGCTGGGGGAATTCCCTAGTTGATGAACAAGGGAATTTCCCAGTTGGTGAATAGGGTGAGGTGAAGATAAATTTACACCATAGCCTGATTGACTACCATAACCTGGTTTGCTTCCATTAGTGTTACATGAATTGTAACCAGCAACAGGAGTGATTGCAGGCAATGCGAACGGGCTTCCCACGGAATGCCTCCAACAACTCTGTGCGGCAGACACATACATATTTCCTTCAAAAGGTTCGGGCAAATAATGCATTCGCATATGACGAACAGAGTGAGATGAAGATGAATTTACACCATACCCTGGTTGACTGCCATATTGGTTCCATGCAGTGTGACCAGAGATAGGAATGCCTGTGGGTGGTGGAAGTGGTCTCGCCATGGGACTTCTCCAAGAACTTGGTCTACCAGCCAGACATTGATCTTGAGGAGAATGCATCTGGATCTGAGAAGGTGTCATCAAGATTACGTCATTACCACCAGGCCCTGCAAACACATGAATTTTTATCCGCATAGAAAGGAATGAGAAGAAATGCGTAAAGTTAATTACTTGAATAACTCATTAGTAGGAACTAGCATATGCAGCCAGAGAGAAAATTCAATTTTTTTTCATCTTTTCTCTCCACAAAAAGCATCATTATATCTGTGTATCTTAGACAAGAATCCCTACAGACACTACGCATAACTTCCACGTAGAATTCTACATATGATACAGTTATGACCGCATACAAGAATCACAGGTATGACCTATCCCAAAACCATCCAAGTGCTGTAGATTCTACATATGATACAGTTTCAGATTATTAGTACAATGTACTAAAAACTACATTGAAGGGGCCAGATCGAAGGCTGCCAAAGTACTTGTTGAACTTGCAAGAGTTTTTGCAATAAAATGCATTCAATCGGATACTGTGAGCTGATCTATTACCTTGGTTCATAATATTCCTTCTTTTGCTAGTAGAAAATGCTGATAAGGGGTCTGTGTAGAAATCAAAACGTGGTAAAGTAGGTGGATCATTCATTACAGGTGGGGTCGCCAAAGCATTGGCAAAAGGGTTAGATAGACGATCAAGTGAAACCGAAGAGGCCAGAGTATTCATAACTCCAGCCTGCTCAGATTCCATATGGACGGCTTTCAGCCTTTCTCTCCCCTTTGCAGATGCATCCATATTCTTGTAAACTGCATAAAGAAGAAAAGAACATAAGTGGAAACACTAAAAAACCTTCTCGCAAAAGATGTCATGGTCTTCTAGTCACTAAACACAGCTTAAAAAATTAGGCAAAAGACATGAATCCCACGCTGCTTGCCCTACTACCTCCAGCATATTTTTTAACGCAGCACAAAACTGCCCGTAAAGTACTTTTAGATCAATTACATTGAACAGCACTATTCATTATCCCAATTACTGCCAATTTAGCAAGGGTGGTGAGTGGAATCCTACCTTAAATGAATAGAAAGCCAGTAAAACATAACAGTCTAACTCACATATGGAAAGTGGCTTTACATTGAGAGTTGAGGTTTTAAGTTTTGTTGAAATAAATATGAGATGAAGAGGACAATCTAATGACTCACAGAAGGAACTAACGATTTATACTAAAGTATATATCTGAAGTCTCCTTTTATTGCTCCTGCTTTCACAACAGAATTGACCCCTCAACTCACTTCATGTTGCAGATATGTCAGACATTTCATGAAAAGATATCAGAAATCTCCTGGAGATGGGAAATATCGGCTTCATTCTTTCAGAAGCCATTTAGAAATGGTTTTGCTTCTTCCATGGAGGAGTCCGGAATAGGAAAACAGGACCAGAGGATGAGAGCGGAATTCTTGAGAACCCTGCCAAGAACGAAGGGATCATCAGGCTTGCAAAAGTGATCCCATAAAATTTAAGGTTGCATAAGATAGTGTACATAAGCATTTGATCTTAAAGCCCTCCACATTGCACCTTGAAATACTCCTAATCTGAGACAAAAAGTCTCAACAATGATTAGTGGGTCCAGATCTTAGGCTGCTAAAAGCACTCCCATGTGTCTGAGAGTTTTTGCAATAAAATGCATTTCATAGATACTATCTGATTAACTGGGCATCTGGAACCATGCATTAAACGATCCGCAACCACAAACCACTCAGACCATTCTATGAAATTAGGAGATCATTCTAATAAAATTATCTGCAAACAAATATTGGCATTTAAATTCTAAAACAGAATTTGGCATTGGATTTTGATAAATCAATAGACCCGAATTTGGATCTGGTTTCAAACCCAATTTTAAAGCCAAACAGGATGCAGAACTAAGCGGTATCCATATCCACCAAGTTTCCTTCTGTCAGGGGTATATCAGTGGCAAGCTACCCAAAGCGTGAGTGTGGGGGTGAACTTCTAGAGTCTTATTCACCTTGACTCCCCTATGGAAACGTAAATATGTGGGGCCCATAAGGGTCTCGTTTGAGTAGGGACAATGGGAGCAGAAAAAGTGGCAAAAAATTGATTCCGAAGGCCAATTTCCGTATGAGCTGACATTGAATTTATTTTATGTCACTGAAAATTAAATTCATAGAAACATTACTTCATAAAATTTGAAAGTTTCTTCTAAAACACTTTGAGACTATCAATAATTGCTCTACGATAAAAATGATGAGTGCAATAAAGAAGCCATGAACAAAGGAGCAGAGATAAACTTTTATTATGGTCAAAATTGGATAAAATAAGATTATGTCTATCATTGTTGGTAGAATTAGTGACTCTTCATTAATTGCCATTAACATGTAAGTAACTTCATGCCAATCCTGTTGGCTAATTGTAAATATTGTAAGTTAACGGGATTAATGAGAAAACTAATGAAAAACAAGGAGGGTTTGCAAATTAACTATAAGGCCAATCATCACATATTTAAGAATTTATGCTTTCTTCGATGAGATTCAGAAGGATTCTCATGATTTAAAATTATGATCCTCAATACTCAAATTTTCAAGAATTTAGATTCAGAATCCATTAAGATTTAAGTTCTATCTGATACCATCAAGCACTAACATTGTAGTTTTAAAGTATGTATAGAACTATAAATTGTACATGACATTTTCTAGAACTATAGAATTTTTAACATTTAAGAGCCCAATTAGATGCAATCGAGTATCAACGACTTACATCTAAAACATATGCCACTTAATATTCTAAGATAAGGTAGCTTGCAGTTGAACACATGCAATCACTTCTGTGCTAACTGACTCTCAAGTAGTCAGAGTAGCTTCAATGGTGCTTCTGCATCGACCCCAAGGTAGCCTGTAGAGTGTAGACTACGAGAGGCTACCTTTGGTCAATTAATCATATTAGTTGTAACCCGGAAAATTAATATGGAACACAGAGAGCATATAACATTCAAAAGATTGTTATTTCTTGTCCTGGGATGAAGCCACATAAACTCTTAAACGGGCCAAAAGAATTTAAAACATAAAAAGATGAATTAACATCAAAATGTTAAAATCAACTTTTGTGGATGAACAGCTCCAAAAAGCATCTCAAATTGTATGTAGCTGTATTAATCTAATCATTCAAAAATGAAAAATTACTGGATTTTGCCATATGCTCCGTACAAAATTCACATACAATTGTCTCCAAGCTAACAACTTTTGCATGTTTTTTTCTCAATATATCTTACAAGACAACCAGAAAGCAACTCGTCATCGTTCTTGTCGTGCACTATTTGCGACTAATAACTATCTTCAGAGCCAAAAATTCCCTTTCAGTAGAAATTAAAAAGAAAAAGAATCACTTCCATCATAAACAAGTATAACAGCGTCATTCAACTCAAAACAAACAATACACCAGACTTATGAGGAATCTTAATAGTCAAACAATTCAGAACTCAGGCACCACCTTGAACGACCGCTAGTAAGCTATACCCCCCTTTATATATATATATATATATATATATATATATATATATATATATATATATATATATATATATATATATATATATATATAGGGAAAAGTTTAAATGAGATCGCTCTCATATTGCTTATATGAGGCCACTTTGAATCGTAGCCGTTGGATCTTGATCTGACGGCTACAAATATCCATAATGATCTCACCCACTCCTTGATGTGACACACTTACCTACCCACTAATTTGATATCTACCCTCCGATCGGAATCTAACGGTAATAAAGATTGGGCTCATACTTCTTATATGAGAACGATCTCTATGTAAACTCATCTCATATATATATATATATGTGCAACCATCATGAAGCCAATCCACATATTTGAAAAGGTGATGAATATGATGATGTTGAATCTTCTTATCATTGTCCTCTCTTCGGAGGGTCGGAGGGTTGCGTCAGGAAGGGCATCCGGCGTAAAAACTTGCCACTATGTTTCTTTGTATGGATTTTGTACCATTTTGATTCCGATAAGAGTCAAATGTGGTATATAATCCATGCCGCTGACCCCAGATAGCTGGGATAAGCGTATGATGATGATGATGATGATATATATATATATATATATATATATATGAGTTATTGAGATGAGTTTACATGAGATCGTTCTCATATAAGGAGCATGAGGCCAATCTTTATTGCCGTTAGATTCCGATCCGAGGGTGGATATCAAATCAGTGGGTTGGTGAGTATATCACATCAAGGAGTGGGTGAGATCATTATGGATATTTGTAGCCGTCAGATCAAGATCCAAAGGTTACGATTCAAAGTGGCCTCATATAAGCAATATGAGAGCGATCTCATTTAAACTTTTCCCTATATATATATATATATATAGAGAGAGAGAGAGAGAGCTCTAACCTTCCGTCCAGATTTAATAGATATATACTTGGATTTTAGAAGTTCG